>JAGIQG010000001.1:109066846-110266846 GCA_024679065.1 Sphyrna mokarran | reverse complement strand
TACACAGTATTGTTGAGGCCACACTTGGAGTATAGTGTGCAGTTTTGGTGTCCTTACCTGAGAAAGGATGTCCTTGCTATAGAGGGAGTAAAGCAAAGACTTGCCAGACTGATTCCTGGGATGGCAGGTTTGTCATATGAGCAGAGTCTGAATTGGTTAGGGTCATATTCGCTGGAGTTTAGAAGAATGAAAGGGGATCTCATAGAAACTTATAAAATTTTAACAGAGTTAAGATAAGGTAGATTCAGAAAGAATGTTTCCATTGGTGAGGAAGTCTCGAACTAGGGGTCATAGTTTGATGAAAAGGGGTAAACGTTTGAGAACTGAGGTGAGGAGAAATTTCTTCACCCAGAAGGTGATGAGTTTGTGGAATTCACTACCACAGAAAGTAGTTGAGGCCAAAATGGTGCCTGATTTAAAAAGAAATTAGATACAGCTCTTGGGGCTACAGGGGTCAAGGGATATGGGGGTGGGAAGGCACGATCAAAATATTGAATTCAGTAGTCAGCCATGATCAAAATGAATGGCAGAGCAGTCTCGAAGGGCTGAATGGCCTACTCCTGTTTCTAGTCTCTATGTTTCTATATTTTAGGATAAAATTTATAAATTGGACAATAGTGGACTGATTGAAAAATCAGAACTCATGTTAAGGGTTAAAGTGACTAATTAATTTGATTGAATGTTTCAATTAGGTAACTGAGAGAATTATGATAGTAATGTGTTGTGGTGTACATGGAAGATGTTTGATAGGGTGCCACATAATTGCTCTCCAACAAAGCTGAAGCCCATAGAATAAAATGGAGATTAACTTCACGGATTCAGAGTTGGCTGAGTAACAGGAAACAGAGAGTAGCGATGAGCAGTTCTTTTTCAGCCTGGAAAAAGGAATATAATTGAATTTCTCAAGGATCTGTATTCAGACTGCTGCTGTTTTTGATCTATATTAATGACCTAGACCTGGATGTGTGAGGCACAATTTTTAGATTTGCGGATGATCAAAAACTTAGAAATAGTATGAACTTTAAGGAAGATCATGTTGAACAGACATTTAACAAATAGGATTTAATGCATAAAGTATGATTAACACGTTTGGTCTGAGGAAAGAGAAAAGAGAATATAAAATAACAGATTCAACTTTATTGGGGTGCAGGAACGGAGGAACCTAGGTATATATGTGAGCAAACCATTGAACCGTGTCAACAAACCATTCTGATCTGAATGCATTAAAGGCATTTAAGACAGCCAGAAGTTCAGACAAATGTCAAAGTTTTGCAACAGCGACACAGATATCTGAGCTGAACTTTAAAAGGAGATGAAAGCTCAATTAAGTTTCAAAGCTTTGAAGCAGCCAAACAGATGGCTGGGCTGAACTTTAAGAGAGGAGCAACATCAAATCTTTGGACACATTTCAAACCATCATCACTAAATGTTACTATTTTACAATATGGTATTGCACTTCATCTGATGGATAATCAGCCAATGCACCTAATGATATTTCCACAGTCACAAATACTGTTCATTACCTTGACAACTTGCAGTTGTCAGAAATGTCAACATAGGAACCATGTTATTTAATCATCATGTCCCTTTTCAAAATGAATCCCTATCATCATTCACTGTGTTAAAACATAGACCAGAATTTTACATTGCTCATGTGGTTACGTCCAAATAGGAAGCATGTAAAATTGTGCAAGGCGACTTTGGGCATACTTCCCATGTCATCATGCACTTGTGCTACACTCCAGTCAATGGATGGGCATGTGCAAGAGTTCTAAGTGTGCCTGCCAACAATCAAGCAGGCAATTTATCTCATTAAGGGATCTATTGAATGCAATTTTACATGGCCTGTCTGTTTTTATTGTTGGCAGATGGGCCATATGCCTTGACATTCTTTGCATAGTTTTTCCATCGGTATTGATTTTTCACAGTGCTGCAGCTCCACAGTAGTTGTCTCCCTGAGAGAATACATTAGAAATGCCAGCTTGCACGCTCCCTTTTCTCAGCACCCATCTTCTTCACAGCAGCAGTCAAGCCTGTCCCAATGTGTATTTCATGCTGACTGCCCATTAATTGGAAAGCCAGCATGAAATAGTGTTCTGGGGATGATCATGGCTGGAATCATGTTCTGCACCCATTTCCAAACCTACCAAGTGTGTCTACCCAATGGATGAAAAGTAATATATGATACAGTCTTTCATTATGACATGTGAAAAAGCAGCACCTTTCAAACTTACCTACCAAATTGTTCATGATTCATAACTATGGTTCCCCTGTGCTTTTGAATCACATCACATACCAAAACTGGCCTGACTCTACAATAATTGCATATAGTTAAAAATGCCCACTTCCACAACAGATACGTGGCTTGTGACATGCCCCCTTAGAATCATAGAATCATAGAAAAACTACAGCACAAACAGCCTGTTCGGCCCACAAGTTGCACTGATCATATTTCTATCTACTAGGCTTACCTATAACCTTCAATCCTATTAAGTCCCATGTACTCATCCAGAAGTCTCTTAAATGACCTTATCAAATTCACCTCCACCATCACCGATGGCAACCAACCCCTTATCCCACACTGTCGAAAATTGTCATCACTGGCAATGGAAGTAAAAATCCTGGATTTGGTTTCCACTGCCATTGCTAAAGCCTGTCCAATATGTTTCCTTCCTTTGCAGGATGGGAAAATACAACCTATGGAGTTCAAAAACAATAAACTTCCTGTGGACCTTTATAAAACACTAATTTAGCCTCAAATGGAGCGTTGCATCTATTTTAGAACTGATATGAAGTTGTTGGAGGGTGTGCGGAAGAAAATTGTTCCAAGGATGAGAGATTCCAGTTACATGGATAGATTGGAAAAGCTGGGACTGTTTTCCTTAGAGAAGAGAACATTGAGAGGAGATCTGATAGAAGTTTTCAAAATGATGAAGGCTCCTATCAGGGTAAATAGGGAGAAGTTGTTCGCATTGGCAGAAAGTTTGAGTATCAGTGCCCTCTCATTAAGAACCAGAAGTGACACAAGAGCCAGACATGATGAAAAACGTTTTCTGTACAGTTGGTGGTAAGGATCTGGAACACAATGTCTAAGAGTATGGACTCAACTGTGGCTTTCAAAAGAGATTTGAATAATTATCTGCAGAGAAAGAAAATTGCTGACCTGTGGGGGATGGGGGGAGGGCAACTAGCTGAGAAGCTCTTAAAGTGAATTGGCATGACACAACAGACCAAATGACCTCCTTTTCTGTTATGATTTTATATATCTGTCTTTTCCCTAATCCCTTAATATTTTCATTAAAAGAAATTTCAATCTCAGATTTTAAATTAACAATTGACCCAGCATCAACGGCCATTTCAGGAAGAGATTTCCAAACACCCCCATTGTATGCATGTAGAAGTATTTCTTAGCTTCACCAATGGCCTCGATTCAATGTTTAGGCTATGACCCTCATCCTAGATTTCCCAACTAGTGGAAATAATTTCTGTCTATCTCCCCTATCCATTCTCCTATTTTTAAAATATCAATTAAATCACCACTTAATCTTTTACTTTCAAGAGAATGCAATGACAATTTTTTTGGAATCTCACCTTGTAGCTTATTTTTGGCATCATTCAATTAAATTCAAAGTACATTCCCACCAAGGCCACTATCTCTTTTCTAGGTATACTGCCTAGAATGGCATACAGTTGTGGTCTAACCAGGTAGCAAAGCATGACTTTCCCCTATCCATCCGACACATCTCAACAAACTTACATTTATATAACAATTTTTATATAACAAATAATCCCAAAGTGCATTATTAAATGACACTGAACAACATAAAGAATTATTAGGTCTGTTGACCAAAAGGGATTGCTTTTCAGGGGGAAAATGGGGTAGAAAATGAAGCAGAGTGATGTTGAAAGGGAATTCCAGAACTTGGAACATAAACAACTAAAAACACAACCCACCACTGGTGGAGCAACCATAATTAGAAATGCACAAGAAGCCAGAATTAGAGGAGCACAGATACCTTGGTGGGCTAGAAGAAGTGGCATAGATAGGGAGAGATTTGCGAACAAGGGCGCAAATTTTAAAATCAGGATGTTGCTTGACTGGAGAGTGATGTAAGTCAGTGAGCACAGAGTGATACAGGAATGGGACTTGCTGCAAGTTAACACACTGGCAGCACAGTTTTGAATTGCCTCACATTCAGAGAGGGCAGAAATGTAGGAAACTCATCAGGTGTGCATTGAAATAGTTGAATCCAGAGGTAACAAAGGCATGAATGAAGGTTCAGCAGCAGATGAGCTAAGGTAGAGCACAGTACATTGATGTGATGGAAGTTAAGTAGGTGATCTAAGTGGTGGCAGCAAATGATGATCTGCCTTCCTGACATCAAAATACCAGAAAAGTAAGTTGTGCCCCTATAAAAACTTAGCCCAAACATAAGCGTAAGAATGTGGGGGCATGACATATCTAACCACTTTGAAATTCTGCAGTAGATCTAATGGTCTCAAATAATAAATCAGGAGTCATTTATGCTGCTTCACCATGTATTTTCACACTGGAATTATGATAGCAGACAGGCGCAGACATTGCAGAATCTGATCTCTTTGATCGGAGTTCTTGCAATTATTTAGATTTTAAAATGAATAAAATCTACATAATTATTTAAGATCTCGAAATTAAAAAGTGGCTCACCTTTCTGTGATCTGATGAAAGCTTCTTTGTCAATTAATCAAAGGTGGCAAATTAAAAATCAAATAAAAAACAGATGCATACTTTCTTCAGAATAGTTAAAAGTATCTTTTAAGATCCTATTTGAAGAAAATCATTTTGTGGGATTGTGTGAACTGTAAAATGATTACATTTGCAAACATAACAGGAGCTGAACCTCAAAGCAATTAATAGTGTGTAAAGCACTTTGAGATGTGATAAGATGTTATACAAAGACATTCTTTAATCTACTTTTTTTGTGAAGTTTCTTCAGGGTTTCCTTTCAATCTATTAATAACTATAAACTAATCGGACAATGGGTCAAGTGTGTGTGATCATAGATTAAGACAAGTTCATTAGCCATTAGATTACTAAGAATATGTTTCGGTGCAATGTTCAGAATTTCAATGGATTTGCTGATTCATCACCTTAATATAGAAAAAGTATGAAAGATTGAAAAGTAAGAAAGGTGATATTTGCATTTGTATAATATCATGTCAAACATAGAAAAACATACTGAGACTGATACAACACAGAAGGCCATTTGGCCCATCATACTTCTGCTAGCGGTTTGAAATTAAACCCATTCCTTTGTTCTTTCCTAATCGTCTTGCAACTCTACCAGTTTCCTTTTCAAATTTAGGATTGAATTTGTTTGCACCACTTTTCCAGGCATGCTTCCATCTTTTCTAAATGTGTTTCATTCCGAATCTTGATTTTTCTGTAGCCAATAATTTGTGGCTTGTTAAAGTTACAAAAGCACTGCATGCAGAATATGTCCCAGGAAATGTCATTGCAGAAACAGTGCAGCCTCTGTGATAACCAGCATAAATTGTCAATCAAGGTCCACCATCAATTTCAGGGAACACATTGTAACCATGGAACACTGCATCTGTCCTGATTAAGAATAAACAAGACGTCAAGTATACTGCCTCAGTAACAATAAAGGACATGAGCTACAGACAACAAGGTACTGACCAATTCCATGGCCTGCTAGAAACACCCTGCAGAAAAATATGATGAAAATACCAATACATTTCTTAATGACACAGTACTGTCACAGTCTGATTTCCAAAAGACCCATTGTCTGCTCTTACACAGATCTTACTGCAGTATCATGGGCCTGTTTGTATTGACCTCAACAACGAAAATTTGGGAACTCTCCAATGGTCTTAAATTTCACCAGTGCCTATATGATAGATAACTGGAGGAGCACTGTTATGTTTAAATGGATTTAATTTATCCAGAATAAAATAGTGTGTTAAGGCAGGGGACTTACATGGATAGTATGACTGACTGATTGGTGTTCCTTTGTATATTGAGGCCTATGCATCTTGGCGGTTAAGTTTTTAAAGCTGGCAAAAGATCATAGAAATTAGCATTTAATGCAACAGCTTCACACAAGTGACCTGATATGTTGAATCTGAATTTCCTCGATCCATTCAGCATTATTATAAGACTGTAACTGTGGTATTACTGCCAGAGGGTGCAATGGATTTCAACCCAATATTTATGGGTAGAGCTGTCACAAAATAAATGGGATGTACAGCGAAACCAATTTATATGTAAATTTGATGATCATGTAGAAACAGATTCTTATCTACTCAATTTGGGCCTATTTAGATTCCAGTTCTCAATAATTGCTGGAAAAAAATTGTGGATCTACAATATTGTGGGAAATGTGTGAAAAGTTTGTGTAAATTATTACCCTGCAGGTTCTTTAGGTTCTAAATTCTGTGTGAGTACAGACGTAAGCAACACTGATGTTGAAATTCCTGCCAGCTGCATAACAGATTGTAAGCAATATATTTCGCCTTTCCCAATGTGCTATATGTAAAATAGAATTCAATTGAATTGGCTACTCTCAGTATATTGAACTTGGTTTCTTACTCAATAAAAATTATTTTTTCATCAAGACCCAAAAGGGTAAGTGATGCTCTTGAGAAATTATTTGGTGCAATGTGTCATCCATTTCAAATTTGGGTTGAATATCAATTATTCTGGGTGGAGAAGAATCATTGAAGGAAGGAAGAAAGAAGTAAAGAAGTCTTGGTCATTCTGAGATTTGCATTGGTTTTGTAGTTTTTATAGAACAATGTATTTTATAAATATTAAATACAACTTTTGTTGAAGAAAACATCTGAAGTGCAATTGCAAGACAATTGGGAATCCCAATATAAAATCAAAGGAGCACCTTTCTCTGTACATAATAAACTGTGTACAAAATTAAATTCTCAGATCACATTTGTATTGAGTGCAACATTTTAGAAGATGGTTATCTTTTTAAACTGTTTATTTAATTAAAGTTAAAATATGGTAGAGTGATGGATAGTGTGACATTAGTGTACCTTGTGAGAATTTTTTTTATAAATCATGTTCTCTGCAGCTATAAATAGCTTCAGTCTTTTTCATTGTTGCCGAGCTGGCTACTAGAAATCCTTTTATTGCTGCTTTAATGGCTTAAATGGTGTTGTACTTATTTATACAATGGGCCTGAGGTACACTCTGGGAGGTGTCTTATGACCCTGTATTGTCAGGAGGAAGACAGTTAGCAGGTCATGTATATTGAGCAATTTTTTTTTTCATAGTGAATTCAAGGTTTCACTTTTAGTTTTGCTGGCAGCAGTTTTTGTTTAGAAGTGAGTGGACATCAAGCTGGAAAACAGTGTTTCTCTCTCTCTCCCTCTCTCTCTCTCTGGACTTGGAAATCCTGCTATTAACTGGAAGCAAGGTTTATGGTCTCCCTACTATAGAAAACCTGCTGTTGGTAGTTGGCTTAACTAGAGATTCCCTAATGTTTTGGGAAGCTATTCTGACTCCAAGATTGTCTACATGTGCCTCAAGGAAACTGAAGTTTTCAACAAAGGGCTAAATTCCAGTATCATCTGAGCATTAGTTTTTGCTATGGAAAGGATTTTGTTTTTGGGATTGATTTGTTTGGGACATTTCCCATATTCATTAAGGGTTATACAAAATCATGATTTTTGTAATTTGTAAAAGTTATTGCTGATTTTATTTCTAGACATGTTAACTGTATACTTAAATAAACTTTGTTTGGTAAAAGCTCCTTAGTGAATCAGCTGAATCATATTTAAAGTGAAATACCTCATACTCGCCCTAGACAAATTCAAAATGCAAAACATATGATCCAGGCAGACTTCAAATAAAATACTTTGGAGCGTCTGATCTAAATTATAACAATAGGATCTTCTATGACTTCTGACCAGCAATAGGTTTATGTGATCTGGTTGGCATAAGGAAAGAGAGCCAAGGGAAAGAACGATTGAAACCGAACTGCCAGCTTTCATATGTGAACACAAGAAAAGGAACTCTCTTTGAGAGAGAGAGCAAGAGTGAGATTCCAGGGAAGAGACAGGACAATATCAGACCTGTCAACAGCAGGAAAAAAAGGCTTCTCTTTGCTGGCCACCATGCCAAATACAGGTGAGAGTGCAACTTCTGACTGAAGTGATAGAACTGTAGAGATTTAAGGACACAGGAAGATTTTTTGTAACTTAGAGATGGAATCGCTAGAGTGGCCTTTGCTGCTGAAAGTTGGTTTGAGTATTCTCCGATGACTGAGGGAATCAACTTTTGCTGGATACTAGCCATTAAGACTCAGCAAAATAAAAAGAAATCAGCCAGATGAAAGTTGAGAGTAATTTTGGACTGATTCCTATCAAGACAACAGTTACATGATGAGTGTAGTGGTACATGTAAGTGTGGAGTGGGGTTTTCAGTTGTGTTAGGAAATTAAAGGAGAATCTTTTGTGAGTTTAGTGCATGCTACATTATGGCCAAATGGCTGTGAAAATGTGATAAAGTCAAGTGTACGGTCATTAACACGATCCGCGTCTGCGTCCGCACAGATGACCACTTTACTGAGATCCGAGAATGGCTGCGATCCGCTTCGCACCCAAGGCATGCCCAACGGAGATTTAAATGCAGTTGCATGCATTTAAATTGAATTAATGAACTGCCCACCCAACTTTATCAGCACTTCCCTCTTTACCCCTGCGTTCGCCGATCCGGAATCGTGCTGTAATGGACCTGCTGAATAAAAGTTTGAATCAGGCTTTCTAGCTGCTGAGGAAGCAAGTTCAGTGCTTCCAGGTGCTCTCTGACTCAGATCAGTGGTAGGGGGGAGAAGGTTCAGATCATTCTCCAGTGGGGGGGAAGGGGTCAGAGAAGCCAGATCGTTTTCAATTTGTAGGGGGAGGAGTGACGCCATATCATTCTCGGGGATGGGAGGGGAGTGTGGCTAGATCATTGTCTGGTTTGGGAGGAAGGCTGATTGTTGTCTGGTGGGGTGCAGGGTTGGGGGCCAATTGTTATCTGGTTGGGGGAGGGAGGCAGGCCAGATCATTCTCTGGTGAGGGCGTGGGGTGTGAGGAGGACGTGAGTCAGATGTTCCTCTGAGGGGGAAGGGGGGTTGTGGGAAGAGGGGGGAGTGAGGCCAGAACATTATGGGGATAGGGGGAGGAGTGAAGCCAGAGGGAGGTGGATAGATGTATCTTGGTGGAGGGTGATGGAGGGAGGGGGGTGGTCAACTGGATTTCTTTTGCGGGGGAAGGACCACTGCCATTCTGTGGGAAATTGGTCAGAGGAAAGGGGGCAGGCGATGCGATCTGGGCAGTGTGGAGAGGTGGGTGGATAAGGGGGAAAGTGATGTATTTTTGTTCCCAGCTGCTTTCTCTATTTTCTGCGGCCCAGGGTCAATCTGACAAGGGTGCGCTTTTTCAAATCTTTTTCTAATTTTGCATGCACAATTCAGAGCTCTGATCGTTTCAGGTATGCTACGCCCCGCCCACAGTGTGATTCAGACCCACAGTTTCTTTTTCCAGTGCATAATGGGAGCGCCTGAAAGCAGATTTCCAAGTCAGATCTGATTTGCGCCCAGATTCAGCACTTTGCATGGAAAATGGTAAAATTATGCCCAATATTTAATCAAAATTCTTTTTCGTAGTATTGGTTATTGCAGTAAATGTTTTAGAACATGAAATCTTGTGATATGATCTTTCGAATTGGTCACTGGGAAGCCGAATCTCTATAAAAGTTATCAGACTCTATGAAAACCAGAATATTGTACGAAAGTATATAACCTTATAACGAATGACTTCTCAAAGTGGAGAAAAACAAGCAAGGGCTTAATCTGGATAGCTGCAGGGATCATGAGGGATGATTAACCCATATCCATTGGTTATAACCCAGGCAAAATATTAACTTCATTCCCTGGCCTCTGTAACCAGCTAGTGCTAACCACTCTATTCATTTGCTGCATGCAACAGTAAGAGTCCAATTTTGTGATTGACTAGCACCAGTTAATGCTAGTCTGCACTACTGAAAAAGAGAGGCACCTTGCTCCTGAACCAGGTGCTGGGAGTTATTGTTGAAGGAAATCCGTTCTGGGAATGGCCCTACAAAGTGAAAGCTGTTTCCAAGTTTTCAGACGATGATCTGGAGATTTTTGTTAGAAGCGGTGAAATGGAAGAGAGATGTCTTGCATTCACGGGGTGAGTGGGAAAGAAGAAGGCCCTTCAGACACATGCTCAAGAGGCAGTGGAAGCAGAAAGCTGTGGAGGAAAATGCCAGGAGAAGAATCAGTCGCTGGGAACCTGGGTGCAGTTCCTCAAGAAGTTCAATGACTTCAATTAATTGGCCAAGGGCAATAAACGCATCTTCAAATGCCAGATCTGACCAACAATACCTGTAGCCTGAGGTACTCTTCAAATCACCATCTGATACCAAATTGGGATTACTCAGCGTTCGACCCTTTCTTTAGGATGGAAGTGATGGCCAGCTGCATTCACAAATTTATGGATCCAACCATGATTCTGCATCTGATATGCCAGCAGCATTTGAGAGCCCCATTACACAAAGCAGTTTGGTTAATTGGTGTTGACAGCTGATGAAATAGTTGATGTTTCCATTATATCACAAGTAACAGTCACCTTCATTTGAAGAACAGCTTATTGTCACTCAAGCCACTGCTGCTATCATAGCTGTGGATTAGAGTGTGCAAAGCAGATTGCAAGCTGTCCAGCAACTTGTCCTCCAACAGCAGGATACAGCTGAGGCAACACTCAGGGGAGTGGCATTGGCTGCATGGAGCTGAAAATTACTGCCATCTGAGGATGACAGCATTTATCCTCCAACCACTGGCACTATGCCAGTGTTCTTACTGTTGACTCTCAGCCAGCCCAGCCTAGGCTGCTGTCTTCTCTGCCAAAATGGTGCAATCAGCAGCCAAGTCTTCCAGGCCCAAGAGCTGCTTGAGATCATCAGACAAGGCTATTTGTATTCTGCTCCACTGAAAGCTAGCAACCTCTTACCAGCTATGCCACAGCCACAGGGACAGAACACTGTAGGAGAACCAAGACAGGCAAAAGGACACAGAAGAAAGGCATTACAGGAATGCACAAGTATGAATCGTTGATTTTTGCAAACAATATGGCAAGATTTCATTTAGAAGCTGCGTTGGAATATTTATTCTGTTTTTCTTTGTGGCAGCAGATGTTATGATGGTCTGCGAGAAAGGAAAGGTAAGATGTGGGATTATTACTGAATGGAATTGGGTTTGCAGCTAGAGGTATCGCACTCATGTGATCTCTTCACAGATTTGCCTCCTCTCTGCCTTTCTTCATGCTCCTTCTCTCCTTTCTTTTTGTGCTTCTCAGCTGGTTGTTTTACGGCTGATAGCATGGGCTGCATGTTATGGTAGCAAGACTGTGCAACATGCACAAGGCAGTGACAAATCTTGATATCTGCTCTGCCAAGCACTTCAGGGTATCCACAGTACTCCAAGCAATGGAAGGATTGATTCAACTTGCCAATTGCCTGCTCCATCCTATTTCATGCGTGCTTGCTGAACAAATATATATAGGTTTCACACCTGTTAGGCATGTCATCAGAGATGACGCTTGTCAACTAGGTACCACCCTGAGCATTGTTATGGGGACTCAGATGCTGCTGGCACATTGCACTGCCGCATAACGAAGGCGATATGCTACTGCTGCGATACTGAGCATTGACCTGCATGACTTTCTGCTTGGATGTTGAAGGAGTGGAATCCATTTTGACAGATTTTAGTGAGAATGTCCTATCAAAGTGCAAATGCCTCACACACTGCTCCTCACTGAGGTTCAAGCAGGCGAGTTTCTTGCTGAACATCCTGATGTCTGCTTGAAAATCCTTCTTGCTCTCTCTTCTTCCTTTTCCAGCAGTTTTTCATGTTCTATGTGTGCTTTGTTTAATATTTGAGTATTCTGAAGGGAATTTGAGTATTCCAAAAGGGATGACTTCTGCTGCACTCATACCTGAGAGCAACAGGTTTATGCAGAATGCTTGAAAGTCAGCAAAAAGTCCTTCAGCACCTGCCACACAACTCCCTCTGGAGTAATGCAACTTGAAACAAATATAGAAACTGCCAAACACTGAAACAATGCCTCAACCATACTGAGAACCAATGACACATTGAAAAATTGACATGAAATTCATATCAAGAAAAAGTGGAAAATATGCAGCTTCAATTCAACAGTCAGAAAAAGAATTCTTGACTGCTTTTGCAACACAGCCAAGTGAACATAAAAATTCTCACATTAGCAGGAGTGCCATTAAAGAAAATAAGCTTGAGAGATAGCACAGAGGAATTAAACCCCACAAAGGGAAAGCTGCTCAGTGCAGAGAAGCTACATTCACAAAATGAAAGATAAGTTTGTTAATGAAAAATTGTAAGTGGATGAAATTCAAGTATCAGAAGCCCCCGTTAAGTATCATGAAAAATATCTAGAATAGGAAAAGGCTGATGAATCAGAACAGTTGGTTGAATGCAGAATTAACAACCAAAGCAGATGAAATGCAGGAACTTTGTTATGAAATGAACAATGAAATCCTTGAACTTTGATCCAAGCTGAAGAACATGAAAAGTAGATAACTCTAAAAAAGACAAATGAACTCAATAAAGTAGTAGCTGTACTGAATGAAAAGATTTATAATTTTGAAAGAAGATTGAAAAATATCAAAGTAAGCAAATATGCAGCTAAAGTTGTGAAACAAATGAAATTAAAATTCCACTTTTGACACACCTATTGGAATTTTACTGCCTCACTCCCTAGAATCGGGATGGGTGAGGCTCGCAGAACAGAATTCTCTATTGGCCTCATCCGCTATTTTGTGAGCGTAGCCCGAGTGAGATTCGTAAAATAGTGCTCATCAACTTCCAGGGCAAACATGGCAGATACTTTGGAAAAACAAACTCCAAGTCCATTTTAGGAATAAATGTTAGTGGGGTGAGGGGGGGCGGGGGTTGTGGGCAGGGAGAAGGAGGTCTACTCCAAGGGTGTTCAGGCAGAACAAAGGTTAATGTGAGTCTGGAGAACAATATCACTCAGTATGATGTCGAGATTTGCATGATGGTAGGTGGCGTGTAGCAAAGTATAGCAGAAACCAGCATAGAGACTGTATCCATGCAGGACTGTACCTTGGATATGTACATAGTTAGAAATTACTAATGAACAGTTTGGGTTCAGCCATACAAACCACCAGATCTTAATGAGGCACCAAACAAGCTGATTATAGAAAGAAGATCATTTTTTTAAGTATACTTATTGGTGTTACAAGTAGGCTTGCATTAACACTACAATGAATTTATTGTGAAAATCCCCTATTTGCATACAAAAATCCAAATGCAGCTCTTCCATGTGTCCTTGGACAGCTCAAAAATCCAAGAACGATGATGTGCTAAAGAATACAACTAATGATTGATTATGCGTTGTAAGTTTCTTTTTTATTATTATTTTCACTGTGGTGCCAATGTGTTTGTAATGTTGGAAAATGCCAGTGAAGTTCAGTGTAACAAATAAAACTAATAATGTTCTTGGAATGTATTGAACATCTTCCTGAAAATGCAAACAACATATCTTTGTAAGCTATGGTGACCTGGAATATGTTTCAGCTCGTGTAATGATAAAGCTACATTTGCAGTGATCACAGAATCACAGGCTGTGAAATTGCCTTGTGTAGCACCATTCTTGTCTTGTTCTTTATGTGTGGCCTGCACCACCAACCACTCCCATAGCAGACCTTCCCTACCTGAATCCATTCTTTGTGGTCCTTCTGATTGTTCTCGCTATCCCTTACCATTGAGGCTTAAACTGAATCTTTACAGTACAGAAGGAGGCCCTCCAACCATTAAGACTGCATCGACCACAACCCCACCCAGGTCCTATCCCCATAATCCCATACATTTACACTAGCTGGTCCTCCTGATACAAGGGTCAACCTAGCATAGCCAAACAAACCCAACCTACGCATCTCTGGACCATAGGCGGAAACCAGACCCAGAGGAAACCCACACAGACATGAGAAAAATGTGCAAACCCCAGTGAGATGGTAACCCAAGCCGGGAATTGAACTCAGGACCTGGAGCTGTGAGGCAGCAATGCTAACCACTTTGCCACCATGCTGCCCTGTGCCAATATAACTCGGGTCTCCCATTATTGCCATCCTGCCACTTGTGAAGGAACATAACTCTCAAAGATGAACAAGTTGGAGAACAAAGAGAAGGTAACAAATTTATCACTCTCAAATTTACCCTCATCCAACTCTCAGGAGGTGGGTTGCTCAGTATTTTTTTAAGAGGACTGCATATTCTCCTTTTAACTTTGAAGAGCTAGGGTGGAATTCTCCCATTCTGCCCAGACTGAGTTTAACAGCAAGTGGAATGGGAAATCCAGCAGGAGATGAAAAGTCCAAAATCCGCTGCAGTAAAAACAAATTCTCTCAATGGTAGATAATTCTCCCACTGCCTGGTGGCTTGAACATAATTTGCATTAAGTTGCTCATCATGAACGCTCCTTATAAAAGCTGCTCAACAGAATCTGGTCCTGCCTTCCAATCATGCATCACATCAGCTGGAAATAATCTCAACATCAAAGCCTCCTGAAAAAGAATTCTCTTTGTTCGAGACTTTTGAGGCGAATGCAACATACACACCTACCTGCCAGAGTACTGTATTACTCCTGATGCACTGAATGTCTCTCTGCTAGAACTGACTGGCTCACGCCCATCATCTCCACACTGAAGTGGTCTTGATGGACAGCATTTGAGCTGCAGAACTCATGGGCCCTCCACTCCAATGAACCAAAATTCAACCAGAGTGTGGTTGTGAGGTTTAAGTTTAGTTTAAAGTTTATTTATTAGTGTCACAAGTAGGCTTACATTAGTACTGAGATGAAGTTATTGTGAAAATTCCCTGATTGCCACACTCTAGTGTCTGTTCGGGTACACTGAGAGAGAATTTAGCATGGACAATGCCCTTAACCAGTATGTTTTTGAGACTGTGGGAGGAAACCGGGACACCTAGGGGAAACTTACACAAACACAGTGAGAATGTGCAAACTGCACACTGACAGTCACCCAAGCTGGAATCAAACCCGGGTCCCTGGCACTCTGAAGCAGCAGTGCTAATCACTGTGCCGCAACAAATAAGAGCAAGTTTGATGAACGCAAGGGGGAGAAGAATGTGGAAGGAGGGCTGTGTGAGGACAGGGATGGAAGTAAAGAACAAACAGGCATGATAGCAGAGAGAGGTGCAAGGAGCTGGATGAGGCTGATGAACAATACAAGGCAAAGGGAAGATTGGGGAGAGGGAAGCAGGACTCTGACAAGGCTGCACAAAATAAATAAGGGGGTCAAAGGAATTTTGAATTGTTTACTAGAAGGGGGTGCGCACAGACTCCAGATGGGATGGGTAGACATCCAAGTGGGGCATGACCACCTTGCAAGTGATGGATTCAGCAGGAAGGTGGGAATGTCCACTACAATGACCGGATTCAGAACATTTTGCAGGGATGTTTGTTGGGGGATAAGGGTCACCCATTTAAACAGGCCCAAAGTAAAAGAAAACCAAAGGATTTCATGTTCCTAACTTATTTTGAGAAAGCTGCCTCACATATTCTTGTCTATGAGAATAAATGGGAGAGAAAAGAAAACATCTTCCTCAAATTTAGAGTCAGTGCTACCTTGTTATGTAGAGATGCCAACCCACCAGGATTAGCCAAAAGTCTCAAGGACACTGTTGTGTGCAATCATAGAGAAAAATGTTTGCAATGTTGAAAAAAGATTCTTTTTTAATTCTTTGAACATTTCACTTTACCAGATATAAAACTATTGAAAATGAGAGGATAAGGCTGTTTGGCTGACAGTCATGCACCATCTAGTTGGGTAGAGGGTAGCATGGTGGCACAGTGGTTAGCATGCTATCTCAGAGCACCAAGGACTCAGGTTCAATTCCCTGCTTGGGTCACTGTTTGTGTTGAGTCTACACATTCTCCCTGAGTCTATGGGGGTTTTCTTCGGGTCTCCAGTTTCTCCCCACAGTCTGAAAGACTGTTGGTTAGGTACATTGACCTGAATAGTGTGGCGACTCAGGAACTTTCACAGTAACTTCATTGCAATGTTAATGTATGCCTTACTTGTGAAACTAATAAGTAAACTAGTTAGTCTTTTTTTGCTTTCCAATTGGTGTAGGAAGGTAGTGTTTCACAAAAATGTTGACTGATGAACAGCTGGAGCATGGGAGTGAATCATATGAGGAAACCTCCAAGAATATATTTAATCATAGCTGGCAACACTTTGCTATTCCTTGTCTAATCTTTCACTGACTAATGTACTTCAATGCACATAACTAGAAAAATATCACACACATCATTACTATTTTGCAAAGTCAGCCCCATTTTCAGGTGCCTTTTGGAGTTCTTTCCTTTGTTGCCATTTGCAGGCCAGGAGGAGCAAGCTACAAGCTTTGCCAATACCCCACAATGAGCTAGAACCTTGCAGCAAAATGTCTACAAGTAACAGCACAGCAACATATTCCCCACAAAATGCAACTAGCATCAGGTGAGGTTAAATCCCTCCTTTCCCTCATACAGCCCTCCTTTCACAGTCTCCTCCTTGCATTCATCAAACTTGTTCTTATTTGTTGCGGAACAGCGGCACAGTGGTTAGCACTGCTGCTTCAGAGATGCCAGCTCAGGAACAGGAAGATGCTACTCGGCTCATGACAAGGGTTGCATCATTAACTTGCATAGGAAAGGCAATGAAAGTATTACCTCTAATCAATAAGGCTTCAATCACAACAAGTTGACTCATCTCTGGAAGGAAACGGAAGAATGGATTTTAAGGTTGATGGTTTATATGTGTGCCACTGGTTGTGGTATCGCTGTGATGTAAGTTATGTTCATAACGACCGGAAATCATGAAGGATTGCAAGAGTTCAGCAGAGCAGGGAGATTCTTGCATTAAATATCTGTGAACATGATTCCAGAAGAGCAATGAAAGACAAGGTCATCTGCTGACAATTGCATCGGAAAAGTAGGCAATACAGCTGACAGAGTGATTCAATATTTACAGACTTATCTAATGCAACACAAACCCCCTTTAGCAAAGCTCAGAACGTTTTTGTAATGTTCCTTACTGTTTAGGCACTAGTTCTATCGGGAAAACAGTTCAAAACAAGCTTTCACTGCTGATAACATAACCTGGATGTAAAACCAAACAATCAGTGCTAGTTTGTACATTTAAGCAATCAATTACTAATCAATCAGCGATTAAGTGGCAAATCCAAAAATAATTTTTGAACAAAAACTATACATTTTATCCAGGTGCTCCAGGTTACCCTTGCTGATCTGGTGGAGTGATCAGGAATATACAAAATGTAAACTACTCAAACATGCTGGGCAATTGGAGAGGACAACCAGGCCCAATGACTTCAAAGCGAAGGAATATATGGCAAATATATTCTTAGTCTATTCAGCTGCCATAAACATTTAACTCAAGCTGTAGTTTCAGAATTCCTGCATCTCTCGAGTTTTCCTGTGCTGGTGAGATAAGGCAAGACAATATTTTACGTGGGTGTGTTTCTGGTGGGAGTGCGTGTAAGATAGGGTGGATGTCCCTCCCAATAACCTGCAATATACAGGTGACCACCAAAATAGCATCCCACCGTCATATTCAAATAGGTGCTCAAAGGTCAACTGACTGTGATAATATGCTGCCATTGCCATTAAATAAATGACTTGGGCAGGAATGAGAACATTCACAGGATGGGAAGGAAGAGAGTTTTCAATCTTCAGGGACCACCCTTTGCAGGTTGGGGAGGCCACAAAGATCTAACTTCTTCATAATTCTCACCATCCTTAAACCTAGTCACCCCAATTCTTTACTCTTCCTCCTTGACCGCCTGAAATCTTCCCTGCACCTAGCAACTTTGGGGGACCATGGGCCTTCTCCATGTTCTTCTTGCAGCAGCCACTAGTGGTTCTGCCTTTTGGTTCTGCCAGGACCAATGGAGCTGCCTAGTGTTGGGCAGAAGTCCCACAGGGACCTTAAGACCATTCACATGGCATTATGGCTGCAGGGTGACACTGGTCAGCGTGGAGCAGGTTGGTTCCAAGCCAACTTCAGGTCCGAGAAGGCAAGCCATCCTCTACCTCAACTGCATTTTATTCAGCTCAGACTTTGAAAAGTGCTGGCTATGATGCAGCAAAATTCTTTTCACATGAATCACTTACGGTACAAAGTCTAAATATCTTCAGCACAATGAATTAAAAGGAGATTAAAAGTGCAACTCAGTTCAGGAGATTGAGTAAATACATCTTATGTGAGTATACAAATTAAGAACAGAAATAGGTCATTTGGCCCTTCAAGCTTTCTCCACCATTTATTAATATCGTGGGTGATCTGATTGCAACCTCTACTTTCCTTTGTACCCTTCTATCCTTTGACTCTCTTGTCAAGAACCTATTGAACTCAGCCTTAAAAATATTCAGCCTTTATTACTGTCTGGGGAAGAGAATATCATAAACTACTGATCCTCTATGAAAAGAAAATCTCCATATCTCCACCTTAAATGAAGGATACTTTATTTTTAAACTATGTCCCCTTGCTCTAATTTCTCCCATTAGGGCAAACATCCTTTCAGCATTCACCTGTTGAATCCCTTCAGGATCATCCATGTTTCAATAAGATCACCTCTCATTCTTCTAAACTTGAATATACACAGGCTCAAACTGTCCAATGTTTCCTCATAAAATAATTCCTTTATCCCAGGAATCAGCGGAATGAACCTCTTCTGAACTGCTTCTCAAGCAGTTATATCCTTTTTTAAATCAGTCAACCAAAACTGTACGCAATATTCCAGCTGTGTTCTCACCAATGCCCTGAACAACTGTGGCACATCTCTACTTTTACATCCCCTTTCCCTTGCAATAAATGACAACATCCTTTTCGTCTTCCTGATCACTTGCTTGCATACAACCTAACACCCAGGTCCTTCTTCATTTAAATAATACACTGCTTTTTCATTCTTCCTGCCAAAGTGGACAAGTTCATATTTCATTATATCATAAATCCTACTGCCAAAATTTTGTCCTTTCATTTACCCAGTAGATATTCCTTTGCAGAGATCTCATGTCCTCTTTTCAACTTACTTCCAACTCCTTTGTGTCATCAGCAAATTTAGCCACAATACCGCTCTGATCCCTGTGACATTCCACCGGTTCCATCTTGCCAACTGAAAAGTGACCCTTTTATCCTTATGCTGTGTTTCCTGCGAGCTAACACAGCCTCAATTTTCTAATAGTTTTAAACATATATAACCAGCAGAAACATTCCAATTCATTGGATTTCTCTGATATTTTCATGTCATCACGATTTTACCTGTCACCATGTCACTGGACTAAAAATTCAAAGATCCAAATTAAAGCTCTGGGGACATATATTCAAATACCACCATGACAGCTGGTGCAATCTTAATTCAATTTATATATTTGCAATTAAAAACTAGTCTCAATAATAGTGACCATGAAGCTATCATGATTGTTGTTCAGTAATGTTCTTTAGAGAAGGAAATCTGCCATCCTGACCTGGTATGGCTCAGGTATGACTCCAGATTCACAGCCATGTGGTTGAGATGACCCAGAAAGTCACTCTGTTCAAGAGCAATTAGGGATGGGTAACAAATGCTGCCCTTCCCTGCAACACCCACATCCCATGAAAGAAAAATATATAAATGGTTAAATTTTCCCAACATTGGATTCTTTATTTACAGCATCATCCAAGGAATTAATCTTCAATTTTTGGAGACTTCACAACCCTGAAGGGTTTGTAAGGCCAAGGTAGAAGACCATTGAAAATTTCACCCAATTATGTTAAGAAATTCAGGGTTTCCATGCATTTTTTTTAAAACTTCAACTTTGGATCAACAGAATCAAAAAACTACACACGATTTAACTCTCCATTCATTAAATCTGTAATTTACATTTTAAAGAAATTTTGCATAATGGTACCAACATCTAGAGGAGTATTATCTTGATGAAAAAAAACCTCAATTGATTTCTGTGCAAATACAACACCATAACCTGAACAGAAAATTCAAATAAAAGCTTTTATTTACATCACATCTTTAGTGAAAAGAAGAGCATTTGAAGGGTTTCACAAATGGAAGTTACAAAGAATGGGATGTGTGCCATGCAGGGAGAGTTTGGTGAAAGATGACCAATACCTAGCCAAAATGATAGGATTTGAGAATAGAAACCGGTTGACATGCAGAGGAGGTTATAGGAGGACCAGACTGGAATTTGAATTTCCAAGGGTACTCAGTATTCTGAAAGGATAGACAAGATGGGAGAGAAGGTGGTTGCATTAAGAAATTACATTGGCACAAAGAAACAAAGTATTGAATCGATCTGTGTGGAAATAAAAAAGGAGAAAAATATCTTGGTTGGAGTAATTTACAGACTCCCAAGCAATAACTCCAAAGTAGGGCCTGGCATAAACCAAGAAATAATGGGGGCTTGTGAGAAGGCACAACGGTAATCATTAATTATTTTAACCTGCATAATGACTGGATTAATTAATTTTGCAAAGGTAACATCAAAGAAGATTTCACAGAGCATGTAACAGAATGTTTCTTAGAGCAATATGTTATGGAACCAACCAAGGAGCAGGCAATTTCAGATTGATAAATAGTCTTGTTGTCAAAGATCTTCTTGGAAAGAGTGATCACAGCAGGCTAGAATTTCTGATTCAGATTGAGCGAGAATATACCAAGTGTCATACTAGAGTTTTAGCATTGTGCAAAAATAATTATACAGGCCTGAGGAAAGAATTGGCCAAAGTAAACTTGGCACAAATAGTTGAGGGCAGAATTGTTAGGGAAAAATGGTGGATGTTTCGGGAGACATTGAATACTTTTCAATTAAAGTATATTCCTGAGAGAAATTAGAAAAATGTTCCATGACTAAACAAGGATATCAAAGAGGATACAAAAGCAAAACTAGGGCATACCGAAGTGCAAAAGCTAGTGGTAAGCTGGAACATTAGGAGAATTTTAAGGTTCAGCAAAAGGCTATCAAAAATAAAATCAAAAGAGCTAAACTGAACTATGAAAGGAAACTAGCAGAAAACAAACACAGTCACCAAAAGCTTCATTAAGTATATAAAGAGCAAGAGATTAGCTAAAATAAATGTGAGCCCTTCAAAGGACAAAACTAGTGAGGTACTAATGGGGAACAGTTGCTGGAATCAATGATTAAGGAGGAGATGAATGAGCATTTGGAAAGGCAAAATTCAATTCACCAGTGTAAGCACAGTTTTATGAAGGGTAAGTCATGCTTGATAAACTTGTTTGAGTTCTTTGAGGACACAACCAGGAAAGTGGATAGTGGGGAACCTGTGGATGTGGTATATCTAGATATCCAGAAGGTGAAATCACAGGAGATTGGGGTTAGAGTACTAGATTGGATTGAGGATTGGCTAACGGACAGAAAGAAGAGAGTTGGGATGAATTGGTCTTCTCTGGTTGGCAATATATAACTAGCAGGGTGCCGCAGGAGTTAGTCCTTGGATCACAACTGTTTACAATCTATATAAATGATCTGCGAGCAGGGACAGAGTGTAACATAGCAAAATTTGTGGATGACATTAAAATAGATAGGAAAGCAGGCAGTGAAGAGGATACAAAGATTCTATAGATGGATATAGATAGGCCAGAAGAATAGGCCAAAATTTGGCAGATGGAGTTAATGCGGATAAATGTGAGGTTATTCATTTTAGCAGAAAAAATAGAACAGCAACTTATTACCTAAATGGAAAGCAAAATCAAAATACATCTGGGCAGAGGTATTTGGGTGTCTATGTTCATGAATCAATGAAGTTAGTAGCAGGTGCAGCATGTAATAAAGAAGGCAAATGGGATGTTGGTATTTATTGCAAAGAGTCTGGAGTATAAAAGAGGAAAAGTGTTGTTGCAATTGTATAGATGTGAGACCACATCTGGTGTAGTGTATCCAGTTTTGGTCTCCTTATTTGAGGAAGACTATGCTGGCATTAGAAACAGTTCAGACGAGGTTCACTAGTTTGATTTCAGGGATGAAAGGGTTGACATATGAGGAGAGATTCTACAGTTTGGGGTTGTACTCGCTGGAGATTAGAAGGATGAGAGGGTATCTGATTGAGGTTTATAAAATTTTAAAAGGGATTGATAAAGTAAGCATAGGGCAAATGTTTTCTCTTATGGGATAATCTAGAACTAATGGTCACAGTTATAGGTTGAGAGTGGTAGATTTAAAATTGATATGAAGAGGAACTACTTCTCGCAGAGGGTTGTGAATTTGTGGACCTCGCTGCCCTATAGTGCGGTAGAGTCTAAAACATTGAATGTTTCAAGAAGGAGATTTATATAATTCTAATAATAAAGGGATATGGGGAACAGATGGGGAGGTGGATTTGAGACCAGGGGCATATCAGCCATGATCTGATTGAATGGCAGAGCAAGTTCGAAGAGCTGAATTTGCCTACTTCTGCTCCTAATTCCTATGTTCTTATGAGAAGTTTGGAGCTAATATGTAGAAAACAACTTACAACTTAACTACAACCCATCGCGGCAAGTATGATATACCTATACTTGAACAAACAACATTGCATTAATGGCCGCAGTACAATTAAGCTTAAATGCATTATAATTCTTACATTTTCTACTATGTTTAGGCAATAGAAAAATTTAAATATTAAACTTGCATGCTGGTAGATGATCTGAAAGGGGTATGAAATATGTAAATGAAACCTCTGCTCTCACCCTATTAATATATTTTTCTATTCATTTTTCCCTTGAGTATTATTCTAGTTTCCACTTGGATGCATTTATAGTATCCAACTCAATTACTCGCTGTAATAGAGCATTCCACATTCTAAAATCTTGTGGATGAAAACATTTCTCCTGGAATCCCTATCAGGTTTATTAGAGTCTAGCTTATATTGATTATCCTTAGTTCTCTCCTTGTCTGAAAATGAAAACATTTGCTCTATTTTTACTCTATCAAACCCTTTCATAATCTTGAAAGGATCTATTAGATCATCTTTTAATCTTCTCTTTCCTAAAGAACTATTCAATCTTTCTTGTGAGATATAGGAATCATCTCTCAGTTCTGATATCATACTAGGACACTATTACCAGGAGAATTTGTTTACTAGACACAGCAACATGACAAAAAACCTTTTAAAAAGGAAGTGGTAACATTTTATGAAAAAAGCAGGGTTTTAAAAAAGGACACAGGAATAAGAGACTAGTCCCAATGCACATTTCTGGTTGTATAATGATCCAGAGACTAGAAGATTTGGACCAGAAGACCAGGTTTTTAAAACAGTGAGAGACAGGGATTTTGGAGATAAAGTAGGTTGTAGGGATAGTTTATCTTGTTAGAGGAATTTTACTGGGGATAAAAATTATTTTTATTTTTGAAAATATAATTTTCCAATTTTCAACTAATTGGAAATTTTGCAATTTGAACTGAAACAGAGAAAATTGCTTAAAAATGCAAGACTACATCCCAAGGTGAAGGGGAGAAATCAACAAATCACTTTCATGGGAATGTGAAGAGAGAGACATTTTCTATAATCCAGGCACTCATCGAAACTTGTTGCCACCTAAAGAAGAAACATTAAGGATGCAAATTATTGAATATTAAAACAAAGGTTGCCACAGGTAGGCACACCCAAAATCTCTTAAATACACAATGGGTGAAATATTTTAAGGCAAGGCTGCTGGGACAGGCAGCCCTGTCACACAGACATTTCACCTGCACGTGCAAATACTCACAAACATAAAGTATAAACATCTTGTTTAGTTGTACAGATGTTCTAAGGTCTGTGAACCACTCAGTGTTGTTGTTGGTGAGTTATGGCTTCTGCATTCCTCCTCTATGATCCAGAATGGGGAAGTGCACATAGAGGGCTCTTGATAGGCCTGTCTGAAAGTGAAACCTAAACTTATAAAGGGAGGAGAGAATATTATTATAAATTTATTTATTTGAATGTAGTGTAATTCAATGTTTTTTGTGTTATTTGTGATTTTGTGTACTTATATTCTAACAATCTAAATTGATTTTAATGTCTTGTAACGTCTTATGTCACAACTTATGTTCTCAAGTGTTTAAATAGTTTAACAGCTTAATCTTATTAACACAGAGTCTTCCACTTAGGGATGTAGTGGGGGAACTGGAGTCTGGCAACCAGCTTCAATGATGATGCTTGTAAGCATGACATAAAAGCCTTAGACATCAATTATTTCACCCAAGAGTCACTAGCTGATGAAAGAGGAAGATAGTGATACTTTTTGTAGGTTGGCATGCACTACCATAATGCCCAATGGCTACAGCACATTGGCAACAGACGCCAACATTGAAAACAACAACCCCCAATGGCAGTCGGTAGCTTCATTTATGGCACTTGTGACAGAAACTGTCTCTCAAGGAATAGGTTCTTCAGCCACCAGCAGAAGTGTGCCATATGAAGACACCCCATCTGAAATGGATTTAATTGTTTGCTGTGTGACAATCATCTTTTGTAAGTGAAAGGATGCTGATCGATTTGAGACATCTTGCTACCTTCTAGCTGAAATATAAATTGCTTCCTGCAGTTTCTCTGAGAGGACACGGTTTCTAATTTACAGAAGACAGATAATGCTTCTCCCATCGATTTGGGCACAGGTTCTTTCCGATATTGATTTTAACCTGCAGACTTAATGAATAGTTTAGAAAACGAGGATTAAGTCACAGATTGGAAGCACAAATTGAACTACAACGGAATACCAGTCAACTCATTCAAATCTTCAGAAGCTATTTGGAAATTGTTATTTCTATCCATTCCCATTGTTAGCAAAAGACGCATTCTTCCGGAAGTAATCATTACTATCCAGACCAAAAAAAAATAAGCATTATGATACTCTGAAAACAAATTCTTACCTGCTAATTCATCAGAGTCTGCATTTAAAATCAAATACTCAAATTGTCTCTTTACTGGAGTAAGGACATCAAGGTAATTGTTAGCCAAGTAAATACCATGAAATTGGAAGTGCATTATTAGATGGAAGCAGAAAGACAAAATTAATTGGTTTACTGAATGAATGTATTTCATGGCATGCAGGGAATATATACAGGGAATAAAATATTTTGTTGCATTCTATTTTCACATTAACCTTTTCTTTAAGATGACATTAACTTTATTTGGGCGTGTAATAGAAAAAATGAGCACAATTCATTTTTTAAAAACGTTGGTGAATTCTAATGGGTTCTTTGGACAAATGAGACCTGGGATCAATAATCTACATATTGAAATATAATTTTAAGTGAAAAAAATCATTTATTGACCATTTATCCTGTCCAGGTGATCAAGCCATTAGACCATAGGATCCATAGAATCTCTACAGTGTAGAAGGAGGCCACTCAGTTCATTAAGTCTGCACCAATGACTATCCCACCCAGGCTCTATTCTCATAACCTCACATATTTACCTTGTTAATCCCCTGACACTAGGGTGAATTTAGAATGGCCAATCAACCTAATCTGCACATCTCTGGACTGTGAGAGGAAACCAGAGCACTTGGAAGAAACTCTCACGGACTCAGGAAAAATGTGCAAACTCCACAAAGCAGCGACCTGAGGCTGGAATTGCACTGGGTCCCTGATACTATGAGGCAGCGGTGATAATCACCCTGCTGCCCAGTGCTGAGTCTTTACTAGAACAATTAGTCCTACTCTCTTGCTCTTTCTTCAGAACCCTGCAAATTGATATCCCTTGTCAAATTTATATACTCTTGTGAAATTTACTAATGAGTCTACTTTCCCAACTTTTCAGGATATGATTTGCAAGTCATAACTTGCTGCATGAAAAAAAAACTCCCACCTCTCCTCTGGTTCTTTGGCCAATAATCAAGAATCGGTGTTCTCTCATTACTGATCCACCTGCCAATGAATTCAGTAAATAAAAATGCCAAAACATGGGAATGAACCAAGATCCTTTAAAGTTTCAACCTTATTCCCTTCCCAATCGTGCATTTCAGGCCATTTCTTCTGAAGGCATTGAATCTTTGCTGCGGGGTGGTTACTTAGGCACTGGTGGTCCTCAGTATTACATCCAAGTGAATGTGATTGATAAACAAATTAGAACATCAAATATAAGCAAGCGTTTCAATCACAGGGCATTGTCAGTTCTGTGAAATAGAACATTTTTACACCTTGGCCACTTAGTATTAGTGACAAATAGTGATGGGCCAGGCTAAATGTAAAGTAAAACTCAATTTACTATGTCCCAACAATGTGCCTTGCTAAGTGTGAAATTCTAAAGAGCACTCTTCACTGCACCCATGTAACATCTTCAATTTCCCACGCCAAGCATATCTATAACTGGCAATTTAATGTCAACTGGTGCACAAATCATTTCACACAAGATTTCTGGAGTTGCTAGAATGAAATTAGTTCCATCTTATCAGTCTAACTGACTCATGTCCAGGTCAAATAAGTGAAAGTGCAATAAGATACAGTAAGTAATAGCTATCTTTAGCCCACAGGCACAAAGCCAGTCATGTGCCCATGATTCCTGCTCAATGCTGCTGTTGAGAGACCTCCAAACCATTTTCAGATCTTATGAATTTAGCTGGAGAGCTGCAGGATACAAGTAGGTGCAAAGCTGCAATTAAGTTTTAGAAAGGCTGAAAGTAGCAAGTAGCTGACTGATGGCTTGGACTATTTGGAAAAAGTGGGATGTGCAGTCAACCCTGTGAGGGCAAGAATGGGCTGACAGTGCACCAATGCAGTTTTGTGGGCCTTGAAAAAACATAAGCAGTCAAGTCGATAAGGTTGTTAAGAAGGCATACGGAGTCTTCGCTTTTATTCGTAGGGGGATTGAATTTCGGAACCGCAACGTCATGTTGCAACTGTACAAAACTCTAGTGCGGCCGCACTTGGAGTATTGTGTGCAGTTCTGGTCCCCACATTATAAGAAAGATTTGGAGGCATTGGAGAGGGTACAGAGGAGGTTTACCAGGATGTTGCCTGGTATGGAGGGCAGGTCCTATGAAGAGAGGTTGAAGGATTTGAGGTTGTTTTCGTTAGAAAGGAGGCGGCTAAGAGGGGATCTTATTGAAGCATAAAGATGATTAGAGGTTTAGATAGGGTGGACAGTGATAGCCTTTTTCCTAGGATGGAGAAAGCTAGCACGAGGGGACACAGCTTTAAACTAAGGGGTGATAGTTATAGGACGGATATCAGAGGTAGGTTCTTTACCCAGAGGGTGGTTAGGGAGTGGAATGCCCTGCCTGTGGCAGTTGTAGATGCGCCAAATTTGGTGGCGTTTAAGAGGTTAGTTGATAAGTTTATGGAAGAGAAGGGAATGGTTTAGTTTGGAGGGTCATTGCTTTTTATAATGGTCGACGCAATATCGAAGGCCGAAGGGCCTGTTCTGCGCTGTAATGTTCTATGTTCTATAAGAGATTCAATTCCTTTTTCTAATGTGCTCCAGATATGCTGAAATGATCTGTAAAGTGATAATGCAAATCAGTGGGTTATGGCTAATCGTAACATTAGCGTACCTTTAAGAAAGTTTTTTTTTAATGTGATTTCTGCAGTTCTCACAGCTTCAGTTGTTTCATAGTTCACAGTTTCATAAGAACATAAGAAATAAGAGCAGGAGTAGGCCATCTAGCCCTTCGTGTCTGCCCTGTCATTCAATAAGATCATGGTTGATCTAAAGTGGATCAGTTTCACTTCCTGCTTTCTCCCCATAATCCTTAATTCCCTTGTCTATCAGAAATCTATCTAACCGTGACTTAAATATGTTCAACAAGGTAGCCTCCACCACTTCAATGAGCAGAGAATTCCAGACACTCACCAGCCTTTGAGTGAAGAAGTTCCTCCTCAACTCCGATCTAAACTGTGCTCCCTCCCCTTATTTTGAGGCTACGCCCTCTAGTTCTGCTATCCTGTCTAAGTTTCAGTGATGTCATTGTTGCCAGGCTAACTACAATGAGTCCTTTTATTGCTCCTTAAGAGGTTTAAATTGGGTTATTTGTATTTACTCTGGGATTAGTTTTATGATCCTGTATTGTTAAATGAATGGTCGCATGTTTTTGGATAGTATTTTCTTTCATTTTCAGTTTGTAGCTGCAAGTTTGAGCTTTAGTTTTAGAAGGGACAACAAGCTAAAAAGAAATGTTTTCCCTCTCTCCCTGTTGTTTTGAAAACTCTATTCTTTAGCCGAAAACAATCTCTTGTTTTCCTGAAGGATGAAAATCTGCTGTTATTGGGGCCTGGACCAGAGTTTGTCTTATATTTTGGGAAGGAGCCTTATCTTGAAATTGCTTAGAGTGAATCCAGAGACCTGCAGACTTCAGCCAAAGGACTCAATTTCCATTATCATGTGAGCAGTAGAATTTGCTATATTGAACCAATTTAAAGGGTTTTGTCTATGGCAAGGATTTTGGTTTAATTGGAATACATTAGATATACTTGTTAAGGCTATACATTATAGTGATTGTTTTGTTTTTGTTTGTAATTGTTAGAAGTTATTTCTAGTATTCTTTCCATATATTTTAACGAAATTCTTAAATAAACATTTGATAAAAACTCCCTGTTGGGCCTTTTGAATCACACTTGAAATGGAACATGTCACGTTTATCCTAGGCAAATTCAAGATACAAAACTTACTATTCAAGCAGACTCCATAAAACACTTTGGAGTTTCTAACCTGAAACATAATATATTAGATTTGTCATTGATTTTGTGTCATTCTGGCCAAACACAGAAATAGGAAGAAATGGTGTTATATAAATGCAGTGCAATCCAAGCTGGAATTCAGATAAGAAAGGCTTCTGTAAGTGACAAGAAAACTTCTGAAATTTAAATGTAGACTTATTTTTTGATCATTACAAATGAAAAGAATTAAACAAACAGAATGTCACCTGAGCACAAACCCTAAATCCAATTCATTGTAAACTTGAAATTCATTCAATGCAAAAAATTCAAAATGTAAATACATTTACAAAAAGCTAGAACTAAACCGTACAAAGACAACCCACAATATCTGTTGCAGGTATAGAACATAGAACATTACAGCGCAGTACAGGTCCTTCGGCCCTCGATGTTGCGCCGGCCAGTGGACCCTCTAACCTAAACTATTCCAATATCATCCATATGCCTATCTACCGACCATTTGAATGCCCCCAAAGTAGGCGAGTCCACAACTGCTGCAGGCAGGGCATTCCACACCCTCACCACCCTCTGTGTAAAGAACCTGCCTCTGACATCCGTCCTAAAACTACCACCTCTTAATTTAAAGTTATGTCCCCTCGTGTTGGTCATCACCATCCGAGGAAAAAGGCTCTCACTATCCACCCTATCAAGTCCTTTGATCATCTTATACACCTCAATTAGGTCACCGCGTAACCTTCTTCTCTCTAATGAAAATAACCTCAGGTCCCTCAGACTTTCCTCATAAGGCCTTCCCACCATACCAGGCAACATCCTGGTAAACCTCCTCTGCACCCTTTCCAATGCTTCCACATCTTTCTTATAATGCGGCGACCAGAACTGTATGCAATACTCCAAGTGCGGCCGCACAGAGTTTTGTACAGTTGTAACATAACCTCACGGCTCCTAAATTCAATCCCTCTACCAATAAAAGCTAACACACCGTACGCCTTCTTAACAACTTTATCAACCTGGGTGCCAAATTTCAAAGAGCTATGTACTTGTACCCCAAGATCCCTCTGCTCGACAACACTATTAAGGGTCCTTCCATTAGCCCTATATTTCATATGCCTGTTATTTCCTACCAAAGTGAATCACCTCACACTTATCCGTATTGAATTCCATTTGCTACCTCACAGCCCAGCTCTGCAACCTATCTATGTCCCTCTGCAAACTGTAACATCCATCCTCTCTATCTACAACTCCCCCCACTTTGGTATTGTCAGCAAATTTACTAATCCAAACCTCTACACCCTCATCTAGGTCATTTATAAAAATGACAAACAGCAGTGGCCCCAAAACAGATCCTTGAGGTACACCACTTGTAACTGCACTCCAGGTTGAATATTTCCCATCAACCACCATCCTCTGTCTTCTATCAGCTAGCCAATAGAATAGCAAGTTAGTATAGCTAACTTGCTGCTAAAAATGTGTGTCTATCATCTATCCATAGCAGAAAGAGCCATTCGGACCATCGCGACTGCACCAACTCTCTAAAAGAATATTCCATCCAGGCCCTTCCCCCACACAATTACCATGTGTTCATTCCACCTAATCTATACATCTTTGGACACTAAGGGGTAATTTAGCATGGTCAATCCACCTAACCTGCACAGGTTTGGACTGTGGGAGGGAACTGGAGCGCCTGGTGGAAACTCACACGACACGGGGAGAATGTGCAAACTCCACACAAACAATGATCAGACTGAAATTGAACCCAATCCCTGGCATGACAAGGCAGAGTGCTAACAATTGTGCCACTGTGTTGTCCCACTTCTATTTGAAGTAATAACATAAAAAGATAAAAATCTCTTATTGTAAACCATAAAGAGAAAGATACAACAAACACTTTACAAGTTGTTTGTGGAATTTTCTTAGAGAAATCTACATAAAGAACTGTGCAGAGTTCCCTAAAAACAGATATTTTTTATGATTATAGATTTACAGAGAATATTGTTATTCCTCTCCTTCCTCACTGTAGTGTGATCTGATATAAACATGGGTAAAACAGGTTTGTTCCAGCTCGCAGACAGCTCGCTAACAGACATAGCAACAGCTATGTTATGATTGGATTTCATAGATTGCCAGGTACTAAACACAGCTTGCAGTGTAAGGTTACCAAAACAATCCCAATAATGTGAGGAACCTGAGATAGCTGGGAGACAAGAGATTTTTGAATTTGCACAATGAGCACTGTGGTTTGTGGTGACTGTCTTCAGAGAGCAGCTTGGAAAGAAAAGGAGCCCCTGCTGGAAGAAGGTGAGCTTCAAACTGCGGCAAAAAGCAAGATAAATGCACTGTGTCATTACCACCCAAGTTACCTAAAAACTAATCAGTTGAAATAAGTGGCAATGCTCTTGGGAGACACACTTGAAGCTTTCATTTAAAGTAGGTGCGAGCTTCAGCAATGAACATAGAAATGGAATGGCTGGATCCTGCTTCATTTTGTAATTCAAGGGCATTCTAAACGCCAAGGCCACAGCATATTCAGGGAATCCAGCCAGGAAAAGGAACTTATGCAGAGCAACTTTTAAAAGACCTAATGATGTAAAGATGAGTGGTTTTGGTTCTTTTTAATGCCTCAGAAGTTGTCTCACTTATGAACACAGTAAGAAATCTCACAACACCGGGTTAAAGTCCAACAGGTTTATTTAGTAGCACAAGCCACTAGGTTACAGAGCACTGCCCCTTTATCAAGTAAGTGGGAATTCTGTTCACAAACAGGGCATATAAAGACACAAACTCATTTATAAAATAATGGTTGTCAACCATTTGTTGGTTTTAAAACTATTCCTGGAACCTGGCATGAACACTGAGGATGTCACCAATTCCTGTAAGTTCCCCTGCAACCCATGCAGCATCCTGACTTAGAAATATATCGCCATTCCTTCACTATCGCTGGGTTAAAATCCTTTGTTGGTTTTAAAAGGTGGAGAGAAAGGAAAGATGTGTTAAAATGAGATAAAGTGTTATCATTGCTGCAATTCCTCCTGCCAATTGGCTTAAGAGATGCCTAGAAGTGTTGGAAAATTAACTGCAATGTAGATTAAAGTGAATATGGAGGAATGGGCCACCATGGTGGCCCAGTGGTTAGCACTGCTGTGTTGTCAAACTAACCATTATTTTGTAAATTGAGTTTGTGTCCTTATTTGCCCTGATTGTGAACAGAACTTACCTGATGAAGGGGCAGCACTCTGAAAGCTAGTGGTCTGTGTTACTAAATAAACTTGCTGGACTTTAACCTGGTGTTGTGGAACTCTTACTGTGTTTACCCCCGCCCAACATCAGCATCTTCACATCATGTTTCATTTATGCGCAGACCCATGTCCGTATCTGTGATTCCTCCTCTCTTCATTTTTACCGGTTACTCATTAATTTCCTCCCCTATTAGCCTTGGGATGCCTGTTCTTTGAAAATCTTGTAAGTTTTTTTAACATCGCTTAAATCATTGTAGCCCATTACATTTAATTTAAATGTAATCTTCCTCTATTGTCACTAAGCCCTGATTTACAGGTGCTCAGGATAGAAGCTATTCACTTCAATTGCAGAGTTTGTACAATGTGTTGTTAAGATTAAAATCAGGGCTCAAGCTTCGTTATGGTTTGACATGCTAAGTGGCAAGTCCACAAACACCCATGATTTTTTTCATTGTTACCAGCAAATTGTTTAATATCGTTCACAGGGTAAGTACACTGGTGATTTTTTTTTTAAATGCAGTACCTTATATTATCATAGAATCATAAAATCTTACAGTACAGAAGAAGGCCATTCAGCCCATTAAATAAGCACTGATCACAATCCCATCCAGACCCTATTGCCAAACCCCATGTATTTACCTTATCTAGTCCCCCTGACACTAAGGGGCAATTTTAGCATGGCCAATCCACCTAACTCACACATCTTTGGACTGTGGGAGGAAACCGGAGCATCTGGAGGAAAACCACACAGACATGGAGACAATGTGCAAACTCCATACAGACACTGGCACAAGCCAGGACTTGAACCCGAGTCCTTGGCACTGTGAGACAGCAAAGTTAAACTCTGTGCTACTGTGGTGCCCTATTCCTCCATATTCAATTTAATCTACTTGCAGTTAATTTTCGGAGGCTTCTGAGCATCTCTTACGATAGTTGGCAAGAGAAACTGCAGCAATTATAATAATTTCTCCCACTTTATCACACCTTTTCTTTCTCTGCACTACTTAAAACCAACACAGGACATCATGGCTGCCATTGTAGCTCACACTTCGCACTCTAACACTCCTATATACCATGATATGAAATGTAAGGTATTAGGGAGTTCTGAAGCAGTTTCTATTTCTTAAACAGCTATTCTGCACTTTAAATCTCAGAAGTTATACACCAGGGTTAGACAGTACTGAAACAGCTGCTATATCAGCAGGAATCTCCACAGCAATATTTTTTCCCATTTTCACCTAAGTTATTTTTGAATTTTCAGTGAAATTAAAACTATTCCTAGTTCCTGGTATGAACACTGAGGATGTCACCAACTTCTGCAAGTTTCCCTGCAATCCCATATAGCATTCTGACTTGGAACTATATCGCTATTCCTTTACTCTCGCTGGGTCAATATCCTAGAACTCCTTACATAGCAACACTTTGAGTGTACTTATATCACATAGACTGCAGCAGTTCAAGAAGGCAGATCAACACCACCTTCTCAAGGACAATTAGGATTGGGCAATAAATGCAGGCTTCTCCAATGATAACCATATCTCATGAATGAACAAAAAATTGTCTCTGTATTGTGGATGTGACTTCACTGTAATACCACTTCAAAACCATTAACAAGATACTCATATACCATGAGCAGCATGGTGGCACAGCGGTTAGCACTGCTGCCTCAGAGCACCAGGGATCTTGTTCAATTTTGGCCTGGGGGACTGTGGAGATTGCATGTAGTCTCTGTGTCTCTGTGGGTTTCCTCCAGGCATTCTAGTCTCCTCCTACGGTCCAAAGATACGTGGATTGACCATGCTAAATTACCACTTGGTGTCAGGGGGACTAGTAGAGTAAATACATGGAGTTAAGAGAATAGGGCCTGTGTGGAATTGTGGTCGATGCAGACTCTATGGGCTGAATGGTTTCCTTCTGTCCTGTAGAGATTCTATGGTATCTTTCTGCCATGTATCAAATCCACAGTTTATTTTCTTTATAAACGTGCTTCTTAGTGATTTGTCTCAATAGCATTAAATGTAAAGTAGATAAGAACTAAAACCATATTAACAAACAAAATATATAGCCCAAGGCTGAAATCCGTTCTATCTCTGTAGCATTCATTGACATTTTGTAATAATCTATGTTCTCTAATGTTGTGCAAATTGATGATATTTGCTTTCATCCTCCCAAAGGATTCAACGTACAGTCCAAAAAGGTTGTAAAAAGTGCAATGACTAAAGTATTGATATTTTAGATCATCAGACCATTTGAGGATTCATTCAAAACAACTTCTACTTTTCTGCAGCTGGGAAGCACTCAGTTCCCAGGGACAAAGATGTGGAGGAAAGAGCAGTGACGACAGAGCTTCCTCCACTTAATGTCACATGGGGATTTCCTGAAGATCTTGAAACACTCGTTCCTACAAGGTGGGCATCAATGGCTCAGCCAGCATTTGTTGCCATCCCTAATTACCCTCAAGAAAGTGATGGTGAGCTGCCTTGTTGAACAGCTACAGTCCATGTGGCATTCCTACATTCATAGTGCTGTTAGGGATTGAGTTCTAGGATTACATTTGTTGCTAGAACTGCACTCATCTAAGAACATAGTGAGTACTCCACCAGACTTGTGAGTTACAGTTCATGGATAGCAGACAAACTTTAGGGAGTCAGTAGCAAGTTACTCTGTGCACAATTTCCAGCCCCTCACCTAACTCTTGTAGGCACAGTTCCAGTTCAGTTTCTGGTCAATGATAACCCTAAGATTTTGATAGTGATGACCATAGAATGTCAAAGGAAATGTCACCTGCTATTTATTAACCCAAGCCAAATAAGCCTTCAACATAATTATCCCTATAAAATCATCTCCAAACCCTGTGTCTTAGGACTTGGTCCTGTCCTCTTGATCCTAGACTTCCAAACACACAGACCGCAATCAGTAAGGATAAGCAATGACAGTTCCTCCATGATTATCCTCAACACAGGTGCATCCAAAACTGAGTCCTCAGTCCCTTACTATACTTCTTATGACTGTGTGGCCAAGTTCTGCTCCAACTCCATTTTCAAGTTTTGCTGATGACACCACCATAATGGATCAGATATCAAACAATGATGAGACTGGCACAGGAAGGAGAATCTGGTGAAATGATGCAATGACAATAATCTCTCCCTCAATGAAGGTAAAATGAGGGAGATAGTAATCAACTTCAGGAAGCATGGTGGAGGACATTCCACTGCCTATATCAATGGGAGTGAAGTGGAAATGGTCAAATGCTTCAAGTTTCTAGGTGCCCTGATAACCAACAACCAGTCCTGGACTTCCCATGCCAATACTAGAGTGAAGAAATCACATCAACATCTCTACTTTCTTCAAAGACTAAGAAAATTTGGCATATCCAGTCTGACTCTCACCAACTTTTACAGATGCACAATAGAAAGCATTCTTTTTAGTTGCATCACAGCTTGGTGTGGCTCCTGCTTTTTGATTAAGACCGCAAGAAATTAGAAGGGTTGTGAATAAAGCCCAGTCCATCACGCAAATCAACCTCCCATCCATTGACTCTATCTACACTTCCCGCTGCCTCAGAAAAGCAACCAGCATAATCAAGGACTCCACACACCCCATATATGCTCTCTTCCATCTTCTTCCATTGGGAAAAGATACAAAAGTCTGAGATCACTCAAAAACTTTTCCCTGCTGCCATCAATACTTTTGAATGGACCTACCTTGTTATAAGTTAATCTTTCCCTACACCTTAACCATGACTATAACACTGTATTCTGCACTCTCTCCTTTCCTTTTCCCCATGTAGTTTATGAATGGTATGTTTTGTCTGTATAGCATGCAAGAAACAATATTTTTCACTTTATCCTGTTCTTGACTTGGCCTCATCAGCCTTCTGTAGTAGAGAATTCCATAGGTTCCCTCCCCTTGAGTGAAGAAATGTTCTCTCATCTCGGTCCTAAATGGTCTATCCTGGATACTAAGACAATGTCCTTGGTTTTAGATTCTCAAATCAGAGAAAACATCCTCCCTGCATGTAGTCTGTTCAGCCCTGTTAGAACTTCCTATATTTCAATCAGATCTCCTCTCATCCTTCTAAACTTAGTGAATACAAGACAATCCCATCTACTCCTGTATCGAGACTGCGGGAGTGAGGGGGGGTAGTGGTTTGGGACTGAAAGTGGAGGAGGATGGTGGGAAATCTGTGTGGGGAAGTTGGGGGTGGGGGAACAACCTGTACACAGAATACAGCAATTATTCTGCTGAATGATGGAAATCATCCTGCAAAACAATGACAGATGATAATTGGGCTTGCAAGGCAGTAAGCACTGATCTTATCACCTCTTGGCTGAGCTTCCACTGCCACTCTCAGAGGCTTTATGGTTTCTGCCTGGATAGTGATGGAAGCTGAAACATTGGCCATCAGATGCTGCATGAAAGCTAGAATAGAGTAATTATTTTGCTGTATCGAGCCTGCGAGAGTGAGGGGGTAGGGGAATGGTTTGGGACTGAAAGTGGAGGAAGATGGTGGCAAACCTGTGTGGGGGAGTTAGGGGTGGAGGAACAACCTGTACGCAGAATACAGCATTATTCTGCTGGATGATGGAAATCAGGCAATGAGGTGTGAAGGGCTGGCATGGCGGGGATTACAGGGTTGGCTAGTGACTGATCTGGCCGTATAAAACATATAAAAGCACTATGCTGCCGACTTCCTGGGTGGGAAAAAGCCATTGAATTCGAGAGTGAATAATGCTAGTGCAGTCTGCGGTGTACTGCATGGAAGATTCTTCTGTATGAGTCATTTTTGGATTTAATATTGTCCCCAATTTCTTTTGTAAGCCATAGTTGAGCCATTAATCCTCTTTTATTTTTGTGCCAGTCAGGAATGAATAATTGCTGTATTCTGTGTACAGGTTGTTTCAATATGAACCATTGCCTAATTGCCATCAGCTCCTTTAGTAAGGTTCCCCAGTCTATCCTTGCCAATCCATGCCTCATATCTTCATTATTCCCTTTATTTAGATTCAGGACCCTCGTTTTGAATTTGACTACTTCATTCTCCATCTTCATGAAGAATTGTATCATATTATGATCACTATTCTGTAAGGGACTCTGCATAACAAGATTGTTAATTAATCCTTTCTCATTGCACACTACTAAGTCTAAAGTAGCTTGTTGTCTGGTTAGTTCCTCAATATATTGGTCTAAAATACCATTCTGTACACAGTCCAGGAACTCCTCCTCCACTATATCACGGCTAGTTTGATTTGTCTAATCTATGTGTAAATTACAGTCACCCTTGATTACGGTTGTACCCTTATTGCATGTATCCCTGATTTTTTGTTTAATACTTCCCATGTATCTTCACTACTGTTTGGGGTCCTATAGACAGTAGCTGGCAAGTTTTCTGCCCCTTGGTTTTTCTTATTTCCACCCATTCAGATCCACCTCATAATTTTCTAAGCTAATATCCTTCCTCACTATTGCATTGACTTCCTTATTTACCAACAATGCTACCCATCTCCTTTCCCTTTTTGTCTTTCACTCTTAAAATAATGAATACCCTTGGTGTTCCACTTTCCGACTTCTGACTTGGTACAGAGCTTCACTGGGATTTTAGAACTAATTCTTTCCAGTGTGGAAGTAATAGTTAATTCCACAGCAACATTCATGGACCTAGCTATCATGCAGCCAATGTTTCAGCTTCCATCACTATCCAGGCAGAAACCATAAAGCCTCTGAGAGTGGCAGTGGAAGCTCAGCCAAGAGGTGATAAGATCAGTGCTTACTGCCATGCAAGCCCAACTATCATCTGTCATTATTCTGCTGGATGATTTCCATCATTCAGTGAACATAGCACAGAAATGCACAATTTTGGTTTGCTGAAATCCTTGTAACAAAGCTGCATAAATTTAATTATTCTTTAAGAATATAACTAATCTTGATGATGTTTGCTTCACTGAGGCTGAGGTGAGAGAAACTTGGAACAGGTGTTCTGACTTCAGTGTCAAATGCCGCATCACAGCTGCCTTCGTTTGATATGGGTATGCAAAGGCACTCCTGTAGTGCTTTGGGGACCAACATTGTGGCAAAGAGATACGCGAGATCACAGAGAAACATGCGGAGAGAATGGAATTATTGGAGGGAGTAGTAAACCTTCCTGCTGCTCAGATGTTTGCTTCAGGTCCAGATGGGGCTGGCTTCTGGACTGTGGAATAAGGAAATGAGAATTGATTTAACTCAGCGAAGGCTCAAAAAGGAATGAAAGGTTCCAACAGAGCCTGCAACCACAGGCAAGCTGTTTACAGCTAAAGGACCTGCTTTCAGCTTGATTGTACGATCTGACTGACATCAGGAAGTGCTGCTAAAAATTCCAGTAAAGATAATAAGACTGCATTTTTTTAAAGACCTGACAATCTGGCAATGTTTTATATATTCACTATAAATACAGCAGCTAGGTATGTATCCCACAATTCCTAGTTGGCACAAATGATATGCTTGTAATGGTAAAACTGTCATCTCTTCAATTTAGTTGGATAGAGTACACGGCAAAATGATAGCTTGTGTAAAAGGGATTAAAAATGAGATCCTGTGTTTCTCTGATTAATGTAGGATCCATTTAGAGAAATACTTAACCTGGGCAAGCCGAAAGGTCATTACCAGGACTATAACAGTCATTTTTGATTACAGATGATGGGAAATAAGATATACCAGATCCTCAACTGCAGAAATACCTGACCTTTATCATGTCATATTCAGACACAGCTCATTGTCAATTAACTGAATTCAGTATCAGCACATAACTAATGTAGAGGAAAGTGCAAAATCAACCAGCTTTCAATCAAACTAAAGAAAATCTCTGCTACATCCTCCAATAAGTTGTTCATAAACAAGTCCAGTAGGGAACTTGACTATGGAGGAAACTCCCTTTGTGTAATGCTGTCCCCAAGCGAGAACAAATTTAAGTATTGGTCACAAGAATGCATTAATAGTATTTTACAACTTTTGCAACTCTGTTTCTATATTAACGCTCTCTTTTCTGTCCTAGGGATCTGTTTGGGACTAGGTCAGAGAGTAACCATCCAATCTTTCCTTTGGAAAGTTCAGTATTCTCAGCAATAGAAGGATCTGTTACGTACAAGGTTACTGTGGGGCTGAGTACAGTACTGCCCACATGGTGTTGTAAGAAGTCAGGTGACCCAGAGCTAGCCTAGCGTACAGACATCTGTACACCTACTGTCTATAGTTGTATATAGTTAATAAAAACTTGCTGTTAACGTACATAAGACTACAAACACTTCTTTAACAGAACCACACCACCCCCAACATGGTGACACCTCAGGATCAGAAACCCCCTGAGAAGCCTCTACTTCCAACTATGTTAGTAGTGCAACTATGGAAATAGAGTAGCAAAAGTTGTGAAATACTATTAATGCATTCTTGTGACCAATACCTAAATTTGTCCTCATTTGGGGACAGTATTACTAAGAGAGTTTTCCTACATAGAACATAGAACATTACAGTGCAGTACAGGCCCTTCAGCCCTCGATGTTGCGCTGACTAGTGGAACCAATCTAATGACCCTCTAACCTAAACTATTCCAATATTATCCATATGCCTATCCAATGACTATTTGAGTGTCCTTAAATTGGCGAGTCCACAACTGCTGCAGGCAGGGCATTCCACACCCTTACTACCCTCTGAATAAATAACCTACCTCTGACATCCGTCCTCTCATTATAACCCCTCAATTTAAAGCTATGTCCCCTTGTGTTAGCTATCACCATCCGAGGGAAAAAGCTCTCACTGTTCACCGAATCTACTCCTCTGATCATTTTGTATCCCTCAATTAGTTCAACTCTTAACCTTTTTCTCTCTAAAGAAAACAGCCTCAAATCCCTCAGCCTATCCTCATAAGACCTTTCCACCATACCAGGCAACATCCTGGTAAACATCCTTCTGCACCCTTTCCAATGCTTCCACATTTTTCTTGTAGTGCGGCGACCAGAACTCCAAGTGCAGCCGCACCAGAGTTTTGTACAGTTGCAACATGATTTCACGGCTCCGAAATTCAATCCCTCTACCAATAAAAGTCATAGTCAAGTTCCCTACTAGGCTTGTTTATGAACAACTTATTGGAAGGTGTAGCAGAGATTTTCTTTAACTTGATTGAAAGCTCATTGATTTTGTGCTTTCCTCTACATTAGAAATGTGCTGATACTGAATTCACTTAATTGACAATGAGCTGTGTTTGAATATGTGTACATACTGCAATTTCCAACTAGTATGTCACACCCACAAAGGATGCTGCAGCCAGGAATTGCCATTAACAATAAAACACATAGCTCAGCAGACCACTCAGCCCTTTTCTCATCACAAGAACCCTCTTCCTTGGCCTCAGGGCTCCCAGAAGGCCCATATGGGAAAAAAAAGGATTAAGGAGATCAATACCATCTCCATTCACTTCACAAGAAATGGTTGAATGTAATGGCAACCATGTTTCAGCACAACAACCAATCTACTGTCACTCAATGTAAAACAATGGAAGAAAAGAATTAAAAACATACCCAAAAGCAGTCCAACCTCCAAACCAACAACAAGAAATTTCAGTAAGGCGTTTGACAAGGTTCCTCATGGTAGACTGATAGAGAAGGTGAAGGCGCATGGGATACAGGGTCGGGTATGTAGATGGGTCGAGAACTGGCTCGGGAGGAGGAGACAGAGGGTAGTAGTGGAAGGCTCTTTTTCCGGCTGGAAGCCTGTCACTAGTGGAGTGCCACAAGGCTCAGTACTAGGTCCTCTTCTATTTGTGGTCTACATAAACGACTTGGAAGTTGGGGTAGGTGGTGAGATCAGCAAATTTGCTGATGACACTAAGATGCTTGGATTGGCGGGTACAGAAGAGCAGTGCCAGGCAATACAACAGGACATAGATAGGTTGGTAGACTGGGCAGATAGATGGCAAATGGAATTTAATCCGGATAAATGCGAGGTGATGCATTTTGGCCGGAAAAATGTAGAAGAGAGTTATAGGATAAAAGGTAAAACTATACGGAGCATAGAGACGCAGAGAGACTTGGGGGTGCAGGTTCACAAGTCTCTGAAGGTGTCTTCACAGGTGGAAAAGGTGATAAAGAAAGCGTATAGTATGTTAGCTTTCATAGAAAAGGGTATAGAATACAAGAGTAGGAGTTTGATGTTGCAGTTGTATAGAACTTTGGTTAGGCCTCACTTGGAATACTGCACCCAGTTCTGGTCGCCGTACTATCGGAAGGATGTGGAGTCCTTGGAGAGAGTGCAGAGGAGGTTTACCAGGATGCTGCCTGGTATGGAAGGACTGTCTTATGAGGAACGATTAAATAGACTGGGGTTGTTTTCCCTTGAAAGATGTCGGCTTAGAGGGAATCTAATAGAGGTGTATAGGATTATAAGGGGTATAGATAGAGTAAATGGTGGTAAACTTTTTCCACCTTCAGAAATGGATAGGACGAGGGGTCATGGCCTTAGGGTGAGGGGGGCTATGTATAAGACGAATATTAGAGGGCAGTTTTTCACACAAAGGGTAGTGGGGGTGTGGAATGCACTGCCGAGTAAGGTGGTGGGAGCAGGCACGCTAGGGCTGTTTAAGGGTCTCTTGGACAGCCACATGAGCGGTATGCAGATAGAGGGATATAGTAGGACTGTTTAACTATGGCTTTTTTTCCACAGGAAATTCGGTCCATACTTGACCAACAAGGAGCATGCATTCGGCAGGTGGTGCGAGGACAGTTCTTGGATGTTGATTCATGGGTTGCCTGGTGCTTCATGTCGTAAATGAGTTCTTTATCTGGACCATTCCTAATATGGAAGAATCTCAATGTAGGGACAATTTGTTTCCCAATCAGCCTAAGAGAGAATTTTTGGGATGTGGGAGGAAACCGGAGCGCCCGGAGAAAACCCACGCAACCACGGGGAGAACGCGCAAACTCCCACAGACACCGGCCCAATTCCAAGTGTCATGGTGCCCTTCAGATGGTCCAGATAAAGCACTCATTTACGACATGAAGCACCAGGCAACCACTTGGAATACTGCGCCCAGTTCTGGTCGCCGTACTATCGGAAGGATGTGGAGTCCTTGGAGAGAATGCAGAGGAGGTTTACCAGGATGCTGCCTGGTATGGAAGGACTGTCTATTCTTATTAGAATAGGATAATGGAATTGTTACAATATAGTTATGACGGCGGCGCGGGCTCGTTGGGCCGAAGGGCCTGTTTCCCGTGCTGTGTTGCTCTAAAAAAAACAGAACCAATAAAATCTGTTTTCCCAATAGAATAATAAATAAGATGTTGGGAATTTATAAGGCCTCCAAACTACCTGAACCGCTAACTTCAACGAATTGAAGTGGGGGTGGGGGATGGTGTTGACCAGAGATATAGTAAAATCTAGTATGGAGACAGCTCCAATACATTTAACAAAAAAGTGTAACAATGTTAATTAAATTGTAAAAATGAAGGATTAATAAAAACGTGTAAATACATTGTCGATGGGTCTTGGGTGATTATCACAGTCTCCCAAAAATATGTTCACAACAACCAAGACTCATCCATTGATTCAATGAAGACTCCATCTGTGTCAGGGCAGAAGTCCTGCACCTCAGCACTCAAAGATACGTAAGTAGAAAACGCCTGCAGTCTCTGTTTACACAACAACAGCTGTATTAATGTGAGTCGGTAACAAATAAAACTATTGAAAGAGGTGGCAGGCACCACCTCTGAAAGCTGACTACAAGTCTGTCTTCTTGAGAAATAATTGAGACGGATAATGAAAGGCTGATTTACAAAATAGGAAAGTTGCTGAAAATTAAAGTATTGCCTGCGCAGTTTCAACATTGTCATGGTCTGTGTGTCTGTCAGGTAATTGGCCTTGAAGTGCTACTTAACTTTTAATTAAATACTGAGCTGACAACCATCTCCCAAAGCAAACATGCTTCCAATAGCACCTTATAATTTGCAGCAGACTTTAATTTGCAAGTATACATTAGTTTTCAAAGCCATGGCGAGAAAGATCATTTAATAAGGGTTTTCAGTGAAATGGGTAACAGAGAAATGACCAGCATCAGTTTTATTACATTTTCTATTTAATCAGACAACCCTGCAGCATTTAAAGTCACTGTTTTATATTTCACTCAGTTACAGAGCCTCACCCTTTTTTTCATCAATAACTCAGCCTGTACTAACACTGCAAGTTTAAAGTCAGTTCAAAGTGACTGCAACTTTACATCCACACTAAAAAGTATAAATCCAGCATATAGTCTAACCTCACACTGAAACAAAACAAAGAGAATGAAATTTCCTTGATAATAATCTCAAAACATTTCAGTTAGCAATACACTTATGTGCCAAGCTGTTTAAGGAGCCCTGAGCAATTTACAAATTCACTTAAACTCACTGTAGATGTGAAAAGAGTGGGGACAAAGGGCAGATTAGCACTACTACTTCACAGTGCCAGAGACGTGGGTTCAATCCCCCAGATCACTGTCAGTGTAGAGTTTGCACATTCTCCCCATGTTTGCATGGATTTCCCCGGGGTGATCCAGTTTCCTCACACAGTCCAAAGATGTGAGGGTTAGGTAGATTGGCCACACTAAATTGCCCCTTAGTGTCAGGCGGATTAGCTAAATACATGGGAAGAGGGTCTAGGTGGGATTATGGTTTATGCACATTCGATGGGCCAAATGCCTCCTTCTGCACTACTATTCTATCCCCCCTCTACATTCTAAATAACTACATTTTTATTTGTTGGCAGGAGCCGTACCACTACTTGTATCCATTCATTCATCTTTTTCCAGACCTAAAAAATTCCTGGTCCCACAAGAACCAGCCATAGGAGCGTCATCCTGTCTGCTTAAAACCCAATGTGAATTAGTGATTTCAGATCACCGACTACATTGAGTCTAATAGTATATTTACACATTCAGTCTTGTAGAATATTCCTACTTTTATGTCTGAACTGTTGTGTTTGGGTTAATGTAGTAGTTATGTGGTAAGATTGTGAACGAAGTTTCCACGAGGAATGATTGATGTGAATAGTATCAGCACATTTAAGGAGAGTCTAGACAAGTTTATGGGGGGAAGGAAATAGATGGCTAATGTTGGAAAGGTATTGGTTGCAGAATGTCTATTAAAGAAGAATTCATATTAATCTATGTAAGCAGCATTTTTTTATTAATACATGTAATTATGTACAACTATATGGTAAAGGCTATGGTGTTATCTCCATCCTCGGTCTCATTTCTAGCCAATACCACATTGATCCTAGGCCTAGGTCATGTGCCTTCTTATATTACTGTTTGGTGGTACTATCCTCAGTCTCACATTAAGTCTGTATGTACCAAATCCATCTACTGTGTCTCTGACAAGTCTTTAGCCCATGGATATAGAGTTACTTCAGTTTACTTTGAATGTTATGAGTCTCATGCACTTACCTTATTATTATAAGCTTAATGCTATTCTAAAATGATAGCTTTACTGTATTCGCATTAACAACATTCTCACTATTCCCATCTGCCTCCACTTCAAGTCCTTAAATTTGGTGATTCAGGCAGTCTGGAGGCCTTATGCCTTTCCACATCTTGTTCGTCCCTCTATTAGGTGAGTTGTAGATTCTGATTCTTGTTGGCTTAGAATTTGGACTAACATTCTGATATATTTTCATTCTTTTATTCTATTGCTTTATGTTGAACAATGTTGGCTGACTTGATTGAATCAGTAATGTAAGTAATACAGCATTTAAAAGAAGCGCAGGCTTGCTGTTTATGGAATCAGATGATTGCAAGTTCCCAAGAATTGAATAAGTTAATTATTAATGACAATTTTTCTATTCTCAGAGACCAGATGTTGAGGTTCAGAGCTAGGAATCCGGATTAGCAATAGGTTTCATTCAAGCCATTCATCTGACTGAATTAATGAAAATGGCTTTGCAGAACTGGCTGCAGACTGTAAAATAAAAGAACGTTGCTCACTTTTGCAGGTGATGAACTCTGTTTGTTGAAACTAGATTGTTTGCTTTGGTAACATTTCTACCTTTAACTTCCAGACTCTTCTCTCTAAAATTTCTTTTGGGGAATTTTCTCTGTGTTTCTAGCTTCAATTGGGATCTTCTTTTAGTTCAGAATCAGTTGAAGATGTCCTTTTCCTTAATCTTTCCATTTCTGTGAAGATGAGGGTTTTTGATCCTGGAGCTATCACCATGTTGGTAACCTCAAACAGGCCAATGTCTGTAGCAAACTACCCAGCCTTTCACAGAACAGTGATCACAGCACCACATAACCCTGAAACAGCAACCTTTGCAAGACCTGCCAGATCATCTCATGTGAGAACATCATCCATCAGGTAAGGGTACGTACACTTGCAACTTGGCCAACATTGTCTACTCGATACATTGCAGGAAAGGATGACCAGAGGCATGGTAAACTGGGAAGACCATGCAAACGCTATGACAACAGGTGGGTGTTGGTTACAAAAACATGTCAGTTAAAGAAGTCATTGTAGTCTTCAGTATATTAACGGCAAGTCTTTATGAATGATGTGTAATTATACTATAGGTTGAAGAATACAGCTATGAAATGATTGTCACCTTAGGTCTTATTAGATCTCCAGGGTGGTAAGGGCATGGAATGCCTTGCCTGCAGCAGTTGTGGACTTGCCAACTTTAAGGGCATTCAAATGGTCAGTGGATAGGCATATGGATAACATTGGAATAGTTTAGGTTAGAGGGTCATTAGATTTGTTCCACTGGTTGGCGCAACATTGAGGGCCAAAGGACCTGTACTGCACTGTAACGTTCTATGTTCTAATCCCACACTGACCCCAAGTCTAGATCATTATGCCTTCTTATATGAATATGTAGGTATTATTATAGTAAGAAGTCTCACAACACCAAATTAAAGTCCAACAGGTTTATTTGGTAACACAAGCCATAGCTTTTAGAGCACTGCCCCTTCATCAGGTGAATAGGAGTTGTATTCACAAACAGGGCATATAAAGACACCATCTCAATTTACAAAATAATGGTTGGAATGCAAGGCTTTAAGGTAATCAAGTCTTAAAGGCACAGAGAATGTGAGTGTAGAGAGGGTTAAGAATAGGTTGAAGAGATGTGTATTGTCTCCAGGCAGGACAGTTAGTGAGATTTTGCAAGCCCAGGCAAGCTGTGGGATTACCGATAATGTGACATGAACACAAGATCTCAGTTGAGGCTGTCCTCAAGTGTGTGGAACTTGGCTGTCAGTCTCTGCTCAGTGACTCTGCGCTGCCGTGTGTCGTGAAGGCAGCCTTGGAAAATGGTTACCCGAAGATCAGAGGCCGAATGCCAGTGACTGCTGAAGTGTTCCCCAACAGATGAAGATGAACCTCTCACCAAGGCCAACTCCACACCCCCATTTCTTGCCTTTAAACAACTGGCAACCTCAAACAGGCCAATGTCCGCAGCAAACTACCCAGCCTTTCAGAGAACAGTGACCACAGCACCACATAACCCTGCCACGGCAACCTCTGCAAGACCTGCCAGATCATCTCATGTGAGAACATCATCCACCAGGTAAGGGTACGTACACTTGCAACTTGGCCAATGTTGTCTATCCGATACATTGCAGGAGAGGATGACCCGAGGCATGGTACACTGGAGAGACCATGCAAACGCTATGAAACAGATGAATGAACACTGCTCGACAATCACCAGGCAAGAGTGTTCTCTTCCAGTTGGGGAACACTTCAGCAGTCACGGGCATTCAGCCTCTGATCCTCAGGTAAATGTCCTCCAAAGTGGCCTTCACAACACACGATAGCACAGAATCGCTGAGCAGACACTGATAGCCAAGTTCCACAAGTATGAGGATGGCATCGACTGTGATCTTGGATTCATGTCACACTACCTGTAACCCACACAACTTGCTTGACTTACAAAATCTCACTAATGTCCTGGCTGGAGACAATACACAGATCCTTAACCTGTGTTTAACGCTCTGTCAACTCACATTGTCTGTACTTTAAGACTTGATTACTTGTAATGATTTGCAGTCCAACCATTATTTTGTAAATTGAGTTTGTGTGTTTATATATCCTGTATGTGAGTAGAACTCCCACTCATTTGATGAAGGGGCAGCGCTCCAAAAGCTTGTGCTTGTACTACCAAATAAATCTGTTGGACTTTAACCTGGTGCTGTGAGACTTCTTACTATGTTTATTCTGGTCCAACGCTGGCATCTCCACATAATAGAACATAGAAAAACTACAGCGCAAACAGGCCTTTTGGCCCACAAGTTGTGCCGAACATATCCCTACCTACTAGGCTTACCTATAACCTTTTATCTTACTAAGTTCCATGTACTTATCCAAAAGTCTCTTAAAAGATCCTATCGAATCCACCTCCATCACTACTGCTGACAGCCGATTCCATGCACTCACCACTCTCTGAGTGAAAAACCTACTCCTGACATCTCATCTGTACCTACCCCACAGCACCCTAAACCTGTATCGTTTTGCGGCAGCCAATTCAGCCCTGGGAAAAAGCTTCTGACTATCCACTCGATCAATATCTCTCAACATCTTATACACCTCTATCAGGTCACCTTTTATCCTTTGTCTCTCTAAGGAGAAAAGATCGAGCTTTCTCAACCTACCTTCATAAGGCATGCCACCCAATCCAGGCAACATCCTTATAAATCTCCTCTGCACCCTTTCTATGGCTTTCACATCCTTCCTGTAATGAGGCAACCAGATCTGACCACAGTACTCTAAATGGGGCCTGACCAGGGTCTTATGAAGCTGCAGCATTATCTCCTGACTCCTAAACTCAATGCCTTGATTGATGAAGGCCAGTACACCATATGCCTTATTAACCATATCACTACCTGCAAAGCTAATTTGAGCGTTCTATGAACCTGGATCCCAAGATCCTTCTGATCTTCCACAATGCTAAGAGTCTTATCCTCAATATTATATTCCATCATCCCACTTGACCTGCCAAAATGAATCACCACACACTTATTTGGATTGAAGTCCATCTGCCACTTTTCCACCCAATCTTGCATCCAATCTATGTCTCGTTGCAACTTCTGACATCCTTCCAAACTAACACCTCCAACCTTTGTATCATCAGCAAACTTACCAACCCATCCCTCCTCTTCCTCTTCCAGGTCATTTATAAAAATCACAAACAGCAAGGGTCCCAGAACAGATACCTGGGGCACTCCACTGGTGACCGACCTCCATGCAGAAAAAAACCATGTACAACCATTCTTTGCATTCTGTGGACAAGCCAGTTCTGGATCCACAAAGCAATGTCCCCTTGGATCCCATGCCCTGTCACTTTCTCAATAAGCCTTGCATGCGGGACCTTATCAAATGCCTTGCTGAAGTCCATATAAACCACATCCACTGCTCTTCCTTCATCAATGTGTTTAGTCACATCTTCAAAAAGCTCAACCAGGCTCATAAGGCCTTTGACAAAACCATACTGACTATTTTTGATCATCCTATACCTCTCCAAATGTTCATAAATCCTGCCTCTCAGGATCTTCTCCATCAACTTACCAACCACTGAGGTTAGACTCACTGGTCGATAATTTCCTGGGCTATCTCTTCTCCCTTTTTTGAATAAAGGAACAACATCCCCAATCCTCCAATACTTCAGAACCTCTCCTGTCTCCAGTGATGACGCAAAGATCATTACCTGAGGCTCAGCAATTTCTTTCTTCGCCTCCTACAGTAACCAAGGATATATCCCATCTGGTTCCAGTGACTTATCTAACTTGATGCTTTTCATCCTCTTTCTTACTGTCAACATATTCAAGCTTTTGAATCCACTGCAAGCCTGCATGACAACCACCAAGATCCTTTTCCACGGTGAATACTGAAGTAAAGTATTCATTGAACACCTCTGCTATTTCTACCAGTTCTATACAAATTTTCCCACTGTCACATTTGATAGATCCTATTCCTTCACATCTCATCCTTTTGCTCTTCACATACTTGTAGAATGCCTTGGGGTTTTCCTTAATTTTATCTGCCAAAGCCTTCTCATGACCCCTTCTTTCTCTCCTAATTTCCTTCCTAGATTTCCTGGTCATTAGATTGGTTCCACTGGTTGGTGCAACATCAAGGGCCGAAGGGCCTGTGCTGCACTGTAATGTTCTATGTTCTATGTTCCTACAAGTCATATACTCCTCTAGATCCCTAACATTACCTAGCTCCCTGAATCTTTTGTACAATTTTCTTTTCTTCTTGACTAAATTCATTACAACTTTTGTGCACCATTATTCCTGTAACCCACAAAACTTCCCTGTCTCATTAGAATGTTGTCATGTAGAACTCCAGACAAATATTCCTTGAAAATCTGCCACATTACTTCTGTACATTTCGCCGAGAAAACCTCCTTCCAATTTATGCCTCTAATTTCCTGCATGATGGTTTCATAATTGGCTTTACTCCAGATAAACACTTTTCTAGTTTGCCTGATCCTATCCCTCTCCAATGCTAGTGTAAAGGAGATAGAGTTATGATCACTATCCCCAAAATGCTCTCCCACTGAGAGATCTCATACCTGTCAGGTTCATTCCCAATACGAAATCAAGTACAGCCTCTCCTCTTATAGGCATATAGGTATTACTATACTCAGTCCTACAATAGTCCAAATGTACCAGACCCTTCTACTCCAGTTACAATGGTAGAATTAGATGAGGAAAGATGGGAAGAGGCTGGAGAGGAATATAAACACCAGCATGAACTGGTTGGATCGAATGGCCTATTTCTGTGCCATATATCCTATGTAATCTGAGCTGCTCTTTAGATATTAATAAGCTAATTATCTGAATGTAATGCTGCTGTCTCCATCATTATAAATGAATACCTGTTGCTGCCAACTTCCCATTATTTTTAAACTGTTTCATAATTCTGTCACAACCAGTTACTTGCTAATATGAACTGTCTTCCAAATAAATATAAAATGAAGTATTACTAGAGAAATCTTGTCAGCAATTGTTTGAACTTCTTTTTTCTATCTTAATAGATCAATTAGCAAATCCCCTCAAAACAAATATGAATGTTCAATTATGTCCCGTAATTTAAATTCTTTCAAGTGATTATCTCCTAATAGAAACTACTGATCAAACTGATATCAGCTTGCAAATCATGGGGATTGAGGGGTGATTATGTACTATGCTGATGTTAAATGGATAACTTGGAACGCCAGTTGTAATGGTGTATGTGCTTTTTTGGTATAATGTGAGGGACAATGGACAACCCAGTGAGGAAACAGTCCAGTCATTGTGTGAACAATTAATAAAGAATATTTATTAACTTAAAAACAAAAATGAAAACACACAAATAAGAAGAACAATAACACTCTGTGACACTTAAGGATACTGAGGGCTATACACATAATTTTACACACATAATTTTAATGAAATTATCTCCAAAACTCTCTATATTTTACCTGAATTCTGAGACATCCCTTTTCCCAGCAATATCCAATATTATGTAACTCTATGGGCTAAGTCTACAAATAATTGCCACAACCAGATGAAAGTGGCCAAATCTGGGAATTAGTCTTCCGATTCAGCAAAGTTAGAAAATTGCAGCTTCTCTCAGGAGACCATTCCTTCAACATAGTGCAACTCTGATGTTTAGCTATCTTTTTCCCTTTTCTTTTTGCTTTACTGTAGTTAGTGTTCTACAGTTATGCCATTTCTTTCCCATTGATTTTATTCCCCTGTGGAGTCAGCTATTGAATGCCATCATCTCATATCAGAACACCATCCACTAGGTACACAGTACGTACTCTTGCAACTTGGCCAATGTTGGCTACCTGATATGTTGCAGGAAAGGATGTCCTGAAGCATGGTACATTGGGAGAACATTCAGACGCTACGGCAACAGATGAATGAACACCACTCGAGAATCATCAAGCAAGAGTGTTCCTTTCCTGTTGGGGAACATTTCAGTGGTCTCGGGCATTCAGCCTCTGATCTTTGGGTAAGCACACTCTAAGGTGGCTTTCACAACACACGACACACAGTGCAAAGTCTTTGAGCAGAGACTGATAGCCAAATTCCACACACATGAGGATGGCCTCAACTGGGATCTTGGGTTCATGTCACACTATCTGTAATCCCCACAACTTGCCTGGGTTTGCAAAATCTTACTAATTATCCTGGCTGGAGCCAATACACATCTCTTTAACCTGTGCTTCACCCTCTCTTCACTCATATTATCTGTACTTTAAGGCTTGATTATGTATAAAGACTCACATTCCAATCATTATTTTATAAATTGAGTTTGTGTCTTTACATGTTCTGTTTGCGAACAGAACTCCCACTAACCTGACAAAGGAGCAGCACTCCGAAGGTTAGTGGCTTTTGTTACCAAATAAACTTTTGGACTTTAACCCGGTGTTGTGAGACTTCTTACTTTGATTACCCCAGTCAAATGCCGGTATCTCCATATTGAATCAGCTTTTGGCAGATACTTGTCAATTTCTTTATCTCTCCACTTTGATGTTAATACTGCTATAATCACATATGTAAAATACTTATTTCCCAATGAAAGGCTAATTCACACGTCATCATTTCTCCAGCTGTCTGCCTCTAATCAACTCACAATTTTGACTTTTTATTATCCTAATTTTCCCCAGTTCTTAAGAGGACTTATGAACAATGGAATCCAGAAGAGCAGTGGAAAAAAATGAGTTGTATGGAAGTAGAGGTCATTTCCTAGTCTGCACCATCTTTCCCCCACATCATGTCCCACCCCCCAAACAACCACACTATCCCAACACTACCACCGTTCTCCAAAAAACAATGTTATTACTGAACACGGTCCAAAGGTGTCAGGTGTTTTAGAGTCAAGTTCAAGTAGTGGTTCATCATGCTTTAGCCAGTGAGGGGAGGGGATGAGGCTGTTTAACTTTGGAAGGCATTGTCACTCCAAAACATTTTTTCACCTAATATCCAGAGCAATTGGTGGGAATCCTGGACACTTCTTCACATTCTTTAGCCCAAGGCCATTTACTGTGTAGATCAGCTGACTGAGCATGGACTGGAAATAAAACTAAAGACCATCCAAATCTGTATGGCTTTGCATTATACCAGTCTTCCCTTAGGCAGCTAATTTTAATATAGATGTATTATTTTCTTAACATTGTATTAAAATGTGCATTGAATCATATAAGTTGCAGCAAAAATGCCACAGAGAGTAGCTATTTGGTCCATTTGGATGATTGTTTTTAACTGGAGCTAAATCCACCCTTTCTTATTTTGCCTATGTGAAGCTCCTGGGATTGTTTTCCTTTGTTAAAGATGCTATTTAAATGTAAGTTATGTTGTGTTTCCATATCTTCTTACATTCTTCCTTTACAAATGCTTAACGCATTGTACATTCAAATTATCTTGAAGTTTCTACATCAACTGTAGATAATGCATCAACTGTAGCCTAACCAATATCTTATAAGAAACATGACTTGATTGCCAATGTATTCAATATTTCTATGAATAATTCTTAACTAACTTGCTTTAGTGTTTGAGTTTATAAAATGGATTGATGAGTATAATGCCATTGAGATGGTATACCTGGACTCCCAAAAAAAATTGTATAAAATGCTGCAAAACAGATTTGTGAGCAAAGTTAGAGTTCACAGAATAAAAGGGACAATAAGAACATGGATATGTAATTGGCTCAATGACAGGAGACAGGGACTAATGGTGAACAGTTGTTTTTCAGACTGTCTCGCTCATATGGTTATACTCATGAATTTATGGAAAATGGATATTGTACTTTCAAAACAAAATAAAGGGAGAACAGTCTGCTCTGAAGCAAGATGGAATTGAGAGGTTAGAACTTTCTTGTCTGCCAATATGCATGAAACTACACAACATTGGAAGTTAGCCTGTTAGTCTGGATAGGGCATTAAATCAGTATGTTAAAAAGCAAGCAGTCTTTCAGGCCAATCCAATGAGAAGGCATTAAAATTCAACAGTTCTTTTATGTGTATTTGATAGCTGCCTCTTTCAAAACACCTGCAAGAGCCAATTCACAATAGCGCTACAGACTTCTGGGCTATGGAATGGAATTCCACTGGATGGGTGCAAGGAGAAATCCATTCTGTCACAAGCAGATGCAAATATCTGAACCTCAACACTTTTGTGTGTCAAACCTCTAGTCAGAAGCCATTTGGATGTCAACAATGAAAACACAGATACTATGGTCACCTGATTGTGATAAGGAACATTTATTAACATTTATTAACAAGGAATTGAAAGCAGTCTGTGACAGTCAGGATGGGAATCAAGATGACTTAGAGGTTCACTTCTTGGCCTTTTGGCTAAGATCAAGTATATTATCGACATGCTATACTTGGTTGAAGTCATTAGGTTACATTTTAGCTTCATTTGAAGCAATTTTTAAAGCTTGATCTCATTTGGCTAAGATGCAAATGAGATCAAGCCTTGAAGGAGGTGCAATGCCTATTCCAATCAGCTGGATCATGGAGATCAAGCCCAAGACAGGAGGTCTTGGATCAGGAATGTCTCAACTTGTTGAAACTCTGAATTGGTCTTGAATTGATTGAATTGGATTAAAAAAATAGACCCATCCCAGCAAAAAAAGGACTGTGCCTAAAATCCACCAGGTGTCAGAAATTAGGGCTAGCCTTTGCTTATTGATTGAAAACACCAAACCAGAACTACTTTATAGGGATTAAACATCACCTCAACTGAAAAATGAAGCAGGAACTCTGCTGTTACAAGCAGTAAGTCACTGAGGAATTTCTGGAAACTTCCAACCTCCACTTCTTTAGCAAACGTAAACAGAATCATCAGGCCTCAACATTTCAAGCTTCCATCTCAAGAAATTCAAGTACTAGTTTTTTGAAAAAGTGACCAAAGAGGTGGATGGGGGTAAGGCAGTTGATGTGGTGTATATGGACTTTAGTAAGGCGTTCGATAAGGTGGACCATGGAAGGCTTCTGCAGAAAATGCAGATGTATGGGATTGAGGCTGATTTAGCTAATTGGATTAGGAATTGGCTAGCTGATAGAAGACAGAGGGTGGTGGTTGATGGAAGATATTCATCGTGGAGTTCGGTTACAAGTGGTGTACCTCAGGGATCTGTTTTGGGGCCCCTGCTGTTTGTAATTTTTATAAATGATCTGGATGAGGGTATTGAAGGATGGATTAGTAAATTTGCGGATGACACCAAAGTCGGTGGAGTGGTAGATAGTGAAGAGGGGTGTTATAGTTTGCAGAGAGACTTGGACAAGTTGCAGAGCTGGGCCGAGAGGTGGCAAATGGAGTTTAATGTGGAAAAGTGTGAGGTAATTCACTTTGGCAGGAATAACAAATGTGTAGAGTATAGGGCTAATGGTAGGACTCTTAATAGTGTTGAAGAACAGAGGGATCTTGGTGTATATGTGCATAGATCCCTGAAAGTTGGCAATCAAGTCGATAAGGTTGTTAAGAAGGCATACGGAGTCTTAGCTTTTATTGGTAGGGGGATTGAATTTCGGAGCCGCAACGTCATGTTGCAACTGTACAAAACTCTAGTGCGGCCGCACTTGGAGTATTGTGTGCAGTTCTGGTCCCCACATTATAAGAAAGATTTGGAGGCATTGGAGAGGGTACAGAGGAGGTTTACCAGGATGTTGCCTGGTATGGAGGGCAGGTCTTATGAAGAGAGGCTGAGGGATTTGAGGTTGTTTTCGTTAGAAAGAAGGCGGCTAAGAGGAGACCTTATTGAAACATATAAGATGATTAGAGGTTTAGATAGGGTGGACAGTGATAGCCTTTTTCCTAGGATGGAGAAAGCTAGCACGAGGGGACATAGCTTTAAATTAAGGGGTGGTAGTTATAGGACGGATGTCAGAGGTAGGTTCTTTAGCCAGAGGGTGGTAAGGGTATGGAATGCCCTGCCTGCTGCAGTTGTAGATGCGCCAAGTTTGGTGGTGTTTAAGAGGTTAGTAGATAAGTTTATGGATGAAAAGGGAATGGTTTAGGTTAGAGGGTCGTTGCTTTTTCCTAATTGGTCGGCGCAACATCGAAGGCCGAAGGGCCTGCTCTGCGTTGTTATGTTCTATGTTCTAAGTGACTTTCTGGACTTTCCAAAAGCCGAAGTTCATACCACCGCTTTGTGTCATCCCCTTCTCTTGTGTTTGAGTTTTTATGTGTAAGAGAGTGAATGTTCTTTGTGAACATATTAATGTGTTGAAAAATAAATATCAATTCATCCTTTTTCTAAATTCACGAGGAAACCATCCTTTGTCTGTTCTTGAGCATCAGCACTCAATGGGCCTGATTTTACCAATTTGATTTTAAGTGCTGAATCTGGACACGATTTGGATCTAACTTGTAAACCCTGTTCCGAGGAGCCCCCATACGCATTAGCCTGAAAAGAAAGTTGCATAAGGCGGCCCCAACCCCACGACATAACTGTCTCCCTTATCCACCCACCACCCACCCCTCCACTGCTACCCAGACTGGTCATGAACCCCTGCCCCACTTCCCCCCACTGTGATCACCTGCAGAGGGGCAGCAGAAGCACCCCTCCACCCCCCACCCCCCTCCAAACACCACTGATGTGGAGATATCAGCGTTAGACTGGAGTAATCACAGTAAGAAGTCTCACAACGCCAGATTGAAGTCCAATAGATTTATCCGGTAGCACTAGCTTTCAGACCACTGCTCCTTCTTCAGGTGAGATCCATCTGGCCCTCTTCCTCCCACCAGATAATGGTCTGGTGTCTCTCCTCTTCCTCCTCCCCCTCCACACCACCAAAGAACAATCTGGCCTACCTCCTCCTCCTCCCCCCTGTAGCAGAGAACAATCTGGCCGCCCTCCTCCTCCTCCCACCCCTACTCTTTCTCCTCCCCCCAAACCCCCCAACAGCGATACATCTGGCTCACCTGCCTCTGCCCTGCAGTACCAATCTGAGTCAAAGAGCCACTGGAAGTTCTAACTTATCTCTTCAGAAACCAGAGCACCAAAAACAGACTTTTGCCGTGCATGTCTGTTTTGCATCGAATCGGGACGGGCAAACATGATGGTAAAGAGGAAAATGCCGATAAGTTTGAGCATCTAGCCCATACTTGGACGCAATTGGGACCGCAGTGTTTTGGGTGCAATTTCCAATTGCATCCATTTTCAGACCTTGATAAAGGAGGAATCAGCGCAGATACAGGCGTGGATCACGCTATTTGCCTCATACCCAACTTTACCTAGTTTTTGCGCTCAAAAACAGGCACAATACAATGATAAAATTGAGCCCAATGTGTTAAAATATTCCTTCTCAAAAATACACCTGGCTGCAGTTGGTTGAAAGGTAAGAAAGGCTGGAAGGTGATGGGGGTAGAGATGAGAGGATGACAGTTGTGTAGTCATCCTACCATCTCTCCCCATCCCCTGGTGGTACAGTGATTAGCACTGCTGCTTCACATCACCATGGACCCAAGTTCAATTTCGATCTGTGTGGAACTTGCACATTTTCTCCATCTCTGCATCTCTAATTTCCTCCTACAGTCCAAAGGTGTGCAAGTTAGGTGGATTGATTATGGTAAATGCACAGGGATATGGTGGGGGATTGGGCCTACGTGGGGAGTTCTTTCAGGAGTCAGTGTGACTTGATGGGCCAAATGACCTCCTTCTGCACTATAGGGATTCTATGCTCTGTATGAAAACTGATAGTGGACTTCCCCAGAAGTCAGTGTTAGAATGCCTACTCTTCTTGATATATGTTAATGACCTGAAGTTCAGTATGCAGCGGACAGTTCACTCCTCCAACTTCAAATTTCATGAATGTCACAAAATTTGAAAATATTATAAATTACAAGGAGGATAATTGCAACTTCAAAAGGACACAGACAGATTCATGTGACGGGCAAAAACATGACAGTTGAAGAAATTGTGAAATGATTCCTTTTGATAACTTTTTCCTGGAGAAACAACAAAATTCTAAAGGGGTTCAGGAGCAGAGGGGCCTGGGTGTATATCTGCAGTACATCATTGAAGATGACAGGACAGATTTCAGTGAGGTTAATTAAAGCATACTTATTGATTACTATTGATGATGAAGAGATATTGTATAAGCTGTCTAGACTTGAAAATTTATAAGGCACTAGGACCAGATACGATGCATCCAATGATAGTGAGTGAAACATGCCTAGAAATTACAAAGACGCCGGTCTTAATTTTCCCAACTTCCTGAGATTCAGGGGTGATGTCAGAGGCCTGGAGAATTGCACAGGAGGAACAGCATGGATGTGACAGGTCAAATGGCCTCCTTCTGTGCTGTACCCATTTTATGATTTTATATAATCTTTTCTCTAGCCATTCAAAATTTGATTTGAATATGCACTTTGCAAATCCATGCTGTTTACCACAAATTGGCCCATGCTATTCTCTAGTGTTCACTAATCTCTTCCCACAACATGGTGCAGAATCTTCCTTGCAGGCTTCTGGATTCTGACATCTGGCTCACATGGGAATAAGAAGACGGGGAGCTATTGCCTGGCTGTGAATTTCAGGCAGCGATACAAGCATAATTGGCAACCTGCTTCTTGGGAGTGCGAAGCCCTGCTGACCCCTATCCTATCTCAAGAAAAAGACCCTGGCCTAGAATGATGTCTGAATGATGTTGGCATGTCAGCCAACAACATAAATTCTTATCTCCATGTTGGCCCCTCTCACCTCCTGTCGGCAGCTCAAAACCTTTCCCATGGACTCCAAAGGATTGATATTTTCTTTTTGTCTTCAATCCTGCCCCAACACCAGGGTGCATGTTAAACAGAATGGACATGGAGCATTGACCATGTTAAATATATCAACCTCTAGACATTTACCTACAATTCAATGTGGTTAGCACTGCTGTGTCACTGTGCCAGGGACCCAGGTTCAAATCCTGGCTTGGGTTACTGTCTGCATGGAGTTTGTGTGTTCTCCCCGTGTTTGCATGAGTTCCCTCTGGGTGCTTTTGTTTTCTCCCACAGTCCATAGATGTGCAGGTTAGGTTGATTGGCTATGCTAAATTGAACCTAGTGTCAGGAGATTAACAGGGTAAATATGTAGAATTACGGGGATAGGACTGTATAGGATTGTGGTCGGTACAGACTTGATGGGTCGAATGGCCTTAGTCTGCACTGTAGGGATTCTATAATTAACTGGCTGCACTTTCCACCTTGAACCATTTTTAAAATCTTGAATATAAGTGTCAAATTTCAGATGCAAATCTTGTTAAATATGATGTCATAACCAATCAATGGTCATTGTCAGAATCAACAAAATGTGTAAATGAAACAATTTTTTTCATATTTGTATTGTTGTTGCCTCTCAAAATCTGGCAATTTGGGTTTTGGGAAGGTGTGTTTAAGATAGCACTAGCATGCCTATTGGTGCACAAGGTTCAAGGTTGAAGGCTAAATTTAAATCCTTATTTAAAACATATTTATGTTGCTGCTTTTCCATTGGCAATACTTCTATTGTCTGGAAAAAGCTTGGTAACTAATAAAAGTTGCAATCATGCCACAGGAGGAAGCGGGGGCTGTTTTTTACACTGGCATCAATACAAAAATAAGTTAATCATCATAGACCAGTGTTTCTCTTTGGCCATTCAGTCTTCCAGCAGCCAATCTAGAGTCCAAGCAGTTAGGAAGTTCTGAAGCTTCAATTGATTAGTGTTCCAGATAGATTTTAAAATCAGTAGAATTAGTATTCAAGGATAATGTTTGATTGACTAGAAAATCAAAACTTCAGCCTAGCTTGAGTATAAATATAGTGCCCAACTGCATTGAAAATTCCCCATTCTCTTCAATATATTTTTAATTCTCTTATTTTTTTCAAAACGTTTTCATATTAATTTTTTTTACATTTGTGTCAGTCATGGCTCAGTAGTTAGCATTCTCACTTCACAAGATTCTGGGTTTAATTCCGCTCCAGGCTGGACCACAAAAATTCAGGCTGGCAATCCAACACTGAGGGAGTGCTGCCCTGCCAGAGCTGCTGTCTTGTCGATGAGACATTAAACTAAAAGCTCATCTACCTGCTCAGGTGGTCATAATAGAGGAAGAGCAGGTAAGTGGGCCTTTAGTTTAATGTCTCGTCCTGGTTAATATGTATATTGTCAATATATATATATCCCTCAATCAAGATCAGAAAAACAGAATAACTATTTATTAGATTGGTATTTGAGAGAGCTTGCTGTATGTACTTTGGCTGCCACATTTCCTACATTACTTAAGATTATTTAATTAGTCAAAGCAAATTCCCTAAGCCAAGCAGTTTCTCCAGCCCCACTGTGTTGAGTGTGGATAAGTCTTCTCCAAGTCTATGGATTGGAGATGATGTGGTTCACAGTTTGTTCTCTTCCACAGACATATGGGAGCAGGCACTAATGCTCCATCTGTGGAGGTTGGCCAAGCCAGGGTCATGGTTGGTCCTGAACCTGTTGATAGTGGACCACTTTCCTTGGAAGGCAGAAATTAGGAAGCTGGTGAATTGGGTTTGAGACCAGGTACTTGTTTGTTGTGTCCAATAATTTTGATTCTTTGTCCCAGTGGAATTTGCATTGAGGTCCTGTCTGGGAGGAGTTTTTCAGACCGACCTGCTTGATGGGAGTTGTACTTTTGGTGGGTTGAATAGGTTAGCATGAAGTTGCAGGTGGGATTTTTGTGAACTTTTCCTATTATTTTGTGAGTTGTTGCAAGTCGGTGAGTATATGGAAGGGCCATGAACATTATGTTCCAATAATGATACATATGGTAGCATTCATCTGGGTATCAACTCTGTGTCTGTGCATGTGTGTAGTGATCTTGACTAAACAGGAGCGCAGTATTCTGCTACTGAGTATGAATGCGTGAGTGCTAATGTTCAGAGAGTGGTGGTAGTAGTGCCCCACATTGACCCGGCTAGTTCACAATCAAGTTGTTTCTGGACTTGACTTGGCTGCAGTTATTTTCATTTGTTCCCGGAAGGATAGTGTCATATCTAGGGTCAATCCGGGATATGTTGGTGCTGCTTTAACTTGTAGCATTTGGGACAGTGAGCTCATTATTGGCCTCTGAACTGTGAAGATGGAATAAGTTGGAGTCTATATTGGCAGAACTGGGCTTTGTGTCATAATGTAGCATAATATTGTTCAAGTTTAACAACTCCTCGTATAGGCTCCGGTCCAATATGTTGAGGTCGGGGACATGAGTTGTGAGGCAGATGTCATTTGCAGATATTTTCTTTCAGGAGGCAGTTTTTTGGAAGATCATTTGTGTACAAGTTGAATGCAGTTGGAGCCAACTGAAGCCTTAAGGGAGTCCATTAGTTTGTCTTTTCCATATATTTTTGCCTGTCCAAAATGAATTCTAAATATTCGACTGTTGGATAGTATTCCAATGCTTTTATTTGCCCAGGTGGGGAGGGCCTGTGACAGGAAGAGGCCGATGTGCCAAATAGTTTCATAGGTAGCTGTGAGATGGAGGGACACAGCTCCTGTCTTCGAGTTTTTCTGAAACTGTTTTCAATGCAACTGGTATTCCCTGTGCTGTGGTCCGTGCAGAAACCAGCTTGGTCGATGCTAAGGACCTCTTCTATGATTGGGGGATATGTGCTGATAGATGAAGCATTTGAGTATTTTGTATGTGGCTGACAGGAGAGAAGTAGCTAGATGGTAGCTAGCTACAAGTATGAGGCCTTTTCTTGGTTCTGGTAGGCGATGACTTTTGCTGTCCACTACTTTGGAATGGTGTTTAAATTTATTAACATTGTGTAAAGCCAGGTCTGGCTAGAACTCAAGGCCCCAGGTGTTTCATAAATTCTAATACTATAGTGTCATATCCTGCTGCCTTGCAATACTTGAACCACTGTAGGATCTTCTTTAATTCTGAAACCTCAAGTGGAGAAAGGGTAAGCTGATGTCTTCTCTGTATTGCTGATGGTGTTGTCTTAATTCACCCTTGTCCAGCGCTGCCTTAGTTATTGGCAAGTAGGTGGCCGGAAACATGCTTGGGAATAACTGAGGGGTCATTTTGAGTGGATGGTTTTTGGGCTGCTCCAAGATGACAGATTAGCTCCAACACTGCTGGAGTATATGAAGCTTAACTCTGCTACGATTTTCTCCCATAACCCTGAGGGACTCAATCAAATGATCTCTCGCCTCTAGGACCTGTGATGCTTTGTGTACCTTTATGAGAGCAGCACTCTCTTTATCTAAGCATGGGATATAGATGGATCGGGAACCCCAGAAGTGACATACAGACTTCTTCATAGATGGCACCATATTTCAAAAGGATGGAAAAAAATGCTTGGTGGTCATGAAAATAACTATATAAATGCACATCTTCTTTTGTTAATTGTTGTGATTAAATTTGTTCCAGTCACTGCAAATCAAAATGAACTAATCTGTGAAGCACTTTGAGATGTTTCAATTTCATAGAATCATTGAAACCCAAATGTGCAGAAGGAGCCCATCAAATCTGCACTGATAATAATCCTACCTAGGCCCTATACCCATAACCACACATATTTATCCCACTAATCCCTATGCATCCCAGGACACTAAGGGGCAATTTAGGATGTCCAGTGTACCTAATCTGCACATCTTTGGGCTTTTAAGTTACATCTTGTTCAATATTGCTGTAGATACCTTAAAGTGTTCTTGTTGCATTTGATCTACTAAATATTTCATGTGCTATTTTTTTTGCAGGATTTGATGTGGACCCCACTACATCAAGAACAAAAGATGCTGGAAAAACCCATAAAATCCTATATTCATAAAAATCCAAGCAAAGTAGAACAAGGAAATTTTAGGCTCCAAGTCTGATTCAGACCTTGAATTTCTAGACGAAAGGTCATAATAATAGTGAAACCTCATAGTGCACTATTTTCCTCCCATCAAACAACATCCAGTTCTTGGGGATTATTAGATATGCAAGCTGTGGAGACTGCAGATGGTGAAATCTATTTGACAGAGACGGATGCTGGAACAAATGAACTACTCTGAAGCAGCTAAAAATATCAGTTGCAAATCATTGGATCCATTATACAGAGTTTGAACAAAATCACTTTCAGCTGTTGAAACATCTTATGAAAAATTACTAACATCCAAATTGTAATATTCCCATACTGTGTATTTCATCAGTGTCATAGAAAAAGAAGTGAGGTTCCAATAGCATATGTGAAAATCTATTTTAAGCATCTTTACATGCTGAGATTGGATAGGCCAAATTAGGACTCTTCACCCACTTGGCTAACAGTAGCTGAATCTTTAAGACAACATAAAGCCTTATTTTAAACAGCTAAGGCAGCATCTGAATTCCTATCAAAACCCTTCAACTCTTTTTTAAACTTGCTTTTAAGTTACATGTCATTAAATATTGCTGTAGATACATTAAAAATGTTCTTGTTGTGTTTGATCTACTAGCAATTTCATGTGCTATTCTTTTTTTAGCAGAATTTAATATGGACAGTATTACATCAAGAACAGAGAACACTGGAAAAACTCAATAGGTCTAGCAGCATCTGTAGGGAGAGAAAACAGAATTAGTTTCTAGTCCATTTGGCTCTTTATCACAGCTAAAGAAAGGGAGAAATGTGTTAGACATTAAATTGTAGCTGTGAGAGATTGCAACAAGATGTAGCAACCTTAAGAGCACGAGCTTTGTGTGGGAGGGGGGAGAATTTTGCATCAGGACAATATATGTTTGGAATATTTAAAAAGAGAGGTTTAAAATGGAGAAGAGTCACACTCTAAAGTTGTTGAACTCAGATTATTGAACCTCGAAGGCTATAACTTGCCTAATCAGAAAATGAGATACTGCTCTTCCAGTGTGTTGGGTTCCACTGGAGCATTGCAGCAAGGCAAGGATAGATACATGGGCATGAGAGCAAGGGCTGAACTGAAGTGGCAAGTAAGTGCTTTGCAGAATACCTTCCCTCAGTCTATAAGCATGACCATAACCTTCCAGTTGCTTGCCATTTTAACTCAGCGCCTTGCTCTCAGGGCTCATAACCTTTTCAATATCCTGTGCATTCAGCAGTTTCTTGACATCACATGGGATGAATCAAACTTGCTGCAGACTGGCATCTGTAATGCTAAGGACCTCCAGAGGAGCCTGAGATAGATCATCCATTCACTGTGATCCTCCTCTGAATCATTATCCACTCAAGTTTGCCGCAAATATCTGAGCCTTATCTTTTGTACTGATGTGCTGGGCTCCCCCATCATTCCGATGGGGAAATTTGTGGAGCGTCCTCCTCCTCCAGTGAGTTTTAATGGTCCACCATTATTCACAATTGGATGTGGCAGGATTATAGAATTTAGATCTGATCTGTGTGTTGTAGGATCACTTGGCTGTATCTATTACTTGCCACTTATGCTGTCTGGCAGTGATGTAGTCCTGTGTTGTAGCTTAATCAGATTGACACTTCAGTTTTAAGAGTGCCTGGTGCTACTCCTGGCATGCCCTCCTGCCCTCTTCATTGAACCGGAGCTAATCTCTAGCTTGGCGGTAGAGTGGGGGATATGCCAGGCCTTGAAGTTACAAATTGTAACAATTGTAAGGACAATCTTGCTGCTGCTGATGGCCCACGGTGAAAAGATTGTCCAGTCTTGAGTTGTTATATCCATTCAAAATCTATTCCATTTGGCACAGTGGTGGTGCCACACAACAAAATGGAGGGTATCCTCATTGTGAAAATCGGACTTTGTCTTCACAAAGACTGTGTGGTGGTCACTCCCACCAATACTGTCATGGTCAGATGTATCTGAGCAGGCAGATTGATGAGAATGAGCTTTTCCCTCTTGTCGGATCCCTCACCACCTGCTGCAGACTCAGTCTAGCAGCCAAGTGCTTTAGGACCCAGCTAGCTCAGTCTTTAGTAGAGCTAATAAGTCACTCTTGGGGATTGAAATCCCCCCTCCCCGCTCCAGTACATTCAGCATTTCTGCCACCCTCAGTTCTTCCTCCAAATGATGATCAACATGGAAGAATATGGATTCAGCAGATGAGGGACCTGACGTATGGCAATCAACAGGAGGTTTCTGTACCCAGGTTTGATCTGATGCTTCGCGACTGCACGTGGTCCAGAGCCCAAGGAGAACAATCCCAACTTCTCCAACCTAACCTCGTAGTTAAAATCTTCCATATCGGTAATCACAAAGTCTCTTCTCCGCTCCCTCAAGGACCCTTAGTCTTCTAAAAAAGTAGAGACCAAATTACACACAATTTTCTAGTTGTTACCTCGTTAAGAAATTTATAAAATTCAGCAGGACTTTTGAATGACTTCCACATTTTCCAGCCCCACCCCCTGAACAATTTGGCAGAAAAACCCACCCTGTATTACCCCTCCCCATTCTTTCTGCCAAAATGTATCACGTCACATTTCTCTGCATTAAATTCCGTATGCCACTTGTCTGCACATTCTCCTCAATTATAATAATATCTTCCTCTGTCTACCACTGTTCCACGTTTGAATTCAAATTTTGAGATTTTACTCTGTATTCCTTACATTCACACATATGTACATTAAATATATAATGGTGTTCCACAATGATCAGTGTTTAGGACTACTCTCTCTCTCTACATTATACATGTATTCGTTCAAAACACCAATAGTCATGTAACACCACTATCCACCAACTTCCAGTTTGAAAAATAACCATTTACCACAACTTTTTCCTCAAGTCATTTTTTAAAAATTAACTTTGTTAACCAGCCTTTTATGTGGTAGTTTGTCAAATGCTTCCTTAATATCCACTAAACATAATCCATGGCTTTTCCTTCATCAACCTTGTCTGTTACTTGATCAAAGCATTCAATTAGTCTATTCAAACAAAAGCTGCCCTTTCCAATCCACGACTGGCTGTTCTTAATTAACTCAAACCTCTCCAAGTGCCTGTTGAACTTTTTCTTTGATTATTATTTCTAAAACCTTCCCCACTACTAATATAAAACTAACTAACCATAGTTACTAGTTTATGTTTATTGTCACAAGTAAGCTTACATTAAGACTGCAATAAAATGATGTGAAAGTCCCCTGGTCACCACACAGTCCAGCATCTGCTCCGGTACACTGAGGGAGAAGTCGGCATGACCAATGCAGATGCAGCCTAAGTAGGACTTTCCTTGCATGCTTTCTTGAGTAAGGAAGTCACATCAGTCTTCTGCCCCCCTCCCCCCAAACACAATTTGGGAAGATTATAGAAAGTCCTTAAGCTACCTCCACACAGCTTCCTTTAGGTTTTCATTTGCACCCGAGATGCAAGTCGTATGGACCAGTTGACTTATCCTTTAAGCAGAGCCAGTAGCTCCTGCCTCGCAGTTTTCACTTCATCCATCACCTCTATCATTTCCACTTCTGGTATTTTGTCAGATTCTTCTCCTTTAGCAAACATCAGTACAAACTACTTACTAAATATTTTGTTTCCCTGCGCCCCTAAGTGTATGGCTGTCTCATTGTTCCTAATAGGACCCATTCTGTCTTTATTACTTGCTCACTATTTACAGAGTGATTAAGTATTTTTGGACTCCCTTTTATGTTGACTGCCATCTATTTCCATATTCTGTCAGAATCTCTACAGTACAGAAGGGGGCCATTTGGCCCCTTGAGTCTGCACAGACAACAACCCACCTATACCCTATAGCCCCACATATTTACTCTGCCAATTCCCCCTGAAACTAGGGTCAATTCAGCATAGCCAATCAACCTAACCTGCACATCAATGGACCGTGGGAAGAAACCGGAGCACTTGGAAGAAACTTGGAAGAAATGGGGAGAATGTGCAGATTCTGCACAGACAGTAAACCAAGCCAGGGATCGAACCTGGGTCCCTGGCACTGTGAGGCAGCAATGCTAACCATTGTGCCATTGTGCAGACAATTCAAATAAGCTGTTTTCCAATTTAGACATTCTACTTTTTCATCATTAGTCTTATTCTCCTCTTCACTTCCCTCTCAAACTATTACTCTTGACATGCTATTGCTTGAAGATTTATCTGACTTACATCATACATCCTCTTCTCTGCTCCATCATGCTCTCTTCTGTTTTCTTTGCATGTTTATATTTGCACTGGTGGCTGTACAGCAAAGGTCCCAGGAATGAAGGGGTTGTCTTATGATGATAGGCTGAATAAACTGGCCCAATCTTCTCTGGAGTGTGGAAAAGCGAGAGATGAACTCACTGAAACCCAAGAACTTTGAATGGGGCTTTAATGGGTAGATGTTGAAAGGTTGTTTCCGCTAGTCAGGAATCTAAAACATGGGGGTGGGGGGGGGAGGTTTGGAGGCGGAGTGGGTGGTGGTGGTGTGAGGTACTGTTTCAGGATAAAGATCAAGATCAAGGGAAATTCCTTCACTCAAAGGGTTATGAATCTTTGGAATTATCTGCTCCAAAGAACTGTAGATGTTCCACTGTTGAATATATTTAAAGTCACAATTAACTGAACTTTGGTCTCTTAGGGAATTAAGGGATATGGGAATTTGGATGTAAAATGGAGTTGAAGCCCAAGATCAGTTATGATCCTATTGAATGGCACAGCAGCTCAATCAGCCATGTGATCTACTCCTGTTTCTATTTCTTGTATTCTCTATTTTCCTTGTCACCCAGCCTCACCTTCACCTTAAAGATTATCCATTGTTCCATTACGGTTTTTCTTATCGATTTTTGTTCCCGTTTTACTCTGGCTAAGTTCCTCTCACCTAATTCAAATGAGCTGTTTTCCAATTTAGACATTCTATTTCAGATTTTTTCTTCTTCTTCTGCATCAATAACCTAACCTTCTGATATTTTGATCCTCTTACCCAAGCGTAACCCTACAGAAAATTGGTCCACTTGGCCATCTCATTCCCTAGCACCAATTCCAACAATGTTTCCTCTCTAAATGGACTGAGAACATAGTGATCAAGGAACATTCTTCTCCCTCTTTATGTTTCATGCCAACACTACCCCAATTGAAATTGGGGAAATTAAATTCTCAAATGTTGTCAGTTCTTACACGTTGCTATGATTTCACTGCATATTTGCTTCTTTGTTACTCTTGTTATTTGGAAGCCTAAGGAATATTCATCATGATCATGCACTTTTTGCTTCTCAACTTAATCAAATGGCTTCTATGCTTGTTCCCTGAAGGATATCTATTCCTTCCAACACTGCAGTTTTTCCTAATCAGCACTGTTTCCTAATCTTCCTTTTAACTTTCCCTATTTTTCTGAATACTTTATATCCTTAAACACTAAGTGCCCAGTCCTCACCGTTTTTAAGTCATATTTTTGTTATTGCCGCTACATTATATTCCCTCATGGCTATTTATACTTGTAGCTCACCAACCTCATTCACACACTTTCTGCAATCCCATACATTCATTGCAAATTTGTCTTTGTATTCCTTCATTCCCATCTGAATTGGAACTATTCCCTTCTCTGGCACTGTCCAACATTCATGCATCTCACTCCTCCTTTCTACTTCTACATTCCCCTTCCAATTTAGTTTAAATGCTGGCCATGCCAACCACACCCTCCTCAACCATGTAAAGGACCACGAGTGCTTGCTCATGTTAATTACAGCTGATCAAATGTTGTGCTACAGAAGTTGAAATATTCACGATGCTTGACTCTGAGCCAATGGAAGGACTGCACGGCATGTGTACAAACTACTTTGAGGAACCGCACTATGTTTTGCAAATACACACATAGCAGGATAACGTTCATCAAGGCTATAATTCCAACTTATGAGTAATCGTATGTAAGTCCCCGTAATACCAAATGTGACTTGTAACTCAATAGTTTAAATGAGAAAAAAAAATGTACTGTAGAGACTCTGCAGATATTTTCATTATAAATAAAAAGTCTTTTTGTCAATTCTAGTGGTATTGAAAGTTTGGGGAAAACTGTACTGAAGTTCAGAAGAGAAGATACAAAAGTTATTGTGAACACCTGTAAAGATCATGCCTGTCTCTAACTGTTCCATTGATTCAACCTTCCCATTTACTATGCTCCAACTTATAATTAGAGCAGCCACGTTACCAATTCCTCAAACACTGCTATCAAATGTACTCTGTTGTGAAATAGAAACAGAAAATGCTGGAAATACATAATAACTTAATTATTGAGGGAGAAAGGAAACACTTCAGCTAGAATCTTTCATTTATTGCAGGTTTCAGCCTTCATGGTTTGCTTATCCACTCTGCATATCAGTGGCAAAGCTTTATCTAACGCAGCTAGTGAAATTGCTCTGTTTGCCTGAACAGTGTTATGGTAGCCATGAAGGACACGGGCAATCTCTCCACAGGTTTAGTGGAGTTTGAACTTCCCAAATGAGCAAACAGGGATTCATCCAATGGGAAACGTGCAGCAGGGGCTTAAAACCCTCTGCCTCAACCCAAACTGGTAACCTGTAGATCTCCGCGCTGGGGCTTGTGTACAGTAAGCCATGGATGCAGCTCTTTCTGCTTTATAAATAAAGGACTATGGTAATAGAAGACAGATGAGATTATTACACCCAGATATTTACATTTTCCATGGAGCAGTTCTATTAACAGCTTTACTTCCGCTTTGATAGTCATTCATTGTGCAGACACAGGAAAAACTCTGACTTGGCATTGTCATTTGTCATTAATGCCATGGTGGCAGAGTAGTTAGCACTGCTGCCTCACAGCGTCAGGAACCCAGGTTCAATTCCTGCTTGGGGCACTGTCTGTACAGAGTCTGCATGTTCTCCCTGTGTCCGCATGGGTTTCATCCGGTTGCTCCCACAGTCTGAAAGACATTCTGGTTAGGTGCATTGGCCCAAAACAAGCATCTGAACGTGGTGACGAGGAGATTTTTACAGTAATTTCACTGTAGTGCTAATATACATCCACTTGTGACACAAATAAATAAACTTAAGTGTTATTGGTAAATACAGTATTATCTACTGTGGAACAATCTAGGGCAAAGTTTACACCGTTACTATTTTTTGAATACACGCAGTAAGATTTTAATACAGGATTTAGCCAGCTGTGGTTTTGAGTGGAATTTATTTGGATCATTTACCACAATGCATGCAGGAATAGCTCAAGTCCTGGAGTAAAAGGGAGTTAGATGAACAAAGCTGCTTATCCTGTGCTCACCGATGAGAGTTAGTTTTGATTTAGTTTAATTAGAAATAGGGACCTTTTGCAGATAAGGGACAGCACGACCACTGTAAATCAAAAATTAATAATTGTTTGTTCTGTGCTACTCATTAGACGCAGACACAAACATCTAAATCCAAGGCAATACATTTAATATTATTTGCTCTAATTCAGTAAACTGTGCCAAACAGAATATACGAATAGAAAAATGTCTTGTTTTTGTATGCAATGTTTTTGACAATCTCTGGACTTCCTGAATGTACTTTACAGCCAGTGAATTACTTTTGAAGTTTATCATGCTGCAGTACAGGAAACACAGCAACCAACTTAGTAAAGTTCTACAAAGAGCAGTGAGCTAATGAGCAGATAATTTATTTTAGTTAGCTTAAGGATTAAGATAACCTGTCTTATGTTCTTTATCAAAATGGGATCTTTTAAATCCACCTGAAAAGGCAGGAAGGGTCTCAGTATAATGTCCAAAAGACAGCACCTTTGACAATGTAGGACTCTCCTGGTATTAAAATTTGTACTCAAATCCCTGGACTTGAATCCACAACCTCCCGGCTCAAAATTAAGGTGCCATCACTGAACACTGCTGGGACTCAAGAGAGCATGCACAGACATTATATCTGAATGCAATTTAACATCTCATCCATCAAGCAGCACCTTCAACAGTGCAGCATTCCGTCAGAAATGCGATGAAATGTTAACCAATGTTCTCAAATTTCTGGAACAGGGCTTAACCCCACAACTATTTGAATAATATGGGAATGCCTCCACTGAGCCACAGCTGACACACAAAAATTTTGCATTGATTTTAAAATTTGAATTTGGATCCAGCATAGAGTTGTTAAATCATTAGACATAAGGAGTAAGTTTATTACCGCTGGTGTACCTCACTTGTTGATCTCAAATAGAGAGTAATTTGTGATTCCTACAATTTTCCAGTAAGCACTGCCTGTATTCAAGGCTCCCCACCAACAATGTGAATTCGAAAAGTCAGTCCTAAAAGCATGTGATTCAAATGCATATCGTCACTGTTCAGCAGGGATCAGAACCTTTCATTTCTTCATATCGTAAGGTAATTTTGCAAATCTTGCTTCCAGCATGGAGTCTCACAGAATTTGTCCTACAGTGAGCTTAATGTCGGACCTGCATTACAGACCAGCAAGGCTCAACATTAGGAAGAGAACCTTGTAGAATTACACCAAGGTATTCAAGGACAGAAAAATAAATACTGAATTTACAGAAAGGCAATGAAAATGTACACATGTACACTTTCATGAATATAAAATGCTTACAAAATGTTCTAGCTGCAAGTTAAATGCCAACAATGAATGGGGAAATACTGGTTTTAATGGATTGTGAACTTGTGTGGTAGAGATGCCAGCATTGGACTGGTGTGGGCACAGTATGAAGTCTCACAACACCGAGTTAAAATCCAATTGGTTTACTTGGAATCATGAGCTTTCAGTAGTGTGGAAGTTGTCAATCATTTATTTTGCTAAGACTGTTAGTGAATAGGGAATAGACAGACATTTTTTAAAATTCATTCATAGGATGAGGGCATCACTGGCTGTGCCAGCATCTATTGCCCATCCCTGAGAGCATTCATGAGTCAACTGCATTGCTTTGGCTCACAGCAATGAGCCACATTGCTATATGTGACATATAGGCCAGACCAGGTAAGAGTGACAGATTTCTTTCCCTAAAGGATATTAGTGGAGCAGATGGATCTTTGCAACAGTCGACAATGTTTTCATGGTCATCATTAGACTATTAATTCCATATGTTTTTCTTGACATCAAATTTCACCATAAGTATAACATCAAGTGCAGATAACTAAGAAGCTCTAAGAGAGTAAGATACAGACTGTGTCCATAGAACCATTTACTTATCATGAAGTCTTGTAAATAGTGTAAATAAATAATTTCAAGAAAAAAATCTATAAACCAAATATCTCTACTCACTCATGGTAAGTGAAAATTATCAAAACAATTGTGACCTCAACACAAATTTTCTTTCTGTCCCCCTTCCCCCAATCTCAACTCCCTTATTGATGAAAAATCTAACTCAGCCTTGAATATAGTCAATTTCCAGCTTTCATCGCTCTCTAGGGAAGGGAATTCCACACAGTACAACATTCAGAGAAAAAATTCTCTTTGGTCAGTCTTAAATGGGAGATGCCTACTTTTTAAACTGTCTTCCCCAATTCTAGACTCCCCAAATAAGGGGAAACATCCTCTTAGTATTCATCTTATTTCAGTAAGGGCAAACTCCAATGGGTATAGACCTAACTTGCTCAACTTTTCCACATACGCCACATCAACAAGTTTCCCTTTATCCATATCACTTATTATTTCCTCAAAATACAATAATAAATCAAATGCTATTTCATCATCTGAACACGATACAAAACATCATGATATTACTCCTTTTTCCTTGAAGATAAGATTACACTTAACAGCTGACAACCACTGGGGTCAAGGTTGCCTCTATCTCCTGATCAATCTGGGGAGGATGTTCCATATTAGAAGAGTAGAAGTGGCTGAAGCCACTGTATCCAGTGTCTACAAGGATTTTCAGGGTGATTCAAGTTCCTGTCTTTTATCCCTTCTCAAATGCCACTTCATCCTGGTCCTGCTACGTGACATGAAGTGCAGGCTGCAGCAGTGTGCCCTTGCACCCCCTTCTTTCTAACCCATCTCTCTCCTGCATTTTTGCCTTCACATACCCACGACATGGGCAGTCATTGCAGCTTCACCATGGAGGGTGTGAGCAATGGCAGATCCTGATTGAAGCATTGTCACTTGACTGACATTCACAGTCACCAGCTCAGGTACTGGTAATACGCAAACTTTAGTGAGGAATTTAGAGGTGGGATGAGTATGTGGAGAGTTAACAGTCACACTGGGTTACAACTAGAGCAGTGGGAAAGGATTTTTATAATCTTAGTGGTTGATGATGGAAAATGTTATCCCTTGGCCTGGGAAGCTAAGAAGATAGCTGTATATGATTGCTTTTCAACAAAATGTTTGATTGAAGAAAACACTTAAGGATTGACCTTCCTGGTGTAAATGAGATATTAGAAAGAAAAGAAACCTTTTTCAGATAAAATAGTTTGGCTCTAGTCTTTAATTGTCAGATTGTTTTCCTAAATGGAATGCTTGCACAAAGTGACTATTAGAGGTCCTAGAAATGGGACATATTGTATTATGATGTGGTTCCAGTTAATTAGAGAAAGACATCATAGACAAATTCTATTGAAGGGGACTCACATGCATGATGCACAGGACTGATGGTAATGCTCACAGAGCTATTTAGTACATTGGGAAGCTTAGATATGACTGCTCATACCATTCTTCTCTAAATCCTCTCTGCTGTGATACAGATGTAAAGCCTTGTTGCATTCTTAAGTCACCATCACCAAATTAACTGAAATTTTTTTTCTTTCTGTTTTTGCATCAATAAATCTGGAGTCATAGAATCTCTACAATGCAGAAGGAGACCAGTCAGTCTAGTGAGTCTACATGGACACATTCCCCAGTTTAGCCTGCTAACCTCACTAACCTATACATCCTGAGACACTAAGGGACAATTTAGCATGGCCAATCAACATAACTTGCATATCTTTTGGACTATGGGAGGAAACCAGAGCACCTGGAGAAAACCCAGTGGGAGAATGCACAAATTCCACACAGACAGTGACCCAAGGTTGGAATTGAACCTGGATCTCCGGCGCTATGAGGTAGTGCTGCTAATCATCATACCATCCAAATATCTCTTCTCCTATTTCTCATCTTTGTGCTGCCCCTCAGCTACTTCACATGTACAAGGTGACACCTGCTTTAATCCATTGCCACCTTTCTTGACCATGCTGGTGTATTTGATTCATCATAACGCTCATCTAAAATCCAGCACAGGATGTTCAATAATTTCTTCCAGCTAAATACTTTTGAGATTAAAAATTTTGGCCCAGATTTATATGATTTTCATTCCAAGAGTGGATATGGAGTAGAAATAGGCCCACCGAGCTCTAAAGCAAGCTGTCAATGTGATGGGAGATGGTGTGTCCTGAGGGGGTCTGCTTAAAAAGCCTGCCTTGGTTGGATGTGATTTTTTTTCCCCAGTTGTTTTGGAAGCCATTGGACTCACAAGCTTTCATCCCTCGCCACCGTGCCCCCTCACACACATACTCACCATCCATTGCCAACCATATGCTAACTCACACCCTACACTCCCACTGCTCAATCCCTACATATGGACTCCATAGCCATTTGCCCAGTATTTGCCAGGGAAAGACTTCCTTTTAATCAAACCTTTATAACACAAACAATATAAGCAAGCAATAACAAACAATATACAAACAAAAACAAATAGAGAAAAAGAGGTTGATTTTCCATATTTGGGCACCACATCATGCTACAATATTCCCATTTCTAGGAACTCCAATATCCTCTTTGTGCAAGCATTCCTTTTAGAAAAGCAATCTGACAATTAATGACTAGAGCCGACTATTTTATCTGGAAAAGATTTCTTTCCTTTCCAGTATCTCATTTACCCTAGCAAGGTCAATCCTTCAGCACTTTTCCAGTCACACATTTTGTCGAATGTATCCTATCACATACAGCTAAATTCTTAGCTTCTCAGGCCAAGGAACAACGTTTTCCATTTTCAACCACTGAGACTATAAAAACCAGCTGTACACAAATACCCATCTGGAAGATTGGTATGAGAAGCATTGCTGAAGGGAATTCATTTCATGCACATTGAGTCTCCCCCAAGGCTGGAAACTTGAGTGTATGCTTTTCCATTTTAATTTTATTTGTCCTTAAACCATCAATTGCCATGCATTTCATAATAGTACAATAATACAAGACATCAAAACTGGCCATCGAGTCTTGTTTGAGTACATAGGCAATTCAACCACTTAAAGGCTGTTCCCCAGCCAGCCTCAATTTTCAGCCTGGAGGGAGGAGGTCAAAAGCAGGATCTGGGTGTAAGGAGGGGCAGAAAATGACACTGCTCAGGCCTCAGCAAAGAACAACCTCCTTTCAAAATTGATGGGCCTCCTCACCTCACCTCATTCTCTTCACCCTCCTGCAAGCCTTCCCTCTCCACCCTTCATCCCCTCTCCCCCTCCCTTTTTGTCCTTGTCTCTTCCCCTTCCATTTCCACAGTGTCTACGCTGAGATAACTGTAGCCTCCAGGTGGTCAGGGACATGATTGTATAGTGTCTTGGTATTGTCACCTTGGCAGCGCCAGGTTGGAACTGCCAAGGGGTGGAGCCTGAAAGGGGGTGACCTTTGGTGACCCCAAAGTGTGGTGTCACATACTTAGGGGAGGGCGTCACTGCTCTTGGTGATGGGAGGGTGGGTGCCTGACGCCAGTGATTGTACGGACTTTTTGTGGGTGAGAGATATTGTCTGTAGCATTATTCTGAGATTGGAGTGCCCTTTAAAAAAGGTGCCTGCTCTTTGAGGAGCCATCCTTGCCAGTATCTTTAGGTTTCACACATCTCATTCACAGCACAAATCACTCCAAGCTCCAAAAACTAGTGTAAGTGTGGATAGATTGCAATCGGGATCATGCTGACCCACTCTGCTGAAGACCACATTTCAAATGTTTGGGGGAATTAAAACTTTAGAACAATTTGCTTTCCTTCTCTCAAAAATTCTTATCATCTGGTTCTATTAACACTTCTTTGAAATTCTAATTGGGAACATCAATTTCAGTTAAAAGAATGCAAAGAATGATTGGGTATACTGCAGATTTGCTGACTTTCCATAAAACAATTGCTTTATAATGGTCCAGGTCCGCGTCCACTTGTGCCTTTTTCATGCCCAGCCGGCAAGGATATCTCACTGGAAACCATATCGGTAAGAATAAAGTGGCTTAGTCCAGTTATTTTTCACAGAATCTCTATTCTTTTCAATAACCTCAATGTGTTTTCACTTCTGAACTAAGTCGAACTTTCAGAAACTCTCTGACCTTACTTCAATCATTACTACTGCATGAATCTGAATAACATTTTAACCAATCTGTTCCACACAGTGCCAAATTGCGACCGCTGTCTAATGTGACACAATTAAACGAATCCATGACTAACATACTCATTACCAGATGCGAGCTTCTTTTGACTAGTACAATTCTCTCAGTCTGATCATTATTATCAGCTTAAACATTCAACATTCTCTGTATCTTGGGTCGCATTGAAATCCTGCTCCTCTACTTTGAGCAGTGTATTGCATAACGATATTTTGAGTCACATCTGAAAGACCTGTTAACTGTTCCACACACATTGCTAATCTTCATTCACTTATTATTGCTACTCCATGTCATCTTCAAATTCTCAAAACACTTTTGTCCTCAATTCTTCAGTCTAACTCCACTGTTATAGTGACTCCTGCATCTGAACAATGTGGTAAGGCCTCAATGATTGCATCCTCCATCCTTTAAGCAGCAAACATTTGGGATGATAAAAGTAAATTCCTGCGGATGCTGAATCTGAAATAAAAACAGAAAATGCTGGAAAATCTCAGCAGGTCTGACAGTGTCTGGGGAGAGAGATCAGAGCCTACGTTTTGAGTCTGAATGACTCTTCATCCGAGCCGGATCTGACATTTGGGTTGTATTTTTCTGTTAATTGAATCCCAGTTAAGAGCAGGATCCCATAAATATACGAACACCTTAGCACCATCCAGCAATTTAACAGTGAGCAGTGAATAAGGAATCTTCAGATTGAATTTCTGCTATCATTTATCCATTCTTTTAGAGTACACAATATCTTCTTGGACTGAATAAGTGTCCATCTGTCAAAACCTACCAAAGACTGAGTGTGCCTCCTTGTGAATCTAATAGATCACCTTTTCTTGTAATTTTTATCCATGAAGTTTACTTGAACACTTCGTCAATATCCAAATGATGGGCATTTACCTCACAAAATGCTTCACTGCTGATTTTACTTCTATTTGGAAGTAACAATAGGCCTTACCATGTGTTTTTCTTCAGTAAGGACCTAGCCCGCAAATCCACTTAATCCTTCCACCAGTCATTAGATTCAGATTCAGAGAACATCAGTGAGTAATCATACCCTGACAATTTACACTTGCTTCCAGCCACTCTTCACAAAGGTAACTTGATTGCAACTTGCTGTATGAAAAACAATTCTTACTTTCCAATTTTCACCTCCACTAATGCATTAACTCAGTCCAAGTTGGTGAAGTAGGAAAGCAGATGCCAATATTTTACTTAATACTACATTTAGTTACATTCAGTCTGTAACATTACAAATGTCTGTCTCTTTCCTAACTAATACCCAGTGTCCCAGAAGTCTCTTCTTATACTATTTTAATAATAGTACGATCAATAAATTAAGCAGAAATAACAGAGGTGATATTGGCATTGTAACTAAAACAAAATGTCAACAGGAAAATTAAATAAAAATCAGAATGTCATTTCAGGAGTGATCTCACACTCCAGCCCCCATGAGGCCCCTGGTCATGGAAGGCCTGAAGTGCACCGATGAACACCCTCTCCAGAGCCATCTGGCTATGAAAGTAATTGCAGTGGAGGCGCAGGCAGTTGGGCTAAACAATGCCCTCAACCTCCCACTGCCTGAGCCTATTAATGGCCATCCTAGTCAGACCCAGGAATACAGTTATCATGTGATGTTGCTCCCTGTCCAATACTACCCCATCTCCCTTCGCTTCACGTGAAGTCTCCCTTTATATGTGCTCAACCTTAATAATACAATTAGCATGAGTCACGCGCCGCTTTCCCCTCTACCAGCATAAACAGGATCTGTCAGAAATGGGCGGGGAGGTGGATTAGGCTGTGACCTCCACATCCAGATCCCATATGACATCTGTAAAAGTCTGACTCCATGGCAATGTGGCCTATTATCTTTGGTTTCCGCCACTCACACACTGTTCTCCAGCCATCAAAATTATGCAGGAGAAAATGTAGATTAAATCATGTAAAATTAGATTCAAACCTGAAATATCGAAAACAAAAAATTGGGAACAATGAACCAAAGTAGCCGTAAAAAACAGCAGAAATAAAAGAGATATGCCCACAACAGCTGCAATGAGTGAATAAAGGAAGGACTACCCTTTCATTATTTTCAATTTATATTTCAATGCTCTAACATTAATATTATACAAATAAAGCTGCCCCTGACATCTGGGAATAATTGTTGTAGTAGTATTACAAAAGCTTTCAGCATGCAAACTAGGAGAAAAACAGCCAACTTAGAGAACAGGGAATTCTGATGGCACTTTAAGGTTATAAGCAAGACTGAAATTATTTTGGCTGCTGATTAAAGTACTCTATTTATAGTAACAATGACGGCACATCCTGTCATGATGTTTATTGTAATGTTATATTTAGCTTGATTGGCCCCTAGATTTATCTTGATGATGGAAATGTAGCAGGACAGGATTTCCTCACTATCCAATGTAACTAACACTGACTCCATCAGGTTTTCTAGAATCCAATCCAGAAGGTATCTGTGACATTCTCCCAGTGATGTTTCCACCCATGTTTGGAAATTCATCACTAGATAGAGGAAAATGATTGTCACTGCAAAATTCTAATGCCTGCAACAGTTTTAAAAGCCAGACAGCACTCTGCATTTAGACAACATTACCATTTCCTCAAATAATGGAAAATCAAGCCACAAGAAAATGTGCAATGGATATCCCTCTTCTCATTTAGAGCAGCATGGTGTCACAGTGTTTAGCATTGCTTCCTCACAGTGCCAAGGTCCGATTGGGTAACTATCTTGCACATTCTCCCAGTGTTTGAGTGGGTTTTCTCCAGATGCTCCGGTTTTCTCCAGGTGTTCCGGTTTCCTCCACATACCAAAGATGTGCAGGTTAGGTGGATTGATCATGCTAAATTGCCCCTTAGTGTCGCGAGTGGGATAGGGAGATTAGTGTAGTAAGTACATAGGGTTACCGGGATGGGGTGTGCCTGGGTAGGATGCGCTGTCAGAGAGTTGGTGCAGACTTGATAGGCCGAATTGGCCTCCTTCTGCACTGTACAGATTCTATGATTGAAGTATTTAAGTAACTGAAGCCCATAGAAATGTTCTTGGGTCCAAATTCCATTCCACTACCCCTCCCCTCCAACCCCCATTCGCCCCTGTGGTATATTTCGTGGCTGCAGAAGCAGTTGGCCATTTACCACCAGTGTGATCCGCCCGATCTGCCAATATCTATGGTGTTTTGCATGGCTCACCTATCCTGCCACTGCAGAACCCACCACAGTGAGACCGCAAGAACGCCAGCATGATCTGGAAAATCCTGCCCCTAGTATTTTAGTCACTTGTCAAACCAACGAATGTTCAATGTTGCTTTATATCAACTGAAGTTACACCCATTGTGACATTAATAATGGCATGTTGCTCATGTTGTATGTCAGGCACTCATGCAGCTTAGTTTCACAAAAGAGACCTGCAAAATGCATAGGAATATTCTTTAAATACTTTAATTATGAGACTTAATTAAATATTAACATAAATGTATGATGCTTGCAGAGGAGCCAGATCCAATGGTGAACTTATCCTGTGAGGACACACATCTTACTTTCCACATTGGACACTTGGGTGCCAATTTTACCCCTGTAACACAAATGTGGTAATATTAGCCAAGATATCAAGTCAACAGTATGCGCCCAGTCTCTGGCATAGTGACATTGGTTGATTAAGACAACCAGATGTTTCCTCCATTCCTAACCTCTCGATTTCATTTCCCAGCAAAATATGTGACTTCTAAATTTTAAGAGTTGTGAGGCAGCTCAATGTTGCTAATTTTAAATTTCTCCAAAAAGTTAGTTGGTTGTGCTCAGTGTATATTAATATCATCCTGTATCTATGACTGACACTGACTTTGAAGGGCTAACAGATGTCCCAAACCTCCTCTTTCGATGTACAATATTTTTGCTGACATTTATTTAATTTTTTAGAAAGTTAACCAATTTGTCTCCCTCTCTCTGCATCTTCCCTAGTGTAAGATGATTCCTACTCCCACATTATGCATGCCAGTAGACACTGTGAATGATTGGTTAAAGTTTGGTACTACTAACAGGCTTATTTGTTCAAATAGCTTTCAACTTTGCATAATGAGTCGTGCACGGTTCTGACCGCACCCTCTTGAATATTTTTCTTTAGTATATTGATCAATGGTGCAGCTAGAGGGCTAAAATTAGAGATGTAGTTCAACATTCTGCATTATATTACAATATGACCACACCAGAGGTTGGCATGAGTCTTGGCACGCAGCAAACATGCCATTGACTTTATCTCTGCATCTCAACGAATCAGAAAAGAGAATTTTGCTTCCTGCCTCATTAAGTTGTGTTTCCCACTTCATGCAGGTTTCATAAAATTCTTATGTGTTTCCACCCCACTTTCTGATTTTACCAAGCCCAATAAGGGTCAAAAATAAGCAAAAAAATCTAAGATCTAGCATGATGGGTCCAGCCTGTTAAAAGTGAATGCATTATTATAGCAGCAGTTATTACCTGCCTGCAGTTCATTGTGCTTGTCTTATTGTTGAACGCAAGAGGTCTTTATAATTCTGCTTCTGTGCATCTGTGTTGAGCACATATATATGGATACAAATATGGTGAGCTTTACACAAATGTTTTAATGAATATTTCTAAATGAAAACAACAAGTACTGCTAAATTTTATTAGACATTTCATGTTCATGCTAACCATGTGTTCTTAATTTTGTTGCAATGTGATTCACACATTCTCATGGTTTGTCCTGAAGCAAAATGTAAATTTGCTTTAGGTACCCTAAATTCAATGGAATACCTTCCTTTTATTTAATTAAAAGCTGTACAGCAATGCATAGATGGTACTGTTATAACTTATGTCTTTTAAACTGTGATTGACCCATGTTTCTGCTGTTTGCGTAGGGGCAAGTATCAGCTTGCAGATGTGTGCCAGACTCTGGGCATCTGCCACACATTCCCAAAAAGCATCATCAGCTCCAGCAGCATTGGAACAATAAGATAAAAAATAATCATGGTTCAATACACTTGACATAATCTGGACCAACAATGCTAACCCCTCGAGGTCGATTTTGCATTGTGGACATAGATGGTCTCCTGATTCTTTGAACTTCTTGCATAACAGCTGCTGACTAAGAAACTAGTGGAAACAATATTCAGTGAAGGAGACTCAAGGTTTAGAAGTAAATGCAACAGTAGTTGTACAAGTCATGATCAAATGTCTCATGACCAGATGATCAAAATTCCAGGATTTGCTCCAACCATTGTTCTCTCTATCTGGTTTGCTCTTGTGGTCAGCTTGTTGCAAGGCAAGGTTCCTTTAAGATTAATATGTGGCTATGCATCTTTCCATCTGATAGGGAATGTTGCATGTGCGTGACCAGTTTATTTCCTGCACAATATGTTCCCAATCGTTATGCGGTCATGCCCCTTCGAGAGAACAATGGCACTAACCAGAATTGCTCATCCTAATTGAGCTTTTCTAAAGAGCCGAGTTGCTGTCATAGAAAATGGACAAAACCTGACCAAAGAATGGCCAAGTGCGAAAAACGATGATTTCTGCCAGGAGTGCCAGCATGGTTTCAGGCCGAAATGTATGCTTCATTAGTACTAATTTTTATGCCCACTGGTATCATGCTGCACCTGTGCATGTTCTTTCTGCTTTGCCTCCCCACAGTGGCTTAACCTGTTGCAAGCACTGAGGAGCTTCATATAAATGGCTCCCCAACATTCAACAAGTGCAGGGGATGGCAGACATGAAGGCAGCACCACACCTTTAGGTGGGGGCGCTCACAAGGTTGCTGGATTGTGTGGAGAACCATGTCCGATCCACGGGCAGCCTTCCAGCAGGAACACCACCCTACCTGGGATGCAGTGGCAGTCCTGGTCAGTGCAAGCCCACTCCAGAAGAGGACAGAGCAGCAGTGCTGGAAGAAGATGAATGATCATCTTTGCTCAGCCAGGTAAGTGAACCACTCCCAGTCTCCCACTGACAGCCTTGTATACCACTCAAACCCCCAAACCTAATCCTTTCTTTCACTTAGTCATATTGGCCTTTGCCAACATCAAGCACCAGACTCCCCCCTCCCCCCGCAACAAGTTTATTTATTAGAGTCACAAGTAGGCATATATTAACACTGCAATGAAGTTACTGTGAAAATCCACTAACTGCCACAGTCTGGCGCCTTTTCAGATTCACTGAGGGAAAATTTAGCATAGCCACTGCACATAACTAGCACGTCTTTTGAACTGTGGAAGGAAACCGGGGCACCCAGAGGAAACCCACACAGACACGTGGAAAACATACAGACTTGGCACAGAGAGTGACCCAAGGTTGGAGTTGAACCCAGTGCTGTGAGGCAACAGTGCTAACCACTATGCCAACACACTCCTCACACTTGCCCTGACCCAAACTCCAAGCCTGTCACACATCATCACCAACTTAAATGTCAATGAATGTAGGAAGAAACTGAAACACCTGGAGGAAACTAACACAGACACATGGAGGATATGCAAATCCCACACAAATAGTGACCCAAGGCTGGAATTGAATATGGCTCCCTGATACTATAAAGCAGCAGTGCTGACCACTGTGCTACCTCTGAAATTGAATTGCAACATTTTGCTATGATGAAGATTTCCTCTGGGCATGAGAGATAGCAAAGTCATAAATCTATTCTTGTAGATGTTTATAATATTTCTACAGCTTGCACATGAAGCAAACCTTCCCAGTGATTCTTAATATGCTTTCCCTTCCTCCTCTATCACAATTTTCTTTGGCTGTGAAGAAATAAAGCTACTCATTGTCCGCAATTTTAGCATTATATAAGAGGTGAGCTGCAGCAGACTGTCATTCTTTTTCAATCCTTATATAAAGAAGGATACTCTCCTCAGTGCCATAAAACTTATGAAAACTCTTCAGGTTCAAGGTAACAGTATGTCTGGAGCTGTTGATATTTGAGCCAGGGGCAACATTGCTAAAAGCAAATTACTGTGGATGCCCAAATCTGAAACCAGAAGAGAAAATGCTGGAAAATCTTAGCAGGTCTGGCAGTATCTGTAAAGAGAGAAATGAGTTGACGTTTCAAAACTTGATAAAGGATACCTGGACTCCAAATGTCAGCTCTTTTCTATCCTTACAGGTGCTGCCAGACCTGCTGAGATTTTCCAGCATTTTCTCTTTTGGCCACATTGCTAATGTGAGCCGGAATTCTTCAATGCTGTATGTACCACCACTGCTGCCAGAGAATGGAGAATTTGGCACTCATCCAAATCTTCATTCATAGCGGCAGGACCAGAAAATCTCAGCCACAGACGAGATTGGAGAATCCTAACCAATGCGCTGGGCAGAATATTTTACATTAAGTTTTCTAACGCTAATTTCTGTATTATATTTTTACCATTCCTTTTTGTAGTGTTTGCTGTTTCTAATTGTGAGCATCAAGCAAAAGGATTAACAGATCAACAGGGTGGCATGGTGGCACAGTGGTTAGCACTGCTGCCTCTCAATGCCAGGTATCTGGGTTTGATTCCAGCCTTTGGTGACTGTCTGTGTAGAATTTGCACACTCTCCCAGCATCTGCTTGTTTCCTTGTGGTGCTCCAGTTTCCTCCCACAGCCCAAAGTTGTGCAGGTTAGGTGGATTGGCCATACTAAATTGGCACTTAGCATCCCAAGATGTGCAGGTTTGGGGCATTAGCAAGCTAAATATGTGGGGATATAAGGATAGGGACTAGGTGGGATGATCTGTAGTAGGGTCTTTGCAGTCTTGATGGGCTGAAAGGCCTCCTCCTGCACTGTAGGGAGGCTATGATCAGCTTTAACAAGTAGATGGCAGTGTACTTGTTTGAAATATAATTCACAAAGCTCCATAAGCAAACTGTTATGAATGTTGCATCCGATACAATTTTGAAATGTATATCTGTATATCTCTTCAGTTTTAGGTGATCTTCACTGTTATCAACTTTATCTTAAAATGCACTGTTAGAACATTGATTATCCTATAATAAACTTTTATAATTTAATAGTCCCAGCTTGTGCTTTACTTTCTGTAGTATTCCTTCATTTTCCCCATGAAATTATGCATTAATATCAGATGCATTTTTCAATTGTACATTTCTCTCTGATTTCAATACCCAAGCTAATACATGGTATCGCACAATTGATGAGCAATAATAACTTCCACAATTCCTGCATCTCCAGATGTGTAACTTATTTATCAAACATCAGCTGAGAAAAATGAAAGTACATCTCTGTACAACGAGGAAATTAATTACACTTTTCAAATATGCTTGTTTTTTGTCTCATGCTCAAAACGTTCTCTATTAGCATATACTTTATACGCTGTGATAATAAGGATAACAGTGTGCACTTACCCAACTTAATCCAGAGAACCTGGTGGCTGATATAACCCAGTACCACCTGCTTCTATTTAGTCCCAGTGGCCTATGGAAAAGTCATCTCTTCATAAGATAGTCCATTCACATTGATTTTTTTTAAGAAATTTAAATACATCCTTTATCCAATCTGTTTGCTACATCCTCAAAGGACTCTATAATAAATTTGACAAATATGATTTTCCTTTCATAAAATCATGCTGACTTTGCTTGATTTCATTATGATTTTTTTATGGGGCATCATATTTGCAATTTTGCAATCGGTTGGGACCTTTCCAGAATCTGGAGTGTTTTGGCAGATTGCAATTACCATATTCACTATCTCTGAAGCCATAATGAAAACAAAAAATTCTGCTGATACTGAACAGATCTGACACCATCCGTGGAGACTAACAGATGAGTTCTGTGACCTTTCATCAGGACTGGGAAAAGTTAGAGTTACAGTAGGCAAGCAAAAGGGGTGAGAATATAAAGTGAAATGAAGGAAAAGGTTTGCAGTAGACAGTTTGATTTGATTTATTATTGTCGCATTTGTTGGGATACAGTGAAAAGTGTTGTTTCTTACACTACACAGACAAAACATACCATTCATTGGGCACATAGGGAAGAGAGAAAGGAGAGGGTGCAGAATCTAGTGCTACAGTCATGGCTAGGGAGCAGAGAAAGATCAGCTTACTATATTGCAGGTCCATCAAAAGTCTAATGGCAGCTGGGAAAAACCTCTTGTTGAGTCAGTTGGCATGTGATTTCAGGCTTTTGTATCTTTTTCTTGATGCAAGGAAATTTGTCCAGGGTGTGTGGAGTTTTGATTATGCTGCTTTTCTGAGGCAGCGAGAAACAGAATCAATAGGTAGGAGTCTGGTTTGCATAATGGACTGGGCGATGTTCATAACTCTTTGTAGTTTTTTTGAGGTCTTAGTCAGAACAGGAGCCATACCAAGCTGTGATACAGCCAGTAAGGATGCTTCCTATGGTGCATCAGCAAAAATCAGTGAGATTCATAGCAGACATGCCAAAATTCCTTAGCGTCCTGAGAAAGTAGGTGGAAAGTAGGACAAGTTAAGTAATAAAATGTTTCCTGGCGCAGGGCCAAAGAAAGCAAAGGAACATACAAAGAAGCAAAAGATGTGTCAAGAGGAGGTGTAAATGGTAGGAAAGCTATTCACTAAATGTAAAGCAAGTAAAATAGAAGCAGAGGAAAAAACAAAGCAGCAAAGGAACAAAACAAATAGGGCAGATCTTATGATCTAAAATTGTTTAACACAATGCTATGTCCAGAAGGCTGTGAAGTCTTGTTGAAAGATGGGATGCTGTTCCTCAAACTTGCATTGAGCTTTATTATAATACTAGCCAGCTAAGGACTAAAAGGTTAGAAAGAAAGCAAGATACAGAATTAAAATGGACTAGTAACTGGAAACTGAGGGTTACACTTCTGGACTGAATGGAAGTGTTCAACACAGCAGTCACTCAATCTGTGTTGGTCTCCCCAGTAGAGAGAACACCACAGGGTGAGCAGTGACTTCAGTGTGCTAAACTGCAAGAAATATAAGTCAATCACTATTTCACATGGAAAGAGTGTTTGGGCCTTGGATCCTGAGAAGGAAAAAGTAAAAGGACAAATATTGCATTTCCTACACTTGCATAGAAAGCCACTTCTTTTAAGACCCTGAATATATAGGTCATCAGAGCCAAGGAGTTTGTCAGCCTTTCATCCCATTAGTTTGCTGAATATTTTTTCTCTGGTGATAATGAATGTTTTGAGTTACTTCTTCCTTTTGCCCTTGATTTTCTACTATAATTGAAATATTTTTAATATCTTCTAGAAGATAGATACAAAATATTTGTTCAAATCTCTGCCATTTAATCTTTATCCATTAATACTTTCTCACTCATCATTTAAGGGACCACTGTTTAATTTAGATACCCTTCCTCTTTATAAGTTTATATAAACTCTTGGGGTGGGATCACAGGCGGCATGATAGCACAGTGGTTAGCACTGCTTCTTCACAGCATCAGGGACCTGCGTTCAATTCCTGGTTTGGGTCACAGTCTGTGTGGAGTTTGCAAAGTCTCCCCACGCCTGCATGGGTTTCCTCTGGGTGTTCCAGTTTCCTCCCACATTCTGAAAGACATGCTGGATAGGTGCATTGACCCAAACAGGTGCCAGACTGCTGCAACTATGGGAATTTCATTGCAGTGTTAATGTAAGGTTTACTTGTGCTTAATAAATAAACTTTGAACTTTATGTGGTCCTACTGAAAACCAACGGACTTTTGGCTGAGCCTCCTCACCACAATGGGGGCCAGAAAATCCTAGCTGTATTGAATTCTTGCTGGTCCAACTTCATGATCTATTCTCTCAATTTTTTTTTAGTAATTCTTTGCAATTCCATTTCAATTCTGTTCCTGCACTTGGTGATGCACTAAGGCAGACTTTTATCTGTTTCCACTGTTAGTCATTCCTGGAATAGTTCACTAGTTTATTGCCAAGAGCTTATACTTGAGGGATACTCTGCATCAAGCTTGGCTGGACAGGAGTCTCTGCCACTCTTAACACCAGCCCATGGCGTATTGTTAGAATTTGCAAGTAGACACTTAAACTATTTGTGTTATGAATGAACCTTTCTTGGTCATCAAATCCTCAGGTGGGACTCAAACCCAGAGCTTCTGACTCAAAGGCAAGAATGCTACCCACTGCTTCACTAGCTCCCTTCTAGTAATTATTTGCTGCATCTAAAATTTTCTCTATCTTATGGCTACCACTAATATTCACTAAATTGTACGGCTTTACTTTCAATTTGTTACCAGCCTAAGCAACCTTTAACCTTCCTGGAGAGTTCTTCTTTCTAAAATAAGTTTGGCATTTCTAGCTACAGGGAAATTCAGAGAGAGCGTGGACATGAATTCTGATCAGGTTGTTTCAAATATATTCTTTCATTTAATTTTTGATGGGAAGCAGGGGAGAAAGGAAGGGCAGAGTTGTGAAGCATTAAAACATTAATTTTAATGCAGCCATTAAAGCTATAAATCCTTTGAGATTAATTTATTTTGCACCCTTCAAAATGTATACATTTTATCTGGTTTGTAACATCTGTTGAAATTACTTCCTCTGTCTGATAACGTACATCATAAAAAGCAAATTGAAAAATGTGGAGATCCCTAGAACATTTTATTTGGAGAATCCCATGAATAATTTAAAAACAAAACCTGTAACCTTGTTTTATTTGGTGCCCCAGTGCTGTCAATTTCCATTAATGGATCTGAGCCTTTCATGCACAAAATTACTGTAAACTCTTAAGGGTGAAGCAATTTACTGAAACAAATGAGCAACACTTAAACACAATAAGCAGTGTTACGATTTGTCCTAGTACCTTTTCTGGAATTTTATATTGCTATGGAACAATGTGCAGAACAATACAAAAAAAAACTTCAAATCAACTGAAAAGTGACATACAGTTTGCTGACAGCCCCAAACAGCCAATGCTTCCACTTTTAAGATTGTATTCTCTATCAACTACTGTATAGGGATAATTTACATGCAGGTCTCTGGGTTGGAAATCAATGCAATCAGATGGAGTGCTAGTTTTACACCATGCCCAGTATTACCTCTCACAGACTTCAGTTGAGAGTAAAATTGGATTGATTGTAAAACCAATGTTCCAAGTGATCCTTCAGTTTCTTCATGGGTCAGATGGATTTGAATTGATGTGTGTCTAGATTTACTATGCATCATCACTGAATAAATTATCTGCTGATGTAAATCTTATTCCAAGGAGATGCACGCTAATGCAACTCCGTATATGTGGTTTGCATATTGTCCACTACTGAATCTGCATCTTCCATACAATCATTCAACGCACTCCAAATTCTAACCTCTTGTCATTTTTTTCTTTTCTCCTCATGTCACCTCTAATTACTTTGCCACTCACTTTAATTTGATTCTTCAACCACTGGAAACAGTTTCTCTTTATCTAATACATGTAAATCATTCATGATTTTAACCAGTTCTATGAAATTTTCTTCTGGTTTTCTCAGCACAGAATAGGACAACACCAGCGTCTCCAATCTATCTCCATAACTGTGATTTTTCATCCCTGAATCTCTTCTACACAGCATGATCTTATCCCTGCCAGTTGTGGAAGCTAAAATACTCAGACTGAAGTTTCATACTTTAGGACTAAATTATGTGGAAGCTAAACTGTCCAATTTAAAGTTTCATCCTTCTCTATAACATCTAGTGGAAAATGTTCATCAGTTGCACACCTTCAAGGGAGTTAGTGTCTGCTATTCAGCATGAACAGGTTAATCTTCAACTAATATTCCTCATAACATTTGGCTTTTCAGCCTTCACCAGAGGGTGAGCAAGACCAGATTTTTCCATAATAAATAATAAAGGTGAAACATGGGGATATGCTATGTAAATGAAGGAATAACAGAAGTCAATTTTTCATCAAATGAGAAAGGGTAAAAACTCAGTATTTAACTGAAAAATACATATGCAAATGAAGGGTTAAAAAAATTGCTTGTTTCTGATTTGCTGTGATTGACAAAATTGTTAAATTGTTTTTTTCTGTAACTTCAGAAACACTTGCAGAACAGCTGTGCGCAAGTCATTAAAGGCCTTCCATTGGAATCTGTATGGTGTCTACCGTTGTCTGTACTCAAGTCAACTCAAAGTACCTAAGTTTGCTGGAACCCAGGATCTCTGACAATGTTGCTGAAAATATATTTTTAAAATTCCCCTTCATTTTGATGGCTCAGATTTCAGTTAGTGGTGAAGTAATATTACTTGCTGCTGAATGTCAAAGAAAGCTGCCCGCATTGGCAATAGCTGTGAAATGCATTTTCCATTTTCTGATGTTACTTTTATTCCAGCATCAGCTCAAGAGAATCTTTTGTGTTCAGCAATAGTGATTTCACCAAGCAGGCAAGGCAGCCAATCATATTGAAAAATTCTCACAGACAGCAAACCTGAAAGTAAAAATCACTGTTTATCCTTTACTTTTTAATCATTTTGTGAAAAACAAAGATTGGGACAGATGCATGAGAATAAGGTTGAAACTGAAATGTCAAACAAATTTAAAAAGATATATAAATATCAATTTTTTAATCAGAATGGAGAAATCTGAGGTTCCACAATTATAATACAAGGACAAGGAGGTTGTTCAGAATTAATTATGAACTGAGTATGCTGTTTAAACCCAAATACACTACTTTCAAAAATATATAATTCTTTCAAAGGTGATTATGGCAAGATCAACTGTGCAAAAGTGGGATTTGCAACAAACCGACTGATTCCAGAAGATTCTCATTTACAGGGAATTCCCTGTGCAAGAGTGGGGAAATCCCTGTCACTTTCATAGTTATAACAACAGAAAAATATTAAGAATTTTACGATCATTATGGCAAGAAAACTGAACTCGCAGTCAGGATAATTATGCTCAGAAATGTACACTTCTGTCTGCATAGTGACAGGGATTGTCTTGATATCATGTGTTGTCCTGAAGAGATCCAAAACTACACAGGCATTCCGGCTCAGGAGGGACAAAAGCTATTTACAGATGGTACACACTAGCTTGAAGATCTACTTGTTGCCATACCTCAATGGTTCCAGGATCATATCAATGATTGAAAATTAGATTTCTCCAGTTCATTATCCATTGTTCAAAGCCAGGAATCTTCAGCCACGGTTCTTTGTCCAGGAGAAATGCTATGTTGATTCATGTATCTAATTTAACATTTGTTAGATAGCCATTGACGGAAATTTCTGCATTCCAAAGTGAGAAGCTAAGATTTTTAATCTCATCCAAGAAGCATGATTGTATGTCTCCTGGGTTTGCAGTCTTGACCTTGTGGATCATCTTTGGGTCTTCTGTACATTTCAAGTTTTCATCCTGCACAGTTCACCATAATGTTAAATCCTCCTGCATTGGAAGCATTGGGCTGCACGTGCACAACACGTGAGGGTGTTTTTCTCTACAACACAGATGCGCTAGTTCCACTATTTCTTTCCCTGACTTAGAGAGGCCTAGTGTATTTGTTGTTTAACTAATTGAACTGAGGATTGGCTTCTCCGTCATGTTTTATTCTGTCACCTTAAGATTGTCCCATGCTGCTCATGGAGTTTTGACTAAATTGTCTTTTTTAGGGTTAGATCTTCTTTTCCTTTAGGAGGTCAGAGAGCATATTGTCTCTTATTCCTGCCACTATTCTTTCTTTGCTGCGTTCAGACTTTAAATCTTCATATTCACAATATTCTGCTAACCTGCACAGATAATCAATGAATGAACTGCCAGGTTCCCCTGTCAGTTGGACTCTCATTGAATTTAGCTTGAGTATTTATTGCTTCTTAGATTTAAATTGAAAGGTTTTACCACCTCTTTTAATTTTGTGGATGATTCATTAATTTATTGTCTTACAATGATGTTGTCTGCAGTTGAAACTATTGAGTAAAGTTAACATGTTCCCTGTTCTTCTTCTAACTTTTTATTTAAACCTAAAGCGATGCTGTAAATGAGAATGTTTTCCTTCAAAGTATCCAATGTTGTAATTGGTCTAAGCCTTGGATTGTCCGAATTGACTTGGATGTGTAAATTTGTGATCCATGTTAAAAAGTATATTAAAAGTGTATACGCAGCTTTAAGACCTATCTAAATTTCAAGATGTCCCAGATCAGACCTATGCACTTCAAAGATGTGTATGTTAGGTGGATTAGTTATAGTAAATGTGCAGTGTTGTGGAGATATAGTGGGGGGTGGTGGAGGTAAGATAATCTTTCAGAGGGTCAGTGCAGACGTGATGAGCTGATTGGCCTCCTTCTGTGGGATTCTGTGCGCTTGTTGGTTTTGGCAGTGTTCACAAAAGGATGCTCGCGATCTTTTTTAACAAGCGCTGCTCAAATTGGCTGTCTGCTCACTAATTTATGATGTGTTTTACTTTATTAACTGTTGGATCAGTCGAAATTGAGCTTCAACTTTTTTTTACTGAGCTAGGCAGTCGTGATATTCTAGAAATATTTAATTAATTTGTTCCTTTTTTTCAGATCAGCTTCAATGCCGTGTGTTCAGATTTTAACTTGGGATTTGAGTTTTAGCAATGGGTTTCTTTCTGACACTGAATTCTTTAAAGGAGTTCTTAGGACTTGCTGCAACCTGGAACTTCAAAAGATTTAGCAGGCTCTGTTTACTCTGCAGTGTGAAGCTGAACTTCCAAAGGATATTCATTGAAGTCTTCTGCTCCAATTAGAAAGTTTAAATCTCTGCCTTTCTATGGAGAATTTTTTGGCAATTTAGCCCTGTGCTGCTGCTTCTTCTCAGGTCAGAATTCTTTGTTGTTTTTTTTCAGTTTGTCTGTACAACTTAGCAAGTTTCTTGGTCTTTACCCCTTTGTCTTTGCCATATTGGAAGAATGCTGGTTATAAATTGATGGCTTAAAGAAGTCTCCGCAGTGGGTTAACTGGAAGTCTTCTGTGGGTTAACTGGAAGTCTTTATTAGCTACTAGAACTAGTTTTATATATATACAGAAGAGGGTACAAGGTAGGAGCTGTCTTGATGTTCTCTACATGCCTCTGTTCAACATCACACTGACCCTGGGTCTGGGTCATGTGCCTTCTTATATCACTGCGTGGATGGTATTATACTCAGTTCCACATTAACCCTAATATGTGCCAGACCCTTCAAATACAATTATAGCACTAATTTCACATTGAAAGTGGTCTGAGGAATTTGTCAATTTGAAATTGTGAGGCTATCAATATCTATTACCAGACTTCAAAAATTAAAAACTTCTAAAATGAAAATTCAAGTACACCACTTTTAAAATGTTGGAGTACAATTCTGGTAGGAAAGCAGAATGGTTATGTTACAGTACAAGTATTCCAGAGGCCTGGAATATTGATCTGGAGAGCTGATTTCAAATCCCATGTTAATCATTTATTAATTTAATTAAATAAATGAAGCTAGTGTCAGTAACAGTGACTTAGAAGTGTTGGATTTGTGTAAAAACACATCTGGTTCCCTAATATCACTAAGGGAAGAAAACTAATTGTCTTTAAATGATCTGGCCTATGATGTAACTCTGGACTTTAGTGGGTTGATTTTAACTGCCCTGTGAAATGGCCCAGCAAAGCAGCTCACCACTACTTTCTCTCGAGCAATTAACCATGGACAATAAATGTCTATTGCCAGTGAAGTCTACATCCATAGAATGAATCAAAAGTACAAACACTAGTATAAACGTAAAAAAGAAAGGAATAAAAAAAAATTGTGCCTATATCGCACCTTTCACAAATTTAGGACTTCTCAACAAATGGTGTACTCTTTGCAATGTACTGTCATAAGATATGGAACACAGCATCCACAAACAGCAACAAAATTAACAAACATATACTGTTTCTACCAAAAACAGAAAATACTGAAAATTCTCAACAAGTCTGATAGCCATCTGTGTAGAGAGAATAGAGTCAATGTTTCAAGTCTGGATGACCCAAATCCAGGTTCCCTCTGATGTTGTCAGATCTGCTGAGATTTTTCAGCATTTTCTGTTTTTGTTTCAGATTCCAGCATCTGTCGTATTTTGCTTTTAACTTATTGTTTTTAACAATGTTAATTAAAGGATATCCATATGTTGGCCAAGACACCTCACTGCTTTTCTTTGATTAGTGCCAAAGGACTACTTACATCCACCTGAAAGAGCAGACAAGAGCTTCAGTGAATCGAGCCTTATTCAAAACATATTTGCCTGAATTTTACCGCCACGTTTGCCCCGGAATCGGGGTGTGGGTGACTTACAGAATAGAATTCTCCGTTGGCCTCAGGCAGCAATTTAAAAGTCTCGCTTGAACAAGGTCATAAAATACCAGTTCGTACCTCCAACAGTGTAGCACTGCCTCTGCACTATATTGAAGAATCAACCTAAATTTTGTATTCAAGTCTTTGGAGAAATCCTGAGATTGTGAAAAATGCTATTAAAAAAAACACATGACCTTCTAATTTACATGACACAATTCTATCACTGAATCACATCTAAATTTAGCTTTAAAATAAAAAAAGCTCAGATTAAATACCTGAGATTTAAATAACCATGAAACATTCATAGCTGCCCTTTAAGCAAACCTTTGAAATGAAATCTATTCAAAAAATAATCAAATAACAAATTAAGTATCCATAGCAGGTAACTTCTAGTTAATCAATATTGCTTTATCACCATTGCACAATATAGTGACAAGTAAAGGATCTTCAAGTTCTGTTTTTTAAGAATTGGCAGTCATTATCAATAATTTGACAATGTGTTTCATAATTTATGTTAAGCTATCACTGACATGTGCAGAGGCCAAAGGCCTCATTCCTGAAGAGCTGAGGAAACTGTAGTCATTACATTACTGCACTGCTGCTGGAGATTTCTGGCACTCTGGGGTATTCCAGCTGATGGCAATTGTGTGTGGAGGAATATATAAAATTAAATTATGTTTCAGCTTAGTAGTTAATGGGGGAAGGGTGCTGCAGAAGCATTCCTGATGACATGTTCATTTGACATGAATGATCTGAATAGATGTTTCCCTAACATTTTTTTAAAAGAGCAAATAAACAAATCATTGCTGTTGCATGTGTCATTATTCAAAATTATATTTTACGCATAACATTAATCAGATGAATTTGATCATTCAACATATCAACCATTACCACAATTTGATTTATTATTGGCTCATACATTAGTAGGCAGTGAAAAGTATTATTTCTCGCACACCAAACGGACACACCATACCATTCATAGACAAAAGAGTGCAGAATGTAGTGTTAAAGTCATAGCTGTGGTGTAGAGAAAGTTCAAGTTTATGTAAGGTAGGTCCATTCAAAAGTTTGATGGCAGCAGGGAAGTTGTTCTTGAGTCAATTGGTACGTGACCTCAGACCTTTGTATTTTTTTCCCAATGAAAGAGAGTAAGCCAAAGTGCTTGGGACCTTTAATTATGCTGGCTGCTTTGCCGAGGCAACAGGAAGTGTAGAAAGAGTCAATGGATGGGAGGCTGGTTTGTGATGGATTAGGCTTACATTCATGACCTTTTGTAGTTTCTTGCAGTTTTGGGCAGAGCAGGAGCCATATCTAGCTGTGATACAACTGGAAAGAATGCTTTCTATGGTGCATCTGTAAAAGTTGGTCATAGCTGGTGTGCCAAAGTTCCTTAGTCTTCTGAGAAAGTAAAGATGTTGGTAATTTTTCCTAACTACAGTATCGGCATGGGGGGACCAGGACAAGTTGTTGGTGATCTGGACATCTAATATTCACTATAATGTGTGTAAGATTATATACAGAACTTTGCACTAGTCCATTAGGTTGTTAATTAGCTCACAATAACCGATTTAGTAAGTACATTCATTCTGCTGTTACTTTTGGCAAAGTATTGCTTTGTTATTGCAGTTACCTTATATTATTGAATTTTGATTTTAAAAAGGCACTATTAAATGAACTTTGATTAAAATCTTAAGTTTATTTATTAGTGTGACAGATAGGCTTACATTAACACTGCAGTGAAGTTACTGAGAAAATCTCCTAGCCATCACAGTCAAGTGTGGACAGGTTACTGAATTGAATGATCAGTCATGATCACAATGAATGGCAGAGTAGGCTCAAAGGACTGAATGGCCTAGTCCTGCTTCTAGATTCTATCCACAGAATCCCTACAATACAGAAGGTCATTCAGCCCATCAAATCTGTACTGACCACAATCCCACCCAAACCCTCTTCTCATAACCCTTAATTACTGTGCTAAACCCTCTGACACCAGAGTCAATTTAGCATGGTCAATCAATCTGACTCACACATCTTTGGTCTGTGAAACTGGATGAAACTGGAGCACCTGGAGGAAACTCACTCAGACATGAGGAGAATGTGCAAACTCCACACAGATAGTGATCTGATGCTGGAATTGAACCTGGGTCCCTGGCACTGTGAGGCAGCAGTGCTAACCGCTGTGCCACCCTTAAATGTTAAGTTTCTACGTTTAATCGATTTCATTATGATGCCCAGGTATAATTACATCATGCTTCCACCTATTTTTATACCATACCTACTTCCTAATGGATTCAAATTAAGATCCTTCAGAGTTACATTTGTCCAGGTTGTTGGTTCTGATGTGAAATGGCAGCTGCTATTGCCATATTGTATATAACCCTCAAATAATAACCCTTTTACATATCCTCAGCATCTGAATTCCTGTCCTAATGTTCCTACGTTGCACTATCTCAGTAAGTACACTGTGGCTGCATTAAGTCTGCTGATTTTATATAGTTACATGGATAAGATGGATATAGAGGGATATGAGCCAAATGTGGGTAATTGGGATTAGCTTAGAGTTTAAAAAAAAGGGCAGCACAGACAAGTTGGACCTCAAAGCCTGTTTTCATGCTGTAAACATCTATGACTCTATGATTCTATGACTATCAATGGAAGAGATGGTCTTACGTGTTGACATGGAATAAGGCTTTGCTTTGGACTGCACCATCTAGATCTGGGTTGAACTGGCCAATAGGCAATAGCAAACACACTGGGAGAGTGGCAGGGCTTAGAGGATGAATGTAATCATTCCTCAAGAGGCCCAAATCACATTACATGTTGGCGGGAAGTCCCTTCGCAATTGGCCCCATCTCAATCCAAGCCCACTCTGCCAACCTGATATTGTGTGACATGCCCCTTGGATTTTTTTTCTTAAGTTGTTAACAATATGGTGGAGGAAGCCACCTTTGAGTCCATCAGCTTTACTGCCACTTTCTCTGTCTGTTGCAATTCTGTCCCAAAAAGGGGGAAAATTCCACAATGTTTGTATATCAGAGAAGGTGCTCTGTGGAGCAATGCCACTGTGCCACCATGTCGCTAATATGGGAACCTCCAGATTGCAAATGTAAAATTCTCTGATGCTTCCCCTTTATTACTTGAATGCAACTGCTAAAAATATTCTTTAAAACTTTTTCTCCACTCATCAAATAAATTGTGTTAGAGTAAATCACTAATGGAATTTTACTTGACCTCAAATGAGATTAATAGCATCTTCCAGTATTCATTGGTACTAAGCAATTCTGAACAGTACATATAAACACACTCATCCAATCTGTCTAGTATAATGCATTAAGATTTGCAGTATTGCTTGACAGTGCAATATTTCTTAATCCATTTGATAGCTGCTGAATGTAAAGTTAGGCCAATGTTTAATTATCAGTATGGCAATGATTCAGATGATAATCCTAGCTATTTAACTGTATATTTGTAATTATGCTTTTCAGAAATTACAATTGGAAGAATATCTATAAAAAGCCGGTAAGATTGTGTATTTTAATATCAACTGTATTTTACATTGACATCTGACTAACATAGTTCTCGTTTCAATCGTTAGAAAACAATTTTCTGAGGTTATTCCTTCTAAACCTCTCTCCAAAAAAAAATCCACACAGTAGGTCTGGCTTTCTTACATGCTGAAGCATCAAATTAGAAGTAAAAATTTCTTAACTCCAAACCCCTGTATGGTCAGTGTATCAACTCTCGCTCCTCCCTCTGTTCCCCTGTGCACTACCAAATTTATTTGAATGGTACTATGCCTCCTGAAACTATCTTCTGACCATGTAATGCTCAGAAAGTATCGGCAAAATTTTCTCACTTTTGACTAAGTGTCAGGCTGAAAAAGCAGGATGGAGCCCACCGATTAACACTTAGACAAACAAAAAAATCAAGAAGGCAGGTTCCACAATGTCTCACTGGCAGAGCAGGCCCTGAATTAGCCTTTTCCCCCAACAATCTTGACTCAAGGATGATCAGATATCAGAAAGATAAAAATAGAATGAGGGATTCCACACCCCTCCCCATCCACAGAATTCCCACATTCCACACAGAATTCCATGGCACCGCCCCCCCCCCCCCCCCCCCAAAAATACAGATGGGGAGGAAAGGAATGATGAAGTGGAGTGGAAGTAGAAGCTTATGGGAAGGCCAGGGGAAAGAGAGAGATTTCGTGGTGGTCCTGGGTGGTGGAAGGATATGCTGGAATGCAATTGGAGCATATAAATCACAATAAGAAATCTCACAACACCAGATGAAAGTCCAACAGGTTTATTTGGCAGCACTAGTTTTCAGAGTGTCAAGCTCCTTCATTAGGTGAGTGAGGACTTGTGTTCTTAAACAGGTCATATACGGACAGAAACTCAATTTACAAGATAATGGTTGCAATACCAGTCTTTACAGGTAATCAACTCTTAAAGGTACAGACAATGTGAGTGGAGAGAGGGTCAAGCCCAGGTTAAAGAGATGCATATTGTTTCCAGCCAGAACAGTTAGTGAGATTTTGCAAACTCAGGCAAGTTGTGGGGGTTACAGATAGTATGACATGAGGCCATCCTCATGTGTGTGGAACTTGGTATTAATTTCTGCTCAGCGATTCTGTGTTGTCATGTGTCGTGAAGGTCATCTTGGATTATGTTTACCCGAAGATCAGAGGCTGAATGCCCATAACTGCTGAAGTGTTCTCCAGTGGAAGGGAACACTCTTGACTGGTGATTGCCAAGCAGTGTTCATTCATTCGCTATCTGCATGGTCTCCCTAATGTATTATGCCTCGGGACATGCTTTCCTGCAATGTATCAAGTAGACAACATTGACCGAGTTGCAAGTGTGTGCACCATCTGGTGGATGGTATTTTCATGTGAGATGATGGCAACTGTGTCGATGATCTGGCACATCTTGCAGACATTGCTGTGGCAGAGTTGTGTGATATCATGGTCATTGTTACTTCTGAAGGCTGGGTAGTTTGCTGCGGACAGTGGTCTGTCTGAGATTATGTGGCTGTTTGAAGGCAAGAAATGGGAGTGTGCGGATGGCCTTGGAGAGATGTTAATCTTCATCAATGACATCCTGAAGGCTTTGGTGAAGACGTTGTAGCTTCTCTGCTCTAGAGAAGCACTGGATGGTGAAGGGTACTCTGTCCAGCATGAACCATGATTGTCTTCTGAGGAGGTTGGTGCAGTTTGTCACTGTGGCACTTTCGATTGATGAGTCGGGCACCAAGGGTCGCAGCAGACACCTAAAGGCGCTAAAAGACGCCCTCATGAGAACAAGACATGGCACTCGACTCATCAATCAACAGTTCTGACATGCCATGTGATAAACCGCACTGATCTCCTCAGAAGTATCAGGGGATACGATGGACAGAGTACTCCTTATCGTCCAGTATTCCATAGAGTAGAGAAGCTATGACATCTTCTCCAGAGACTTCAACATGTCATTGATGAAGACAAACATCTCACTAGGGCCATCCCCACATTCCCACTTTTTGCCTTCAGACAATCATACTGCCTCAAACAGACCATTATCCGCTGCAAACTATCCAGTCTTCAGGAGAACAGTGACCACAATGTCACAGAACCCTGCCACAGCAACCTCAGAAAGATGTGCCTGGACCATCAATCAGGTACACGGTACATACTTTAGCAATTCAGCCAATGTTGTCTACCTGTTATGCTGCAGGAAAGAATGACCCGAAGCATGGTACATTGGGGAGCTCATGCAGAACTACAACAATGAATAAATGAACATCGCTCGACAATCACTAAGCAGGAGTGTTCCGTTCCAGTTGGGAAACACTTCAGCAATCACGGGCATTCAGCCCCTGATCTTCAGGTAAGCGTTCTCCAAGGTGGCCTTCACAACACTCAACAATGCATAATCACTGAGCAGAAATTGATAGCCAAGTTCCACACATGAGGATGGCCTCAAACATGTCACACTATCTGTAACCCCCACAAGTTGCCTGGGCTTGCAAAATCTTACTAACTGTCCTTGGCCCTCTGTCAACTCATATAGTCTGCACCTTTAAGACTTGATTACCTGTAAAGACACGCATTCCAACAATTATCTTGTAAATTGAGTTTTTATTTGTATATGACCTGTTTGAGAACACAAGTCCTCACCCACTGAAGAAACTTGAGATTTGTGCTGCCAAATAATCTTGTCAAACTTTAACTTGGTGTTGTGAGACTTCTTACTGTGCTTATTCCAGTCCAACACTGGCATCTCCACATCATATAAATCACAACGGATGTGGGCTGTTCATGAAGATAGGAAATCTCTACATGTCATTGTTTAAAAATGTTTGAGGAATAATCAGACAGAGGACTGTCGCCAACCTTTTCGGTGCTCTCTATACCACATTACATCAGTAATTCAAAACTAATTCATTATCTGTAAAGCACTTTGGGAGATTGAGGTTATGAAAAATATTATACAAGTGCAAGTTGTTTATCTTTTGCCAATGACTAGGTTCTCTGTGGCATTGATCTTTGATGATAACTATGCTAAAGGATTACCAACTGTAATCTAATGACTGCAAATTTATTGATCTTAATCTATGAATAATTACTTCAAAGCAATCTGGTCAGGCTACATTACGGTTAAATATCCAAAGTGTAGAAATGACACATCCACAGTAATTGATGGGTCAGTGGAGTTGAATTCTACATTGAATTAATTACGTATGTTAGGCATCACAACTCTAGAAAATTAAACCAATAAAAAAGTGTCACAAAAATATTAATTCAGCAACAATTTTACAAATTGAACCCTAAATAAGCATGATTCAAAATAAATTTAAAATAGGTTTTATATATCTTCCCTTTTTGACTGAAAACATGGTAAATAAAAGCAGGAATAAGCCATTCAGCCCATTGAGCTTGTTCTATCATTCAATAAGATCATGGTTGATCTGGTTGTAGTTTTAACTCCACTTTCCCGCCAACCCCTTAACACTTGACTCCACTGATTTACCAAACTAAGATAACCTTCACTTCCCTCAAAAACTTAGCCTTAATACACTCAATGCCTCAGCCTCCACTGCTGTCTTGTGGTAGTGAATTCCAAAAGCAAATAACTCCAAGAAAAGAAATTTCTCCTCATTTCTGCTTTAAACAGAGATTCCTTGTTTTGAAACTGTGTGTTTTATTTCTAGATTTCCCCATGAGGGGAAACATTCTCACAGCATCTCCTCCAGCTAGCTTTCTCAGAATCCTGCTTGTTTCAATAAGATCTCCTCTTAGTCTTCTAAACTCTAATGGGTTTAGACCCAACCTTTCTTCATAAAACAATCCCAGGATTGAGCTTAGTGAACCTTTTCTGAACTGCTTCCAAGGCATGTATGACTTTCCTTGAGCCAAACGGTACATAATACTCCTGATGCAGCCTCATCAAATACCTTAGAGTGTTAACAGGTCTTCCTTCTAATATAGTCCATTCCCCTTGCAATAAAAGGCTTCCATTTTCTTCCCAAATCATTTGCTGTATATCCATGCTAACCTTTAGTGATCTATGATCCTTCTGTACTACAGTATTCTGTAGCTATTCTCCATTTCTTCTTGCCAAACTGAATAATGCTATTCTCCCACATTTTGATTTGATTTATTATTGTCACGTATTAATATGTAGTGATAAGTATTGTTTCTTGTGCGCTATACTGACAAAGCATACCATACAAAGAGAAGGAAAGACAAGTGCAGAACATAGTGTTACAGTCATAGTATTACAGCTAGAGTGCAGAGAAATATCAACTTAATGCAATGTAAGTCCATTCAAAAATCTGATGGCAGCAGATAAGAAACTGTTGTGGTGTCGGTTGGTACATGACCTCAAATTTTTGTATCTTTTTCCAGTAAAAGAGAGAATATCCAGGGTGTGTGGGGTTCTTAATTATGCTGATTGATTTGTCAGGCAGCGGGAAGTGTAGACAGAGTCAAGGGATGGGAGGCTGATTTGTGTGATGGATTGGGCTACATTCACGACCTTTCTGTGGTTCCTCGTGGCTTTGGGCAGAGCAGGAGCCATATCAAGCTATGAAATAACCAGAAAGAATGCTTTCTATGGTGCATTTGTAAAAATTGGTGAGAGCTGTACTCACGTGCCAAATTTCCTTAGTCTACTGAGAAAGTAGAAGCATTGGTGGGTTTCCTAACAATTGTGTCAGCATGGGGGGATCAAGAGAGGGACCAGGATAGCTTGTTGGTGATCTGGACATCTAAATACTTAAGGCTTTCGACCATTTCTACTTCATCCCTTTGATGTAGACTGGGACACATTCTCCACTACATTGCCTGAAATTGATGACAACCTCCTTCATTTTGTTGACAGTGAGGGACAGATTATTTTTGCTGCACCAGGTCACCAGATCCTCTATCTCATTCCTGTATTCTGTCCCATCATGGTTTGAGATCCAACCCACTATGGTAGTGTCATCAGCAAACTTGAAAAGCTGGAGGGGAATTTGGCCACACAGTCATTGGCGTATAAGAAGTATAGTAGGAGCCTGAGGACACAGCCTTGAAAGTGTTAAGGATGTTCATGGAGATGTTATCGTCACCTATCCTTACTGTTTGTGGTCTGTGGATTAGGAAGTTCTGGATCCAGCCAGAGGGAGGAGTCAAGGCACAGGCTATGGAGTTTGGAGATGTGTTTTGTAGGAATAATGGCATTGAAGGTCACACTGCAGTAAATAAATAGGAATTTGACATAAGTGTCTTTGTTATCTAAGCATCCCAGGGTTGAGTGTAGGGCAAGGAGATGGTGTCTGTTGTAGATCTGTCCAACAGTGGGCGCACTGTAGAGGAGCCAGTTAGTCCAGGAGGCCAGAATTGACTTGCACCATGACTAACCTTTCAAAGCATTTCATAACGATAGATGTCAGAGCCACCAGATGATAGTCATTAAGGCACGTTGACTGTCTTTTCCTTGGTACAGTGATGATGGTCATCTTCTTGAAGCTGACAGGGATCTCAGATTGTTATAAAGAGAAATTGAAGATGTCTGCAAATACTCCCGCCAGCTAATCCACACAGGATCTGAGTGCATGTCTGGATACTCCATCCAGGCCAATCGGAGTTGACATTCGAGAAAGCTGTTCTGATATCTACAATGGTGACCCCAAATACAGGTTCATCCAAGACTTCCAGGGTGGAGACCAAGCTCTCACTGACCTCTTGTTCAAAATGGGAATAGAATGCATTGAGCTCATCAAGGAGGAGGCATTGGAGCTGGCGATTTTCCATGCCTTCACCTTATCGCCTGTTTGTCTTGCAGACATTGCCATAGTCAACAGAAGTAGTACGGCTAACGTGGGATTCTAGTTTGGTCTAGCACTGTCTTTTGGCATCTTTGATGCATTTCCTTAGCTCATATCTGGCTTTCTTGTATAGTCTTGAACACCTCAGATCTAGACTTTAGCAAGCATTGGATATCCCTGTTCATTCATGGTTTCCAGTTGGGAAACACACAGATTGGCACAGAGTCTTCTACACACTTACTAATGAAGACAGTTACTGTATTGGAGTACTCGTTCAGGCTGGTCACAGTTTTTAAATACTGACCTGTCCAAGCAGTCTCATAGGAGATTATCCGATTCTTCAGACCAACATTGCACAATTTTCTTTAATGGATTCTCCCGCTTCAGTTTTTACTTGCAAACTGGAAGCAGGAGCACAGCCTTGTGGTTCAATTTGCTGAAGTGTGGGTGGGCGATAGAGCAGTAGGCATGTTTGATATTTGTGTAGCAGTGGTCTAGGATATTTGAGCCTCTAATGGAACAGAAGACATGTTGCTGGTAACTTGGTAATACTTAAACTTGGCCTGATCGAAGTCCCCAGCCATGATGAACAAGACCTTGGGATGTTCTGTCTCAAGGCTATGTGTAATGGTATGTATTTCATTCATTTGATATGGGGTGGGATGTAAACTGCTGTCAGGATAATGGTGAACTCCCTTGGGAAGGTAGTAGGGGCAATATTTTAGCGTCAGGTATTCTAGCTGCAGACAGCAGAAACTCACCAGTGTCACTATGTCTAGGCACCATGAGAAGCAGGCCCCACCTCCCCTAGCCTTGCCTGAGGCCACTATATGGTCCATTCGATGGATTGAAAAACCCTTCGGTTGCAGGGCACAGTCTGGTGAAGCAAGAGGGAGCTATGTCTCTGTGAAACAGAGCACACAGCACTCCCTCAGTTCTCTTTGGAAAGTGAGTCTGGTTTTAAGTTTGTCCGGCTTGTTTTCCAGAGATTGAACATTTGCAAGAAGTGAGCTGTGTAGAGGGGCTTTAGGACCACATTATTCCACTCTCACCTACACGTCTGCACATTTTCCACGCTTTCTGGAGTGCCCCTTGTCCTCCATTTCCTAAATGATTCCTTTGTGTAGAAGAATTTGTGTTGGCTGGCTGGCAAAGTTTCAGTGACTATCTGCCATCATTCTGATAGCCCAAGAACACCTGCTGAGCATTTGCAGAAAAGTGTGGTGACTGATATAGTTACTTCCTCTCAAAAGCCAAAAGCTCCTGGAAGGGTTGATACCCAATCCCCTCGTTTGTTTGCTTCCTGAAATAGGCTTAGCAATGTCTGGCTTTCACAGAGTGCTACAGTGCAGAAGGAGGCCATTCAGCCCATCTAGTCTACAACAACCACAGTCCCGCCCAGGCCCTATTGCCGTAACCTCAGGAGTTTACTCTAATTAGTCCCCGTGCACTAAGGGGCAATTTAGTTTTGGAACTGCTTTCGTCACTCTGTCATCCAATTTAACAGCTCAATATTCATTACCTTTTGTTATTTCAAGTGCTGAACTGCCGCCTGATTGTGACTCCAAGCTAATCAAGAGAGTTATATTTTTGGTCTTTTCATTGGTTGTCATGTTAGATGGATCCCAGAGACCAATCATAAAACTGCAAAATACTAGAAATTCTCAGCAGGTCTGACAGCATCTGTGGATGATAGGGGCAACAGCTAATGTTTCCAATCTGGATGACCCATTGTTAGAGCTGAAGAGAAGGAAATCGGGTAAGATTTATACTATGAGGGTGGGGATGGGTGTGTTGAGTGGCTGTAATTGACAAAAAATGAAAACAGCAAACTGTATTTGTAAACCAGCATATTTTATTACTTTCAAAAAATCTCTTGAAACTCATTAATTATTCCCTGGATTGTGCCCCAGTAGATTATAGGCTTTAAGTACTAGCTCAGTTATCACTCAAAAAATTCCCACTTCCACAAAATGCAGTCACATTCCTGAAATAGAAACAATTATTTAAAGGCCATGTTGATCTTCAATCCACTGCACTATATCTCTACAAATTTATAGTATAAATGCATAGAGTCACAAAATGTATCCATAAATCTAACCATTTTTTCATCCAAACTTTCCTCAGCTTGGCCTTGCCACTTTTAGGAGCCTAGAGTTTGCAGTTCTGGTTTTAGGGCTTGGATATTTTAAATCCAACCTTCAGTCCAAGTAGTTAACAAGACTATGTGCAGCTTTAGTGTTCCAAACACAAATCTCCTTGCTGCCATACTTCAGTGCTCTGAGACTCTTCAATAACCCACCCTATCAAAAGACACAAGAGAATTTCACAATGATTCACACCTGAACACTCGCTCCAGGCTGTCCCACTCTTGTGATGCATGGTCTGTACTTCCCCTGAGCTCAGAATTGCCTCCCAGCCTTCAGCTCTCAATTGGCTTCTCTCTTTCATGAATTTTAACAGCTCCACACCAATCCCATACTATTCATCTCAAACTCTGTATCTGTTGCTGACACCCCACAAGATAGTTTCACATTCTTGCAATACGTGTTGAGGTTTCTTTTCAGGATTAAATTATGGAGCAGGTGACAGGCATTCTGGAAGTTTTGGATTTAAGCAACTCTTGATGAATCCATTCATGTGAAATGCTGCTTCATGATTCTGATAGTATGATTAATAATTCTCATTGGAGCACTAACTTTGTACTTGCATTGTTCTCGTGGCTGTCATAACTTCCTAACAAAGTTCTGGTTTCCCTGGAGATACTCTTCCACTCTTGGTTAACAAGGGTGACACAATTTTTTTGCTTTAAAATGAAGACATTGACGCTGCTTCCCTGGGAGCCCTGCATGATTCAGGGTTGATGGTCACATACCATGAGGTTATTGGAGCCCAAATTGTAAAATAGGTTGATAGCTTTTGGGACTCTGGGAAAGCTAGCCACCTTGAAAAATGCTGTTGCCTCCGAGTTGCTGCTGTGAAATTATTAAGTTGTTGGGCTTGGTAAATAATGCCTCTGTGACCTGCTTGATATGACTTGGCTGATGCTGCAGCTGTCCTCAGTGTTGACCTGGAAAGAGTCCAGTGCATGGAAATTAAGGTTTCATTGACAGACCCTCACAGTATTATAAAATGTTACATGCTGTGCAGAGGTCTTTCTGAAGGACATAGCAGAACATTATATAAGTTTCACTGCTGAACCACAGTCTCCTCTGCCATATTTCTGCCCTTAGTTATTTAGTATCTGGATAATCGTACCTCTATGTATCACTTGTCACATAGCTCACCAAAGTAAGTTTGCATTCTGAATAGTGCAGGCAACTTTTTCCTGTGTTTTTTCCCTTTTCAAATCCATTGTTAGTGCAACATTGAGGACAATTTCAAATGTAGAATAATTGAAGAAAATTTTGAATGGACTCAATTTTGACTAAAAACTCTGTCCTTTTTGCTGTTGCCTCTCTATTAATGGATGTTCCATTTGGGTATAGTAAATGTGTTGAATCAGCATGACACCACTGCAATATTTTGAGAGACTCTATAAATGCACAATCTCTCACATTGTGCTTCTTGGCATAACAGAGCATAATCAAGTTCACACTTAAATTTCACTGAAACTTCATGGTGTTGAGAGGCAGACATTCAGTGGGTATCACACTGTAAGCCTGACATTCCTGGACAGTTAATGCATATTATCACCAATTAAATCTTTATACCAAGAGCAGCAGATGGCAATTTTCATTTAATGAAAACTGCACTCCAGCTTCTGGGGCAGTCTGGAGCCCAAATATTTTGCCACCTTGTCAGCAGTGTAGAGAGGGGTGATTTCCTGATTTGCTAAACCTGACCTTTAGAAATGACACCTTACTGCCCAGTAAGTTGGATTTTCAGTGGGTGGGGGGTTGGGATGGGGGTGGGGGTTGGGGGGGGGGGGCGTTGTGGGGGGGGGGGGGGGGGGGGGGGGGGGGGGGGGGGGGTGGGAGGGGTGGGTGAGTGGGGGGTGGGTGGGGTGGGAGGGGTGGGGTAGGTGGGGGGGTTGGGGGGTGGGGATGGGGGGGGTGGATGGGTGATGTCGAGGTGGAAGTTGAGCTGAAACAGGGATCAGGGTGGATGATTGCAAAACAAATCTGCTGGTTGCCAGGTGCGGAGGTGTGCTAGTTGCAAGATCTGACTGTGCTCCAGCACTCTGTTTACATAAATAAAACCAAAAGAAATCCATCCAGACCTTACCTCCATCCTCACACGCTCCATATACCCAATCCAGGCCAAACCAATACCCTTCCCCTCCCAGTGTTTGCACTTTATACCAATGTAATGAATGCCCTTTCACTTATCTCCATTATCCTCAAACACCCAATGTTATCTTGGTGCAAACTCGTATCAGCCCATGCTCCCCCTACCTTTTTTCCCCTACCCTCCCCTTCCCATCCCAACTCATCTAATATCTTGGACAGTTCTTTCAAAGTTCTGATATTTCAAAGAACAAAGAACAAAACAGCACGGGAAACAGGCCCTTCAGCCCAACGAGCCTGAGCCGCCACCCCAATGTTCCCATTTCTACCTGTGATCCCTGTCTATGTTTATGGGTCTAAATGGTCCAGGTCAAGTGTACACTAACGACGTGAAGCACTAGGATACTGAGGATACTCTCAAAGTCCAAGAGCAGCCCTCTCACGACCCATCGTGTGTATGCCCCTTGTTAGACAACAAGGCGGACCAAAGGATAAAAACAAGTACATCAATATCATCATCTATTTACACGGGATAGACGGAAGGATAAAGATCAGGCTGGGGAGTGAGTGATGGAGGAGAGAGAGAGAGAAAAGGAAGGAATGGAAAGATAGAGAGAGAGAGAGGGGCTCCATCAAAGAGAAGACACTAGCAAAGGATTTCCTCAGTTGCGACCTGGATAACTTTCATGGATGAAAGTTGAACAGCCTAACATTTCATTTATAGCTGGACATTTCCTGGACTGCTGACATCTCCTTGACAGCTGGATAGTTCTTCAGAAGCTGGGAACCTCCTAGACAGTGGCATCTCTTGGACAGCTGACCACACTTCAGTCTGACATTTCCAGGGAATGCTGAGGTGATGAAAAATAATAGAGTAGATGAGTGCAATCCCTTTTTAAATTAAAAATGTTGGAATTGTCTCAGCAGGACAGGCAATATCTGTGGAAATCACCAACCTTAAATGGTAGCCTCTGTTTCCCCCTCTATCATTGTTTCCTGATCAGCCGAGTATATCCAACATTTTCTACTTTGATATCAAAGAAATTCAGATAACAAATTGAAGCTAATGCAAAACAACTTGGTGACAGGACAGAAAATCATATGTTGATGCACTGAAAGATAAATATTGAGCTGGAATGATGAGATCATCTTGCTACTTTTAAAAATCACTTGTGTGATTTCACACGGAAAATTGTGTAATGTTTTAATGCTTGCTGTACAAAAATATTACAATAATTGGGAGGGTCCAGAAGAGGACAGCCAGATTAACCTTGTTTTTTTTCAAATGGCAATTTCTATGTCCCTATATCCTATTACACAGTAAGGAGTCTCACAACACCAGGTTTCTTACTGTATTTCAGACTTCTTACTATGTTTACCCCAGTCCAACGCCGGCATCTCTACACCTATATCCTATTGCCACATTATATAGCTAGCTCTTTAACTGTTCTGAAATTTAGAAGAACAAAGCGGCTTATTCACTGTGTCATGATTTCTGTAAAAACTTAAGTTGAAGTTTATTAGTGTCACAAATAGGCTTATATCAATACTGCAATGAAGTTACTGTGAAGATCTCCTAGTCACCATTCTCCGGCATCTGTTCGGCAAAACTGAGGGAGAATTTAGCATGGCCAACACACCTAACCAACAGGTTTTTCGGACTGTAGGAGGAAACAGGAGCAGCCAGAGGAAAGCCATGCAGACACTGGGAGAACATGCAGATTCCATACAGACAGTGCCCAAACTGGGAATCAAACCCATGTCCATGACAGTGACAGGCAGCAGTGCTAACCACTGCACTGCCTAGTGTAAAAGCATTGGAAAAGTGCAAAGATACACTCCCATGTTATTGGGAATGAAGATTTACAGTTAATAAGGGAGATATACAAAGTCACCACTTTTTCCAAAGCTGAGAATATGTTTAAAGATAACAGAGACCTTAATATTTAGTGTAGTAAACAAGCAAACTGATGCTAAATGCTTTCTTGAACCCTGGATATGGTCACCACCAAACAGATCTCCTCAGCGTCTTCTGATAACTGGCTGAATGTGGTTTTGAGGTAGTTTCAACAAATGCCAAAATAATGCTGCACTCATCTGAAAACCTCACTCTGAAAGTTTATCAAATTCATGAACTCTGAGCGTTTCATTTTGTTTAGGTGTCATTTTAGCAGCATACTTTTCCTGGCAATCTGTTGAATGTACTAAATTGCAACATCTTCCAATATATTTTACTATGCCATTAAGAATATTACATTTACTTCATTTTAATTAAAGTTAGTATTAAAAATTACATATTGCTTATAAATCATAAAATGATTGTGATTATACTGTTTTGTACTATAAATAACAACCTTCTTTAGTGTAAGATATAGCACAATTTTGGCAGGACTGTTGTAACCAATATTAATTTGCCTGGGTGAAAGGAGCAACTGTATTGTAGGTAAGTTTGCTGAAAAGGTAAAGGCAATACAAAAACAAGTTATGAGAAGGATATAATCTTCAAAGAGTTATGGATAAGTTAAGAAAATGCGCAAAAATTTGATAGATGGAACATAAGCGGTATGATAGTAACCTTTCCCTCAATGTTAACAAAACAAAGGAGATTGTTATCGACTTCAGGAAATGTAGTGGAGAACATGCCTCTGTCTATATCAACAGAGACAGTAGAAATAGCCAAAAGCTTCAAGTTTTTAGGTGTCCAGATCACCAACAACCCGGCATGCTCCACCTCACGCCAACACTATAGTTAAGAAAGCCCACCAACACCCCTACTTTCTCAGAAGACTGAGGAAATTTGGCATGTGAGTTACGACTCTCCAACTTTTACAGATGCACCACAGAGTATTCTTTTTAGTATTACAGCTTGGTATGCTTCCTGCTCTGCCCAAGACCACGCGAAATTATTAGAGGTCATGAATCCCCAAACCATCACACAAACCAGTCTCCCATCCATCGATTCTATCTACACTTCCCGCTGCCTAGGCAAAGCAGCTAACATAATCAAGGACTCCACGCATCCTGGACTTTCTCTCTTCCATCAGGAAAAAGATACAAAGGTCTGAGGTCGTGTACCAGCTGACTCAAGAATTTCTTCTTCCCTGCTGCCTCAGACTTAAATAAATAATAAATCAAATCAGATCTGAAACAAAGTACATTAAGCTGCCAATATTTGTATGTCACACGATTTTCAAACTTTATGCTAAGTATTTGCTGGTCACTGGTTACAATATGGTACACCCCCCAGCATACTTTAGCAATGGATGATACTTGAAGAACTCAGTGGAGGAATGTATGAGAAGATAGTTTAAAAAGATTACTTTACAGGTTTGTTCCTTTAAAAAATGATGTAGCTGCAACATTTGTTGTACTGGTCTCTCTCTCACTTGCTGATGCTGAAATTATGTGGTCCTTCTGGCAATGACTGGCACAAGTGCAACATGGCCCACAGCTGCATTTGGTAGCTTTGCTTTCCCTGCAGCTATATAATCTTCAAATAAGGGTGACCTGGATTATTGCTGGGAAGACACAACAACACTCCATACCAAATCCAGGAACTCATCACATCTTGAAAAATATGCATTGTAGTATTCCCAGAGATTTTACAATTATTCTAGATTATCTTACCTAAAAGTTGGGTATCTGGCCCTTTAATTAAAGCTGGTACAGAGCACTTCATGCATGTTCTTTGGTGGGTGACAAGCAGAATGTATTGAATGGACATCTGCAATCGAGGCTTGTAAATAATGGCCAATAATTTCCCATTTCACCCACCATGGGAATCAGAGGGCAAAACAGAAAATTTTGTGCACCATTTTAAGGACAGGTCTTGGGGCATGCGTGGCCAGGAAATCCTGCCCGGTGCATCATAGCTGAAATGATTTTTGATGTCATGGCAGCACCAGTTGCCAGGTTTCTGACACATGCACGTATAACAACACAAGTGATTTGTATCGCAGGATGTGTGGGTTAGGTAGATTGGCCATGGAAAATGCATGGAGTTAGGGAGATAGGGCAGAGGAGAGGGTCTGGATGATACACATTGTCAGAGAATCAGTACAAATTCGATGGACTGAATAGCCTGCTTCTGCAATGATTCTATGATTTTTTACAAAAAAAAGGCAGCACAGTGGGGCAGTTGTTGGTATTGCTGCCTCATAGTACCAGGGACCCAGATTCAATTCCAGCCAGATCACTGTTTGTGTGAAGATTGCACATTTTTATCGTGTCTGTCTGGATGCTCTGGTTTCCACCTACAGTCAAAGATACAGACCATGCTAAGTTGACCCTAACGTCAGGGGGATTAGCAGGGGAAATGATGGTTATGGGAATAGGACCTAAGCAAGATTGTAGTCAGTACAGACTTGATGGGCCGAATGGCCTCTTTCTGTACTGTAAAGATTGTATGAACAAGTGACTTCCTAACATGGGGCCGTGCTGGAAGTAATTAGAAACACAGCATTGTTCTGAAAGGCCTCTTGCTTCCATAGTCTCCAGCAGCATTGAGGATCAGAATTTCACACCCTTTCTTTCTAGCAATCCATCCAAGTTAAATTATTGTATACAACAAGCAATGCATTGGGTGCTCATTATTAAACACCTATTCATGTAGTTTAGTTCATTTACAATATGACTGAGTGCATTACACTATTTCCAAATGCTATTTCAAACTGGCCTCAAAGTGAGTACTTACTTTTGCAGGATGTGAGCGTCATTGTAAAAAGCAGCATAAAATGCCCATCCTTAATTGTCCTTGATAAAGTAGTGGAGATCTGTCTCCATCATATTCTTCACATCACTGGTCACTATTACACAGTTTTTGGCAGAGTTAATCTAATTTCAATAATATTTTGCATGAACATCTTCTTCACTTGAATTATGAAATTCAAATGAATTGAATATGTTTCGTGGTCTATGATATGTTAGATGTGGATCAGGTGGAAAATATGTAACTACGTTATGTGCACTGGAATGTAGAATGTATTCGATAGTTGTTAGCAGTCAGTTTTTGCTGCATTTCAGTTTCTGTTTATTTAACTGCACAGATGCAATACTCTATAAATTGTAGTCACATGGGAGAGATACTGGTGCTTGTATCTGTTTTACATGCAATGTTACTGGCACGCACAGGATAGAAAATTGTCCTAAAGATCTAAGATCTTTTTTCAAACCCAGAGAGAAAATAAGAATTGTTGTACCACAATCAAAAAAAAATGTCAGTTTCTGTAAATGAAGTATCGGCCAAGCACTTCTTCAAAAACATTTTTTAAACAGGCACCATAGAGTAGATCTGGCTTTCTGGAATTAGTCTCTGCTAGTCTGATGATTTTTTTTTTCCCAGAAGTGATAATGGGATAAAAGTTGGTTATGACCCTTTTTTTGTATTTACAGATAGAACAACCAGGAGGCCATTCCAGAGGATGAATTTCAAGCAGCTTGCCTCACCAGCCATAGATCTCATGTCTTGGTGGGGGCTGCCTTTGGAATACTGTGAAACTGTGTGGGAGTGGAGGTCACTGCTGCTCCTTCTGGCTTCATAAGTGAAATTTCAAAGATAACTGTTTGTTGCTGGCAGCTGCTGCTTAACTGTTGTGACTGAAGACAGGCTCAGCAGCTGCATTCTGAGCGCTGGCCAATTTAACAGGCAAGGCTTTAGGCTCCTTTTTTTATATGTAAGGTGTACAACACCTGTTTTCAGCAGCTGACAGGGACACTTGCAAATATTACCCACCACAATATGGAATCAGACATAATTGTATTGCGCTTCAGAAATGGGAATTTCTTGTAAACTGTTTCCTCCTGGAAGACAGACATAAGGATTTATTTTCTTCCCCACTTTCAGCACAGCAATATTGTAATAAGAACGAGCTGGAAGGGGTTTCAGCTAATTTGAAATGTCCTGCAGCTTGAGTAAATGAGTAGCTGGGCAATGGGTTACACTCAGCCAGTCCACAAATTGAAAAATTTAGAAATAAAAAGGTTGATTCAGCTGCCTCAAGATCCCCCTTCCCTTCCATACTCTTCTGCTGCAAGTACTTGAGATAATTCTCCTCCCAAATCCTCCAAAGATAAGTTTTACACTTCTGGTAGAATTACACCACCATTTCCTGTGTTATCTGGCAATATGTCTAATATTTAAAGCAGCTGACCTAAGAAAACCTATGTGCCTCAGCACTGGTAACTACAAGAAAAGTTGTCTTCAATTCTGGGGGATTACTGCTGAAGAAGAAAATCAAGACCAGGTTTCTCTTTTGTTTCCTGTCTAGACAGCTTTGATATCTTCCATTCTCCATTTCTTCATCTAAAATAACATTATTAAAATTACAAATAAAATGGGCAGTCATTTCAAAGCAGTTACCAAATTCATTGGCTTAATTCACAATGGAAACAATTAAGCAAAAGTTCTTTACTCGCAACATTTTCTAATAATGCAATTACAGACTTCTAAGAACCGCAGAATCTCACATAACCACATACACAAGCAAATACTGTAGGCTGGAACTGAACCCAGGTCCCCGCTGCTGTGAGACAGCAGTGATAACCACTATGCTGTCTATGAATGAATTTTGGATGAAATAAGTCATTAAATATTGAATGACGGTGATCAAGTACTGTGGTCTACTTCATATCTTAATCAACTGAATTTATGCTGAAAATTTTAATATTATAGATCTGACCAACAAGTTTCTCTAAGTGCTGGGGTGGATGGAAATAAAGTTCTTTACAAATTTTACTGAAAGGATGCGGCCTTAAAAGTCCATCTGATTTGTTACACTGAGATCACACTGCCAGTGCTGTCTTGTGCAGAGAGTGCTTCAGACTGAAGCAGGAGGACCCATACCATTACAATCATAGAGAGAATCTAATCAACTTCCCTTGGTATTCAATTGCATTGCCATGTCTGAATCTCTCACCATCAACATTCCAGGAATTACTATTGACCAGAAATTAAATTACATCAACTGCATAAACACAGCAGGTAGAATATCAGGTCAGGCACTGGGAATTCTGCAGCGAATAATTCACCTACTGACTCTTCAAAGCCTGACTGTCACTTGCAAAACACAAATCAAGAATGTGATAGGATATTCTTCACTTGCCTGGATGAGTGCAATTCCACAATCAAGAAGCTCCACACCATCCGGAACAAACCAGCATCTTCATTGGCATTCCATCCATGACCTTAAACTCTCTCTACTGTAACATACAGTGGCAACTATGTCTACCATTTGTAGATGCACGGCAGCAATTTAGCAAGTTAAATGCATATGCTTTTAATATATTCCGATAATTGTCCATATTACAAAATTGCCTATCAAAGGATGAGGGAGATTATTGAAATTCTGACCAGAATGTCAATTTATTGCTGCTGCAAATTTACCAAATATTCAGAGGAAACCCCATTGTGCAGGAAGGAAGAAACAGCACAGACAATCCCAGTTCATAGTCTGAGATTTATATCATTATTTTATTCTATTCCAGTAAATTTGTCTAAACATTTGTCCTTTCACCAGAAGCTGAATGTAACTTTCACCTCTTTGCACTGCACACTCAGATTTTAAAAGCTTATTTTTACTTTATTGTATTATTTAGCCCCTAGATTGGGTGACTTTGGACCAGATAGGAGTTAAAATTTTTACATTTCAAACACAATCCATCCCAGTTTTAACAGATATGGATGATGAATCCACTCTGATGTGGGCAATCATTAAAACCTGTTGGGAAAGCTGCATGCCTCCAACTCATGATTAGTATTGTTAACCCATTTCAACTGATAGTTCCTAACCTTGGGAAACCTGGCAGGTAAGAGAGGACAAGATAGTTTGCCATTTATGTCGTATGAATTTCTATACAGGGAAAAATGAGCCACAGATCTGTGGGATTATTGTCACACCATGTAAATGAAAATTCAATGACATTTTTGTAAATTTGGAATCCATTTGTAATGTAGATGTGTTTACAATAAGTATGTTTCCTCCTGGCCCAACAAATTTATCCTGTAAATCGACACTGCTAAGGTCTTCCCCAGGACCACCCTCTTTCCATGGTCTCCCATTTGCAACCTTCCTCCTCAACCTGTAATATTTGTTGACCACCAACCCCACCACCATGCTGAAGTCCTCCCTCATGATCATTCCCAATTTCTCCCATGAGCACTAAACTTTGGCCATCCCTGGGTGCAGTCTTTTGCCATAGCCAACCCTATTTAACCAAACATGTCAATCAGGATGACTATCAAATGGAAAATATGAAAAGCAAGTTTCAAACACCCCTGCACACTTCTTTCCTCCCCCAACGCAAAGATGAATAACTAATCAAAAATGAGAACTTGAGCCAAACAAGTCACTTTAGAATAAGCCAATTGTTTCAATTATGCTAATTTTGAGTAAATGTCAAGAAAAATCAGACTTTTTTTCTTTTATCATTGTTCCTTAGCGAAATTACAAAAGTTGTACATTTCTGCCAAAACTACATCTCAAATGAGAAGGTCATCAAAATATTAAAAAAAGGAACACTTCTATTCTTTGGATGTCACATTTAATTCAACTGGATCCCTGGTATTCATAGTGGAATTGCATTAACAGCAAATGTAAATTTCCTGTCACTTCCCTCCCTCAAAAACACAAAGACCCATTCATTTCAACTAGTAAGTTTCTGGTACCCAGGGTGTAAAGTGAAACAGGGGGAAGGGAAAATTAAATGCCATTGATTTAGCATGTTATATGTGGGTGGGAAGAGTGAAACAATCTCCAAAGCCTTCATCCTTTCAGCTGACACAATCTTAAGCGATCATAATTTCATGCTATTTGCTCAAGAATTATGGAATTTAAATAGTAAAAGATAAGTTCTTTTTGGCAGAATGAAATTGCAACATTGAGTGCCATAAAACTTTACTTACCTTTAACAAGTTTCTCAGTACGTTGGTGTCATTCCAGCTCTCACCCAAATTATTTCACATGCACTGATCTTTAGCAAGCTTGTTGAGCTCTTCATAATCATATAAACCAGGACAAAGTCAGAGGTCAAACTCCTACTGCATTTTTCAATGTGTTATCGAACAAAAATAAATTCCAATTCCATCCACGTGAAATGAGAGATTTTTCCTGATGCTTTTGGCAAAAGTAAATGAGCACAGTATCAGTTAAGAAGTTGACCATCTGTTCACTTCTCTTGTGTAGGAGAAGCACAGGAATTTGGCAGCATGATGCACATAAAAGGTACTCAGCCGTTCGCTATAGAATGCTAAAAATATTCAACCCCAGAACCAGAGGGCAACAGGTTATGAATTTTATTAAGGTCACCCTGGATATTTTATATTATCTAATAAAGGATTTATTAGACGATCACCATCTTCCAAAGAATTTGGCAAATCTTTTTAAAAAATGAATTGAAAATACACAACGTGAGGTTGTGAATTGTCACATGCAGGCAATGGCATCATGATAAAAATGTTAATAGACACCAAAAATGACCATGGAACTCTAGATTCAGTTTTTAAGAGGAATACAGGGGGCATGTTGTAACTTTACATAGGAACACCAGAATTAGGAGCATAAGTAAGCAAATTCATTCCTTTGAGCCTGCTCCACCATTCAGTCAGATCATGACTGATCTCTCCCTGGTCTCAAATCCACTTCCCCACCAGTTCCCCATATCCCCTTATCTTTTTTTTTAAATTAGAAATATACCTATCTCCTTCTTTAAAGCATTCAATGATTCAAACTCCACCGCACTGTGGGGCAGAGAGTTCCACAAATTCACCACCCTCTGCAAGAAGTAGTTTCTCATCTCAGTTTTAAATCTACTCTCTTAAATCATATACGTTACAACTTTGTACAAGATTGTGGAATAGCTTACTGCTGGACAAATTTGCTCAATTTTGAAACAACTTAGATGGATTTTTGATCAGGCATTTCAATGAGAGAGATGGTCAATTAGCTTAGATGGTTGAGATGTGCTCATAAACATCCTGAAGTCGTGAAAGGCACTCAGTAAATTTAGACCACTTGCTTACTGTTGCCTCCATTCAGTTTCATCTGCCACTTTTCTATCCACTTCATGTTTTAATACAAAACAGTACTAATATCTCTGGTCTATCTCAATTCCCACTGCATGTCATAGGAGATAGTTTAGCATAACATTTTAAATTTGTCAAATGTTTTGTGCTTATACAACCTGCAATGACCATTACATGTCATCCACTACCGACACATTTTTCCAGCTTTAAAAAGGGAAACTATTGCTGGCAATCAAACAAGCTGTTTGCTTCTTTATATTAATATTCAACATGCAACCCTCAGTATTTCTTCCCATCATACTTTGCTCTATGAGGCTTATTTAATTTCTGGATTCAGCTCAGATGAAGCACTTCTGCCAGAAGTATCAGTTTTCTTTTCCTCTTTCAGATGTTGAGAAGCTTTGTGCATTGCCAGCTTGCTAGTATTTATAGAAAATAATTTAATTTAAGTTGTTAAACTAAGTAACACAGCAAAACATTGCTGGAAATCTGCAGTGGGATACAGATTTCAAATGTTTCAATAAAATCTGTTTTCAATCTATTGCTACTTTGCAAGTAAAGACAGGTCTTAGGAAAATGTATTCATTGGCAATTAATAATGTATTATCCTTTTTTCCAAGAATAGAAATGCAACTCAATGCACCTTAATAACTTTGATCAGAGAAAGTACTCTAACAGATTCACAGGTTTAAAAAATAATAACTTTTTTCACTTATCAGTTAGGTAACTTCTTCAGAATCAAAATCGTTAAGACCCAATTTAAAGTAACTCCAAGCCAGTGTGCATAGTAGCATAATACTTAAACCCTATAGAATATGAAGAAAACCATCTATTCCAGCTTCTAACCTTCTGTTGGATATCACAAGGGCTAAGTAGCAGATTAACCTTACTAGGAAGCAATCCTTTCAAACTGTGTAATCCTCAAAAAAAAAACAAGGGGTTGGATCAAACTACCCAGAATATGCAATGTTAATTATGAATGTGTCAGTACATTCCTCGCATCATTTTTTCCATGTGAAAATCTGTTCACAAAGCAATATTTTACTCTTTGAAGGACTTCTCATACTTAAATTGTTTTAGAAAAATATAAAAACAAAATCCCTCTATTTATTAATTAATTTATTTATTTATTGTATAAAATATTTCAGAACATTTATACAGTACAATTAACAAATGCTGTCAAAGCAATGACATTTGATTTTCTTGGGGCTTTAGGTGATATTCAAAAGTAAAGGAAAGGAGGACTGGCAGAGGTGGGAAACGGATGGCTTTCCATCTCAAAGAAAATACTTCGGGATGAGGGCTAGTGGAAGTTCTACCTGTCCTGTCGATAGCCTATCAGGATGGTACTAGTGAGATGATTTCATGCATCTGAATTCCTGCTCCTCCTATTTTCTTTGCTGCAAAAGCCCCTCGATGTTGGCAGGATACCAGTCACAGTGGAGCATTGGTCAAGTTGGAGTTAATGAAGACCTCTTAATCCTTTCCCCTTTATTCCTTGATCCCATCCTGATTGTGCTGAAGATCCATTTGTTGGCCTCTCAACATTAATAAATCAAATCAAGAAAGTCATTGTCACATGTATTAGTGTACAGTGAAAAGTATTATTTCTTGCACACGCTACAGACAAAGTATACTGTTCATAGAAAAAGAAAGGAGATGTAGTGCTACTGTCATAGCTAGGATGTAGAGAAAAATCAACTTAATATGAGATAGGGCCATTCAAAAGTCTAATGACAGCAGGGAAGAAGATGTTCTTGAATTGGTTGTTATGTAACCCCAGATTTTAGTGTCTTTTTCCCAATAGAAGAAGGTGGAAGAGAGTATACCTGAGGTACATGGAGTCCTTAATTATGCTGACTGCTTTGCCGAGGAAGCAGCAAGTATAGACAGTCAATGGATGGGACGCTACTTTGCATGAGGGACTGGGCTTCATTCACAATGCTTTGTAGTTTCTTGTGATCTAGGACAGAGCGGGAAAGCCATATCAGGCTTTTCTGTATAAAAGTTGGAGAAAGTCATAACAGACATGCCAAATTTCCTTAGTCTCCTAAGGAAGTAAAAGCATTGATGGGCTTTAATTATAGAATTGGTGTGGAGGGACCAAGACAGGTTGTTGGTGAAACTTTAAGTTCTTGCCCATTTCCACAACAGCCCAGTTGATATAGACAGGGGCGTGTCCTCTACTGCATTTGCTGAAATTGATAACCATCTCTTTCATTTTTACTGACTGAGGGAGAAATTATTGCCATCGCACCATTTCACTAAATTCTATCTCTTATCTGTATTCCCATCTCATCATCGTTTGAAATCCAACCCACTACAGTGGTGTCATCAGCAAATTTGAAGATCGAGTTAAAGGGGAATTTGGCCACACACACGTAGGTGTATAAAGAGTATAGTAAGGGGCTGAAGACACAATCTTGTTGGGCACTGGTTTTGAGGATAATCGTGGAAGAGGTGCTGTTGCCTATCCTTTTAGATTGTGGTCTGTGAATTAGGAAGTCTACAATCCAGTTGCAGTGAGAGGAGCTGAGCCCTAGATCACAGAGTTTGGAGAAGAGTTTTTTAGGGATGATGATGTTGAAGGCTGAGTTGTAGTCAAATAGGAGTCTGATATAGGTGCCTTTGTTATCCAGGATTGAGCGTAGGGCAAGGGAGATGGCACCTATTGAAATGATAGGCAAACTGCAGTGGATAAAGGTAATCTGAAAGGCCAGAATTGATTCGTGCTATGACTAACCTTTTGAAGAACTTCATAATGATGAATGTACCTATGTCTCGTATGGAACTTATGGCCACTTGCAGAATTTAGCATTTACCTCCCACCCACACCTTTGAATGCCTCTCTCTCCTTCCCCCAACTCCCTTGAATGCCTTTCTCCCCCCTCCCTCCCACTATTCTCTGTAGGCTGCAGATGCCTCTCCTGACTAAATGTACTATCTGGTGTCAGAAACCCATGGATTGAGGCATGTGATGTTACAACAAAGCCCTACACAACTGTTGGGCATGACTGATTGGGCCGACATACTCTTTCCCATCTCTGGACTGGGACAAGATCAGTCTTTGCAAGCTCAACATTGTCAACGGAGACATCTCTTGACCCAGCACTCCTACCATAAATGGCCTGGATGAGGAAGTGGAACGATGGGTTAGTAAGTTCACCGACGATACGAAGGTTGGTGGTGTTTTGGATAGTCTGGAGGGATGTCTGAAGTTGCAGTGAGGCATAGATAGGATGCAAGACTGGGTGGAGAAGTGGCAGATGGACTTCAACACGGATAAATGTGTGGTGGTCCATTTTGGCAGGACCAATAGGATGAAAGAGTATAATATCAAGGGTAGGAGTCTTGTTGAGGAGCAGAAGGTTCTTGGGGTCCGGGTCCATAGGTCTCTTAAATCTGCCCCGCAAGTGGAGGATGTGGTCAAGAAAACATATGGTGTACTGGCCTTCATTAATAGAGGAATTGAGTTTAGGAGTCGGGAGGTAATGCTGCAACTTTATAAGACCCCACTTGGAGTATTGTGTGTAGTTTTGGTCACCTCACTGTAAGAAGGATGTGGAAGCTATTGAGAGGGTGAAGAGGAGATTTACAAGGATGTTGCCTGGATTGGGGGGCATGCCTTATGAAGATAGGTTGATAGAGCTAGGTCTCTTCTCCCTGGAGAGACGAAGGTTGAGAGGCGACCTGATAGAGGTTTATAAGGTGTCGAGAGGAATAGATAGAGTGGTTTCTCGGAGGCTATTTCCCAGGGCTGAAATGGTCGCTACGAGAGGACACAGGTTTAAGGTGCTGGGGGGCAAGTACAGAGGAGATGTTAGAGGTAAGTTTTTCACTCAGAGGGTGGTGAGTGAATGGAATCGGTTGCCGTCAGTGGTAGTAGAGGCGAACTCGCTGGGGTCTTTTAAGAGACTTCTGGATGAGTACATGGGATTTAATGGGATTGGGAGTTACAGATAGTTCTATGGCCTGGTAGGTATAGATATGATCGGCACAACTTGTAGGCGGAAGGACCTGTTTGTGCTGTAGTGTTCTATGTTCTACCTATCTACCAAGATAGATAGGAACTGTCATTATCATCAGGTAATTGGCAAAAGGGGATAGCTAGATGAGCTGAAATGCTGGCTGCTCCTAGGCTCAAACTGACATGGCATTGCAACAGTTAGCTGGACTGTGATCTGGGCACTGATTAGAAGGAAAAGCAACAATTTGACTGCTCATCACTGAAAGTTTGCTCAATGTTGTCTAGGGATGTTCTGATACATGTAGTATTATGTCACTTCCTCTGCTGGCAGGCTTTCCATACCTTGAACCTGGTTGAAGTTTACCAGGCTCAGAATTGTAAACTAACATTCTGCAACATACCAGTAATATAATGCTCAGCACTTACTTCCAGAGTGATCCCAAATCACAGCAGGGTGGCTTGCTAGTCTTCAACAGAGCAAAGCATAGTCTGTGTCATATCATTGCGCATTCCTACAATGCTACTAAGAACAGAAATTTCACTGAATGTTTTTAAAACGATTTAAAAAATTAATGATTGTTAATTTCTGCATTTTTAAATTTTTTAGCTATTTACCTGCGGCACATAAGATTCATCCCAATGGATTGCAGGTGATATGCAAAGACATGCTTGAAGGATCATGTTGCATTTAATCCCAAAATGTTAGACAGGAAATGTGAGCAACTATTTCCTCTGTGTGTGTGTGCAGGGGGGGAGGAGAGGAGTAGGGGGTGCTGGTGTTTGATCCAGAAAACAGGTACTTGATTAGAATTACAATACTTTCTATAGTAACATCTCTGTTCTAATTTAACATCTATACTTATGTAGGTTAGAAGAGAAATTTACAACAAACAACCCAGGTAAACAATTCACCTTTGATATCTCTGCACACAATATTTATCTTTTAGCTGCACACTTGAGAATCAAGGAGTTAGCCCAGTAATGAAAGATAAAAAATTGTGCAATTCATGCCAATCAATTTCAGGCACACTTCAAGAGAATGAGCTGCTGGAGATTAGGATCACATTATTTTTACTGGATCGATAAATAATAAAACAAGATATACAAGTTAGTTGCAACATTGTCATCAAACATCTTTAAATAGCACAAATTTACCTGCCTTAAACATTGGGAAGGTGGGCTTTTCTGGTAATGTGTATTTCAGCAGCTCTGCAAGAAACTTGGCCATATACAAACAATACAACAATTGCTTTAGGAGTCTGAATGCTAGGCAATGGTCTTCACTGACAAAGTTTTCCCTTTTGGAATGCCATATAACTCCTTAGTTTCTATAGTCCAGTCTACAGACTTGTAAAAAAAAGAATCTGCTTCAATAGCAGTTTCCAAACTGCTAAAACACTCAAATTCCTATTGGCTGACTAGCTGGTTAAACAGAACAAACCATCAGAATAGTCCCAATTGCTTTGACATCTGCTTCCAGTCTTCTCCGCTGAATGTCACTCTTTGCTATAGCAAAGTGAAGGAACCTCTAAGGGATGCAGAAAGAAATGCTATATTTAGCTTTTGAATCCCGTGATGCACTTGCAAAAGCAGTTAACTTAGCTTTTGATTCCTATGAAATTCAGAGCCTATGAAACAATGGATGCTATTGCATTCTATATTGCTGGTAATTATGTTTTATTTTTAACATGGAAGGCATATCCCTGAATTTCTTAAGGCTTCAGCCCATTTCCTGGCAAAATTCAAGCAGGAGTCCAGCAAAATCTGCCAGAGTACATCAAAGTCCCAGATGTAGCAAAGGCATTTGCCATTTCTGGGTGTTTAGTTAGCTTTGTAAGAATCAAAACCACAATGACAAAGCTGTCCTACAAATAGGAACTCCCAATTCAATTCTTTATTTCCTTACTTGGTCAGTGCAATTTAATTTTTATTTATTTCATCCTTAAAGATGCAAAGCCAATGTTCAGAATGGACCACGTAAACCCAAATCCTTGCTTGCTTCAAAATTCAATTGAATCCATTCAAGGTCCCCATAAGAGGACACACAAGATCCAAAGCATACGATAAGACATTACATCCGACCTGGAGCTTGATCTGACACTTTGATTTTCACCAAAGGCCCAGAGGCCAGTACAGAGGGATAAGACATGCTGGATTATTGACAGATGCAAGTACTCAACTTAAATCCCTGAAAACTGGCTAAATTCAATTAAGCAGTGGACTAACCTGGGTCAAGGGAAATGCAGACATTTTTCCACCATCACACACCCCCCCCCGCCCCACCCCGCCTCGCCACCTCCATTCCAATCGTGAATAGGTGCAAATTCTTTGCTGCATGGAGCAAGCGAGTATCTGAGATGTGTTCATAATGTAAATATGGTCAGTGCTGAAGTGTGAACACCAGGATTGGAACGTATGGGTTTTTGGGGTCAATGACATTTATTCCATACTTCAGCGTAAACTGTCATTAACTAAATATATTATTCTTCCCATAATTAATTTACACATTTTTTTCTTATGCCATCAAGGAAGTGCTGTTTAATAGTGTTTATGTTCAACTTATTAGAATCAGCCTGGTATATAGCAACAATATTATTTAAAGATGAGATTGTTAATTATTTAGTAATACAGGTTATTTTGCAAACTACTTAGAATTTTCCAAATCAATCAGCATCTTATGCACAAAACAATGATATAAAATTAAGTACAGCTCAACAAAAAATGTCCTCATCATGTATTAGCAGCATTACAGAAAGATTTCCTACATTAGTTAGTTGTACTAAAAAGGTAAATCATGTTAGCTAGACAGCAGAAAAAAATCTTATCTTCATTGTGCTGTTAACAAATTGTGGCTGAAGTAAAATGTCTCCCATATTTACTAATATAAAATATTGACTGAGACCTGTGGAAAGTACTTTTTAAAAGTCAATTTGTTCCATCATATTTTCTGTCTTCTCAACTACCCTTAAACCCCTCTAAAGCTTCTTGGATATGATGTTCAGAGGCAAGTTTATACTGTGCACTTTTCAGCAGTGGCCACTGGACAGTGATCAACAGTAATCCACCTGGCTGATTTTCAGCGCTGTATCAGTGCTGCTGAGGCAAATTGTTTTTCTCTTTAGCTGACTTAACTGAGATCAGCTAACAAAACAAACTGAACTTTGATACTTCTGGTATCACACAAAACAATTATCCAGTAAAAGGTAAAGTCGCCTTGGTCCCAGATGATCATAGGCTGCTCTCTTTGAGAGGGTAAACTGACTGGTAGTGAAGTAACCGAAGGATCTCACAATTCAAGCAAGGGGTAAGGTTGAGAAGGCAGACCTTCATGAATAATCTCAGCTGCTACAGGATTTGAATCTACGCTAGTAGCATCACTCCACATCACAAACCAGATGACCAGCCAAATGAATTAAGCAACCCTTCAGTAGCATGACAGACTACAGCCAGTTTCATAATCTAGAAATATTTCAACACTGCTACAAACAGGTCATCAGGTAGGCTTCATCAAGTAAAAATAGGTGTATTCAGCCCAGGCACAAATATTATTTTGTCCAAATCCTAGCTGGGAACTGGAAGTCATTGAACATTAATAATTGAGTGTATGGTGCATCTATGAAAAATGAAACACGGCTAACTTTTCAGATCAATGTTCTGATGAAAGATCATTGATCTAAAATGTTAACCCTCTATTTCTATTGACAACTGCTGCCCAACATTGACTGTATGGGATGTTTGGCATCAGCAATAATTTACAAATACAGAGGGCATTCAGTTTCTGATTTCTAATATAGAAGTCATTTTCCTGTATAACTTTGCACGAAATTTCCCAGAAGCTGTGAAATATTGTTTATTCAACAAATACACATATCTGAATTTAATGTTCTTGTCCAAATTCAAGGAAGTCTGTAAAGCACAGCAGTATATATTTGGGTTAAGGGAGAGAGGAAGGGCAGCATAATTGCTAGCACTGCTGCCTTGCCGCTCCATGGACTTGGGTTCAATTCCCAACTTGGGTCACTGTCTGTATTCAGTTTACACATTCTCCTGTCTCAGCACGGTTTTTTTCTAGGTGTTCTAGTTTGCTCCCACACTCCAAAGATGTGTGGCTTAGGTTAATTGGCCATGCTAAATTGCCCCTTAGTGTCTCAGGATGTGCAGGTTTGAGGGATTAGCGGGGTAAATATGTGGTGACAAGGATAGGGTCTGGGTGGGATTGTGGTTAGTGCAGACTCAATGTGCTGAACAGTCTCCTTCTACACTGTAAGGTTTCTATGATTACTTGGAGAGAAAACATTTGCCTCAAAAGAGAAGCAAACATCTATTCTGTATATTGATCCATCCTAGGATTCCTGTTCAAAGTTTGCAACATTGTTGCCAGCTTCAATAATTCATCCATTTTCATTATTTGATTTCTCTGAATATTTTTTTCCAGAATATTCTTTTCACTTTAGAATCTAATAGGCTTGGAGGAGCTAATTCACAATCCTGAATTCTAAAGGTGGATTGAAATCACTGCTCATCATTTTTCAGGTAGAAATAGAATAACCTGCCTGAAACCCACTTTGATAGACCTCTTTATAAATAACATTCCCTTTATAAATAATAAATTGCTATACAAGCGTTACCAGTAACATCCTTCCAGTTTTCAATCACTTTTTAATCCACAACAAATTATATTGTCTGACAAACCATTCCAACTTTAAGAATCAAATTGTTCACACGACAGAAATCAAGCAGTTAAGGCAAAGAAATGATATTAAAATCATATGTAAGTCCTCAGTCATACATCCAGCAGAGTGGTTTTGATTTGAGATTCTTAATGAGGATTAATTATTTTTCTTCAATCATTTGTTTTTCTCTATACCTTTCTCCTCAGGCCAGGGAGGCGATTTTCCAGCCTTGCTGCATGGGGTACAGATCACATCAACCCAGAAAATTTTATACAGGTCCAAAATGGGTTTTGTTCCTAGCACCAAATGGCTTGCAATCATCCTAGTCCCTTCCTACTGCCGCAAACCAGATCTCACGAGAGAGCACAGGGCTGATTAACATGATTTCAATCTCACCAGCAACTTCAGTACATGATCATTCTCCCTGCCCTGGAATGTTTCCACCTCTCCTGGGGTAGCATGGTAGCATAGTGGTTAGCATGACTGCTTTACAGCATCAGGGACCTGGATTCAATTCCTGGCTTGGGTCACTGTCTGTGTAGAGTTTGCATATTCTCCTCGTGTCTGTGTGGGTTTCCTCCAGGTGCTCTGGTTTCCCCCCCACACATTCTGAATGACATGCTGGTTAGGTGCATTGACCCGAAAAGGCACCAAATTGTGTGACTAGGGGAATTTCACAGTAACTTCATTGCAGTGTTAATGTAAGCCTTACTTGTGACTAATAAATAAACTTTTTTAAAACCTTCTTCTTCAGCAGGACATCACACAGGTGCAAATCCCTACTGGCCCCTCAAAGCGTGGTTCAGGCACACAGTTGCAAGGGAGAGCAAGATGAGTACCATTATTATCATGAGCCTACAGGGTTCAAAAGGGCAAGACAGTCACTGGCATGGTGCAAGATGGCGGCCTTCAAGGATGCACAGGTTTGCAGGGGTGCGAGTTACTGCTCAGGCTAGGCCAGAGTTCACCACATGCATGAGGCTCATGTGGCAAGCATTTTCCCTGCTTTGCCAAAAGATCTTCAAGAAGTTTCATACAAGGTCTAGTTCAAGTCCCATAAACAGCACACTGGACAGCTCTGAAGTTTATTGTGGGCTTTATTCATCCCAGGCTCCACTAATCATTACAGGCAGCAGGGTAAGTATTAACACAGCTCTTCATAGAATTATAGAAATTCTACAGTACAGAAAGAGGCCATTCGGCTCATTGGGTCTGCATCCACCATAATCCCATCTAGGCCTAACCCCATATCCCTACATATTTACCCACGAATCTCTCTAACCCACAAATTTCAGGGACAATAAGGGCAACTTTTTAACATGGCCAATCAACCTAACCCGCACATCTTTGGACTGTGGGAGGAAACTGGAGCACCCGGAGGAAACACATGCAGACACAAGGAGAATATGCAAACCCCACACAGACAGCGACCCAAACCGGGAACTGAACCCAGGTCCCTGGAGCTGTGAAGCAGTAGTGCTAACCATTGTGCTACCATGCAGCCCAAAGCATGAAACAGAGCATGAAATCTGCAATGAATTTACACAACATGAAATCTGCAGTGCGCCCTACAATGGGCACCCATCACATGGAAATCAGAAGGGTATTTTTCTATCATCAGTCTGAACTGCACTCCATGTTTGCACCAAACAAACATTCAGGTGGGTGCACACAGGTTTCTTCAGTGAGGATCTTCTCACAAGCACACATATTCTCTACATGAGCACTGAGCCCAGCCAACTTCATGCTGCCACCACTGGCCTGTGGTATCAGGAGTCCATATCAAGCAAGAGAGATCAGTTGCACAGATGGGCACATACTCCATTAAGTACATCTTTCAACAGTGTGTGCAATTTGGAAGTTAAGGGAAAAGCACTGGCAAACATTGATATAATTTGAACGCACCCTGTGCTGGCTAAATCTTCCTTAAATACAGTTTAATCTAATTAACAAATCAACATCCAGCACCTGTTCACTTTGTTGCCTTGAAATCCTGGGTGTTTAACATTAATTAAATAAAGCTTTTAAGATTCTAACAGATTCCCTTCTTTTCTTTAAAAGTCAATTTATATGCAGAAGAAATTCTTATACAAAATAATGAAAGTACATTTTATCTTATTATATAATCAGTCTTTGACATAATCCAAATTCCCCTTTTTCTTAAAGTAAGATTATATAACTCAAAATTTCCATCTTGTCACAATCCAATTTAGAACCTAGTTTCCCTCTTCTGGGATATTCAACAGTTTCCAAGGACAAGCCGTTCTCTTTGTAAAGCAATCAGGTATCTGGTTATCTTGCAGTCAAGCCACTTTGAAAATTTCCTTCCATTCTACAACAAAGAACAAAGAGCAAAGAAAATTACAGCATTGAAACAGGCCCTTCGGCCTTCCAAGCCTGTAGTGACCTATGCTGCTCAACTAAACTAAACCACCCTACCCTTTGGGGGACCACATCCCTCTATTCTCATTCTATTTATGTATTTGTCCAGACACCCCTTCAAATTCAATTTCATATCTGCTTCCACTATTTCCCCCAACAGTGAATTCCAGGCACCTGGCAGTCTCTGTGTAAAAAAAAACTTGCTTCATCATCTCTTTAAATCTTGCCCCTTGGACTTTAAACCTATGTACCTGCATACCCAGATCCCTCTTTCTATCAATACTCATAAGGGTCGGCTATTTACTGTATATTTCCCATCCTAATAATTGACTCTTCCACCCTGGGACAAAGTTTCTGACTATGCACTCTGTCTATGCCCCTCATAATCTTGTAGACTTCTATCAAATTGCCCTTCAGCCTCCATCGTTCCAGTGAGAATAAACCAGGTTTCTCCAACCTCTTCTCATAGCTAATGTTCTCCATACCAGGTAAATCTTTTCTACACCCTGTCCAAAGGCTCCACATCTTTCTGGTAGTGTGGCGACCAGAATTGAACACTATATTCCAAATGTGGCTTTACTAAGGTTCTATAAAGCTGCAACATGATTTGCCAATTTTTAAACACAATGACCAGCCAATGAAGGCAAGCATGCCAATGACCTATGTACCTGCATACTCAGATCCCTCTTTCTATCAATACACTTAAGGGTCGGCTATTTACTGTATTTTTCCCATTTGTGTTAGACCTTCCAAAATGTGTTATCTCACATCTGTCCAGATTAAACTCCATCTGCCATCTCCAATCAATCTATTTCCTGCTGTGTCCTCTGATGGTCCTCATAGTTATCTGCAAACTATCAACCTTTATATCATCCGTCAAATCTGTTATACTTTCTTGCAAATTATTTAATCTAATTCCTCTTTTATATTCATGAGGTCAATCCTCATGCATTATGCATTTTGTTGACTGAACAATGTCCCAGAGTGAATGATTATTTATGGTTTGTAGCATTCTGTGGGCACATTTTTCTTTGATTGTGCCTCATATAAGATTTCCTTTAAATACTCGATAAATATACAACCATATCTATAGCCTCTATCAGCACATGAGTCCACAGCTAAGATGTTTTTAGGGCAGCGCACTGGCACAGTAGTTAGAATGCTGTCTCATGGCACCAGGAACTTGGATTTGATTCCAGCCTTGGGTGACTGTGTAGAGTTTGCAAGCTCTTCCTGTGGGTTTCCTTTAGAACATAGAACAATACAGCACAAACAGGCCCTTTGGCCCACGAGTTGCACCGATCACATCTACCAATCCACAGACCTATCTATAACCCCCATCCTATTCTTTTCCATATACTCATCCAGAAGTCTCTTAAAAGACCCCAGTGAGTTTGCCTCAACAACCTCCGACGGCAGTCGGTTCCATTCACTCACCACCCTCTGAGTGAAAAAACTACCCCTGACATCTCCTTTGTATTTGCTTCCCTGCACCTTAAATCTGTGTCCTCTCGTAGTGACCATTTCAGCTCGGGGAAATAGTCTCTGAGAGTCCACCCTATCTATCCCTCTCAACATTTTATAAACATCTATCAGGTCGCCTCTCAATCTACGTCGCTCCAGTGAGAAGAGTCCCAGCTCCCTCAACCTATCTTCATAAGGCCTGCCTCCCAATCCAGGCAGCATCCTTGTAAATCTCCTCTGAACTCTCTCAATAGCCTCCACATCCTTCCTATAATGAGGCGACCAGAACTGCGCACTAGGTGCTCCAATTTCCTCCTGCAGTCCAATGATGTGCAGGATAGGTGAATTGGTGATGCTGAAGTACCTGTGGTGTCCAAAGATGCATAGGAGAGGGAAGGCAATGGCCTGATGTTATTATCGTTAGACTATTAACCCAGAAATTCAGCTAATGTTCTGAAGACCTGGGTTCAAATCCAGCCACAGCAGATGGAGGAATTTGAATTCAATAAAAACTACCTGGAATTAAGAATCTACCGAAGACCATGAAACCATTATCAAAGCTCAGAAAAATCCATCTGGTTCACTATTGTCCCTTAGAGAAGGAAATCTGCTGTCCTTACCTGATCCGGCATATATGTGACTCCAGAACTACAGCAACGTATTTGACTCTCAACTGTCCTCCAACGGGATCTAGGGATAGGCAACAAATGCTGGCCAGTCAGCAATGCCCGTGTCCCATGAATGAATTTAAAAAAAAAGTTTACATGGATGAGCAATGGTAGATGCAGGGATCTGAGTGAGATGCTCTTTCCAAGAGTTGTTGTCGACTCAATGGGCTGAATTACCTCCTTCTGCACTGTAGGAATTCTATCCTTCTAGTTACACATTTCATCTTCCTTGATAATGTGCAACATGTATCATTACCTCCCACTAGAAATATAATAAATCCTGCTGTACTTGAATAACAATAAAGGATAGCAAATGATCCATCATTAAATATAATTAATTTTACCCTTTCCAGGTCATGCAGGTCTGGAAATTTGATTATATTTTCTTCAGAGCTTAAATTCTTCAATTTGTTTTTAGCACTTCCCCAATAGTAGCACGTTTCAGCGTGATGCTCAATTCTATTGCATCAAAGCACACATCCAACCTAGTTTGAATGGATAACTAATATAATTGGCCAATTAAACTTCTTAACTGATCTGATTCTTCCTCAGCTGCAGAGTTCCCACGTTCCTGATCTACGGGCATGTGGTGCAGAGGGGAACGGGAAGGAGAGGACCTCCTCATAAGCCTACTCCTGGGCCTGGCAAGGCACGCCATCAAAAGGTCCAGGCAGAAGGCAATTGAGGGGGTCATTTAACCTGATTGCCTGCATATCTGCTGCGGCTATATTCACAGCCAGGTGTCCCAGGAAAGGAGGCATGGGGTGTCTGAGGGCACAGTTGATGCCTTCTATGCCCACTGGGCAGCACAAAGACTGGGGTGTATTATCAACTCTGATAATCATATTTTAATTTCATGTTTTAAGTTTCCTTTCCGCTTTGTTTTTTCTTGTGGGTGATTCCTCTCCTTTTAGGGAGCTGCCCCTTTTGAGCTGTCCCTAAGTTAAGTTGATTTTGTTTATTTGGTTGGACAATAAAAGATGTCCTTAATTACAAAGTCTCCTTTTGTCAATTTATCAGAATCCCATTCCAGATAAGACTGTTGAGTCAAGGTTATTCCTAACTTATTCTATCTAATATCGAACCCTATGTACTTAAAAGCTCCAGAGGCCCGACTCCCAATTTTGAGTTCCTTTGTGATTGTATCTATTACAAATTTCTCAAATGCTATAGACACCCACCCCCGACCCCCTCCATTTTCCCACCATTCTGCCCCACACCCACAGGAAGTAATCTACATGCATTAAGAAAATACCTACTGATGTTCTTTTTTAGTGTACACAAAACATTAGTGGATTTACTTTTAGCTGAGCACAACCAATTTTTAATAGTATAAAAGCAAAATACTGCAGATGCTGGGATTTGAAACAGAAACTGAGAATGCTGGAAAATGTCAGCAGGTCTGACTGCCTCTGTGGGGAGAGAATAGATCCAACGTTTCGAAGGGTTGGCTCTATTCTCTCCCCACAGATGTTGTCAGACATGCTGAGATTTTCCATCATTTTCAATTTTTAATAGGATGGACCTAACTGAAAAATACCAAACCCTGGATGCATCATTTAACCTACATAGAACATAGAACATAGAACAATACAGCACAGAACAGGCCCTTCGGCCTTCGATGTTGTGCCGACCAAAATAAAAGCAATGCCCCTCCAAACTAAACCATTCCCTTCTCTTCCATATACTTATCAACTAACCTCTTAAACGCCACCAAACTTGGCGCATCCACAACTGCTGCAGGCAGGGCATTACACTCCCGAACCACCCTTTGGGTAAAGAACCTACCTCTGACATCCGTCCTATAACTATCACCCCTTAATTTAAAGCTGTGTCCCCTTGTGCTAGCTTTCTCCATCCTAGAAAAAAGGCTATCACTGTCCACCCTATCTAAACCTCTAATCATCTTATATGTTTCAATAAGGTCTCCTCTTAGCCGCCTTCCTTCTAACGAAAACAACCTCAAATCCCTCAGCCTCTCTTCATAAGACCTGCCCTCCATACCAGGCAACATCCTGGTAAACCTCTCTGTACCCTCTCCAATGCCTCCACATCTTTCTTATAATGCGGGGACCAGAACTGCACACACTACTCCAAGTGCGGCCGCACTAGAGTTTTGTACAGTTGCAACATGACGTTGCGGCTCCAAAATTCAATCCCCTTACCAATAAAAGCTAAGACTCCGTATGCCTTCTTAACAACCTTATCGACTTGACTGCCTACCTTCAGGGATCTATGCACATATACACCAAGATCCCTCTGTTCATCAACACTATTAAGAATCCTACCATTAGCCCTATACTCTACACATTTATTATTCCTGCCATAGTGCATTACCTCACACTTTTCCACATTAAACTCCAGTTGCCACCTCTCGGCCCAGCTCTGCAACTTGTCCAAGTCACTCTGTAAACTAAAACACCCCTCTTCACTATCTACCACACCACCAACTTTAGTATCATCTGCAAATTTAATGATCCATCCCTCAATACCCTCATCCAGATCATTTATAAAAATTACAAACAGCAGGGGCCCCAAAACAGACCCCTGAGGTACACCACTTGTAACCGAACTCCACGATGAATATCTCCAATCAACCACCACCCTCTGTCTTCTATCTGCCAGCCAATTCCTAATCCAATTAGCTAAATCACCCTCTATTCCACACATCTGCATTTTCTGTAGAAGTCTTCCATGCGCCACCTTATCAAAAGCCTTACTAAAGTCCATATATCCTACATCAACCGCCTTACCCCCATCCACCTCTCTGGTCACTTTCTCAAAAAAACTCAATGAGGTTAGTAAGGCATGACCTACCCTTCACGAAACCATGCTGACTATCCCCAATCAATTCATTTCTCTATAAATAACTATAAATCCTATCCCTAATAATTCTCTCCAATACCTTGCCCACCACAGAAGTAAGACTCACTGGCCTATAATTCCCAGGAAGGTCTCTCTTCCCCTCTTAAACAATGGGACCACATTCGCCATCCTCCAGTCCTCCGGAACCACACCCGTAACCAACGAGGACCTGAAGATCAGAGCCAGAGGCTCTGCAATCTCCTCTCTTGCCTCCCAGAGAATCCTAGGGTAAATCCCGTCCGGCCCAGGGGAATTATCCAACTTCAAACCCTCGAGAATTTCTAACACATCCTCCCTATCTACTACAACACTCCCCAATTTGCAACCCTGTACCTCAGTGCTCTCCACAGCTACATTTCCAGCACTCCGCGTGAATACCGAAGAGAAATATTTATTCAGTGCCTCGCCAATCTCTTCAGGCTCCACGCACAACTTCCCACTGCTATCTATGACTGGCCCTAATCTTGCCCTAACCAATCTTCTATTCGTAACATATCGAAAGAAAGCTTTAGGATTCTCCTTAATCCTATCAGCCAACATCTTCTCGTGTCCCCTCTTAGCTCTCCTCAATTCACTTTTTACCTCCTTCCTAGCTAATCTATAGCTATCCATTTCACTACCTGAGCCTTCAAGCCTCATCCTGACATAAGCCTCCTTTTTCTTCTTAACCAGCAAATCAACTTTTTTCATACACCAAGGCTCTCTTACTCGACCATTTCCTCCCTGCCTGACAGGGACGTACTTATCAAGGACTCGCAGCAGCTGCTCCTTGAATAAGCACCACATTCCAGATGTTCCCAGTCCCTGTAGTTCCCTAGTCCAATCTCTGCACCCTAATTCTCTCCTGATGGCCTCATAATTACCCTTCCCCCAGCTATAACTACTGCCCCCAGCTTCATGCCTATCCCTATCCATCACTAAGGTGAACGTAACCGAATTGTGGTCACTATCACCAAAATGTTCACTAACTTCCAAGCCTAAAACCTGGTCTGGCTCATTGCCCAGCACCAAATCCAATGTAGCCTCACCTCTAGTTGGCCTATCTACATACTGAGTAAAAAAACCTTCCTGCACACTCTGTACGAAAACTGACCCCTCTAACGAGCTAGAGCTATAGCTATTCCAATCAATATTAGCAAGCACAACTTACAAGCACACTTATTCAACCATTCAAAACTCCCCTCAATATCTCCAGATTATCTTGAAGCATTAAAATATTTCCCTTTGAAAATGCTCCCTTGCAAAAATGCAGCTTTAACGTCAATGGATTTACATTCCCAAGAGCATATCGCTAGAAATGCTCAGAAAATCCTCATACATTTTTTTCTTGCTATTGGGAAGTTTGCTGCAACCTCCTGGCTGTCCGATTGCTCTTTGAATCTCCGAGCTGCCAGTTAAGTCTTAGCTTTATATGTCTCATAGGGAAATACTTTGTACAAATTACTATGAGACAATACTGTTGCACTTTGTCTGCCACCTCCATGAAAATGCCAAGCTTCCTTCAACTGTCATATTCTTTTTGTCTCATCTCCTTGATTAATTTGCTATCTAATCTATTTATAGTCACTTGAGCCTTGCTGTCATAGGACTTCCTATTCCTTATGCCACTCCTCATTTATTCTGTGATCCTTGCTCTCAAAACTGCATCTCCTTCTACATTTCTTGTCTGGAATTTGTACAAAGGAAAAATGTATGTGGTGATGTCTGGGATGAGATTCTCCAGCTGTCCAGGAATAGGAATTCCCATTGATTTTACCCCATGCAAGTAGAATTGCCAGAGCAAGCTCAACTTTTTTTCCCATTCTTGCAAGAGACTGGAGAAAATGAAGTGTCAAACTTACAACAGAACTTGCTATATACAAAATTATGGTAATACCTACCCAATGATATTATTGTGAGACATGGACTATTTACTTCAGACATATTATGTAGTTGGGTAGTTTTTACCTGAGATGCATTCAGAACATCTTGGCTATAAAATGAGTGGATGAAGTGGCCAACGGTGATCTATTCAAAGAAGAATAATGTCTGGAATTGAAGCACACACTGTCAAAGCTCAATTCAGATGCATTGTGCGGGTAGTACCAAGGATAAAATCCTAAGGAGTCATATGTTCATAATGTAAACTTCGACACCACCTGTGAGGTAAGCTGACGTTAAGCTTCTTTGCAATCTGACATGGTTGAGTACTAATGTCACATCAAGGTATGTCTAAAAGACAATTAGGGATGGGCAATAGATGCTGGCCTTGCCAGTGACATGCATATTCCATGAAAAAACCTTTAAAACAGACATCTAACTGAGATGGAAAGCTGGCCTCACTTGGAATTGTGTTCCAAAACTTGTGCCTTATATTGTTTCGTATAGTGCCAAGGGCCACCTTCAAAGCTTTATTTAAATCCATTATCATGTTTTCAAAATTAAAATATTTTCATTCATTTTCCATTGTTCATAAAAATTGAAATGATAGACAAAAGATTATAAACTGTTAAAGAAAGCATAAGTGGTTCCCTGATTGTAATCAAGTGGTTAGCATTGCTGCCTCACAGCACCAGGGACCCAGGTTCAATTCTGGCTTCAGGTCACTATCTGTGTGGAGTTTGCATATTCTCCCCGTGCTTGCATGGGTTTCCTCTGGATGCTCCAGTTTCCTCCACAGTCCAAAGATGTATGGGTCAGGTTGATCGGCCATGATAAATTGCCCCTTAGTGGGGTCTAGCAGGATAAATACATGGGATTACGGAGACAGAGCCTGGTTGCTGTTGTCAGTGTAGGTTCAATGGCCCAAATGGCCACCTTCTGCACTGCAGAGATTCTATGATTCTACTATATATTCAGATGAGTTATGCATTTCATTGAACTGCTCACTCCAAATTCAGGTTCACGGAGAGTTGGAACCTATTCCAAAAGAATTTGGGCACTAGGCAGAATAGATTCAGGAGTGACACTAGTCCATCATAGAGCGCACACGCGCGCACGCACACATACACACACACAAACTGATGATACAGTGACTGAAATTGAAACTCAGCCATTTATGTCCTGCTCCACACTTCAAATCTCTTTATGGCCTCATCTTGACCTTTCTTGGCATCCTTCTCTGGCATTATTTTTACTTTCAAAGTTTCTGATTTGAACTTTTTGTGCCCACCCATTTCTGTTCTTTTGCAACTATTATCAGCAACACTTCTTGCAATCTTGCCCCAAACAATTCCAATTTTCCATTTCTCTTTCAAGAATTTTCTCAAAAACCATCTATGCAATCAAGGTTTGGAACACTTCTCCTGATTCTTTCCTATCTGGCTCAAAAACCATTCCCTTATCAGTTTTACCTATGGAATGCCTTAAGATGTTTATTGTTTTTGCATTTAAGATGTGCTGTAATTGTAAATTATTATTGTTTTTGCCAATAATGGCTTGAAAGGAGCCTTGGATTAATACTGGATCATTTGCTTGTAATCTCATGGTCCAATGATGGATGTAATTTGTTCATGGAGGAAGTTGAAAGATTTGCCTGGGTTCTTAACTGGTATTCAAATCTTACAGTATTTGACCATTTGTGGGACCTTCCTTGCTTATAATCCAGGAGACTAATTTTCTGTGGACATCCTGAGATTTGAATTTTGACATTGGGATTATCCATAACCTTCTAAAGTACATGAGATTAAAGAAGTTGAAAAGAAAATGACAACTCATTCTGTATTAGAGTACAATCGGTGAGGTGACAGCGATCTGGGTGTACTTTGCCATAGTGCTGACATCAATTTGTGAGATAATTTGCTACTTCACAGCTGTATAGTTTTGAACAATTGCTCTTTACAGACATAAATTAAACTGCAGTACAAAGGAATTTGTGAGGCGATTCAGTGCTTTAGTTTGTAATTCATCTGAGTGACCACTGGGTCTAACTTTTACTTTGTGTTAACTGTAAGAAGTCTCACAACACCAATTTAAAGTCCAATAGATTTATTTGGAATCACGAGCTTTCCAAGTGCTGCTTCTTCCTCAGATGAGTGGAGTGTTCGATTCACAAATAGGGAATTTATAAACAGAGACACAATTGCAAGATAATGGTTAGAATGAGAGTCTTTACAGGTAATCAAACCTGTAGATAGAAAATAGACAGTGCAAATGGAGAGAGGGATAATGAAAGGTTACTTTTAGAACTGTTAGTAGGATTTTGCAAGCCCAGGCCAAATGGTGGGGGTTACATATATTGTGAAATGAACCCAAGATCTTGATTGAGGGCGTCCTCATACACACAGAACTTGGCAATCAGCAATTCCGCATTGTCATTTGTCTTGAAGGCTGTTTGGAGAACGCTTACCCAAAGATGGGAGGCTGAATGCCCTTCACTGCTGAAGTGTCCCCGACAGGAAGGGAACACTCCAGCCTGGTAATTATCACACAGTGTCCGTTCATCCATTTTTGTTGCATTTGCATGGTTTCGCCTCTGTGTTAATTAAGAGAGCACTGTTTTATACATAACCATTATTTCCTCTTCCACATGAAATGATTTTTCTTTCCTATGTCTGTCATGCGTGTCAGAATGAAGTTGCTGAGAAAAGTTACTTGTTGCTCCTGAGATTGTGGCACATCTGCAACAAGAAAAAAAGTTACATGGTAAGTACATGTGCATAGTTTTACCTGTTGGCATGCAGATTGCACATAGTACAATTCATGTGGCATCACAGTCATTCCTTTATACTTAATGAGGAATTTTCAGAGATGAGCTATGTGATTGGAGCTTACAAACCATACCACGTTGCTGTTCTCCATGCTGCATGTCACCAAGGTTGAGTATGACCTTCCACCTAATGGCCTGCAATGGCCTCCTCAAGGAAGAAGTTTCAGCTGCTGTGGCTCACTGTAAATTTGGATTTGGAGCTTTCCGATTAAAGTAGTTTACTTGTCAATAAGAAGAATAATATATATTCAGTGAGTATGCGTTTTGTTCTGTATTCATCCAACTGTGTTTATATGCACAAATTCAAGGCAGCATGGTGGCACAATCAGTTCAGGGACCCATATTGGATTCTGGCCTCAGGTACGTCTGAATGTGAGGGCTTAGCACATTCTTCCCGTGTCTGAGTGGCTCTCCTCTGGGCGCTCCAATTTCCTCCCACAGTCCAAAAATGTGTAGATTACATGGATTGGCCATGCCGAATTGCTTGTTAGTGTCCCAAGATGTGTAAGCTTGGAGGACTAATGTGGTTCCAGGCCTGGATAAGATAAAAAATGTGGGTCAGTGCAGACTCAATGGGCTAAATGTTTTCCCGCTGCATTGTAGGGAAGTTAGGATTCTTTTATTCTCTAAAGTATTGAGCTGATCGTGTTTAGAGAAGAATAGGCATGGATAATGCTGTTTCTCAATATGTAAAACAGTTTAATACTCACACCAGCAGATTGGCATTAACAGGAGGCCAAGAACAGCCAAACATTCCATTAATGGGTAGCATGGTGGCACTGTGCTTAGCACTGCTGTCTCACAGTTCCAGGGAGCTGTGTTCAATTCCCAGATTGGGTCACTGCCTGTGTGGCATTTACATGTTCTCCCTGTGCCTGCATAGGTTTCCTCAGCGTGGTCTTGTTTCCTCCCCCGGTCCAAAGTTGTGCATTGATCATGCTAAATTGTCCTTTAATGTCCTGAGATGTGTAGGTTAGAGGAATTATCAGGGTAAATATGTGGGATTACAGGTATAGGGCCTGGGTGGGATTGGTGTCGGTGCAGATTTGATGAGCTGAATGGCCTCTTTCTGCATTGTAGGGTTTCTGTGATTTTTATGATTCTATATTCATCAAAGGATGCAGATACTGATGGATTTCCCATTTTATAAATATTACAAAGTATCTGGTTTCTGGCCATCATCATTTTAAATAAATGTCTGTTTTATTTCAGCATCAATATTGTGAATTTTTGTCTAAATAATGGCAGAGAGCTGAAGACCATTAAATATCAGGACAGAGTTTCTGTTTTGGAGAAAATTGCCAATTCCAAAGGTAATTGCATGCATGTAACAGATCTGTATCCCTCCCTCCATCACTCTTACAACATCTCCAAGGGAGTTGTCACTATCTTTTTGGCACTGATGGCTCCATTCCCTTCAAATGATCTAAGGAATAAAGTTGACAACTTTGGCTGACACATTCCGAGAGATGTCACCACATGATCTCCCACCTTTGACTATCCCTCCTGTACTCCTGTCATTAGTCATCCAACGTGTCAATGATCCCAGAACACAGCCCCAGTTTTGACATTTGAAAATCAAAAGTTGAAAAATGACTTGAATTTATATGTATCACCTTTCACCACCAGAGGATGTCCCAAAATACTTTACAGTATTTAATAGAATTTTTATTTGTAAGAAATTATCTATATATTCTGATAAATAGTGGCGCAATTCGAAGGAAAATCATTATTCCTTTTTGTATTTACTGGAATCTTTTTTACTTTTTATTTTACTCTTGATTGACACAAGATTTTTAGACAGTTGATAATGCACATCATTTTGATTCATTGAAATAAAGACCTGCATTTCAAACGAAAGCAGATGGAAAGGTTAAAAACAACAGATTCAATTTAATTCTGAAGTAGTCAGAGATGCCTGCCTTCAGAACCAATGCAAAGCTTAAACATCTGCAGCTCTCTTCTGCCTTTAACCAATCATCTCTGCAAAAGGAATTTTACCAGGACATTCTAACCTTGAGGAAATATCTTTGGCCCTCTGTGAGGCTAATATTGCATGTGCCACGGCTGAGAGGTTTTGAGAAGAATGTTATCTATATAAAACATTATTAATCCATTCTAAATAGTTTGGTATAAGCAGTGCATCCAGAAGCTGCTCAATATTAATTGTCCTTGGTCTGTTAGGTTATTTCTATCTCTCTCCCTTTCTTGCACACGCACACACAGGCACACACACACACATCATCTCATTCTGTAAAGAACCTTCCTTAGAAAAGTGGGCTGCAAGCACATCATCTATTTTGAGCTGCCTAAATATCCAATTATTTCATTGGCTATGTTTATTTCTGTGGTAAATTGTTTTATTGTTATGATTACAGTAATAAATTGCTTTTGTTTGTGATGGGTATAATGCTGCCACATGTGGCTTGGAGGGTCAGGGAAGATGAGAGAAAATCTCAATGTTGTCAACTTTTTGTAATTTGACTTTAAATTTTGCTATTATTTTGCTCCAAAGCACAATGATAATAGAGTTATTCTGAAACATTACTGTTTACTTTTGATGTGATGGCTATTTCTATTTGAAGACATGAGCATGAAATTAATGCACTTCAAATAGAGAAAAGCATCTCAGAATGCTGAAAAGAATCCAAAAGAGGTAGATATCGAGTAGAGAAGGGGTAAAAGAAAATCTACAAACTAGGTTTGGTGGTTATTAAATGTGTAAAATGAGTCTCAGAATTTGTACTGGGAGCCAGTAAAATATTACTTATTCATTTTTAAGGAAAACTTCTTGACCTCAAAATTGAAACGTGGAATATCCACATTTTCATGCTATGGGTACTATCTTATGTCCAAAAGGCATCCATACACGCATGCACACTTCTGGTGTGGGCCATGCTGAAGCTATTTTGGGTGGATTGTTAGTGCATCCGTGCACTGAAAGTAAGCAGATTGTAAGAACAGTCAGCCTTTAATAGCAGTGCCATTTTCAAGCTCATCACTACAGCTCATGCTCTCGCTTAACCTCAAAAGCATTCAATTACAGAGAGGTCCTTCTTTGGTCCATCAAAAATGCTATTTAAAAGGATCATCAGCCACCTTCTGATTACTTACTGATTGATTTCAACTGGCTATCACTAGGTTATTGCAATGCTTAGATGTTAGTATGTGCTTCAAGGTACTGAAAACCACAGGAAGTGATATGGCATGCAGTGAAGGCCTTGGTTCTTACATGGGTTCTGATTCAGGCCACATGCTCCCAGTCAGGGTGCTGTTGTTTCTCTGTACCTTACCCTGCAGCACAAGGGCGAGAATATGCAGAGGTATTACAGAGGAGGACAAGCTATGTAAAAGGAGGAGAAATGTAATTTCATTTAACAGTTGGCCATCTCTACCGAGGAAGAGACTAGACAATAGCTCATTGACTTAGACATTTCTGTTCACAGAATCACTACAGTGCAGATGAGGCCATTTGGCCCATTGTGTCTGCACAGCCTTTCTGACAGAGTATCCTACTCAGGCCCTCTCTCCCGCCCTATCATCATAACCCCACACATTTACCAGGGCTAATCCATCTAACCTCCATATCTTGGGAGTCTAAGTGGTAACTTAGCATGGCCAATCCATCTAAGCTGCACACCTTCAGAGTGTGGGGCAAACTGGAGCATCCGGAGAAAACCCACACAGACATGAGGAAAATGTGCAAACTCCACAAAGACAGTCATCTAAGACCAGATTTGAACCCAAGTCCCTGATGCTGTAAGGCAGCAGTGCTAACCACTGTGCTGCTATCCTATCCTGTGGCTACTGATCCTTTGCCTCATATCGTGCTAAGACAGTGGCTGCACCATGGCTGTCGGAGACTGTTAGTTGTCAGCTCTCGACTTCAAGGGTCTAGTTTTGGGCTATACCCACCCTAGTGTGAACATTAGCAGTTTGGGCTGACAGGAAATAGCAAGGTTATTGGCAGGGTAGTGGTGGAAGGATGCTGTCATCCTGAGAAACCACTGCAGCTTCAAGCTCCACCAAGGCATTTAACACAAAGGAAACTTCAAAGGAAAGGTGAAAAATCTACAGCTAGATTCCCTACTAAAACAGTGGAGCAGAAGCTTTGTTTGAAAGGATAGTTGGAAAACTTGGAACTGGATTCTTAATGAAAACTGATGGAAAACATTGTTTCAAATAAGATTTTAAAACCATGTTTTTTGGGAGTGGAGTTTGGAAATACTCATGCGACAATCAACTGTGGGAATTTTGAGAAGAAAACCCATAGAAGATGCGTTGAGCCATTTAGTTTCCATTTGAGATGCTACCTTTAAAAACTGTCCACATTTATGAAGCTAACAGGAGGAGAAAAGGAGTACTACATTATAATCAAACTTTATGTCTCTCGCACAGACTCTGTTTCTCTCTGCACGGATGCTGCCAGACCTGTTGAGTTTATCTAGTATTTTCTGTTTTGTTCTAGTTTTAACAGATGCTAGCCACGCACACACTTGTGCACCCTGCTGAGATGTGCAGGCATCCACATCTCATTTAAGCTGCTTACCACAGTCATGTAAATGAGCAGCAAGCACAAAGTTTGTGTGCTGCCTATAATGGACGAATCATGTATCACAAATACCGCATCTGCTTTAGATGGCTATCAAATTTTGGGTCACTGAAATCTTGGCCTGGATCTTCTGGTCAGCGGAAATGATGGTTGAATTGTTTCTGCGCTCCTAAAATCCATAATTTGACATTGCTGCATATTTCATCCAGGAACTTCCAAATTCTGTCCAACACAGCAATGCTCAGTGCAGCAACCTTCAGGGAACTGCAAAGAGAAAATGCAATCTACTCCCCTCTCCTGCCATATTATGTATCACTTACCTTCCTTATAGTGCAATGGAATGCAAACTGCAAGCAGTTAACAATGTTATCTCTCCAACCTGGAAGGATCCCAATCCTTCCACTACAACTTTGCCTGTAACAGGTAGCAGATTTCAACAAGTACAGCCTTCTTAAAAAGGAGATGGCTCTCACATTGTTCTTCACAGTGATTGAAAGAGGAGAATTTCTCCCCAAAGCCCCTTGATAGATATGACCTCATGAGCAGAGTCCTTCACCCCCCCCCCACCCCTTCACCCCTTCAGCCTCCTTACTGTTTCAGCAGTTTGTCCTCCTCAGTTTTACATCTGCTCAATAACCTTGCCATGCTGTTGATCAAGGGGAACGATAACTGCAACATTATTGAGAGTAAATGGTCTGAGCAGAAACCTTCATTGTGTTCTTCCACAACCTTAACCAGGTGTAATAACCAACAGGCATTTCTATTAGCTCATTGACAGTCAATAGAAAACCATAGGAACAAACGTGAAAATAGTTGATAATTTATTTTAAATAATATTGGTGGTATTCCAGGACCTGATTGACTCTGAAATGGTCTAATAAACCATTTAATTGTACTAAACTCCTACAGAAAGATTGCAATGGTTCAAAAAGGTGGCTCACCACCACATTCCCAAGATAATTATGGGCGACAAGTCTTGTCATTGATGCTCATATCCCATAACTTTTTTTTTAAATTTCTATGTGCTTTACTTCTCAGACCTTAATCTATGAGCACTGTTGAAAATCCAAAGGCTCCAGATGTCACTTGTTGGAAGAATTTTTTTTAATTGGATATGAATTGCCAGTGAGCACTGAAAACAAAAATATCCAAATGTATTTCTATATATTTGTTTTGACTAGTACGGTTTGAAGTGAGAAATTTAAAAATTAAAATTAAAAATTCAGTCAACTCAGTCCAAACTACCCTTTCGTTGCTACTTCATTAGTTCAAAATGTCCGTGAGTAAAGAGCAGAAATCATGCTTCCTGCATAAATACATTCAGATACAGCTTTAGAAGCTTCAACTTGCACAGCAATTTGAAGGCAGAGAATATTGTAGTGTTTTCTCTGCGGATTAGACCTATGAAGTTGCTATTGTGGCTGTCCTTCTTTGTGCTCTGAAAGCCTGCAGGGTAGACATTTATTTTCAAAACACCCAGTCACTTACCACTTTCAATTGTTTTCATTATAAGTATGTGCTGGAATAATGCATTTTATGTAACTAATTAATTTAGGTTAATGTCAGGGTCTTTATAGTGCTCCAATATGTATATGTGCAGTTAATCCATGTGCATTGACAGAATGAGGGATATCAACCATTATTTGTGTTGCCCTCCTAGCATTGAAGGTCAAGTTGTTCTTGAGTAGTTATTTATGCAAATACCGAAATTCATTTGACCAGGAGGTTCCTGCACTCTTCTTTCCTTCAGCCCTATGTACTCTATGAATGGTTGCCTATGTAACACGCAAGGAACAATATTTTTCACAACATCCCAATACGTGTGACAATAATAAACTGAATCAAAAGTTCACAAAACATGACACCTCATTGGTAAGATTATGTGGTACTAAAGAAGGTGGAAAATCATTATGCTGTTACCAGTATTAGCAGCCAGATTATATTATTGGCTAGTACTGGCTGACTGGAGCTGAGAAGCCAAGGGAATGGTCTCTTGAATTAACAGTAAAGAGGGACAGTTGGCCCCAGTGAGATCCCAGACTAAGTGAGATCCAATTGCAGCACGTTTCTCTCAGGGCCCACTGTAGTGCCAGCAAAAGTCACTATTACAGGTAGAGCTATCGGGACAAGACAGGCATTTGATTGGGCAGCAGCTTTCAGAGGTTGGACTCCCTCCCCCAATGGAGGAAGAAGTCCCTGGCAAAGGGGGTGAGGGCCCAGATCTAAGAGAGCCGGCAGTGAAACATGCTGGCAAGAGTAAAATGGTGGGAGTGACAGGGGTTGGGGTGGGGTCATCTATTGAGTGCAGGGTGTTAAACTGGAGGGACTCCCCATCCCCCATTCTTCCCAGCACCAAACAAGGCTTTCAGATATTAACTGAGGCCTCACAAAGTGACATCTGCTCCCTTTCACACCTTGTAAAATACCAGCAACAACAGGAGGAGGTCTTTACGTGGCCAACTGATGGTCACTTAAGCATTTCAATTGACCCAATGGCAGACTGGTCGCCTGATGCCTCTTACACCACTAGTCAGCAGAAGACGTTTTATGTTATGCTTCTGGATTCAGTAGAGGAATCACTTTAATTCTTAACTAGGTCAAGAAAGTTGAATACAATTACACACTTGTTTACACCCTGTGTACGCTTCAGTCCAGGTCTCTCAATCTGCCTTGTCAAACCTATTCCACTACGTCATCCCTCACACATACTTATCTTACAAGTGTGCCCATTCTTCTGTTCATATGTATTCCTTACCCCGCCCCCCCCATCCATTAACAGTGTGTCTCAACCTTATCTTTCTGTATTTCGATACCTCTCTGTAATTGTCATCTGTGGCAAATGGAAGCATCTATAAGAAAATAAAGTGCCATTAAAATCATTCACAGGCTTGTGCTTTTTCCTGTCACAGAAGAGAATTAAAAGCTCAAGGCAGAGGGAGAGGACCAGATGTAATCCTCCACAGAGACTGTAACTGATAATAAATGATGAGGAAATACTGGAAATCAATAGCTGCTTGACTTTCAGAGATACATCCTCTTGGCTACCTGTTACCCTTCAATGATTCTCCTCTTCATCAATAATCCCAGTAATAGCTGCAGTATTTCTGGCTAGTTGAGAAGAGCTTGAAGAACATAAAACATAGAACACTACAGCACAAACAGGTCCTTCAGCCCACGAGTTGTGCCGATCATATCTATACCTACTAGGCCATAGAACTATCTGTAACTCCCAATCCCATTAAATCCCATGTACTCATCCAGAAGTCTTTTAAAAGACACCAGCGAGTTCGCCTCTACCACCACTGACGGCAACCGATTCCATTCACTCACCACCCTCTGAGTGAAAAACTTACCTCTAACATCTCCTCTGTACTTGCCCCCCCAGCACCTTAAACCTGTGTCCTCTCGTAGCGACCATTTCAGCCCTGGGAAATAGCCTCCGAGAAACCACTCTATCTATTCCTCTCGACACCTTATAAACCTCTATCAGGTCGCCTCTCAACCTTCGTCTCTCCAGGGAGAAGAGACCTAGCTCTATCAACCTATCTTCATAAGGCATGCCCCCCAATCCAGGCAACATCCTTGTAAATCTCCTCTTCACCCTCTCAATAGCTTCCACATCCTTCCTATAGCGAGGCAACCAGAACTGCACACAGTACTCCAAGTGGGGTCTGACAAGGGTCTTATAAAGTTGCATCATTACCTCCCGACTCCTAAACTTAATTCCTCTATTAATGAAGGCCAGTACACCATACGCCTTCTTGACCACATCCTCCACTTGCGGGGCAGATTTAAGAGATCTATGGACCCGGACCCCAAGATCTTTCTGCTCCCCAACGCTGCCAAGACTCCTACCCTTGATATTATATTGCTTCATCCCATTGATCTGCCAAAATGGACCACCACACATTTATCCGCGTTGAAGTCCATCTGCCACTTCTCCGCCCAGTCTTGCATCCTATCTATGTCTTGCTGCAACTTCAGGCATCCCTCCAGACTATCCAAAACACCACCAACCTTCATATCATCGGCAAACTTACTAACCCATCCCTCCACTTCCTCAGAGGGCTAACCTTCCAAAGTAAACTTTCCACAATTGTTCCTGTCACCACTGCCTGCTCTTGCTTAATTCCTCAGTATGAATCACCAGGTAAAAACCCAACCATCTTTTAAATGGTCCGACAGAAGTCCAAGTGTATTCAATGATCTGTCCTCAGAATGAATCAGTTTCTATGAAGATTTGCTATCCACCAACTGTTACTGTATGTGAAACTGTCAGACAAATTGTGTCTCATATCCTGATGGCCAAGTCTGCACATGCACTCCTGCAAGGAGAATTGTCTTTGGTGAGGACTTCAAGAATTCCAACACCCGAAGAGGTCATGGAATGGAGTCTGAGGTACCTGCACTAACACATATGTGGATAATGCAAATTGGACCAAATAATCATCTACTGCAAATAAAGGAAGGACATCTGGCCAAAGGCTTTGTCCACCACATAAAGGAGTGCATCATCTCTTTTACCACCACCTCACACCATTCCTATTCGCACCCCCCTCCCCCACCCCATAGTTGGAGCCGCAGTCTGCCTCTTTCCCGCTTCCCCCACCAAAGGCCATCACTGGCATCTACAGCTCTTTCATCTGTTTCTGGCCACCACCACATACAAATGAGCCCTCTCCTCCTCCGTGAGGATCCCACTCATGCCTGTCCCTTACATAGAACCTCCAATGCCAATCTATGCAAAGAGGCCATTGCCAGCCCACTTTCTGGCCATGTTCCTTTCCCTGGAAACTATACTTAAATTTATGCCCCTGGGGAGACCTCCAAGATAGGTTCATGTCATGGCGAGCCTGTTGTAAACAGCACCAATGTGACATCACGTCAATATACAACTGGGGGAGGGGGGAGTGGGGTTCATTATCTGATAAAGGAATGGGTTAATGATGTTAAAAATGTATTGAAACTCTTGTAAGCCAGGTTCACCGGCAGGATCTACAACTTCTGGATCTTCAGTCCTGCTGGCATTCACACAGATGGTGAACACAGACTCTGGAGCACCCCCATAGAATCACTGTAGTGCAAATGGAGGCCATTCAGCCCATCGAGGCTGTATTAACTCTCTAAAAGATCATCTTACCAAAGATCCCTCCCTCCCCGCAACTCGCATCCCTGTAACTCTGTGCATTTACCATGGCCAATCCACCTAACCTACACAATTTGGACTGTGGGAGGAAGCTGGATCACCCAGAGGAAACCCACATAAACAAGGGGAGAACATGCAAACTCCACACAGTCACCCAAATCAGACACGGATCCCTAACACTGTAAGGTAGCAGTACTAACCATTGTGCCACAGTGCCAAGGAATAATAAAAATCTCACACTCTCAATCTCAAAATGTTGTGGATGCGAGGTCAACTGCGGCCTTTCAAGGCTGGGATAATTTTTTGTTCAGTAAGAATCTCAAGTCACAAAGATGGGGAATTGGATTGGAGGTGCTAATTAACCATAATCAACTATAATTAAATGACAGGGCAGTTTTGAGGAGTTAAATGGCCTACTTCTATTCCTAATATTTCTAAGTCTAAAATCAACATCCAGAAATTACTGACCATTAAGAGCACAAAATGGTCAGTTGTGTTTTTTTATAACCAATGACACAATGTTTTAATTATTTTAATCAGCTTCTGACACTTATAAAAATGCCCTTACATTAATAAAATAGCTGGCAGATAGTGCTTGTAAATCATATTTATTTTAGTATGACCACATAGTCAACCAGCATTGCTAAACTGAGCAAACATACTCAGGTATGGGGAAAATTGCACCATATTAAAAAACATGCCAGCATTATCTTGAACTGAGACATTTAATTAGACACTACAGAGTACACACATCCTAGGATTTTTAAGTAGAGTGTTTCTTGCTTTAAAAGTAGAAGATGATTCTGTGCCTCAAACTGATGAAAAGGATTAAAGAAGTGCACTGAGTTTTACACAGACCCCATTGATTCAAACCTCTCAATTTCCAGGAGAAAATTTAATGTTATTTCATTCTTAATAAACTTTAAAACATGACTTTCAGATTCCATTTTAAGCTTAGAGAAAGAGAAATTTCATTCCATCTGTTTGAGTTATACCCCATCCCAAACCTTGGCCAGAAGTTAAATGGCTGTGTTTTATTGTGATGGAACACAGTCACTTATGTTGTAGCTTTCAGAAAACTTATTCCTCAACAAATATTCTTTGCCATTTGATTCCAGAGTACAACTTAAAATAAGATATTATGAATATGACTGAAGGCACAATTGCTAAATTTACTGAGGATGCAAAGCTTGGTCGCAAAGTAAATTGTAAAGAGAATGAAAGGAGTCTGAAAAGTATCATAGTTAGATTGTGAGTGGGAAAAAATCTGGCAAATATCAAAATGGTAATTTCAGCAGGAAGAATAAAAAAGCTTATTATCTAAATGCTAAGAGATTATAGACTGCTGAAATGAAGAGGGATCTGGCCATCCTAGTGTTTGAATCACAAAAGGCTAGGATACAGATACAAAGATAATGTTATCATTAATTGTGAGGGGAATTGATTCCAAAAGTAGGGAGGTTATGCTTCAGTTGTACAGGGCATTGGTGCAATCAAATATGGAGTGTAATGTACAGCATTGGTCTCCCTATTTTAGAAAAGATGTAAATGCTTCAGAAGCAGTTCCAAGAAGGTTGACTAGACTACTAGGAATGGGTGGGTTGTCTTATGAGGAAAGGCTGGACAAGTTAGGTCTGTATTCACTAGATGAGTAAGAGGCAACTTGATCGAAACATATAAAATCCCAAGGGACATTGACAGGATGTGGACAGGATGTTTCCTTTTGTCTGAGAATCTAGAACTAGGGATCACTATATAAAAATAGGGATAGCTCATTTAACACAGAAATGAGGAGAACTTTTTTCCCTCAATGGGTTTGAATCTCTGAAACTCTCTTCCTCAAAAAGCCATTGCAGCAGAGTCTGTTAATATTTTTAAGGCAGAGTTAAATAGATTCTTGATTAAAAAGGGGGGCAATAGGTTATCAGGGGTAGACAGGAATGTTATGTTGAGCCATGATCTTACTGAATGACAGAGCAGGCTCTCAATTTATATGTTTGTATGTTCTCTGAGCACCTTCTAATGTAATTGTAATTTTTTAAAAATAAGGTGGATAAAATTGTACACAGTACTCCAGGTGTGGTCTCATCAAGACCCTGTACAGTTGCAGTAAAACTTCTCTACTTTTATATTCCATTCCCCTAGCAATAAATGGCAACATTCCATTTCCTTTCCTAATCACTTACTGCACGTGCATAATAATAAATTAATTACATTTGTAAATAATGTACAAAGTTTTTCAAGTTTATATTTGCAATCCACTCAGTTCAAGAGCAATTGGGGATAGACAATAAATGCCAGCATTGATAGCTGCACCCACACCCCATAAAAGAATAAGGAATTTTCACTAACACTGCCAGTCAATCACCTGGCAGAGTGGCTTGCCAACATTTTGTAGAACCCATGCAATTTCATCTACAGCAGGTGAGCAATCTGCTCTGCCAAATGACCACCCAAGCAGTGAAGGTGAAATTACCTGCATATTTTGTGATTTCACAAGGAAAGTTTCAAATATTAAATTTCCCATTTTTTTTAATTAACGAATTTCAAAAGATATATATTTAAGACGGTGTGAGGGATGCAGAAGTAATGTTGGCAGAAGATATCTAAGTCCTCTATTCTTGATCAGAAAAGGAAAACATAATAAGAATCGATGTTGGATTTTAAAATGAGTTATTTTGCCAGCCATTTTCAGTTTCTGGCACAGATCGGTAATGCACCATAAATTGTACTTGACTCCATGCTAATTGCTGATGCAGCATCTTTTAACAGCACTTCATTAAAGATAATTAAATGGGTTTTACTTACTACTCGCAAACATCTTTCATTACCTAAGAAGCTCCAAGCAACTGATCAAAGCAACATTCAGAAAACAAGAAAGTCTCTGGATGCAAGGCTCAGGAAGAAGATAACCTTTATTTAAAAATGCCCAATAAATAATCAGATCAGGTTACCTCTCAGCAAGGAAAATAATTAGCTTCAATTTCTTCCCTTCTGTTTCCTTCCACATTCTCAAGATTGAGAGACCAATTATTATACTCCTTTGGGGCCCTGGTCAGAGCAATTAGTTCATTAAGATATGGGCCGAGATTTCCTGGACATTCACACCTTGCTGGCACTGCAAGCAAGGATGGAGAATTTAGCACTCGGCCAAATTTCCATTCATTGTAGCAGGACTAGAAAAACCCCATTGACATGAATGGCCACAAGATTCTGCTATGACCTCAAATTTAGGTGCTCTTTGATCTCACAGTTGTACTAATCCGAGATCTTTTTTGAATAGAGCTCTTAATTACCAACACTTTTACTTCTTCAATCAAATATTTCACTGCTTTTACAGCACCGATTCATTAGTTTCCAACTAACTGATTTTGCTCAATGTGAAAGGATTAAACCACACCCTAGCACAGTAGTGGACAACCTGCGGTCCAGGAGCCATATGTGGCCCATCTGGGTTCTGAGTGCAATGCATGAGACATTTTGTAGACTGTTGCCCACACGCCGGGTTGCCACATTCTGCTGATTTCTGTCTACGTAGACTTCTTTTCCTACTGGTATGACTGAAGGGATTTGCACATAAAGCAAAGGCAAGTGAAGCAAGATGCGTGCTGATTGTACACAACATTACTATGAGAGCCGTGTACTCCCACTGTGTCCAAAGATTAAGGTTGGAATGTTACAATCATTCATACTGGTGGGATTTTTCCAACCAGCTGCAGTGAGTGGCAATTTGGCTGAATACGAAATTCTCCAACCTCTCTGCAGCAGGAATGTGACATTAATGGTCAGTAAAATCATGCCTGAAATATTTCTTTTGCCTTTACCATTTGAAGTTGACGACAGTTCTATTAATATATAAATGACTAAGCATTTCCTATAACTCATTACGAAACATTCAGCGTGTATTAATGCATATTCGTTGGATCATGGTTAGTGTATTTCAACCTGGTGACCCTTCGAGATGAAGGAGGACCACTCATGCAGCCCACACAAGCCTAGCTTACCTATCACTGGCCTAGCGTCTGTTTTTCAGTTTAAACTGTAAAGTTCTTGTTAAACATAATTAATCAGGAACAACAACGATTTGCATGCGTATAGGACCTGAAATGTAGAAAGGTCATTTGATCTTTGTGGACACTGCATTTTAGGAAGGAGATGAAGACTTTTGAGAGGGGTGAGAAAAGGTGCAAGAGATTTGTTACAAGGTTGGGGAACTTTAGTTATGAGGTTGATTGGAGATATTTGGGTTGTTCTCCTTCTCAAAGGGAAGGTTGAGAAGAGGTTCAATTGAGATGTTCAAATTCATGAGGGGTCTGGACAGAATAAATAGAATGGACCGTTCCCATTGGAACACAATGGGACACAAACAATGGGACATCTAAATAAGATGAATAGTGAAACAACTAACTGTGGCTTTTTTACATTTTGAGCGATTACATACAGCCTCAAAGTGCAGTGAAGGAAGATTTAGTCATGCCTTTCAAGGAGGAATTAGATAAGAATCTGTATAACTTCATTGCAGTGTTAATGTAAGCCTACTTGTGATACTAACTTTAAACTTTAGGAAAAAACCTGCAGGGCTATGGGAAAAACAGAATAGGGAATAGTGGGATTAACTGAGTCTCTCATGCAGAAAGCTGGTACAGATGTAATGGCCTTCTTGTGTTCTATAACCATCCTATGATTCTATTCTACTACAAAGTGTGAGTGCAGGGGTGTTAAAGCAAGTCTAAGTATATTCAAACTGTTGAGTAGATTCAGTAAAGGAGAAATGGCAATAAGCTCGGTAATCCCATTAAGGATGGGAAAGGTAGGATTAGAGAACCATGGGTTACTAGGGATATCGAGGACTTGGTCAGGAAGAAGCGGGAGGCGTACGTTAGATCTAGGCAACTGGGAACAGAGACAGCGCTGGAAGAATATAGAGAGTGTAGACGGGATCTTAAAAGGGGTGTCAGAAAGGCAAAAAGGGGCCACAAGATGGCTTTGGCAGGTAGGATTAAGGAAAATCCTAAGGCATTTTACTCCTATGTAAGGAGCAAAAGGATGGTTAGAGGGAAGATTGGATCTCTCAGGGACAGAGGAGGGGAACTATGCTTAGAGCCTGAGGAAATGGGGGAGATCTTGAATGAATACTTTGCGTCTGTATTCACGCGGGAGAGGGGCCTGATGTCTGGTGCCGGCTTTGAGGAATTTGAGGACCCGTTAAGGGAAATAACCATTACGAGGGAAGAGGTTTTGGGGCTTTTAGGCAGCATAAAGCCTTATAAAGCTCCGGGGCCTGATGGCATTTACCCCAGACTGCTAAGGGAGGTGAGAGATGACATTGCTGATCCTCTGACGCAAATCTTTGTCTCTTCTTTGGACACAGGTGTGGTCCCAGAGGATTGGAGGATAGCAAATGTAGTACCATTGTTTAAAAAGGGTCAGAGGAATAACCCAGGGAATTATAGGCCGGTGAGCTTGACTTCAGTTATAGGTAAGCTGATGGAGAGGATCCTCAGGGACAGGATGTATGAACATCTGGAGCGCTGCGATCTGATCAGGGATACGCAGCATGGCTTCGTTAAGGGGAGGTTGTGCCTTACGAATCTAGTGGAATTTTTTGAAGAGGTGACAAAAATGGTTGATGAAGGACAAGCCATTGATGTCGTCTACATGGATTTCAGTAAGGCGTTTGACAAGGTTCCTCATGGTAGGCTGATAGAAAAGGTGAAGGCGCATGGGATACAGGGCCAGGTATGTAGATGGGTTGAGAACTGGATTGGGAGGAGGAGACAGCGGGTAGTAGTGGAAGGCTCTTTTTCCAACTGGAGGTCTGTCACTAGTGGTGTGCCACAGGGCTCAGTACTAGGACCTCTTCTATTTGTGGTTTATATAAATGACTTGGAAGAGGGAGTAGGTGGTGTGATCAGCAAATTTGCTGATGACACTAAGATGCTTGGATTGGCAGGAACTGAGGAGCAGTGCCAGGCAATACAACAGGACATAGATAGGCTGGTAGATTGGGCAGATAGATGGCAAGTGGAATTTAATCCGGATAAATGCGAGGTGATGCATTTTGGCCGGAAAAATGTAGCAGGGAGTTATAGGATAAAAGGTAATGCTATCCGGAGTATAGAGATGCAGAGAGACCTGGGGGTGCAGGTTCACAAGTCTCTAAAGGTGTCAGTACAGGTGGAGAATGTGATAAAGAAAGCGTATGGTATGTTAGCCTTCATAGGAAGAGGTATAGAATACAAGAGTAGAAGTCTAATGTTGCAAGTGTATAGAACGTTGGTTAGGCCTCACTTGGAGTACTGCGTCCAGTTCTAGTCGCCTTACTACCGGAAGGATGTGGAGGCCTTGGAGAGAGTGCAGAGGAGATTTACCAGGATGCTGCCTGGTATGGAAAGGCTGTCTTATGAGGAAAGATTGAACGCACTGGGGTTGTTTTCCCTTGAAAGACGTCGGCTGAGAGGGGATCTATTAGAGGTATATAAGATTATGAGGGGTATAGATAGCGTAAATGGTGGTAAGCTTTTTCCACCATTAGAAAAGGATAGAACGAGGGGTCACGGCCTTAGGGTGAGGGGGGCTATGTATAAGACGAATATTAGAGGGCAGTTTTTCACATAGAGGGTAGTGGGGTTGTGGAATGCACTACCGAGTAAGGTGGTGGGAGCAGGCACGCTAGGGTTGTTTAAGGGTCTCTTGGACAGCCACATGAGCGGTCTGCAGATAGAGGGATATAGTAGGACTGTTTAAATATCCTATTTGTTTCCACAGGATGTTTGGTCCACCTTGTTGACCAACAAGAGCATGCATGCAACAGGTCGTGCAAGAGCTGCTCTTGGATGTTGCTTCAGGAGTGGCCTAGTGCTTCACGTCGTTAGTGTATGCTTAAACTGGACCATCTGATGGGCACCATGACAGCTCAGGGACTATTGCTGTTGCTGTGCAGACACATGGATTTGGGCCTGTGTCTGCGGGAGTTTGCGCGTTCTCCCCGGGGTTGCGTGGGTTTTCTCCGGGTGCTCCGGTTTCCTCCCACATCCCAAAAATGTGCTCTTAGGCTGATTGGGTAACAAATTGGTCCCTATATGTCATTAAGACGTTAGGACGGCGGCGCGGGCTCATTGGGTCGAAGGGCCTGTTTCCGGGGCTGTGTTGTTCTTTGTTCTTTGTTCTTTGTAATATTTCAGTATTTCTGTGTATTTGAGTTGTTCACTAACTTTAGAAATAAATCAAGTAAATCCAAAAGCTCTGTACTGGTGAGGATTATCTTCATGAATCAAAGTACATTTTTATTCTATATAAAATGCTCAATTCTAATAGTGTGGTAAATGATTATTTTTGTTTGATCAATAATCTAGCAAAAATATATAGGGTCACTGTATCAATGAATTAGTTAATGAATTTCAAACCTTTCTTTTAGGTAAGGTGATTAAAGTGGTAGACAGTAATTATTTTCTGTAACAGAAAGTACATTTGCAGCCTTTTTGCTTTGAGTTCTTTTTATATTAGTGAAACTAATGACTTTATGCAAATCAGTAAACTAGGTTGCCTATCCCACTCCCATCCCATGATCTTTAAAGGAAGAAGGAACTGAATCAAATGTCTGTGCCAAGTTTTTCATATTGTCAGCAAAAATTCACCTACTTTTGTTATTGTTTCTGAAACCTGATTGCCCACCCATCCAATGTTTCTTGAAGCTGATAACATTTACATATTTCAGTTGATAAAATTGCTGTAAAATAATCTTTTAAAATATCAAGAAATGCATTGAAATAAAGAATGTATAGGAATTGCTCCCTCTCTGTCGTGATGATATCTTCCTGAATTTACAAATACAGGACAGTGTAGGCTATTATCTCTGCTAAGGAGATGACTATAGCTCAGACCCTGAAACAAGGCATTCTTATAAGGTTAGATCACATGATCCACATTTAAGCCAACTGCCTGAGTAAAGGTTGAGCAGGCTGTCCTGGAAACTAAAGAATAACTTCCTTGGCTTCCAACATAAATAGGAGGGATTATCTTTACTATATGCCCCTAGCTATGGACAATTAATTGTGATTGAAATAATGTAGCATTTAAATGAGCTGTTGAGAAGGAAGGTCACTTCAGACAGAAAAGAGCATCTTGATATGGATTAACTAACACCTTGGTTAGCTGAGGAAGATTGATAACAGAAGAGTTGCTACTTCCAACAATGGAGATCAGCTTCATCCATCTGTTTGTCCAATCTGGGACCAGTAAGCCATGTGTGGAGACAGACACTACCAGCCACAAAGATCAGGATTACCCTGCCTCCCCCATCCATTTGCCCGATCCGGGATGAGTAAACAGTTCTCACCTGTTACAGGACATAGGGGCAATTTACCCAAGTGTTGTAACAGTGTGAAAATGGGAGTCCTCCATGCCAGTCTTGGCACTGCGATCCTCCGACACTGTCAATTTTCTGAGGGCTGGAACTTGCACCAGTGGGAAGGTGGGATGGGCGAGCCAAGGTATGCTGGTGATGCTGATTTCAGAACATTTGGGTGCCATTGCGCAAGGCACCCCAATCTGACAGTGAACTGGGAGACTTCCTCCCATCCCTCCTCCCATGAGTATCAGACACCCGCCTCCATCATCAGTGGCATTGCTACCCCAGACCAAATATGGGCTGCTGGCATTGCGGCATTAGGATCCTCCTGTTGAGTCCCCGGCAGACCCCCAACATGCCCCTACCCTCTTCCCACCCCCCTCCCATTAGGATTCTCATCTCAGACCACCCCTGTACAGCCCCTCCCCCTTAAAGAGCTGCTCCCCTTGTAGAGTTCCCCCCCTCCAGTTCCTTCATCACTGATGCATTGTGGCAGTTTTGTGTCCTGTGTGAAAGATGTTCTGTTGCTATTCCCAAGGATACTTTGGCAGTCATTTCCAAATTGGCAAGCTCTCGCAGTAGAAGAATAAGAGCTGTATAGTTCATGGTACCAGCAGCATCCAAAAGTTGCCCTGTAACAATGACAGTTTATTCAGTATGGCTAGTTCAGCAACCCACAGTTGCTTCCCCATCAGCAGATTATCTCCTTGGGGAGATAATTTTCAGAATTAAAGACCTTTCACCTGAATTATCTATTGGAATTATTATTAACTATCTTTTATTTATGAGTGACTTGGAAGAGGGAGTAAGTGGAGTGATCAGCAAGTTTGCAGATGATACAAAGATTGCTGGACTTGTGGATAGTGAGGAGCATTGTCAGGCGATGCAACAGGACATAGATAGGCTGGTAGCTTGGGCAGACAGATGGAATTCAATCCTGATAAATGCGAGGTGATGCATTTCGGGAGAAAGAATGTAAGGGGGAGGTATATGATAAAGGGTAGACCTATTAAGAGTATAGAAACGCAGAGGGACCTGGGGTGCAGGTGAACAAGTCTTTAAAGGTGACAGAGCAAGTGGAGAAAGTTGTGAAGAAAGCAGATAGTATGCTAGCCTTTATAGAAAGGGGTATAGAGTACAAGAGCTGGCCTTTAATGTTGCAGTTGTATACAACGTTGGTTAGACCTCATTTGGAATACTGCATCCAGTTCTGGTCGCCTTACTACCGGAAGGACGTGCAGAGAGTGCAGAGGAGGTTTACAAGGATACTGCCTGGTATGGGAGGTCTGAGTTACGAGGAGAGGTTAGGCAAATTGGGGATGTTTTCCTCAGAAAGATGTAGACTTAGAGAAGACCTAATAGAAGTGTACAAGATTATGAGGGGTATTTATAAACAGGGTTAAGCTTTTTCCTAGGATGGACTCAAATAGTACGAGGGGTCACAGGCTTAGGGTGAGGAGGGTAAGGTGTAATTTGGATGCTAGAGGGAGTTTTTTCACACAGAGGGTGGTGGGGGTATGGAATGCACTGCCAAGTAAAGTGGTGGAGGCAGGTACTCTGGAGTTATTTAAAAAATACTTAGATGGGCATATGAACAGAATGGGAATGGAGGGGTATAGAAAACTGATTTAAAATAGGGATCATGAGTCTTGGGAGTCCATGGGAAGTGTGTAAATAGATGATGATATTGATGTACTTGTTTTTATCCTACAGGTGCTTTTGTCCACCTTGTTGTCTAACAAGGGGCATACACATGATGGGTCGTGAGAGGGCTGCTCTTGGATTTTTGTTTTCGAGAATATCCTAGTGCTTCACGTCGTTAGTGTACGCTTGACCTGAACCGTTTGATGGGCAACATGACAGCTCAGTGACTATTGTTGTGCTGTGCAGATACATGGATTTGGGCCTGTGTCTATGGGACTTTGCGCATTCTCCCCATGCTTGTGTGGGTTTTCTCCAGGTACTCCGGTTTCCTCCCACATCCCAAAGATGTGCTCTTAGGCTAATTGGCAAAACAAATCCTCCCTAAATTGTCTCAAATTTGGTTTTTAATCCATAGATCTATAAACATAGACAGGGATCACAGGTAGAAGTGGGAACATCGGGATGGCGGCGCGGGCTCGTTGGGCCGAAGGGCCTGTTTCCCTTGTTGTTTTGTTCTTTGTTCTTTGAGTCTAGTTTTAGTCAACCCTACAAGTGGAAATATTTTCTTACGTCTCCCTGATTCAAATCTTTCATTATCTTAATGGTCTCTATCTGTTCAACCTTCCATTTTCTCTTTTCCGAGAAAAGAGCCTAAGGCCAGGATGTTACGCCCATTCACGCCGATGGAATTTTCCCATCCTGCTGCGGTGAACAGAGGTCTGGCTGGGCGCCAAATTCTCTGATCTCGCTGCAGTGGGAGAGTGGTATGAACGGCCAATAAATGCGCGCCCTTAGACTTTTTGGATAGTTGTAACCTCTCAGTTTTAGAACTTATCAATCTTTCTACACTTTGAAAATTTCTCTATGTGTGTTGTTCTGTAATATGAAGATCAGGATGTGCACAGTATCCCAGATACCAATCACGTTTCCCATACAAGTTTAGTAAAATGTCCCTGCTTTCCATCTATCTAGAATTCTATCCATCTAGAAACTATTTCCGGTGCTTTGATTTTATTCCATGGCATTATATTTACTTTTAGTGAATTGTATATCGGTGTCCCTGGTTCCCTTTAATTCTCTATCTCATAAGCTGAATTATTCAAGCAGTATATGTCCTCCTAATTGTTCCTACTAAAATACACAACCTCACATTTACTTGTGATTAACTGCCCATTACATGCCCATTCTGCAAGTTGATTAATGTATTCATATATATTGTCACATTGATTTAATTATATTTCCCAAGTTTGTGTCATCCATAAAGCGCAGAAGTAAGTGACTTAACTACTAAGTCTCCAGGAAAGCTGTTTCAAAATATGCAATTGGTAATAGCTCATTGTAACTTCTTCCTTTCTTCCTTCTTCCATAAAACAATATTCATTTAGTGCTATCCATGAGGGCACTATTGAGTTTGTAAATTCATCAAGTCCAGCAAATTGATTTTCCTTTGCCTTACCTCAAATGTACCCCAAAAATTGCAGTGCAAAGTAGAAATAGGTGGCATTACTTTGATCTCCTTCCATTATGTCATATGTGCTTCAAGAGGATGCAGCACTGTAAGTGACACAGAAAAGAATGTCCAAAGGACTTACATCCAGATACTGCTGAGTACAGTGCAAGAAAATTGTCCCATACAACTTTATGCTACTGATTTCTGAACTGCTATTTAGGTATTATCAGGCTTGCAGAATGGGTGCAGACTACACATATATCACCCACCTCTTCCCTTCAGCAGTATCATTTACTTCAAAAAGTATTACACTATGGGATGATCCTCTGTCAATCATGCCAGTTATTTGAAAGAGGCATCTAAGTAGTCTTATTAACCTGCCCTTTTTCTAACAGACCTGCAAATCTTCCTTTTCACATATGTTAGTCAGAATTCTCCAGTCTTGCATGTTTTGCTACTGCTGCCAGCAAGAATGGAGAATTTGGCACTCAGCCAAATCTCTGTTCACTGCAGCAGGACTGAGCATTCTGGCAATACCTAATTTCCTTTTTAAAACTGTTATTTGTCTGGCTTTCATCACCCTTTATAAAGAGAAATCAGATCCAGATTCACACTTGCTATGTGAAAAAAGTTTCTAATCTTTCCTCCAGTTCATTTACCATTTGTCTTCACTTTGTTTCTTCTGGACACTAATTCAACTGTCAGTGGGAATATTTTCTCCTAATTTAGTCTACCAATGTCCCTCAGGACGTTAAGCTCTTCTGTTGAATCTCTTCTTAACCATCTTTAATCCATGGAGCATGATATCAGCTTCTCAAGTCTTTTCACAGAACTGAACGTCTTCAGTCCTGTTTATATTCTGTATCATTTTCAAGGCTGTGAAATCTGCCCTGAAATGTGGTACCCACAATAAAATATTATGCCTTGGTGGGAAATGATGGAACAAAATCATTCTCCCAAGTCAGGGTTATAGAGTTAGGAATTTTTCCAACTCTTCATTCTTGATTCAGGAGCAAATATCTGGCCTCACATCACCCTAATACAGTGTATTCTTTAGGGAGCCTTAGGCCCCTGGAAAGATGCTGCACAGTGTCAACACATACTATGCGGGTATTCGCTCAGCAACAGTGAGGCCATCACTAACCACTTCACCAGCCATTTACTATCAACTCCAATAATATTCAAAAAGCTTGACACCATCCAGGACAAAGCTGCCCATTTGACTGACACCCCATCCACAACATTTGTTTCCTTCACCATCCATGCACAAGGGCAAAAGTGTGCATCATCCACAAGATGCACGAGAGCAACTCACCAGGGCTCCTTTAAGAGCACCTTCCAAACTTCTACCACCTCACAAGACAAGAACAACAGATTCATATGTATACTGCCACTCGCAAATCCCCCTCTAAGCTGCGCGTCATCCTGACTTGGAACTACATTGCCATTCCTTCACTACCACTCAGTCAAATTCCTGGGATTCCCATCCTAACAGCACTGTGGGTATACTCACTTCACATGGACTGCAACCTGGACTTCAAGAAGGTGGCCCACCAGCACAATTTCAAGGGCATTAGGGATGGGCAATAAATGTCAGCACAGTCAACAACAGACACATCCTGTGGAAGTTTTTTTAAAAAAATCATACAATCATGCCAAAATCACGTAATCTACACAAGGCAAACACAAATACTAACTGACCCATATTCTTCATCTACGTAAATAGCAGAATGTGACTGCAATCTGGCAACTACGAGAAGCAGCTCCACAATTTTAGCCAGGACCTTGGTCTACTCATACAATTGTTGTGACAGGAGGGACATCCTTAACCCAATGAGTGAAACGCTCCTAGCCCTCATCAACAGAACATGGGTTTAAACTTCTAAGGTGATGAGTGTCTTGGGGGAGCATTTGACATGAAGTGAGAGGTGGGGTAGAGGAACAGGCCAGCAATCTATGTTAATTCTGGGGGACAATGGGGAATGAAAACAGGCCGGCAATCTATATTAACTGGGGATGATGAGGGGGAAGGGAGGGGTGCAATCTATATTAGTTAGGGACAATCTATATTAGCCGGGGGAGAAACATGCCATCATTGATGGCAGGAGTCCCAATGTCAATGGTTGGAGGGAGCCTGGGATACCTTTGAAATGAAATCAGGCTTCTGGCATGTTTAGGCTTTTCTGAACTGGTGCAAAACCTGACACCATCCCCTCCCTTACCACAAGAACTGACTAAAAAGCGGAAGGATTGCGATCAGATTCTCACTGGCATTGATTTTCTCGCCCAACATGATACTTAGTCATTTTTGGGAGGAATTCCTCTAATAGTTTTTTGAACCAGATTTCTGTCCAGTATGTACCAATCCAGTTATAGCACTAACTGGGGAAAGACCTCCATTCCAAGTGGAACTAAATTTGGCAAAACAAAATAACCAACACAATTTGAACAATTCCCCCTGGCAGTTGTACATGGAGCAGCATTGATATTGATCGATATATTGCTACAGTCCATGGGTTTGCTTGATAATCAAGAGCAACCTATGAAGACAGAGAAATGTTTGCTCTGAACTTGGAGATCCTGCATTGTGGTCTGAAATTGCACTAAGTCCTTTAAATCAAGGAATAATGACTTTCCAGCTCTAATGATAAAATGCACAAACTTATCAAGTTGTGAATCTTTTAAAGCCAGGGTACAAAACACATTTTGCATAGAAAGCCTTGACAATAAATCTGCAAATCATTTGCAACCTGACAAATATCTGCCAAAATGAAGTTAAGGGCTACACTCCCATTTTATAAAATTGAATTTAAATCAACCTGTCAATTGAATTCTCAAGGTGTAAACTGGGTTTGAAAGCCTGCCCTTTGAGCATGTGTTGATATCACAGAGATTTCATATTTCATGGTGCACAGGTCCAACTCAATTATTTGAAATGCAGATTAGATAACATCCCATGGGATCAGTAAAGGATCTGAAATATAATTGTGTTCCTTGAGATAACCTCTGCACATGTTTCAGTGTTCCATTTTGGACAGCATATTCAGAATTGGAAGGGTACACGTATCCAATAATATTAATAATTCTGCAAAGATTATGTAATTGTAGTAAAATGTGCTTTAATTTCCAAATCAATTACAAATTACTTGGATCTGAAATTCTTATTTCTTCTACTGGTTTAATATTTGTACGAAATTTCTGTGAGAGTTATTTTTGTAATTAGCCCATTTAAAATGCAATAACAACTTGATTAAAATCGCGCTCACAGGAATTTGATGTAACCACATTAACCAGTGCACTAAAAATGATGCTGAGAAATAATAATTTCTTAACGCCAAGAAAATGGAATGACCATGTAGATAATTCATTAAAATACAAATAGTCCAGGGAATAACCTGCTGCAAATATTTTCAGAACTTAAAGGCTTCTGTGAGGTATAAAATAAGTCCTTTGTGACAGAGGTGTGCATTATCAGTTTGTGTTGATCTTTCAGAGGGGAAAGAAAAAATGACAAATATTTTTCTTATTTTCTTTTATCCGTGAAGCATGGCTAAGATGTATTTTGTCAAATAATTAAGTATTAGCGGTACAATTGTATGAAAAAGCTTTGTTGTTTAAGAATCAATATCAGTTCATGCATGCTGTCATGGGCACCATCTGCTGCTGTAAAATATTAACACCTGTCAACAACCAAGATGTTTCAATAGATAGACCTTCATCTGTCAGTCAGCATGAATGTATTTCAGTCTTCATAAAATGCAATGACCGCAAACATCTTCTTTATCTCATTGTGCATGACAGCCGCACCCATAGTAGCCAAGATAAAACAAATTGAAATTATTTCATTTACGGTGGGCATAACTTTTCTTTGATGTAGCAGATTAAACCAGGTCACTCCAATGCTCTGTCTAGCACAAAATGCCAAGAACCTAACCAATTCCAAATAGAAAATTATCCAATATATTGTAGAAAAGGTGTCAACAGAGTATAATATTTTGGAGTAAATATTGTACTGTACTGAAAAACAAATAAACTTAAATGTATTTTTGGAAAATGTTGTTGAATTACCTCACTGATAATAAAGGATAAGTATTTTCACACATGTGATCACTGAAGGAAACCAGGAATTCCTCGATGGAAAATAAACATTTAAAACCAAAGTCACAGGTAAACATTGTATCTCACCCAACATTCTGATCTGATTTGATTTATTATTGTCACATGTATTAATATATGGTGAAAAGTATTGTTTCTTGCATGTTATACAGACAAAGAATATTGTACATAAATAAGGAAAGAGACACGGCAGAATGTAGAGTTACAGTAATAGCGGGGGTGTAGCAAAAAATCAACTTAGTGCAAGGTAGCTCCATTCAAAAATCTGATGGCAGCATAGAAGAAGCCATTCTAGAATTAGTTGATATGTGTCCTCAGACTTTTGTCTCTTTTTTCCGATGGAAGAAGGTGGAAGCAAATGTATCTGGGGCACGTGATATCCTTAATTATGCTGGTTGCTTTTCCGAAGCGGCTGAAAAGAGTGGCAATTGCAGATGTTTGACAATAAGGTCTGTAGCTACCCATAAATGAAGGGAAGGAAATTACTAAAGGACTGCAAATAAAGGAAAAATCCATATCTGGTACTAATGTAATAAAATGAAATCAGATAAAGAGAAAATGTACTTGTGGTTAATATCTTCTAAGAATTAGAAGAGAATTGCAAGAGAAGGAAGGAACTAGTTGCTGGAACTTGAGTTCTTAGTCAATTTTCTGCCTTTCTCTCTTGAAAGCATTGATTCCTTGATGGGTACAGATCTGTGATTGGGAGGTACCTTCCCATCCTCTCCTAAGTGTACCCATTATTAACATGGAAACATTGATAGCCGCATTTTCAACACTATTTGACTGCAAATCCATCCTCACTCAGCGTACACATATTCTGTATGAGTGGCAGGTTACTGATTGAAGACAGAGTTTCCAAGTTATACTGTCCCTATTGTCTCTCCTTTCATTGCTGATATCAGCTAACTCAGCTCGAAATTCAGATACAAATAGTCCTTTCCTGGCTCAGGTTCATTTCACTTGCTGGAAAATATTATAGATTCCTTTAGATGCGAGGAAAATGCTTAACAAATGGCAAATTTTGATAAAGCACCTTCCTTGAACAGTAAAGGATCCTGAAACTGTTTAATTTTAATAGATGTAAATTCAAGCATAATGGCCACTTGGCTAGATGACTAGTATATGTTTCAGAGTAACACCAGCAGATGAAGATCAATTTGCATCCCACCTGAGATAGAACTGGGATCTGCTTCCTTATACTGCCTGCAAGAGTACAAGACCACAGCAAACCACCAATGCCAAGTAAAGCTCAGCAGACAATGAGGCAAGAACCTGCCTATAGGCAGAGCACACATATCAATAATAATTACATTTAAGCATAATAACCTTAGTATCGTAGAATCCCTAGAAGGCAGAAGAGGTCATTTGGCCCATCAGATCTGCACCAACTCTCTGACAAAGTATCTTACACAGGCCCTCTCCTCTTCCTGATCCCTGTAACCCCAAATATTTATCATGGCTAATCCATTTAACCTTGATATCTTGTGCCAGTAAGGAGCAATTTAGCATTGCCAATCCAGCTAACATGCACAAATTTGGACTGTGGAAGGCAACCGGAGGGGTGCACCTGGAGGAAACCCATGCAGACATGGGGAAAATGTGCAAACTCCATACAGACATTCATCCAAGTCCGGAATTGAACTCTGGTCCCTGCACTGTGAGGCATCAATGCTAACCAATGCGCCACCCATCATATTCTGCCAATAAGTTCTACTCATATCCTGATCTCCTTATATATTTACAAAAGATGTATTATTACTTTAACCCAATATAACCCATCCAGGGAGTTTGCACATTCCCCTTGTTTGCATGGTTTTCCTCCGGATGCTCCAGTTTCCTCCCACAATCCAAAGATGTGCAGGTTACATAGCTTGCAATGCTAAATTGCCCCTTAGTATTTGAGGATATGTAGGTTAGATGGATTAGCCATGTAAATGCATGGGGTAATGGGGGTAGGCAGAGAGAGTGGGCATAGGTAGAATGCTCTTTAGGAGACAGGGTGCAGATTCGATGGGCCGAATGACCTTGTTCTACACTACACAGATTCAATGGTTTTCAGTTCAGTGCCTTGTGAAGTTCTAGACCTTCAGTATCTCTGTTAATAAAAACAAAATGCATAAAATTATTTTAAAAATTCAAAACAAAAATGCAAGACTTCCTAAGGGAAGAAAGAAATCAGTTCCAACAGATGTGTGTTTCATCACATAGTTCTTGAGGGCCAGCCAACCTCAGGAGGTTCTTGCCAGCTCTTGCTACCTTGTCGCCATATTATATTTCTCATTATATTTCAAATCCAAGTGCAATCATGAAGCAATCATTTACATCGATGGTTCCAAAAACTAATAATTGCAGATCCCTGCCAGATCTACCAGCTGCCTGTATAAGAGCTTTATTCAGCTCTAATATATTAATCCCTTTAATCTCCAGCCATTGTGCAAAATGTACAAATTATAATACACACATCCAATTTAAAACATTGACTTAATTGCTACTCAACAACATCTGACTGATGAGATTGTCTGTTCGAGCACTGGCACGTAATATTTGGTATGATAGGTAGTAGTTTGAATCATAATTTGCTTTTTACATGTTAACCACGTACTCCCCCTAACCTCCTTTGCATGTTCATTGACATTTGCTTCTTTAAAAGTCTCAAAACACAGCTTTTTGACCATGTACAGCCATCCCCTACTAGGCCCTCACTCCAGGGGAGTGCACATTCACTTCATCTTGAACTTAGGAAGTGTTTCAAGATGTTTTCGCCACATTGAGGGTCCTAAATAAATGAAAGATTTTGTCTGAATTTGCCATTCAGGTTAAAGAGTTGTATCTCACACAAATCAATTGATTTTTTTCATTTTAGACAATACCCTGAAATGTTAAAATCTTCATGCACACATTTATACAAAATGTAAATTATATTTTCTGATTCTGTGATAGCGAATTAGTTGTTTTTAAGTATGAAAGCTCTGTTAGTGGATTAGCCAAGATAAATTGTTCTTTAATGTCCAAAGATTATACATTTAGTGGATTAGCCATAATAAATGTGCGTGTTTGTGGGAATAGATTGGGGGACAGGCCTGGGTAAGAGATGGTGCAGACTCAATGCCAGAATTTTACCAACATGCCCTCCCAATTCTAGAGGTGGGTGGGGCTTGGGGAATGACATTGGGATCGTACAAAACTTGGGCAAACATGCCGATAGAATTCAGCCAGATTGGTCAAATGGCCTCCTTCTGCATTGGTTCTATGGCATATATTTCACATTTTGCAACACTGATATAAAATCATACATCAAATGTGTTTTTAGAATAAGGAATTCCTCTTCATTTGACAGGTTAGTGCACCATACATACGTTTATAAGAGGAAGAAGTACACTGAAATGAATTCATGATCCAGGCCTTAAATCTGCTGTGGGGTTTAACATTGATGAAATGTAAGTAAGCTCAGCTTATTCATTGTATTCATCAGCTACTGAAAGCTTTAGTTGTCGAAACATCTCAGAGTACCAATTTTATTTATTATCTTGTGATTTGATCGAAGAATAATGATTGAATAGTTTAAATCTAAACTTTGTTATGTAGCCAATCTGCTTTAAAAGATTGTTTGCTGAGTATTCTATTGCACTTCCATCATTCTTAACCTGGCATACTGAGAGTCGGATCATAGCCACATCAATGAAAAGCAGCTCAAAAGGTTTAGGTGCACCATCTGGTGGCACAATCTCACACTTGTCTCACTGCTAAGGTATATTAAGTTATGGTTCAAAAGCCTTCTTCTGGCTATGGCGGCCTCTCCTTAAGGCTCAGCTGTCACCCCCATATGCTCCCCCCACCGGACAGACCCCACGACACAGAAGATCCCCCTAGCAATCCCATAGGCCTTCCCTACTCTCCCGATCTTGAAACTCCTGACACTGCCCTGGGCCCCTTTCCAGAACTTAGGCTGTAGCAGATACATTCCGTGACAATTGTATGGTATTATTTATTGTGTTGTACTGCATTGTGATGCTGTTTCTTCTAAACTTGTGCAAGAAATTTACAAGAATCCTCCCTGCTTAGTTCCATTGTCACTGATCTAGTAATCCAGAGACTCAGGGTAATGCTCTCTGGAGCCGGGTTCAAATCTCGCCATGGCATTTGGTGGAATTTGAATTCAATGAAAATCTAGAATTTAAAATCTACTGATAACTCCACACTCCAAAGATGTGCTTGTTTGGTTGACTGGCCATGATAAATTGACCTTAGTGTCAAGGGTATAGCAAGGTAAATACGTGGGGTTATGGGAATAGGGCCTGAGTGAGATTGTGGTCGATATGAATGGACTCCTTCTGTTCTGTAGGGATTCTATGATTGTAACTCTTGACCACATTAAGATTCAACGATAAAAGGAAAAACAAATAGAGAGTTTGAGTCATTCAGAGTCCTTCATTTTTGAGGCAGTTTTCTTTTCACACATTCTGAAGGGCTTGATGCTGATATAATTTCGGGAGACAGTTCCTTTTAAACCATAGCCCATCTTTTTAAAAAAATGATGCTTTTGCCCTTCAGGTTCCTTTCGATTGAAATTCTTTGTCTTGGTTATGAATTCCACAATGCTGGAAGCTGTGGAGGAGAGGAGGGCAACTTTTTTCCCCAGAGTTAGCAGGAGTTGCCATCAGCTGAGATCACAGAGGGAAAGTGGTAGCCAAGTCAGTAAGGAGCAGGAGCTTTACCAGGCAAACAGGTATGCAATGACGCAAAAAGATGAATGACCTGCTGTGATTTGCAAGGATGAGTGCCCATTTCCCTGTCCTGATCCCACTCATGTCCCTTACCTCTGCCATTTCACCTTAAACCCCTTTGTCCCATGGCACCAACTTCTAATATTTTGTCACACAAAATCCCCATCAGGAACAGTACCCCTCCACCACCACTCCCCTCAGCCACGGTCCACGTTACACCCCCTGATTGGCCTGACCCCATGCCCACACAAGCCAACATCTACCAGCTTCCCATCTTTGTCAAGCCATTCCCTAGGCAGAGATTGCCTTCAATAAGAGAGAGCAAGCAAAGACAAGTGAGGGTATCCCTGATAGCATGGCGTTGTGGAGATAGGGCCTGGCTGGGATTATAGTCGGAGTAGACTCTACGGCCTCCTTCTGCACTGTAGAATTCTAGAATTCTATGATTCACCTCCTCAACCCCTCTGAGGAGATAGCTCTGGAAACTGTGGGGGAGACCCAAGAGCAATCTGTCACTGACTGCTAGTTCAGCAGGCCCTAAGTGAGAAAGAGCCAGCACTGTGATCCTGATGACTTTTCTCAAATGATTTTATCATTCTCCTCATTCTTGACATCTTCAACAGTTGACCCCATGTTCTTTGTCTTGCAGAATGTCCAATAGATTAGGCAGGTCATCTGGGGTTGCTTCCTGCTATCCAACCCCTCTGAGCACCCTAGGCTACAATTCCAGGGAGGACATTGAAATCTCATCACTGTACTCACCAATACCGAACACCAGCGCAGAGACACCCGGACTCTTGTAGACACCATGCTGCTACTACTGCATATAGTGTGCAAGTTGGAACATTGAAGGGAGTGGCCAGTCAGAGGCCTGATAGGTGCCCAAGAACTGCTGGCCCCAAGGTAGACTCTGGACTTCTGGAAACATCCATCCCAAAAATGATCAATACACAAAAGCCAATCCAAGCTTTAGAGGAGGGGGTGTGGGCAGGCACAACTGGAGGAGAAGATGCTTGCATTGAATGGTACCTAAGCCAATACTGCAAGCATGGAGTCCACAGTGGAAAGCCTTAGTCCAGATGTTTGTAGCATGACTAACTACTTCCAAGGCATGACCCACTCAGTGATGCCCATAGCTGCAGTTCTTGGCATCAGGACCCAGTCACACGTGGACATGTCCCTGGCATTGAGGGAAATTGCTGATGCGCATCACAACTTGATCCATCACACAGACCATGGTTGAGGGCATGCACAACATTGCCCAATCGCAAAAGGTGAAGACATGGAAATCATGATGCAAACAAAAGTGAGTCTCAGAGCTGGCAGTACTGGATGACGGAGAGGATTCTGGAACTCATTGCAGCTGCCCCTTCATCCCAAGGAGTGACCCGGGAGCCAACAAACATCCCAATGGAGGAGGAAGTGCTGAAACCCGGCCTGGGAGAATCTCAGGCGGGCATTTGATCAGCCTCCAAGTCAGCTAATGAGATGCTAAGGAAGTCATTTGAATATTTATTGGATTTTGCCTGCTCTGGACAAGAAACCAATTGGGACCAGCAGTGTGGCCTGGGAAGTTTGGAGTGTGTTTTGCAACTGGTGCAGAAACCGTTTTTCCATTGATGCCTGATTCTCCAGACCATTGTGATACTTGCAGGGAGTAGGGGACCTGAATAATCCTCCCCATTAGCTTGTTTGTCCCTCAACAGATGTTGCCAGACCAGCACTTTGAGATTTCCAGCATCTGCACTGTCTTACTCTTTTAAACAAATTATACATTAGTAAAATATTTGTACCTCTCTATTTCCCTTTCAGTAAGAAACCTATTAGTTCAATTCTTTTTCCAGGCAAAATATAACATGTATCTGCCCTGTAGGGATTCTATGATTTTATGATCTTATTAATTATTCACTAACTTGCTTTCAAAATCTTCTATTGCAGAGACATGCAACTTCCTAATTTACAGCTGCAATTATAAGTGAAAGCACCCAATAGTGCCTAAATTCAAACTGTAATTGATAACATAAATGCAAATATTTTACCTGAATTGCTTGCAACATAAATTGAGCCAATTTCTAAGTTTGCTTCCGTGCCAGACCCAGTCTGGAGGTTTTCCAATGGAAACTGTCAGTGTGTATTTGTCACTCCAGCAGCACCTCCTGAAATAACACTTTAAAATACTGGCACACATCATTTAATGTGTGCAAGCAATCAATGACACAATGTGCATGCACGCAAACTCACAGACACGAAAATAACAAACACAGCTGAGTAGGTGCCCTGCTGAGAGTAAACATTGTGCCAGCTTTACAGGGAACTGTGAATTCACTCCAAATCCCATTAATCTATAGGTAGGGACAATCATCTAAAAAAGATTCATTGACAACTCAATGCATTTCTGTTCTGTCCACCTGTGTTTATTTCATTTTACTTTACGCTTAAATAAATCTCAAGAACCCCACTGATCCTCACTGCAAGGTAATCAGAGTCTAAGCATGATTGACAGTCTGTGATTTCTTCAAAGATATTGTGATTTGTAAAAGAGGATGTTAAACCACAGGCTGTCAATCAGGTATAAGCTCTATTAATTGCAGTCAATATTAATGGGGTACTTGAGATGCATTAACCATAAAGGGATATAAAGATAAACACATGTAGTTGGAGGATGATAACATCCTTGAGCTATCAATGGAAGCCTTTTTTAAGGCACAACATATTGAATTTTTACAGATCAAAGATTTCCAATGGAATGAAGAATGTTTCAATTTCAACTTGTTAGGAGGCCTCAGAAACTTCAAATCAAAGCTTTGTGGGTACATTGGGATTGAGTGCACAGCTATGCAGAATGGAAACCCCATCCTTCCCTACCCGTCACAGGTGAAATTGACATTTCCTCTCTGTCAGAGGACCTCAAAGGATTCTGCTGTCACTTACAACTAACTGCTGATAGGGAGAAAGGAAAATCTCTGCAGCAGAATGGAATGCTGCAATGATTTAAAAACCTGCCGGATGACTGGAGGTGTGGAGATTGAAGAGATCTGGCAACTTCAGAATTTGCACAGCTGACAGGCAGAAATTGATCACAAGGTTGTCTGAAATCACCACGTCAGGGGTGCAGCCTTGCAGCAGCGGAGGGGCAAATAGCTACTGGACCTACCTCCTCATGACCCCTTGGAGTCCAAGGTGCCAGGGTGCCAGGGGACAGTATACTGTTGGTTCTTTCAAGGCATGTGACCTGAAGGGAGGCTGAGTAGGAGGTCTGATGGGGCCTGAGTGGAAGGAGCTGAGGCAGAAGGGAGCCTGAGTGAGAGTCAGGTCAGGTACGCCTCATGCCTGTGTAGTGTGAAGGCAGGGAGGATGGATGCCTCTCATTGTTGAAGTGTTGGAGGTGCTTATTGGATCTTAAAGATTCAACATGCCAATTCTTCACTTCTGAGGACCCATACCAAAGTCTGTCCAGTGCAAGTCCTGCTGGGGAAGTGGGTGAATAGTGGGAGGTATTTGAACTGAGCTAAAAGCTCAATAATTATATATTAACTGGTGAATCCAAACCTGTTTTTTGCTCAACGCCCGATTTTCTGGGCCATCGTGATTCTTGTTGGAAGCCAGCAGGCCTAATAAACTCCCCCATAATACAATCAGGCAGAGTCAACGTGGTTTAGTGAAAGAGGAATCATCACTGACATTTTATTAGAATTCTGTGAGGATGGGACAAGCAGGATGGGTAAAAAGGGAACCAGTAGATATACTATATTTAGATTTTCAAAAGGCATTCAATGAAGTGATACACAAAAGATTGATGGAGGATGAATGGAAGATTTACCAGCCATCAGAAGATAAGAGAGTTGTGATTAAATAACTAATTTCCACATTGGCAAATTGTAACTAGTGGAACGCTGCAGGGATCAGTGCTGAGGCCTCAACTATTTCCAATCTACATTAATGGCTTGAATGAAGGGGTAGACTTTACTCTAGCCAAATTTGCTGAAGATACAAACTTAGTTAGGAAAACAAATTGTCATAAGGATAGGTTAAGAGAATAGGAGGAAAAAGTTAATAGATAGGATATAATGTGAGAAGATATAAGGTAGGCCAATTTGGCAGGAAGAATGGAAAAGCAAAATATTATTTGAAGTAGAGAGAGACTGCAAAATGTTGAAATAGAGAGGTGTTTGGATGAACTTGGCTTGAGTGATTAGGAATGGACATTAAATGCTGCCCTAGCCAGTGACACTCACAACCTGTGGCAGAATTTTTCTTTTAACTAGCACCTCGATGCTGGATATATTAGTTTGAGAGACGATGCTGCTGTTGGACCCAATTTCAAGAGACTGGATCTAGGGGATTTTGTGAAGCAAACGCACACAAGTTGGAATTTTACTGGCACGAGGCTCACAGAATGGCATTCTCTAGGGGCATGGAGGGGTATCTTACGAGCCTCGGACGGGCGAGGCAGTAAAATTCAGGCAAAAGTGTCTAACCTAGAATCAGCTCTGAAGAAGGTTTAGTAATAAGTTCTATTTAGTTCCCCAACGGAAGAACCTGAAAATCACGGAGCACATTTTAGAAGAATATGAAAAGGATAAAAATGCAAAAATGCTCTAAATGTTAATGATTTCAAGATGACATTATTTAAATAATCAGATAAATTAGACACACTAAGAAACAAGAAGCCTCTTTAGCTTGATTGGCTATTTTTATGCATGATTCCTGAAGCTGCCACATAGCATTTCTGCTCCAGCTGATGGCGCTGTAGCTGCAGTACAGCAACTACAAGAACTCACAGAAGATTAGACTTTATACAAAACAAACATGTCAATGAGAATCTAAAAGGTGAAACTGTTCCCAGTGAATAAAAATATCCACTCTTCACAAACATATTAACTATTCCCATTTTCTCAAATCACATTTCACATGGCAGTGTTAATAAAACCAGCAAGATGTGATCATGTATATGGGTGGTTCCAGAAATGTTTGATAACATGTCAAAGGCATTTAGCAAAATAAGTATGCCCTGACAAGGGTTCTATCTGATTTTGACATATGTTAAATAAACATATCACAAATAGGAAAAAAATAATTCACCGGGTATTTTTTCACTAACATTTTTATGAGGAAGGGTGCCTGTCTACCATTCTGTCTGCTGCCCTTCAGCAATTTAACACTGGAAGCAATGCTACTTTCTTGAAAGTGAGATGTCCATCCTTAAATTGAGAGGGAATACCGTGTTAGAAAGCTGCCTGCCAGTCAGATGCCAGTAGCTCTATAGCGCCAGCCAAGAGCACTGGCTACTGCTGGGATTACAGTCAATCCCACCACACCAAGAAGCCAAGTAAGCCCAAAGTTAGGGGCTTCACCAAAGGGGATGAAGAAGATAAGAGGCCTGGATAGGAGTGCAGGGTGGTAGGTGAGGGATGCGGAGAGGAGGGAATGACAATTGGAGTACTGCCTCTGATGGGCCCAGGGATCCAGCAAAGATCCACAGTCCCCACTACCACCACCTGTGTCTGACTCCAGCCTACGGAACTGAAGCTATTGAGCTTTTGTCATGGCATCAACACACACACCCTTCCCCCACCCCCCTCCATTGCAACAATGTGATGAGGCATTTACTGGCCCAATAGTGAGTGGGCAGCCAGGTGACCCAATGCCTCCCCACAAACCAACATCATTATCACCCCAGAAAGATTTCAGACAGGCTGGACAGTTGGATTTGTCATGGAAAGAGCACCTACCTCCCCTGCCTTCAAACCCACCAACCACAATATCCACATAATAACAATGGGGACAAAGTAGAAAGGGTCAAGATCTGCAAATTTTTAGGAGTCCAGATCACCAACAACCTGTCCTGATCCCCCAATGCTATGGTTAAGAAAGCCCACCAACACTTCTACTTTCTCAGAAGACTAAGGAAATTTGGCATGTCAGCCACAACTTTCAGCAATTTTTACAGATGCACCATAGAAAGCATTCTTTCTGATTGCATCATAGCTTGGTTTGGTTCCTGCTCTACCCAAGACCACAAGGAACTACAAAAGGCTGTGAATGTAGCCCAATCAGTGAGCTAAACATTGAGTTTGACACAGAACAGAGGGCTCAAATTTGAGTAACTAAGGTAACTACGGGACTGACAGCAGTATATCAACAATCCATCATGCAAACCAGCCTCCCATCCATTGATTCTGACTATACTTCCCACTGCCTCGGCAAAGCAGCCAGCATAATTAAGGACCCCATGCATGCCAGATATTCTCTCTTCCAACTTTTTCCATCAGGAAAAAGGCACAAAAGGCTGAGGTCATGTACAAACTGACTCAAGGACAGCTTTTTCCCTGCTGTTAGACTTTTGAATGGACTTATCTTGCATTAAGTTGATCGTTCTCTACACTCTAGCTATGACTGTAACACTACATTTTGCACTTTCTCGTTTCCTTCTCTATGAACGGAATGCTTTGTCTATACAGCGAGCAAGAAACATTACTTTTCACTGAATGTTAATACATGTGATAATAATAAATCAAATCAAATCAAATCAAAAACTTCTAGTTCGGTGGCCAGAACATTCCAGCCTTTCAGCCAACTGGAACTTCCGATCCCACCAACAGCACACCTCCTACAAGGATTTCCCAGCAGACAGGGTGCAGTCAATAGGAAATCCCATTATTAGCAGAGGGACCAGAAGATGCCAGCACCAATCAAGAGCAGGCTGCTTTCCACCTCTATGAAAAGAGTGACAGGTTATGTGGCAAATCCCATCCAGTGTTTCTGTTTAAACAAATCTGAATTACCTGTATTGTACTGTGATTCCTGAACACTGTGATATCAGTGGATGCACTGGTATCTTTTCATAATTTACCGTACGTATTGGAGTAAAACACAAAAGCAAAAATAAACTTTCTAATGAGTTTCATCTTTTCTTCACAGAAGAAAATGAGCACCATTGAAAATGCAAAGGATTTTGAAGTTTTAAATCAGACTACAGGTCTTTTATAGAATCCATAGAATCCCTACAGTGCAGAAGAGGCCATTCGGCCTATATATGCACCAACTACAATCCCACCCAGACCCTATTCCCATAATCCCACATATTTTCCCTGCTAAGCCTCCTGACACAAGGGTCAATTTAGCATGGCCAATCAATCTAATTTGCACATCTTTAGACTGTGGAAGGAAAGCTATACAAGCACGGGGAGAATGTGCAAACTTGGCATAGACTGTGACCTGAAGACGGAATTGAATTGAATTGAACCTTGGTCCCTGGCTCTGTGAGACAGCAGTGCTAAGCACAGTGACACATGCCATCAACCAAGGCCTTTGAGTTAAAATGTAAAATCTATTGAAACAGGAGCATCATTAAATTCAAAATACATTTAATGGCTTAATTTAATCTGGCAAAGTATCTAAATGGACAGATTTATCATAGCGCTCTAAAGATGACAAGCAGGCTCCTGCGATATTCATGATTAGAGTTCTTCTATTCTGGGGAGGGGGCTGGGTTATGGAAGTCAGAGCTATTTCCAGGTCTTGAAGCAGCCCCCTGGGGCGAAACAGTTATGGGCCTCAATTTTCATACTGTGGAGAAGGTGGGGCAATTACTCTTTAATTGGTGTAGGCACAAGTGTAACAGCCAATTAAAGACTGCAGGAATGGGACTAGAGGTGGGATAACTCAACTCCGGAGCCAATTTACACTGACCATGACAACCATTACTGTATGACTGCAAAGTGAAAGATCACAGAAGATCAGAATGTCTCAGCACAGCCAGAGATGTGAAATCCAGGAAACGGCACTTTACAGCTTGGGTAGTGCCAGGGACTGCCACTGCCTGACACTGCCAGGGTGCTCATGCCCATGGAACACCACACCCCTACATCTGACCCTCCTTCACTCAAGGGGGTTCTGCCCCTTATTCTCCAAAAATGTGGAGCTACTCTAAACCCCGCCAGAATGGATTTGTACTGGCAGGGATGAGAGATGCCCTTGGACCTGGAGAATTCAGTCCTGGGCCCGATAATTGCACTCAAATCACATTAAAAATAAAGTAAAATTACTTACCTAGCATTCCTTCCAGTTTCCTGCATAGTCCCAAACACACCTGATATCTGGCAGTGGGTGATGCATATATATTGGGAACACATGCACGAATCCCATGAATCGAATAGAATAGAATCCCTACAGTGCAGAAAGAGGCCATTCAGCCATTGAGTCTGCACTAACCACAATCCCCACCCAGCCCTTATCCCTTTAGCCCCACATATTCACCCCGCTAATCTCCCTGACACCAGTGGCAATTTAGCACGGCCAATCAACCTGACCCACACATCTTTTGGAATGTGGGAGAAAACCAGGGCAACAGGAGAAAATCCATACAGACATGGGAAGAATGTGCAGACTCCACATGGACAGTGACCCAAGCCACTGGGTTCCTGGTGCTGTGAGGCAGCAGTGTTAATCACTGTGTCACTATGCCGCTTAGAGACATTCACGTGGGCAAATCTCCCGGCCCAACCCACCAAAAGCACTAGCAGTTGGAATGGGAGAATCGCCTCCAATGTTTATGGAGGGTTCTCAGTGGGTCTTCAGGCCTTCCAAAACTTCACCAGATTGGCACTTCTGATCCTCAGGTCTAGGATGCAATGCACCACTCTTTTCCCAGCACTGATAAAAGATTTGTTATTCTTATTTCTTGCAATTTCATCGGGGCTGGAAGAGTTTTAAATCATTCTCATATTGGACCTCATTTCTATAGAACCAGGTATTGGAATATTTAAAGCCATGCTGACTCACCCAAAAGTCACTGTCTCATAACAAAGTTGCTGACTGAGTATTAATTATTCTCTGCTGTTTCTTACAGTAGTTGGCTGTCTTCCAGCTATCAAAGTCCACTCAATTTCAGCTGACACCATGTGCCATGTGGTGGGTAAAAGGTTTTTTAATGAATCTATTATTCACAAAAAAATTACATCAGAGGTTACATTATTGTGGCAAGTAATAATCAACAGGCAAACAATATCCATTTACCTTTATATCTGAAATATCATTTGTCTGCTAATGCAAGTGTAATTTGTATTGCTTCTGATTTGTGTTAAAGTCTACCAAAAGTCAAATCTTGTTAGTAATTTTTTCATTTGTTGGTCATTGGGTAAATTTGGTTATTTTGGTTTATGATCTGTCAATGGGGATCACAACACAGCGAAGTTTTGAGTCACTTTACTTTTACAGAGAATAGAATATGGGAGGCTAGCCAGAGGTTTGTTGGAATAATAATGCCTATATGTGACAAAGGCATAATTGAAGATTTCAGCAAGAGATGAGCTGAGGCAGGGGCAGAGGTATGATGATATGGTGGAAATAGTCAGTATCAGTGATGATGTGGATGTGTGGTAAGAAACTCACTTAGGGTCAAGTATTGCAAACAAATTCAGCCTGAGACGTTGCCAAAGAGAGTGATGAAATTGATAGCAAGGGAACAGAATTTGTAATGAGGATCAAAGACAATTATTTCTTTCTTCCAATTCTCAATTACACTCTTCCCCTACAATGCCACCCCATTCTCTTTCTTCCCGTTCAAATATATATTGACATTGCTTTATCTTGTGGTCTTTGACATCTGATCCAATAAGCCATACTAACTAACACCTGCATGAAACTGGTGATGTGTGTTCCACAGATAGAAGTACTGTTGAGCCTGTTTTATAGAATCATAGAGGTTTACAGCATGGAAACAGGCCATTCAGCCCAATTTGTCCAAGACACTCTTTTTTTTAACCCCTAAGCTAGTCAAAATTTGCACAGACAGTGACCCTGACTCTGCAAGGCAGCAGTGTTAATCACACTGCTAAATTTTCATTATTAATGCTCCAGTGAGACACTATGTAGATAAATAATAACAGTATCAAAAAATTGTAATGGGCCTTAAGAGTAGCCTTTCTGAAGCTGTTGTATATCATTCAGTTTGAATTATAAATATTTTCAATGTTGGATAGAACAGTTTGCTGAATAGTGCAATGATAACTTTTGTACCCAACCAAAGAGGCTGCTGGGGTCTTTGTTTAATGTCACAGCAGAAGGATGATACTTTGGATAATGCAGCACTTTTTTGTTCTATGCTCAAAATACTGAGTTTTTTTTTAATTCCCTATACTATTTAACATCTATCATTAAGAATGAATGGATCAACTATTCCTCAGTCTCTACTGATGCCAGAGTAACTGATCTAGGAGTGATAAATAGCATCTGAGGATGTTAAGCATTTTGTTCCTATTTCCGATTTCCTGCATCCACTGTTTCTTGCTTTTACATGAAAGTCTCAAGATAATTCTAACTTTCCCTCTCCAAATTAAAAGTTGGCTTTATCATGTAGCTTTTTATGTGTAGCAAAAGTTGTCTTGGTTATTATTGGTGTGCATTGAATTTTAAGACACGCTTACTGTTGCTTTGTGCAGAAATACGTTCAATGCTACTGTCTCAAATTTAGATTTAATAGAGTATCAACAAATGCTTTCATTCCACAAGGCCCTTTCAACTACTAAATTCTAGTGAATCCCAACAAGATTATTAACCTTTTCTGTATGTTCTTGCCTGCACAGATGAATTTTAATAAGAGCTTTCTACTTGAATTATACTGAATTGCAAACATAGTTAATGGTTTGAAAAACACAAAATATTAGAACTTTTTTTTACTGTTTATTAAATCATGTCAGCTTTAGAATGCACATCATGCAAGCAATATCCTTGGGATTATTGAGTACTATATTATTAAATTGAGTGTTGCTTTCTAAAAATGAGATTTGCATCACTGAAGGTGACAGTGTATGTTGACCCTACTCCATTCATGTTTCTGAACTTGTCTATCTTCAGTGTATAACAGGAAAAAGAATTGAAGAAACAATTCACTTTGCAGTAAGTACCTTTGACAGTTATACGGTCTAGAAATCAAAACATCTTTATTCAACAATGTTTTATCAAGAAGATAAAAAAAATTTAAAACAATTCTGCTAAATTATAACATTGGTGAAATTAATTTGCACTTCATTTTTGTTAAACCCAGTATGAATGTATCATGGAGCATTCTTAAACATAGTATATATTTATGATATGAGACTAAGATGTTGCATATTATGTTTTAAAGATTAGTACCCATTGTGCAGAAATAAAATCCTCATTTGGGGTTTGTCAAAATGATATTTTCTCAGAAATGAGTTGACATGGCATCTACTCTGGTCGTATTTGATGCAACAATAACAATAATAATATTTCTGTAGGTGAGTAGATAAAGAAAAGAGGCATGGGCTTTATACAGACTATTTCATTAACACCAAACCTGGGAATGTTTATGAAAAACATACAAAGAAATCATTTCCACAAATTACAGGCCTTGTTATTAACTTAAGGAAGAAATGGAATTTCTATGTTGCAGACTTTGCAGTTGATTTAACTGCAGGTAACTATACTATTTTTTGTTATAATAATTCATGAAGATTTTCTATGTAGTTTCTGCAGCAAACTATTAATGATGTAAGTGAAATTGGTAGAAATATTCACAATATCCACAGAATCAGGAAGATTATATCTCTTGTTCAACTGAGGGACTTATACATCTCAAATATGTCCACTTTGAATGCTGACGAGTAAGAAGCATGGCTATTGTAATACCATTTGGGCCACATCCACTTGTTTTAGCAGTAAAGATTTAATGGACACTCAGTAATCAGTTATGTAAAGCATACTTAGTGATTCTATATTTTGTCTTAAAAGATGCATAATGTTGAAAATTTGAAATAAATAAAGAAAACTTTGAAAGAAGAAAGCAAGTCAGACAGCATCACTGAAGTTAATATTCCTGACCTTCCTTCAGAAGTCTCCCTCCACGAATGCTGCTGAAACCTCCCAAGTCTTGGCTAAAATGTCAAGCAGAGCAACATGTTGGATAAAAATAAGTAGAATGGGTCAAGAGGGCACAGAGAAAATAACAAAGGTAATAGGGCATGGGAATATGGAAGCCATGCCCTGTCAGGGAAGTTAGAAAAAAATGTCCCAGCTCAGCCACCCCGATCTCTGAACCTCCAACCTCCTCCACCCCAGCCCAATATCTGATCCCCCAATACCAAATCTTCCTGAGGTGGGGTAATTGAAATAATTCAATATCAAGATTTTTATTAAGATGAGCATTAACAGCTTTAAAACTGGGCAAGTGGAGTTGTTAGAGACCTTTCACTAATAATAGTAAATACGAGCATAGTGAGTATAGCATTGTGGAAATCAAAATAGCAATCATATGTCATAAAACTTAATAACCTTCACGGGATGAGAGAATGAATGTTAGAGTGTTAGACCACTCATGGAGCGGGATCTTGAGTCCGCTCTCTCCATCTGCAGGAATGGCAGCATGCCATTCAAAATACAGAGCATTCAGAAAAGCGTGATTCTCAGGAGCTAGATCTTGTTTTCTGATATTGAACCAATCTCACCAGCAGAGTGATGTGGTACATATCGGGGAAGGATGGGAACGTAATTTGAATGTATCAGCATTTCATCAGCAAGCCCTCACTCGGATATTGAGCCTACACTGAATATTCAGCTGGCCCCAGCATAATATTACTTGGAACCATTAACAATTGCATCAACATGAACGTGTTGCTGTTACCTTCAAGGGGGTTACCGCGGTGAACACTAAGGTGGCCATTACTCCTCGAGCAGTCCAATACACAAAGGGAACCAGGGACGACACTGGGCCACACACAAGGGTAGCTTGGGGCCAAGGATGAGGGTCACTGTCGCCATCGGCAGCAGTTGTGTGTGTGAGAATGTAACCAGTGATAACATTGGTTCTGTTATAATGTGACCAATGGTAACGCACTGTGAGTGTCAGCTGACCTGGTAGACAATGTAACCAATGATAAAATGATGTGATCATCAGCTGGCCAGCTGACCCAGTATAAATCAGAAGCAGTTGGGAATTGTGAGGAGCTTGTATGGCCCAGGATGTGGCCTCTAGTGTTGGAATAATGAAATTTCTTTATTCAACCTTTTTCTTTGATTTACTGAAGTAAGTTTTTTTTAATTGCATTCTTCCTGCTGGATAAACATGTGTGGGCCATTCAGACATTTTAACTTCCCTTCATATCAGTTCTCCCCTGGCTCCAAGGGGATGTGCTGGCTGCCAAGCAGGCATGCCTCTCGGTTCCTCCATGCTGGGTTAGTGTACAATTAATGGCTGAGTGGGTTTCCTTCCTTGTTGGAACTGCAAACTGAATAGGAGGCAGCCACAACATATAGGCCCCAGCATCCTCTGGTGCACACACTTGTGGGTTCCTAACAGTATCTGCACCCATGCAGTTTAAACCCTGCTCCATGGAGTTCATGCCCTCAGATATGGAGATCATGAAGTGAACCATTGTGTGGACGTCTGTACATGGAGTGCATGTCCTGCACCAATGCACCCTCTCAGTGTTGGATTAATTGTACTGCAGTGATGGTATTTTCTCCTCAGACATAAGGCCAATCTTTCCTGTTGTAGGAGAATCTAGAAGAAGGGATCATTATTTTTGACAAAAAAGAGTCGCCCATTTAAGAAAGAGATTAGGAGAGTATTTTTCTCTGAGGAGTGTGAGTATTTGGAATTTCTTTCCTCAAAAGGCTGTGGAAGCAAGATTCTATAAATACTTCTTAAGGCAAGGATGGATAGCTTCTTGATAACAAGGGAGTGAAAGATTATTGAGGATAGGTGGCAATGTAGAGTTGAAGTTGCATTCATGATTTTCTTGAATGACTGAATAGGCTTGAAGGGCCAATTTCTCTACTCTCAGTTCATATATTCTTATTATCAAATGCAAAAAGCAAATCCAGCACTATTATTAAGGAATTGTGACTGGTATTCATTGAAATATTTTTCTATCCAATCTGAGACTTAATGAAACATAAAAAATAGAAGAAGGAGGAGGCCATCTAGCCCTTTGAGCCTGCCCCGCCATTCAATAAGGTCATGGCTGATCTGAAGTGGATCAGTTCCACTTTCCCACTTTCTCCCCATAACCCTTAATTCCCTTGGCTATCAGAAATCTATCTACCCATGACTTAAACATATTCAGCAAAGTAGCCTCCACTCACTTCAATGGGCAGAGAATTCCAGAGATTCACCACCCTCTGAGAAAAGAAGTTCCTCCTCAACTCTGTTCTAAACTGCCTCCCCCCTTATTTTGAGCCTGTGCCCTCTAGTTCTGGTTTCCTTTCGAAGTGGAAAGAATCTCTCTACCTCTACCCTGTCTAGCCCCTTCATTATCTTATAAGTCTCTATAAGATCCCCCCTCAGCCTTCTAAACTCTGATGAGTACAGGCCCAATCTATTTAATCTCTCTTCATAAGCTAACCCCCTCATCTCCGATATCAGTCTGGTGAATCTTCTCTGTATTCCCTCCAAGGCCAATATATCCTTTTGCAACTAAGGGGACCAAAACTGCACACAGTGCTCCAGTTGCAGCCTCATCAGTGCCCTGTACAGTTGCAACAAGACTTCCCTGCTTTTATATTCTATCCCCTTCACGATAAAGGCCAACATTCCATTCACCTTCTTGATCACCTGCTGCACCTGCACCTGCAGACTGAGTTTTTGCGATTTGTGCACAAGGACCCCAAGGTCCTTCTGCACAGTAGCATGCTGCAACTTTTCACCATTTAAATAATATTCCATCCTACTATTATTTCTTCCAATGTGGATAACCTTACATCTGCTAATGTTATACTCCACCTGCCAGGTCCTCACCCGCTCACTCAGCCTATCCAGATCTCTCTGCAGACTTTCCGTGTCCTCCACGCAATTTGCTTTCCCACTTATCTTCATATCATCAGCAAATTTTGTTACCCTACACTCAGTCCCCTCCTCTAGATCATCAATGTATATGGTAAACGGTTGAGGCCCCAACACTGATCTCTGCGGCGCACCACTAGTCACCAACTGCCAGCCAGAAAAGCATCAATTTATTCCAACTCTCTTCTTCCTGTTAGCTAGCCAATCCTTAATCCACGCTAACACTTTACCCCAATTCCGTGTATCCTAACCTTCTGCAGCAACCTTTTGTGAGGCACCTTATCGAATGCCTTCCAGAAATCTAAGAACACCACATCCACCGGTTCCCCTCTGTCTACCACATGAAATTAATGCACGAAATAAGTACAATCAGGTCACTACTGAACACATTTGTATCCTTGAAAATAATTAGTATTGGGCCTCCACTTCCAATTTCTATCTTGGTCTGCTTTTGTTACAGTCTCTGGTTACAGAAAACTCTCTTACTCAGGTTGGAATCTTTTCCCTTTCAATTATGAAACCCTTTGGTATATTTCATTATATTACAAATGCAATTTGTTGAATTGGTTATTTAATGAAAATTCATTTATATCGGTTCCTTGCAATCTGTAAAAGATTTTTATCTCCTTAGATCGAGTTGTAATCCAATAATGAAAGAAAGAATAATTAATAAAACTTGTATTTACAATATTCTTTCCTGACCCCAGGACATCTGAAAGTTTTTTACAATCAATGTGTTACTTTTGAAACCAAAAGAGAAAATGTTGGAAAATCTCTGGCAATATCTGTAAGGAGAGAAAAAAGCGGATGTTTTGAATCCAGATGACCCTTCATCAAAATATTACTTTTGAAGTCTAGTCATTGTTGCTTCATAGGCAAATGCAGCAGCACTTGTGGAACGTGGCATCACTAGTTGGCCAGCATTTATTGTCTATCCCTAGTTGCCCAAAAGCAGTTGAGAGTCTCTGCCTCTGGAGTCACATGTAGGCAAGAACAGGTAAGGATGGCAGATTTCCTTTCCTAAAGGACATTAATGAACCAGGTGGGTTTTCTGACAATCAACAATGGTGTCCTGGTCATCAGTAGATTTTGAATTCCAGACCTTTTTAGTGAATTCACATTCCACTTTCTGCCATGGTGGGATTCAAACCTGGGTCCCTGGAACATTTGCTGAGTTCCTGAATTAATAGTTTTGTGATAATACCACTAGGCCGTCACCTCCTCTTATGCATAACAAGATCCTAAAACAGCAATGAGATGAATGATAAGTTAACTTTTTTTTGTTAAAGTAAATGTTAGGATATTTACAATATCTGTCCTTCTGTAGCTGACAATAGCTATCCCTCAGTAATATACCAGGGCATCCATCTAAATTGAGTTCAAACCCTGATATTTGATCTCAAAGCTTCACATTTCTAATATGTCATATGATTTTTTTTATACAAACCCAGCTATATTTTCTTCTGCTCATATCTTAATAATGGGTGATCACTTCTCCTTTCTTCAGCTATTTGCTTTCTAATTTAATTGACTTTCCCTCAGGTCCCGACATTGACTACAGAGGCTGATCTGAAATCAATAATGTACTATTAATATTGTCATTCAATCAGTCACCACATACTGATCCAAATACTGGAGTGCTGCTTTCCCACATTAATAGCATAATATTGATTTCAGACCAGAATGCTTGTTAGCAGTTTTCCACTGAAGAATCAGCTGACAAAGTGCTGAGACAACACTGCGGCACTGCACAATTAGACATTTCTGTACCAGGTTAAAGTTTGCTATTTGTCTCTTTTTCACTGGGCCACATCTTACTCAAGTGGTGCACCATGAAAGAGCATAACACCATCGGGCATTTTAATTGGATATTTTTCAGCAACTTCAGCTCAAAAGGATTTTTGCAGCATAACTTTCTGGAAATGCCACCCCTCCCCCTGACTACCGCATTGCTCCCAGACATTACTGTCCCTCGTTATTCTTGATTGTTACGGCCACTCAAATAGCACTACTTAAGGGTGGATTACATTTCGGGGATCTCATAGCATTGCATTATTTAAGAGGCTAAAGACACGTTCATGAGCAGAAAATAACGTTTTCAATCCCCTATCATGTTTCAGGATTTCTTTCCATTTTTCCACAGAAGAGTTTAGGTATGATTTGTATTTTAAGTTAAATTTAGCTCACAAGGCTTTAAAATTTCCATGGATGGGGGAATGTGAGCAAATTTATACCTAAGCCAGACAGACCATAATGTGAAACGTACTCCTTCAGCATGAGAAAATGAAGGCAATTTTGTCTTTCCCAGGTTTATAATGTTACCAGTGATTTTTTTTTTAATTCTTTCAACAGTATGTGTGTCACTGCCTAGAATAGCATTTATTGTCCATCTCTAATTGCCTTTGAGAAGGTGGTGGTGAGCCACCTTCTTGAATCTCTGCAGTCAATGTGATGTTGATACACCCGCAGTGCTGTTAACAAGGAAGTTGCAGGATTTTGACCCAGCAACAATAAGAACATAAGAACTAGGAGCATGAGTAGGCTATCTGGCCCCTCAATTCTACTCCGTCATCCAATAAGATCATGGCTGATCTTTTGTGGACTCAGCTTCACTTAGCTGCCCATTCGCCATAACCCTTTACTGTTCAAAAATATATCTACCCTTGCCTTAAAAACATTCAATGAGATACTCTCAACTGTTTCACTGGGTAGGGAATTCCACAGATTCACAATCCTTTGCGTGAAGAAGTTCCTCCTCAATTCAGTCCTAAATCTGCTCTCCCTTATTTTGAGGCTATACTCCCTACCTTTAGTTTCAGCTGCCATGGAAATAACTTCTCTGCTTTTATCTTATCTATTTCTTTCATAATCTTATATATGTTTCCATAAGATCTTCCCTCATTCTTCTGAATTCCAATCTACTCAGTCTCTGCTCATAAGCCAACACTCTCAACTCTGGAATCAACCTAGTGAATCTTCCCTGTATGCCCTCCAGTGCCAGTACATCCTTTCTTAAGTAAAGAGACCAAAACACAGTACTCCAGTTGTGGCCGCACTAGCATCTTGTGCAGTTGCAATATAACCTCTCTGTTTTAAATTCCATTCCTCCAGCAATGAAGGACAAAATTCTATTTGCAGCCTTAATTATCTGCAAACCAACTTTTTTTGTTAAATTTTTAACTTGTTGACAATGAAGTGACAGTGATAGAATTCCAAGTCAGGATGGTGGAGTTGATGGTGCTCCCATGGATCTGCTGCTCTTCGAGATGGCAGAGGTCGTGGATTTGTAAGGTACTGTTCAAGGAGCCTTGGAGAGTTGCTGCAGTGTATCTTGTAGGTGGCACACTCTGATGCCATTCTATGTTGGTGGTGGAGGGAGTGAATGTTGAAGGTGGGTCTGCTTTGTCCTGGCTGATGTTGAGCTTCTCAAATGCTTTTGGAATTGCACTCATCCAGGCAAGTGGAGGGTTTTCGATCATATTCCTGAGTTATATCTTTAGATGGTGGGCAGGCTTTGGAGAGTCAAGGAATGAGTTGCTGTCTGCAGAATTCCTAGCCTCTGATTTGCTGTTGTAGACACAGTGGGCAGGATTCACTGATCTCATCCACGCCCCTTTGCTGCAAGTGAGAATGGAAAATTTGGCATTCCAGCCAAAACTCCATTCACCTTTAGCGGCATGGGTGAATCCCAGACATTGATGAGGGCAGAGATACTTGGTGAGTATTTATATGACTGTACCAGCTCCATAGATGTTGTTTGGTCATAACCTGATATTTGCGTGGTCTGAATATTACTTTCCACTTATCAGCCGGAATATTGACGAGATTTTGCTGCATATGTGTGTGTACTGCTTCAGTATCTGAAGAGTTGCAAATGGTACTGAACATTGTGCAATCATCCAGCAATCACCCCACTTTTAATCTTATAATGGAAGGAAAGTCATTGATGAAGCAGTTGAAGAAAGTTGGGCCTAGAACACTATCCTGAGGACTATCCTGCAGTCATGTCCTTTGACTGAGATTATTGACCTTCAACAATTGCAGGCACTTTCCTTTGTTCTTGGTATGACTTCAACCAGTGAAGAGTTTTCATTGGATTCCCATTGACCCCAGTCTTGCTGTAACTCCTTGATGCTCAGTAGCCCCATTAGCTGAACCCTCCATCAAATTCAGTATCAGCATCACAGATCATCTGTACAATGATTACATTGATTAGGAGAATGTCATCATTATTCTGCTAAACTACCTGCAGTGAGAGTAACAGACCTTGACATTAAACCAGTGTTTGACACTTAATCAAACTACTTTAATGTCAAGGTCTAAAGTTAAAGTTTATTAGTCCAGTAAGACTTACATTAACACTGCAATTAAGTTAGTATGATATTCCCCAAGTTACTACACTATGCACCTACTCAGGTCTACGTGCCGGAGGAAACCCACACAGACACTGGGAGAATGTGCAAACTCCATACAAACAGTGACTCAAGTCAGGAATCAAACCTGGGTCCCTGGTGCTGTGAGGTTGCAGTGCTAACCACTGTACCGTCATGCCATCCCATTCACTGTTACTCTCGCCTCACTTCTTGAGTTCAGCTCTTATATTCATGTTTGAACCAAGGCTGGAATGAAGTCAGGAGTTAAACTGGCCCTGGCAGAACCCAAACTGAGCATCAGTGAGCAAGTTATTGCAGAGTAAATGCTGCTTTATAGCTCTGTCAGCAGCAGCTTCCATAGCTTTACTGACGATTGAGAGTCGACTGATGGGGCATTAATTGGCCAATTTGGACGTTCCCGCCTTTTGTGCACAGAACATAACAGGCCAATTTTTCATGTTGTGGAATAGATACCAGTATTGAAGCTGCACTGAAACAGCTTGACTTATGCTAGAGTACTGGTTCCTAACTACTGTGAACCTTGCAATTGTACTGTGCTGAGGGAATGTTTTGATAAGCATAGAGTTAGACAAATATCATTTCAGAATACAGTTTCTTAAACTGTTGTTTCTCACCTGAAAATACATGGAGAAGACTCACAATAAAATAACTGATTCTATAACTCCTCAAGACTAAGACTGTTCCCCTTGATTATGTGATTTGATTTATTACAATCACATATATTACTATACAATGAAAAGTATTGTTTATACAGGCAAAGCATATTGTTCATAGGGAAGGAAACAAGGAAGTGTGGAATGTAGTGTTACAGTCATAACTAGCATGTAGAGAAAGATCAACTTAATGCAAGATGGGTCCATTCTCAAGTCTGATGGCAGCAGGGAAGAATTTGTTCTTGAGCCTCTGATTCAGCTTGTATTCCAGATCTATGTCTCTGGAATGTTTTGGTTGCATGTATCAATGGTGCTATACAAAGCCCCAATGACACTGGTGCACTATAAATATCTAAGAATTAAATGTCTTTGTATCAGCAAAAGAGTCAGAAGGGAGTGAGTAAAAAAAAATACAGTTCAGCAGAAAAATAGTCTGAGCAGGAAAAAGAAATACAGAGATGGCCTGTAACCACAGCTGTAATATCTGCATTAAACAGTGAGCAGCTTAGCATCTTGTTGGCAGTTTGGCTGCTCCCTTCCAGTAAAGTCTGGCAACACCAATTTTAAATCCAACTAATTTATTTGATAGTAAATCTGCGAGCTTTCGGCCTTTACTGATGATTGAGCTCGCAGATTTACTATCAAATAAATTGGTTGGATTTAAAATTGGTGTTGCCAGACTTTACTGAGTTTACCCCAGTCCAACGCTGGCATCTTTACATCATGCTCCCTTCCAGTCAGAATGATCATTCTGACTGTCAAATTAACAGCAGCCGGCCAGGCTCACCACCTGCTAATTACTCTCCTCATTCACTGAAACCTGCATTCTGCCCCTTGTTTGGATTGTCCCTGCTTAAGCATGCACCTTTGGCCCTGGAGCAGTTCCATGTGAAGTGCAGGGGGTGGCTCGCTCAAGCAAGAATTCCTCGTTCTGGCTATTCCACTATGAAATCTCACCACCTATCCTCACCTGTGATGTGGAGATGCTGGTGTTGGACTGGATTGGGCACAGTAAGAAATCTCATAACTCCAGATTAAAGTCCAACAGATGAGTCACTCACCTGATGAAGGAGCAGTGTTCTGAAAGCTCACGGTTGCAAATAAACCTATTGGACTCTAACCTGATGTTGTGAGACTTCTTAATGTATCCTCACATGAGCTGCACGCACGTCAAATACAAGGGATAATCGTAGTCCCTAAATGCCATTATACATTTAAAAAGCACTCAGTTGCTATCCAGACAAAGCATTCAAAATTCGGACCATCCAGTGCTAGATGGACGCCTTATCCACTGGTGCATTTGCATTTTATGAGGAAAGAAAGATTTAAAGTTGCATTGAACTGTGGTAATGTGAACAGAATCCATTAGGTAGGAGACTAGACATTAGCCCACCAAACAGACAAGCTCCATCTTCAAATCAATAACAGCTTTCAGGTTTCTGAAGATGAACTTTTTGTGGAATTTCTCCAGTGAGTCATTTTTTACAATGAGGTATGTCCAGTGAGGTAGGCACGATGCAAGACATAACAATGCCTTGTTCTATCCCATGTTTATCCATATCTGAAAACAATCTCATTTCTCTTACAATTTATATTTTTATAGAGCCCCCACTGAGTGAATGAAACATCCCAAGGTGCATTATAAAGCAAAATATGACATCAAGCCACAAATAGAATATTAGGGTATTGGTCACATGAACATAGGAAATAGGAGTAGACATTCAGTCCCTCATGCTTGCCCCATTTTCAACAATGGTATACATGAAAGACAACAGGAGGGAATACTTGCCAGTGGAGCAAGATATGCAGGTTCATAAGTTCATAAGATACAGGCGCAGAATTAGGCTATTTGGCCTACAGAGTCCGCTCCACCACTCAATCATGGCTGATAGGCTCCTCAACCCCATTCTCTCCCCATTTCAACCATTACCAATTAAAGATCTGTCTAACTCCTCCTTAAATTTACTCACCATCCCAGTATCCACCTCACTCTGGGGCAGTAAATGCCACAGATTCACAACCCTTTGGGAGAAGTAATTTTTCCTCAATTCTGTTTTAAATTTGCTACCCCTTATTCTAAGGTATGACCTTTTGACCTCGAATGTCACACTAGTGGGAAGCATCAGCTCCACATCAACTTTGTCCATACCTTTTATCATCTTGAATACCCCAATTTAATCTCCCCTCATTCTTCTAAATTCCAGACAGCTTAAGTCTAAACTGTTCAATCTCTTTTCATACGACTCATCGGTGGAATCATTCTAGTAAACCTGCTCTGACTGTTTCCAATGCCACTACGTATTTCCTCAAATACGGGGACCGAAACTGTGCACAATACTCCAGGTGTGGCCTCACCAATGCCTTGTATAGTTGCAATAGTACTTCCTTACCTTTTGTATTCTATTCTTTGAGCTATAAATGCTATCATTCCATTTGCTTTCTTTATTGTCTGTTATACCTGCAAGCTAATTTTCTATGATTCATGAGCAAGGACACCCAGATCCCTGTGCATCAAAGTACCCTGAAGTCTCTCCCCATTTAGATAATGGGTCACCTTCCCATTTTTCCAATCTCACACTTGCAGTCAGAAATGCAATGCTTCACAATTATGCATGTTAAATGCCATCTGCCAGTTTTTGGCCCACTCTCCTAACCTAATCCATATCCATTTGTAAAGTTCTTATCTCTTCATTGCAATTTACTATCCTGTCCATTTTTGTATCATCTGCAAATTTGACTATAGAGCCTTCTATCCCTGTAACCAAGTCGTTAATATAGATTGTAAATAGCTGGGGTCCAAGGATTAAATTCTGTGGCATCTCACTATTTACTACTTACCATCCAAAAAAAAACATTTATCACAAGTCTCTGTCTTCTTTCTATCAGCCAGTCACCTATCCAAGCTAATAAATTACCCCTAATCCCATGTGATCTAACCTTATGAATTAACCTTTCGAATGGCACCTTATTTAACTCTTTCCAGAAGTCCAGGTATACTACATCTACAGGATCCTCATTATTCACTTTACTTGTTACATCTTTGAAGAATTCCAGCAAATTGGTCAAACACGATTTGCCCTTTATAAAACCACACTGATTCTGATGTACAGTGTTTTGACTTTCCTGATATTGCTTCCTTGATAATTGATTCTAATACTTTTCCAATAACAGAAGTTAAACTAACTGCTCTATAATTTCCCATATTTTGCCTGCTTCCTTTTTTGAATAAGGGCATTACAATAGCATTTTTCCAATCCATTGGAAACTTTACTGTGTCCAAGGAATTTTGGAATATTATAAATAATGGATCCAGTATCTCCACCACCACTTATTTTAATACCCTAGAATGTAGGCCATCAAGGCCAGGTGACTTGTCTGCCTTCAACCTCAGTAGTTGCTGAGTACCTTTTCCCTATTGATGTTGTTTATTCTAAGTACTACATTTTCTGTTACTTCCAACTTGTCCATTCCTTATGAATGAGGTAGCCTTCTTATCAACTGCTCCCTAAGTTAGAAGGCTCTATGCAACTGGCAGCCCCAGGTTTCCCAGTAGTTGCTATTTACCCAATTTTGCCTTTTGCTCTGATCCATTGAATATCAATTGTAATGCTGCAAAACTTCTTTGAGACAGTAACCACAGTAAATGTGATGTTTATAAGCAGTCCATTTCAGCAGAAAAAATGTGGGCCTGTCCTGGAATTGTTTGTCTCATTGAAGTGTACCATGTTAATGAAGAAGTTGGGAACCATTGTGCCAGAGCACAAATCTTCCATGATATTGCCAGAATGTTGTCAGGGCCCAGGATTTTGTAATATTAGTATCTCCCGCAGTTTCTTGGCCCCAAATGAAGTGAACCAGTTAAAGGCTGGCATTTGTGATGCTGGGCATCTCAGGACAATGAAATATTCACTCAGCACCTCTGTCTGAAGTTGGGTTGCAAATTCTTCAGTCTTGTCTTTTGCACTGATGTGCAGGACTCCTCCACCATTGAAGATGGAGATATTTGTGGAGCCTCTCCCTCCAGTTAGTTGTTTAATTGTCTGCATTATTCATGACTGGAGAGGTAGCTCCCCCCGATTGTGGTTCGAGCGCTCAGATGTTAGCAAGGAGAACTTTGTAGGGTTGACAAGGCTGGATGTGCCCCTCTCATTTCTGGTGCCGAGGTCAATGCCAACTGGCCCATCCAGTTTTATTCTTTTATACTTTGTAGAAGTCTGATACAAACTGTGGGCCTAGAACACCTGCTGTCTAGGCCAAGTAAGGACAGCAGATTTCCCTCCCAACAGGATATTAATGAATCAGAAGAGTTTTTACAACAATTATTTCACTGTCACCAATTCTGAAATTTATTAAACAAATTGCCAGATTTATTCATTGAATTTAAATTTCAATCATAGCCATGGTGGGATTTGAATCTGTATCCCCAGCGTATTAGCCTGGACTCTGGGTTGCTAGTCCAGTGACATTATCACTATGGCACTATCTCCCTGGTAACACTTCATCACACTCCTGACTTGTGCATTGCCTTGGACAGGTTTTGGAGAGTTAGGAAATGAGTTATTCAAGCAAGATTTTTAGCTTCTGATCTGCTCTTGTAGCTAGAGTATTTATCTGGTTCACTAACTTCCTTTAGAGAAGGAAATCTGCCATCCTTACCTAGTCTGGCCTACATGGGAATCCAGAGTCACAACAATGTGGTTGACTCTCAACTGTTCTCAGAAATGGTGTTGCAAGCCATTCAGTTCAAGGGCAATTAGAGATGGGCAATAAATACTGGCCAGCCAGCAATACCCATGTCCCATAAATGAATGGAAAAAAAATGGCTAATCCAGTTAGGTTTCTGGCCAATGGTAACCCCTCAGGATGTTGATGGGCTGCATGTTACAGCTGCAAATCAGGCAAGACGCTCCATTCCCTCCCCCGCAATGAGCTTACATAAATTATGATATGATCAGGAAGGTCCAATGTCAACCTGCCAATTTCCAGTAAAACAGGAGATGAGTAAGTGCCAAAATCAGAAGCCCAATTGCCATTGTGAAAAAAAATTAAAAGGTTATAAACCTTGTTAAAGTGGCAACTGATTGGAATTTTATGTTGCCTACTCCATTTCTTTCTCATAGCACAGAAAAAAAAGGGACTAATTGAGGTACACACTGATATGCAGGGCTCCTCCACCATTGAAGATGGAGATATTTGTGGAGTCTCTTCCTCCAGTTAGTTGTTTAATTGTGTGCCACTATTCACGACTGGAGAGACAGCTCCCCCCAGTTGTGGTTCGAGTGCTCAGATGTTAGCAAGGAGAACATTGTAAGATTGACAAGGCTGGATGTGCCCCTGTCATTTCTGGTGCCTAGGTCAATGCCAACTGGCCCATCCGGTTTTATTCTTTTATACTTTATAGGGGTCTGGTACAAACTGTGGGCCTAGAACACCTGCTGTAAGGACAGCAGATTTCCCCCCCCAACAGGATAATTAGTGAACCAGAAGAGTTTTTACAACAATTATTTCACTGTCACCAATTCTGAAATTTATTAAACGAATTGCCAGATTTATTCATTGAATTTAAATTCCAGCAATAGCCATGGTGAGATTTGAATCTGTATCCCCAGAGTCGGGAATGGTATAAGGTGGTGGCAGAAGGAGAGATGAAAGACCTGCAAAAGGGACTATAGCTGCATGTAGTAGCAGTTTGTTGAAGTTGGTAATGTTTGATGTTATTAAACCTTATTTCTTCAATTTTAGAATGGAGTTTGAAGAAGTCTCGAAACATTAAGTTTCTCTTTCCACAGATGCTGTCAGACCTGCTGAGTTCTTCTAGAATTTTCTGTTTTTATTGCAGAACAGATGTTCTGTTTACAAGTGTTACTGAAGAATTGGATTCTTGGAGTCAAGGGATAGCTGCAGAAAAATGGCTTATGTTCTGGTGAGAAATCTGTTGACAGAGACTCAGATGCATTACAATGAGCCATTCATTCAAAAGGACCAAATGAGATTTTGATGCTTAGATTTTGTAGGCAGCTCCCTACAATATTCTCCAACTTATGCCTCTGCTATGCACAACCCGGCACAGATTGTCTAATACAGTGACTATGTCCAGATGTGTTCATTGAACTTGGACTCTATGATTCGTGTTCATGAAGCACAATGACCTGACCCCTCAACATGGGTTCAATTTATTCAATGCCCTGCTGCTACAAAAGATTGTATGGCCCTGCACAATGTACCACTAATTCTGATGATACCAGTATTTTCTACCCATGGGGTATAGCAAAATTCATTACTTAGAACAACAAGATGTAGGAACTTGCTGTAGACCAAGAAAGGGGGAGGTGGGAACTGTGTTCAAGTTCATTAGAATGACACCATTGAAGACACCACATCTGTATAAAATTTAATATGTGAGAGAGTCCCATTGTGAAACTTGATGAAGAATTACCAGCACCAGCTCATGTTGTAGGGAGGGGCGATGGTGGAAAGAAGCAGTAAGAATGCCAACATAAATTGTGGGAGAAAAAAAATGCCTGCTCAAACCTGGCAGAGGGAAAAGACATATCACTTTGATCTGGAGAATGGGAAGAGAAGTACCAAAGCCTGAAAAGTTTAAGAAACTTAGAGGTACTGTGCAGTTCATGTGTTTTCAGATGAACAATTGAGTGATATATGAACAGGAAAGATTTAAATATGTCTGCTCAACCTTTTTACCTTCATTATTCTTACCAAGTCTCCCCTGGCTTTGATGTGAATTATTATTTTGAACATTATTCCTAAATACACCTTTCAATTTGAACCAAGTTTTCTTCTCCAACTATTATTCTAATTTACCTTGAAACAATGTTAAAGATTTAACCTTTCTATGTAGCTTAATATTTTGTATACTTTTAAAAAGACTCCCCTCAGATTCCTTCTTTTAAAGTTAGAGAACCTAGTCTTCCCGGTACAGTGCACTAAGATAGGCCTTGCTTTATGGATATTCTCATTTTTGAGCAGTGGGGTGCTCCTTTCCTGCCTTTGTGACTGAAACTGAATTGTGTGTGATCACCATACAATTCAGTTTCAGTGTAACTTCCTCTCTCAAATTCAGAAACACTTCAACACTACATTCCTTTTTTTGATTACTCCTTTACAGTGATTTAACACATTAAGTGCCAAACATTTGATCTTCTCAGATCTCTTTGAAACTCAGCAATAATTATTTCTACACAATTCATAGAAGACATATGTTATTCAAAGTTTCTCCAATTTATAGTATTTTTTACACTTCGCAGATGTAATATATTATAAATCTAAGCATACTGTACATTCCTTTATTTAGGCACCACCAATTGGATTAACAGTCACTCCTGCTTTCTAAATTGCAGATCTTTATAACTGCAAGGCAGCACTCTTCAGATAACACCACAGCTTCAGGACACTGCTAATATTCCAAATCTTCCTCTTGGCTGACAGTAAGCTTGGGATATCTACTATTTACTTCTTCCCATTGTTATCTCTTCTCCCTACTCTTTTTATGAAAAGTAAATCATTTATGAAACCTTTTGATGCCCCACCTCATTCAATGGAACCTATCTTCCACACTATAGAACTTATGCACTCATTTAAAATGCACGTCTTCCAATGATCATCGGTGATAAAGCTACACAAATATTTATCCCTTTAAGGACAAAACATTTTGGCCATAATGTCGAACAGACAATCTGTATATGCTACGATTTATACCCATCACCCAATTTTGCTTCTATTGACTTGTGTAGTTCTAATACCTATTTCATTAGGGCACAGGCAGCATAGGAATTGAATGCAGATTGTGTCCTGATATGGCCAGTTTTAGGCCAACGTGCTCTGTATATTTCCTTGTGTTCTATCTAGATGTGCAGGTGTTGAGAGTTGGAGCAATCTACAAAGCTTCCAAGTTTTCTTTCAACTTAATTTTTAGAAATTTTGACACTATAAATGGAGTAGGAGTTCCCTTTTTTCCTATGTACTGTATTACACACAACTGCATTAAATTCCATATTCTATTGTTTACTTATTTTTTCAACGAATTCTGTACTTTTCTGAGTGAACTGCTTGAATTCCACTGATTCTTTTAATTTGGTTGTGGTGTCAGTCTTCTGTCTTGTAAGATGATAGTTTGTGCCATGTTGGTCAACTCTGTGTTAAGCATCGCCTGATGTTGCTTTGGGGCTCCACTCTGGCAATGGTAGTCTCTGCCGCACATGCTGCAGAAGAAGACAATGGTGCACGATTCGCCGGACCCTCTTCTCAACATTTCTGCCATTCTAAACAGTCTGACTCCAGAGGTCTTGACTGTTCAGGCCCTCTTCTCAGCCAGCTAAGCTTTTCATTTCTGCTTGCTTCTTCCAATATCCTTCCATACATTCAGAGGACATTATGATCAGCAACTTTCTCCCGGATGTCACTGTCCAACATCTCATTTCTTGCTTATACGTGTCCTTGTAATAGAGGTTTGGATGCCAAAGAAGTCATGATCCAGTGGTCAGTTTACCATGCAGAAAGTTTTTGGGCATCCATTCAATGAACGTGGCCAAGCCAGCACAGATGTTGTTTGTTTTGCAATCAGTGCATGCCGATGAAATTGGCATGATTCATGGCCTCCAAATCAGTGATCTTATCCTGCCGTCTCAGGGATGCTGAGGATAAGTCCAAGTTAGCCAAGATGGAAACAACTTTGCCTTTTCACCTGCCTGGCATATGTTGTCTAGGTATTACCAAAGTTGAGTGCACGGAGGATGCAGGTTTATTAGATTCAATGTTCTTAGTCAGTTGGTTGTTGTTGCACATTCTCTTACTCAGTTTGGTGTCAACTGCAAATGACATCATCACTGAGTTTAAATCATTACTAAACTCCCACAAGCTTTTGAGGTTAGTCGGGAGGAACTTTAAACAAAATTACCAAATTTATTTTTATATCTTAACTATCAACAGAGAATAGGCAGTAGTTTATTTATTAGTGTCACAAATATACTTTCATTAACACTGTGATGGAGTTACTGTAAAAATCCCCTAGTTGCTACACTCTAGCATCTGTTTGAGTAAGAAGTCTGACAACACCAGGCTTAAGTCCAACCGATTTATTTGATAGTTGGACTTGATCGGTTGGATTTAAACCTGGTTGTTGTCAGATTTCTTACTGTGTTTACCCCAGTCCAACGCCGGCATCTCTACATCTGTTTGGGTACACTGAGGGAGAATTTAACCAGCATGTCTTTCAGACTGTTGGAGGAAAGCCACGCAGATGCGGGGACAATGACTTTGCACACTGACCCAAGTCGGGAATGGGAACCTGGGTCCCTGGCGCTGCGGTGCAGCAGCGCCAACCACCGCGCCACGTTCCCAACCTCGGGTTAACCACAGCCGTAATGAGCAAGTCACCCCACACATCCGCCAGTGCGCAAGCGCCTTCGCGGGTCAGCGCGCTCGCGCCCGGCTCCCGGATCTGCGCATGCCCGCAGGGAGAGGCCGCTGGGGTGGACATGATGTCGGTACCGCCGCCGCCGCCACCACCACCGCTGCCGGGCCGCGGACAGGGGGAGGACATCGAGGAAGATGCGAGCCCCCTGCTCCCGTCTGCTGCAGCAGCCGAGTCTCTGCGCTCCAGTCCGCCCAGTCACCGGGGCAGCGAGCAGTCATCCCACAGGCTGCTGGCTTACAGCGACGCCCTCATCTCCATCGTAGCCACCGTCATGGTAAGAGGGGCAAGTGGCGGGCTGCACAGGGAGCGGCTGCTTTAAACTCGTTTAAACCACACTCGTCCCCAGGCAGACAGGGCTGGCGAAACCGAAACTGCATTTCCTGCACAAACCAACTGCCTTATCAGTCAGTTTGGAGAATTAGCCAGAAAAAGGTGGAATATTTTTAGGCCGCGGCATCTCTTGTCAACATAAGTGCAATCTTTGTAATAAAACATAAGCATGTTTTGGTGTGTCTCATAAACTTCAACCAATCCTTCACGCAGCTTTCTTCTTTGAACCACAATAAGATCCTGATCTATTGCAACATTTAAAATCACTTAATTGGGTTGTTAAGGTGAATTGAAAGGATGATTGAAAACTTGAGGGAAGGTTAAGATTTATTTCTCAACAGGCACCGATGTGGGTGACTAGTTGAAACCTAAAGATATATTTATTGAAATACTGTCCAAACTCTGAAAATTCAGGATTACGTAACAATTCATCACATGAACTTTTTTAGTTGGCATATCTAAACTTCAGCTGAAGCTTAGCATGAAATTTAGCTAAATGTTGAATTCAATTAGATTTTTGAAATTTTTTCGGGATGAGGAAGTTAATGGCAAGGCCAGCAAAATGGGGCCAGACTGTGGACGTTTTAAAATCGAGATGTTTGACCAGAAACTGATGTGGGTCAGCAAGTATGAGGTTGATAGGTGAACAGGACCTGGTGTGAGTTTGGACAGGGGCAGCAGAGAGTTAGATGACCTCAGGTTTACAGAGGGTATAATGTGGAGGACCAGTTAGAAGTAAGAGATAAACTGACACAGTCATAGGATAAACCAACCATTCCATATACCATTTAGCTAGTGTTCTTCCAATCATCAGTGTATATAGTCTCATAATACCAGGTTAAAGTCCAACAGGTTCATTTGGTAGCACAAGCTTTTGGAGTGCTGCTTCTTCATTTGGTGAATATAGGATTTGTTTCACAAACAGGGCATATATAGACAGCAATTACAAGATAATCGTTGGAATGTGATCAAATCTTAAAGGTACAGACAATGTGAATGGAGAGAGGGTTAAGCACAGGTTAAAAAGGCGTGAATTGTCTCCAGCCAGTGAGATTTTGCAAGCCCAGGCAAGTCGTGGGGTTACAGATAGTGTGGCATAAAACCAAGATCCCAGCTGAGACTTCTCGTGTGCGCATCTTGGCTATCAGTTTCTTCTCAGTGATTCTGCGTTGTTGTGTGTCATGAAGGCCGCCTTGGAGAACGCTTACCCGAAAGTCTGAGGGCTGAATGCCCGTGACTCCTGGTATCCCCCGACAGGAAGAGAACACTCCTATTGGTAATTGTCAAGCGGTGTCTATTCATCCATTGTCATAGCACCTGCATGATTTCACCAATATACCACTCCTGCTTGGTAATTGTCAAGCGGTGTCCATTCATCCATTGTTATAGCACCTGTATGATTTCGCCAATATACCAAGCCTTGGGACATCTTTTCCTGCAACGTATCAGGTAGACAATGTTGACCGAGTTACAAGTGTATGTACTGTGTATCTGGTGGATGTTATTTTCACATGAGATGATGGCATGTATGCCAGTGATCCAGCAGGTCTTGCAGGGTTGTATGGTATCGCAGTCACTGTTCTCCTGAAGGCTGGGTAGTTTGCTGGTACAATGGTCTATTTGAGATTGCGCGGTTGTTTGAAGGCAAGTAGTGGGGGTATGGGGATGGCCTTGGCGAAATGTTCATCTTCATCGATGACATACTGAAGGCTCCGGAGAAGATGCCGTAGGTTCTCCACTCAGAGGAAGTACTGGATAATGACTGGTGCCGTGTTTGTCTTCTGAAGAGATCTGTGCGTTTTTTGCTGTGGTAGGTCGGAACTATCAATGAATTGAACGCCATATCCTGTTCTTATGAGGGTGACATTCAGCATCTCTAGATGTCTGTTGCGATCCTCCTCATCTGAGCAGATCACTGTGTACGTGGAGGGTTTGTCTATACTGGATGCCTTTAATGTGATTACGATGAAAGCTGGAGAAGTGGAGCATTGTGAGCCTTGCGGTACAGTGAAGTGCTGAGGTGACCGTCCTTGACGGAGATGTGTGTGTCCAAGAATGCAACTGATTCTGGAGAGTAGTCCATGGTGAGTCTGATGGTAGGATAGAACTTTTTGATGTCAACATTTAGTTGTTTCAGTGATTGCCATGAGTCCAAAGGAAGAAAACGTCATCAATTTATCAAGTGTATATCATCAATTGAAGGTCCTTTGCGGTGAAGAAGTCTTGTTCAAAACCGTGCATGAAGATGAGGTGGGAATTTGATCCCTAGAGCTGTTCCATATGTCTGGATGAAGATCTGATTGTTGAAGGTGAGGATATTGTGGTCCAAGATGAAGCAAATGACTTGTAGAATTGCACCTGAAGATTGGCAGTTGTCAGCATTGAGTACTGAGCCAGTTGCAGCAATGCTGTCGTTGTAAGGTATTATCAGTATATGATAGAAGGAGTCATCAATCTGATATCAGCCAACACTCATAATCTCAGTAGTGAAATAAACTCCATTACACTAGAACCACTCAACTCTAGACATGAATGAAGTGTTAAATGTTAGAACAAATTCGATCAGTTGCCCTCAATATCAAGGCTGCATTTGACCAGTGTAGCACCAAAAATAGTCTAACAGAACTGGTCAGTGGGAAAACTAGTGGCTCGCATAAGACTAAAAGAGAAAAAGGAATTGAAGACATACAAGTTCCCCTGTTCTGGTGGCCTATATCCTAAGGTATCAAAGGAAATGGCAGTGGAGATAGTGGACCCATTGGTTATAATATTCCAAAATTCCCAGGAAACATCGCTGTTGGATGGATCTCTCGGTCGGCTGTAGCAGTTCATTGGATGTCTCATTGTTCGCTGTTGGCCTCCCGAGGTTTGTGGAAGAACTCCCACAACCTCATTCACCTGATGAATTCCTCTGTGTCTGCTGCGAGACTGACAGGATCTGCTTTGGTGATGGGGCAGAAATTGAGCCTTTGGTTGAGAACTTCGATTTCATCTGGTTGAAGCGTGTAGTCCGATAAGTTGACACTGGACTTCCCTGCAGTTGCTGGTGTTAATGCTGAGTTTCTCAAGTTTCCTGTTCTTGATGTGCATATAGATGGGGCAGTTCCTTTGTCTTCTCAGCTTGGCAAAGTTTCACAGCTGGTTTACAATCTGATTGCAAATTGAGAATGTGGACTCTATCTTGGTTTCCAGGGTGTGACGTTTGCTGTAGAGCTGGTGTATGAGGTGGTTGAGGATTGTGAGGGAGGTGTGAAGGCAAAGTCTGTCAGCATAGTCTGTTATAGGTGATCTGAGTGGGTTTGTGATCTGTAGTCTTTTCGGTATCTTGTCTGCTTTCTTGCATCTTCGTAGAAACTTGACATCTGTGTCGATATGCGCGATCTTCTTGGAGATCTTTTCCACTTGGAGCTGGCAGTTTATGATGTCAGTGGTAGTCATGATATTCCACATTATGACTACAGGAAAGGTTCCAGTAGATTGGAAAAACGCTAATTTTATTCAAAAAGGGAGGAAGGCAAAAGATGCAAAAAAGTTAGTTTAACATCTGTTATTGGGAAAGTATTAGAATGAATTATAGAAGAAGCAATATTAGGATGTTTGGAAAGCCAAAACCGTATCCATTAGAGTTGACATGGTTTCATGAAGGGCAAATCATGTTTGACTGATTTGCTAGAGATCTTCGAAGATGTAACAAGCAAAATGGATAATGAGGATCTTCTGAAAGGCATTTGATAAGGTGCCATTCGAAATATTAATTCATAAGGTTAGTTCAAATGGGATGGGGTAATTTATTTGTTTAAGTGACTGATGGACAGAAGACAGAGTCAGGATAAATTTTTTTTTCTCTGAAAAAAAATAGTGGCATGCTGCAGAGTTTGGTCCTTGGACTGCAGCTATTTACAATCCACATTAGCGACTTGGATACAGGGATAGAAGGCTCTTTGGCCAAATTTGCAGATGACACAAAAATGTGTATGGGACAGTAAGTTGCAATGAGGAGATAAGAACTTACAAACGGAATAGATAGGAGTGTGGGCTAAAAGATGGCAGGTGGAGTTTAATGTGGATAAGTATGATGTCAGAAAAATGGGAAGGCAATTTTTTATCTAAATGAGGAGGGACTTTGGAGTGCTCTGGTGCAGAGGGATCTATATGTCTTCGTTCATGAATCACAGAAAACTAGCATGCAGATACAGCAGGTAATAAAGAAAACAAATAGAATGTAAAGGTAAGGAAATATTGTTGCAACTATACAAGGCATTGGTGAGACTGCACCTGGAATATTGTGCACAGTTTTGGTCCACTTGTAAGATGTAGTGGCATTGGAGGCAATTCAGAGGAGGTTCACTAGAATGATTCCCAAGATGAAGGGTTTGCTGTTTGAAGAGAGATTGAACAGTTTTGACCTAAACACTCTGAAATTCAGAAGAATGAGGAGAGATAATTGAGGAATACAAGATGATTAAAGATATGGATAAAGTAGATGTAGAATGGATGCTTCCTCTTATGGGGCATTCTAGGACAGGAGATTATAGGCTCAGGATAAGGGGTAGCAAATTTAAAACAGAGTTGAGGAGAAACTATTTCTCCCAAAGTGTTGTGAATCTGTGGAATTTACTACCCCAAAGTGCAGTGGATTCTGGGACAGTGAATAAATTTAAGGAATAGTTAGACAGATTTTTAATTGGTAATGAGTTGAATGGTTATGAGGAAAAGACAAGAAAATGAGGATGAGGAGCATATCAGCCATGGTCAAATGGCAGAAAGATATGATGGGCTGAATGGCCTAATTCTGCTCCTATATCTTACAAAAGTTGTTGGAGGCAATAATTTGAGGGTATCACTCAAGGAATTCTGCAGAGAAGCATCCTCTGCCTAACCATCATTATCTAATTCATCAATTATATTTTCTCCTTTGGTACAGTCACAGTAATTAAACTTACTAATGTTTTCACAGTGTTTAGATTCTCTCTCTAATAATGAAGCAGATCAAGCAGAGTGCCACGGTGGCACAATAATTAGCACTGCTACTTCAGAGCACCGGGAATGCAAGTTCAGTCCCAGCCTCAGGTCACTGGGTTTGGAGTTTGCGCATTCTCCCCATGTCTGTGTGGGTTTCCTTCAGGTACTCTGATTTCCTGCCACAATCCATAAATGTACAGGTTGGGTTGATTGGCTATGCTGAATTCATTGTAGTGCCAGGGAATTAGCAGGGTAAATATGTGGGGTTATCGCAGTAGAGCCTGGGTGCGATTGTGGTCAATGCAGACTCAATAGGCCAAATGACCTCCTGTACTGTAGAGGTTCTATGAAGTCAGTCTACAGCAGGGCCTTTATAATGTCTGCATTGCATAAGAGTCAAGCAATGCCCAGCAGAAATAATGGAAAAGTCACTGATATGCTACCATTTCCAAAATCCTTCCTCAACATCCTGGTGGTCACTATTGGCCAGCTGAATTGGATCATAGGTACAACAGAGCAAAGACTGATGAACAGCTCTCTTGCTAATGACCAAGTGTTTCTACACCATCTGAAAGACTTGCATCAGAATTTTGATGGGTTACACACTGGCAGTGGTGGGACAGCTGCAGGGTACAGCTGCACAGCATTATCTAGAACGAAAGCAATTTACACAATTACTGTCCCTTCAAATGGAAGTATTGGAATGAATTTTAACTTCAAAAACAGGCAGAATTGGATCTGGTGGGATTTTAAATGTTAAGGATCTGAATCTGATTCCAACCTACCTACTTCTGAATTCAAAAGAAGGGTGAAATGGAGGTTGGGGGGACAACTGATCAGTTTGCAGTAACCAGATTGACAACTTATATATTAAAACAAGGCGTTGTCCCTCACCGTTTTAAGCTGAACCCTGGCCAGCCACGTATTCTGCACTTCAGGAAATCCATTGGCTAAATGGAGACGTAGACTTCTTAATTCTGAAGGAAATATTGTTCCTTTAAACTGCTTAAATCAGTACACTTGTTTCTCAACCCACCATGATCAAGTATCCTATCTCCATATCCCTGACCATTTTGACCTCCTCCTGGCTCTGGTCTCCAATCCCCTTAAACTGCTTCTGGCTCTGGCACTAATGATCTTCGCTTTACACTGGCCTTCAGTTTTCCTTGCTGCCTCTGATCTCCCCCAACCCAGGTTTCTAGTTTCTCTTGTGATCTCTGATCAATCCTGACTTCAGCCTCTGATGTTGCCTCACTACAGACTCCAATCATCCCATTTTCTAACCTCTTGACATTGCTCACCTGTGGACACTGATCTTCCTTGCTGACCTGGCGTCCAGAATCTACTCTGACTCTGGACTCTGGTTTTTCTCCCCACTTCAGTCAACCTCTCATCTCAATGAATCTGAATTCTGATCTTCCTCCCTGGCTCTCATCTCCATGATCTTTCCCTCCTGTCTACTGCCTGGTATTGAAGGCTTAATCTCCTGATAGCCAGCCAACCTTTCAATTTGGGAAAGGCAAAAAATAATAAGCTGGTTGTGTTATTAAATTTGTTAGGACCTGAAGGAATCATGCTTTATCAGGTTTCCTGACCTCAGAGCAGCTTCCCTCCTGAATGAATATTCAGCCTATTTTCCAACATCAGCACACCAGCTGCAGCATGCACCATCTACGGTGTGTGCTGCAGCAGCTCCCTCCATTGTGACCACAGCCACAAAGGACATCATAGTTGTGGGAGCATCGCCACAACCAAGTCCTGTACTAACCTCACTGGGGTAAATATAGGTTTTCCTTTGTTGCTAGGTTATAATCCTGGATTTCCATCCCATTATCAATGAGCTTGATTTAAATATTTTTTAATAAAAATCATCTATATTCTCTAAATGAGTTTATTTATTTTTAAAAATCCCCATAGTCCCTAACAGTAGTTTGGTACTGGCCAATTTCACAATGTGGTACCTCAAAAGGGTTTCATTTGACAAGTAAGATTTTTTTTAAGAAACAACTCCCAACAACAGTGAGCATTATTCATATAGATTGTTTATTTTAGTTGTCTTGAACTCAGATAGACATTCAGAAAACCTTTCCTACTTTTATATTGACAAAACCAATATTGGCAGTGAATTTGCCATATCACAGTCACAACGTCAAAGGAAGGAAAATCAGGTAGCAAGTTTTTCCCTTAGCTGTTACTGGCGAGTCAAAGTGTTATTAACAGTAATGTAAAGGCCATCTATGTGAAAGACTAGTGACTAGGACAGCCGGCAAAAAGTAAAGTGGGAAAGAGAAAATGTATTTATCCCCCTCTTAGTAATAATGCCTAGCCTCTCTGGGAAAATAAATTTTTATGATGCATTGTTAGATATGCCCACCAGTAACTCTTGTAAGTACTGAAGTAATAATTGCCTGCTTGGAGTAATGGTATCTGGCAAGACTCCAATCCAGTGATTTTATTAAGCATCTTACCATGGTGCTGTTGTTAGAGTATGATTTTTATTTTTTGATCTGACTGCTTACTGTTGGCTTGTTGAAGTTATTGATAAGTTTAGTTACTTTGCTGCCTCTATATATTTATATATTATTGCAGTATATTTAAGGACTATAAAATAATTTCTCAGCTGTGGACAATGCTGAGAGAATCATTTTAATTTGCTTTCATTGTTGTCATGAACATGTCAATCAGCGAGAATTTCTTGCACACACGGATTGTGTCACTGTTTAGCAACATCGTGTTTGGAAATCATGTTCAAATATTCAAATTTCTTTCCAAGGCTTGTAATTCTTTTGAGCAGGCAAGTGGGAAGAGAGCAAGTTGGGGAATTGGGCATCTTTCTTTAAATTTATGCAAGAAGGGATTTTGATATCATCAGGTTCAGTTGCAATTTAAATCCAGTGCCCATGAGGGGAAGCCTTTCTGGATAACTGATAGCAAGTAGGAGCTGGATTCAAAAAAGGTTCAATGATATGTTAATTTGATTTTTTTCATTTTCCTGGTAATCCAGAAAAAATAGAATGATCTTCCTGAACCCATGGAAAAAGCCTGTGACTTCCATGCTATGGAATTCCCTCTATATTCCACAATAATTACGCCCTCTTAAGTACCCCAATAACTTAGCTGAGTGTGGCATCCTTTTTTCATGTTCTGGATGACATTTTGCTTTTCAATCTTTCTCTGCCCACTGGCTGATTAATGCTGTCCACTTGGTTCAAGTGGGGATGATGTTAGGACTATAAAGTTGAGACTCAGAAGTTAAAATCTCCCAAATCTCACAATTTTCCATTTGACTTAGCCATTAGCCACAGAGCTCCCAGCAAGGATTTAAAAGGATTTTAAATGCAGCATTTGAAAAACATAATGTGGATTTGCCAATCGACATGATAAAGAATACTGATTGAAAAACTAGTCTTGTTGTTTAATATTCTAATTTGAATTTTCAATCTGTTCTAACTGGAAAATTTAAAATGTAATACAACATATACACTTATATTGGGTATGTTTACAGCATTTGGTTAATTTCCCAGTTCTATCTGTCCCCAAGATCCAGAATGAGGGAGGATGGAGAGCATCTCTGTTACTTCTAGGAACAAAAGTTTAACGTGATAATTAAGATCATAGATACCTTTTTAATGTACAATCAACCTTTTTGAAATAGGGAACAATTTAAATGGTTCAACTTCATTGTTGTATGTAATCTATTATTGTTAGACTTTTAAGAATTGGTAGATTAAAATGTTTACCATTTTCTTACTCTTTGCTCTCCTTTATCGTTCTCTCTCACAATCCAGTCTTTCTTTATCTCTCTCATTTCTCTTTCTGTATCTGTATCTCTTTCTGTATTCTTTCTACCTCTCCATCATTCCTGTTTCTTTGTGCCTTTAAACTCCAGATGCCTTGTTGCTCGTGCCGTACTATTATCCAGTCACACTTCTAACAAAAAGCTTTTGAGCAGAATGATGCCAAAATTGTCAACTAATGGCATACTCCACGAGATGTCCCACAAGATGCCCTCTAAAGGTGTGCAGTTAGGTGGATTAATCATTTTAATGCAAGCAGTTGTGGGAGTGGGGACTGAGTGGAATTGTTGTCGGTGTGGGCTTGATGGGCCAGGTGGCCTCCTTCAGCACTGTAGGGATTTCTATGATTCTAAGAATCTCAAAAAAAAGATCTAGCTCAGTAATTTGTGAGTAAACTACATTAGCCTTTTCAGCATGGTGTGACTAGGAAATAGGATCATGCAGCAATGAACAAAAGCACATCTACTGCCGGTTGCCCACATCATAACTAATATCTGTGATAGAGTACCAATAAAGCTACTCCATTTGTTGTGAATTAAATTATTTGTTGGTGGTAGAAGTAATTTTGCTGCCTACTAAATAACAGCACAACTGGAGTTTTCAATACAAGATTTTAATTTTGTAATTTCAATACAAAATTTTGAACTAAAGCAATAATACACTTTTAAATCTGCTATATTGTTCTTGCTTTCAGATTTTGCCTGTGTCTCACACAAAAATTAAAGCTGATCAGGTATTGTACCTCTTTAAAACTGAATTATGTTTTTAAATAACATTGTTTTATTTCATTTGATTTTATGCATGTATACACAGAAGGATGTTTTATTTTCCTAACATAGTGTTTTGAAAACATTGATTTTGGAACAAAATGCCAGTAATGGGTTACTGGAGTTTTTCCTCTTTTCTAATAAAGCAGAATGCCTCTGTTAGAATGCTATAAGTTCAAGCCCTATTCCAGGATTTAAGCATAAAATCTACGTTAACATTAGTGTAGTACTAAGGGAAATCTGCACTGTTCTAGATGGTGCCTTTTGGTTGAGAACTTAAAGCAAAGCACTCTTCGGTTCCTATAAAAGCTCCCATCAAAAATGTCTTCCTCAACCAATGGATTAACTGTTTATTCATTGTATTATTTTTTGTGAGTCCTTGCTGTGTGCAAATTATTTACCAACAGAGCAACAGCACTAGCACATTGAAGATAACTAATTGGCTGAAAAATAATTTTTTTCTATTGAAAGGCCATTATTTCATGATGACTGGCAATATTTGCTGCATGTTTCTGAGAGCCAGGGATACAATTCCTATACGTTCTTGAAAAAAGATAATTTATACATGCATTTTAAATAATGAAATAACTTGTGGTTTATGTTGAATATGAAGCTAATTTCAGTTTAATTAAATTACTGCTGCCAAGCTTATAATTTATGGAACTATGTTTAGCAGCTATCATACAGATACACCACATAGTGATTGAATACTTTTTGATGAAATCCCCTGCGAGATAACATCATTTTATTTTCCAAACTAGGAACTGGAAGAAAGTCTGCAGCAGCTTCTAACAACCAAGATAGCTGTGTACATTATGACATTTTTAATAGTGACTGTAGCTTGGGCTTCACATATCAGGTAAAATATTGTTTTTAACAATTGCAGCACAGTTTAATTGTTAGCTTATCAAAGAAACAAGTACTGTGCTCAGCAGAAAGAAATCATAGATGATTACAATGTCTCATTTCTGTAAGATATGTGAAGAGATTTGACGCTAATGTTAGGCAGAATAGCAATTTTTTATATGAATATCATTGTGTAATGAATTCCCATTTGGAAAAATGCCTATTTTATTTGCATTACTTATGAACTTCAATTTTGATGAGAACTGCAATTTTTTTGATAGATTGTTCCAAGTGATTGAACGAATAGATGATGTTCTGGCTCTTCTCAACTTGGTAAGTGTACAATCTGCTCAGAATAGCACAATGACTAAACTAAGCACAAATTCTGTGCACTATTATGGAACTGTTATTAGTTAGATATTGTCTTTGTAAGTTGCACATTGAAAATGTTCCTGGTGCTATGTATTTTTGTATCTTTTCTGTTGCACTCTGATAGAAAATGATTGTGTCACAGAGTCCAGAAACTTCCAAGTCAATCCTCTCAATATCTATACTGAGTTACTTGATCTTAACTAAAGTAATAATGATAGAGGTACATCAGTTAACACTAGAGTCCTAGGGTTAAGAAGAGGAAAATCAATCAGGTTAGTATGTGTGTAAATTTGGGATCTTGCTCAACTGCAGTGTTCTTTTCATTGTTATCCATTGCTACTTAATTTGATACCATTCAGATCAGCCAGTGGAGGTAAACTGGCCACTGTGCAACTAAGTCTAGGGAAGTAGAGGGGAAAAATTTATTGAGATTAAATATGAAGGAAAAGGTCAAATTTTTTTAAACTTGGTTGAAAATGCCACTCATGGTTTATACAAATTCATTGTTGGGAGAAAAACATCAACTGTCAAAGCTTTTTACTTTGCGCTCATCAGCGCAGACAAAAGAATACCAAATTTCAAAGGAGCAACAATTTATACTACAAGAAAAAGTGCGCTGTTATTTTCATGGGATGCGGGCATTGCTGGCAAAGCCAGCATTTGTTGCCAATTCATAATTGCTGTTGAACTGAATTGTCTATTCACATTAATCAGAAAACAGCACTGCTTTTGTAGAGTACGTATGCTGTTTTCTGATAATATGGCTTGCTTGCAACTTAACTGTTGCACTAAATCAAATTGTTTGATTATTGACCTCTCAATGAACACAAATCAGCACAATGTGTGAATATATCTCCAAAACTAAAGCTGTGATAGACAAACATACTGGGTCCCTGGCACTGTGAGGAAACAATACAAATCACTGTGCTATTCCTATTTTTTAGCCAATTTGAGCCCCACAAAACAGCAATGTGATAATTACCAGGTAATCTGTTTATTAGTGAGATTTGCTGAGGGATAAATATTAGACAGCAGAGAACTCTCCTGTCCTCCTTCCAAGCATCTTTTATATCTACCTGAGAGGGCAAATAGGGTCTCAGTTTAATGGCTGAAAAATGGCTTGAGGATCAGTAATGTCAGTGAGATTCTTTAAAATTGGCAAATATTTCTCCAAACTCTGCATAGAATATAAACTTTCATGGTTTTATGTATGTGTCAGTGGTTGCACAATGGTCTCTGTGAGTAAGAAAATTGTGGGTTCATGTCTCACTCTAACCTGCATATTAATCTAGGCTGTCACTGCAATGCAGAATTAAGAGAGTGCTGCACTACCAGAGGTGCCTTCTTTCAGCTAATACATTGAACTGAAACCCTATTTGCCCCCTCGGGTAGATGTAAAAGATGCTTAGAAGAAGGACAGGAGAGTTCTCTGCTGTCTAATATTTATCCCTCAGTAAATCTCACTAGTAAACAGATTACCTGGTAATTATCGCATTGCTGTCTGTGGGGCTCAAATTGGCTGAAAAATAGGGATGGCACAGTGGTTTGCATTGCTTCCTCAGCACCAGGGACCTAGTATGTATAGTCTCTCACAGATTTAGTTTTGGAGGTATGCTCACACATTGTGCTGATTTGTATTCATTGAGAGGTCAATAATTAAACAATTTAGTGCAACAATTAAGTTGCAAGCAAGCCTTACAATCAGGAAACAGCAAAATAATAGGGAATCCTTATTTCTAATTTAAAAAAAAAGGGATATGAAGAACGAGTGAGCATATAGATTTGAGATCAGAGAGAGATCAGGCATGATCTAATAGAGTGGCAGAGCAGGCTCAAAGGGCTGAATTTGCTTACTTCTGCTCATAATTCCTGTGCTAGACCTGAGTTCAATTCTTAGTTTGGGTGACTGTGTGTAATTTGCACGTTCTCCCATGCCTGCATAGGTTATCTCTAGCTGCCTCAGTTTCTCCCACACTCCAAAAATGTGCTGGTTAGATAATTTGGCCATGCTAAATTGCCCCTTGGTGTTAGGGGGTAAATACATGTGGTTATGGGGATAGGGGATGGGTAGGATTGTTGTTAGTGCAGGCATGATAGACTGAAAGGCCTCCTTCTGCACTTTAGGGATTCTACAATTTTCAACATTGCAATGCTATATACCTCAAAAGTACTCAACTGGCTATAAAGAGCTTTGGGATGTCCTGAGGTATTGTAAGACACCTTTTAAATGCAGGTTTTTAACTTCTACGATATTCCAGCTGTTTTGAGGGAGCAACTTGAAACAGACATCTTCAAAATCGGGACAGGAGTCGAGCAAGACTGTGAGATAGCCCTCATACTAATTACAAACTGCCTAATTATTCACCTTATTGTTATTCATTAATTATTCACCTCATCAAGAATTAACTGCCCTCTGGTGTCATTTTTAAATACTGTCGAAATGCAAAGGTCTTTAACTTTGTTCACTTCCTTCCAAAACTAAACTGACCACCACAGTTATACATCGTTGCTACTCTTTATCAGATTTTCCAATCTCAATCTCCTCAATTCTGCGAACTAGAAATTTGACTTGTTCTAAATCAGTGACAAAATAAAACTCCATACTAAGTCAGCCAAATATTCCACTTCCCATATATGTTGAAGGAAAGACTGGAATATGCTGAGCACATCCCATACTTTGGAAGCCACTTCACAAAATGTCATCATTGGCAAGGAGAACCAACATCAGATTAGCATGCAAGTTCCACCTTTTACAAACTACAGCAGTGAATGTCTGGTAACAAAGATCTCTGCAAGTCAACAAAAGTCCCAGTGTTCAGAGCAATTATCATCACCGCATTCTTGTACTGCAGCATTGAGTATCTGTGACACATAAGAGCATTCAAAGAATTTCATCAGCAGTGCTTCCAGCATACCCCGTGTTTAATAAGAGGACTGTCTTAACAAATGCTCGTGTTCTTCTTGAAGCCATTCAGGCAAAAATCTTGCAAAATCAACTTTGATAGATTAGCCCCTGTTAAAACATCTTCCCCATCAAGTCTCAAATGACTCATCATTCCAGAGGAGGAGAAAGATTGTTTCAGAGGCGCACCAAAGCTATGAACTGTGGCAGCATTGACCCTAATGTCTGGGAGGACTTGCTACCATTTGTTCAGAATGGAGATAACATTAAGTTACATCACACTTCAGATTTGTGATGAGACCGAAAAGGAAGCAAATCCTGCACTTTGGATTTCATTACATTGTTGAATGTCCTGCTTTATGTAACCAAAATATGCAGATTGAGAATTGGCCTGCTTACCCACAGAAAGACTCATAGCAAAAACTCCCAACCCTGAGTAGACATCATCCTTGAATCAAAGGATAGTCAAAAATCTTAAAATACTCATTGTTTTCTGATGAATTTGAACAGACGGCACAGAATATCATCTTCACGCTGTCAGGATAGATGATGATCCAGGAGTTCTGCATGTGTAATACCTGAACACAATTGTATATGATATTCAACCCAGTAGTGGCATTTTCAACTTTTTTAAAAATTACTAGTTTTTACTTTGTTCTTTGAGGTTAGTCTTTAATTTTTATCTATGTAGTTTTACATTGCAGCCATCTGATCTGAATTACGCTGCCATTTTGTTTAATGCCAAGTGAATTCAAGCTTCCCTTTGTGGTTCACTATTAATTTAGGAGTGTTGGAGTGTGTACATCATTGCTCTTCATCAAATTTCATACATTGTTTAAAAAGTCTATTTTAAAATAGGAATTTACACTGAGCTAGAGATGTACTGTACCTGATGTGAAACCTAAGTGATACAAGACTGTCGAGTAGAGGGGTTTGGCAACTTGTATTTTCATTTCCACAAGGTTCAGATTGAGAGCTGACTTTCCAATTACTCTGCCATTTTTTTTAATCGATACAATTTTACACCACTTTATATTGAAGCAGAGGTAATGACAACAGGAACTTTATTTGGTATTGGTGTCATATATTGCAGCCTCAGTCTATATTGGTATCTAAAGTGCTATAATATTTCTTTTTTAGGCATGTATGATGCTCATAACCTTCCTACCTTACACAGTAAGTAATTGTATACAATAGGTCAATAGACTATAGAAATTGCAACATCCAAATCATTTGTGAATAGCACATGCCATCATGTTTTAAAGCAGTAATTGTGTTTTTAATTTTTTTTTTGAGAAAATGTACATTGCTTTGATGTCATGAACTTTGAAAAGAATGATTTTGCATGGTAGAACTTTTTATATGTTTATTAAATACACACCCTGTTAAGGTATATCATATTTACTTTTATTTGGTGATAGTTAGGATTAAAGACATCTTAATTCACCTCGGTGCAAAGCATTCTGAGGGAAGAAAGTGAACAGTTAGCAACTGTGGTCCATATTTGTGCCAGTGATTTGGTAGATAGAGAGATGAAGTCCTGCAAGCAGAGTTTAGGGAACTAGGAAATAAACTAGAAAGCAGAAATTTAAAATTGGTAATCACCAGATTACTCCTGGTGCTATGTGCAAGTGGATAGGGAAAGTTAATATATGGTTGGAGAACTGTTAAAGCAAGAAGGGTTTTAGATTGCTGGGGTATTGGGATCAATTGGTGAAAATGGAACCTGTAGAGGCCAGGTGGATTGCACATGAACAGAGCCAGTACCCAATGTCCTTGCAAGGCGATTTGTTGGGAAATGTTAAGCTAACTTGGCAGAGAACCAGCAGGAAGCAATATTGGAGAGGAAAAACAAAGTACACAGAAAATTAGGAGAAACAGATAACACTGGAGTAGATGGTGGTCAGAGTGAAGTGAATGTAATAAAGTCTGAATAGGTTTACTCTGCGTGTATGTGACTAAGATTGGTGAGTAATAGGTTTAGTAATACCCCCAGGAAAATATAACATTGCAGAAGTAATAGGGACTGGCTCAAAATGGTCAGGCCTGCATACAAGGTGTTCAGGAAGTATAGGGAGGGAAAGATAGGAGGTGGATTTAGCAGAATTGTTTAAGAAGAATATTGTAACACTTCAGAGAGAGAATGTCCTGGAGAGGTAAAGGACTGAATATATTTGATTAAAACTTTAAAAGAAGAGGCTCCTTTACACTCCAGATTGTATTCTATAGCCACCAGCCGTTGTGAATGATGTACATTTTGAACAAAAATATCAGAGGTGCAAAAGTCATAGTATGGTTACAACTGGGACTTTATCTTAATATATGTTGAAAAAGTAATAGTGTAAAGGGCAGAGAGGAAGAGTTTCTTGAGTGGGTATAGGAGGATTTTCTGCATCAGTATATTTCTGGTCCAGCTTTACTGGATCTGATTCTAGTGGCAAGATGGGCAAAGTGGATCAAGTGTCAACAATGAATATTTAGAAGGTAATCATAAATAAAGTTTAAAGGTTGGCAACAGAAAAGAAAAATAAACTAATCCAGAGTAAAAATACTTAATAGGGCATGGATATCTTCAGTGAAGTGAGATTGGAGCTGGTCTGAATAAAGTGAAATTAAAGATTGACAGGCATAATTAACAGAACAAAGAGGAGATTGTTTGAGTACTATCAAACATTTTCATGGGGGGGGAATGTAGGGAAATTAATTCAGAACTCCTATGACAAAGGAGGTAGAAATGAAAATAAAGAGGGAAGTGTGATTATGACATATCATGTTGACAATATAATTGAGAACAGCCTAAATACAGACGGATAAGAGGGAAATTGTAGAAAGAAGTAAATGAGAAACAGTACATGTAGGAGCCAGTGACTAATAAAATAGAATCCAAAAGCCTATTATAGGCATTCTAAAAGACTATTAAAAGGAGAAGAGGAGCTGATTAATGACCTAAAAAGAGGTAGAGGGAGTGGCTCAGGTACTAAATGAGTACTTTGCAGCTGTTTTTACCAAGGAAAAAGATGCTGTCAGGTTATAGCGAAAGAGGAGATAGTTGAGACATTAGATATGTTATAAATTGATAAAGAGGAGGTTTTAAGTAAGCCTTTTGTACTTAAAGTTGATAAGTCACCAGAATCTGTGAAGAGTGGTGCCCAAGGACTGAAAAATTCCAAAACTTACACCCTTATTCAAGCACTGTGTAAGGATATGTCCAGCAACTGCAGAACTGTCAATTTAACCTCAGTGATGAGAATGTTTTTAGAAATAATAATTGAGAACAAAATTAAGTGACTTGGTCAAATGTAGATTAATTAAGAAAGTCAATATTAATTTTTTAAAAGCAAATTGTGTTTAACTAATTTAAGTGAGTTTTTTAATCTGGTTAACACAGAGATTTGATGTGATGTACATGAACTTCTAAAAGATGCTTTATAACGCGCCACATAACTTGATTGTTAGCAAAGTTAGAGTCTATGGAATAAAAGGGATAGTGACAACATAGATACAAAGTTGGAAAAGTGATAGTGGTGATATTAGAAGCTCTGCTTTTCTTTATTTAGTAATACTGTAGATTTAGATATACAGGGTGCAATTTCAAAATTTTCAGATCATATAAAACTTGCAAATATTGTGAACTTCAGAAAAGTAGTGATAGATTTAAAGTACACAAGGGCAAACAATTGGCAGATGAAGTTTAATGCAGAGAAGCTTAAAACAGATAAGGAGAAACTATACCTCTTGTGGGTCACGGCAATGTGGAACTCTTCTTCAAAAGACAGTGGAAGCAGTGTCTTTGAAAATATTTTTAAGACAGAGTTGGATAGATATTTGGGAAACAAAGAGGTGAAAGATTATCAAAGGTAGGCTGGATGCAGATTTGAGATTACTATCAGATCAGCCATAATATTATTAAATGGCGGAGCAGTCTTGAGAAGCCAATTGGCCTACCCCTGCTCCTTGTTCGTATAAAAGGTGATTGCAAAAAAGAACAACAGCAACATGAGATAGTGAATGGTTAAGACCTGAAATGCACTGCCTGAAAGCATGGTGGAAAAATATTCAATGGAGGCTATAAAAGCAAGTTGGATACATAGCTAAAGAGAAAAACCATATGCAGAGCTATGTAGAATAGGCAGACAAGTGAGACCATCTGAGTTGCTCTTGGAAAGAAACAGCATGGAGATGACAAGTTGAATGTCATTGTTCTAAGCCGCAATCGTTTGGAGAGTCAGTTAGCTCAATTGGCTATTTTGTGATGCAGAGTGACACCAGCCACGCATATTCAATTTCTGTACTGCTAAAGTTATTCATGAAGGCCCACCATTTTAACCTTGCCCCTTGCCTGAGATGTGGTGATCCTCAGGTTAAATCACCATCAGTCCATGATCATCTGGAACCACAGCAAATTTACTTCTTTTTGCTTTAATCATTTTATAATCCAATCCATGTTGAATAACGTATTTTCTTAGTAATATTATTGGATTTGAAAATGTGCTTTAATATGTGAAGGCTGATATATCTACAAATCCACTGAAACTTGTTGTTAACGTTCTTTCCTTCTTAGTTTTCTCTGATGGCATCATTTCCAGATGACACACTTGGAATTCTATCATTTTGTATTTGTGCAATTATCATTGGATTAATTCAGGTATGGATTAGGTTACGTACTTGTGGCAATTTAGCTACATAGGCTGAGCACGCTGTGGGGTATATTTGGAAAGTTAAAGAGAACAGTCAAACCAATGGTGCAGGGTGGTGATGTAGGTAATGATAATCAGTGTATGACAGGAAGGGACAAAGCATTTAAATATGAAAGTATACCAATAAGTAATGTCAGAGTGAGAACATATGGTAAAAACACATAATTAAAAGCTTCTTATCTGAATGTATGAAGGATTTGTAACAAGATCAATTAATTGACAGTACACAGGAATAAATTAATATAATACCAGAGCCGTTACACCGATAGTGCTGTTAGGCAGGGAGTTCCAAGATTTTGACTCAGTGAAGTGAAGGAAGATGATATAGTTGTAAGTCAGGATGATGTGTGACTTGCTGGGAAGCTTGTAGGTGGAAGTTATCCCATGCATTTACTGTCCTGACATTCTTGGTGGTTGAGGATTTGGAAAGTATTGTCAAAGAATCCTAGGTGAGTTCCTGAAGTGCAACTTGTAGACAGTTTGTTTCATCTTGGACAGAGTTCTTGGAATTGCATTTGTAAGGACATAAGAACTAGGAGCAGGAATAGGCCATTTGGCCCCTTGAGCCTGCTCTGCCATTCAGTAAGACCATGCCGATCTTTTTGTGGACTCAGCTCCACTTAGCCACCCACTCACCATAACCCTTAATTTCTTTACTGTTCAAAAATTTATCAATTTATCCAGACAAGTGGAGAATTTTCTTCAAACTTGTGCTTTGTAGATGGCAGACAGTTTTTGGGGAATCAGGCAATGAGTACTTGCTGCAGAATTCCTACCCTCTGACCTGTTCTTGTAGTAAGAAGTTTCAGCACATCAGGTTAAAGTCCAACATTTATTTGGTAGCAAAAGCCACTAGCTTTCGAAGCATTGTTTCTTCATCAGGTGAATTTCAGTTCACAGGGCACATAAAGACACAAACTCAATTTAAAATAATGGTTGAAATGTAAGTCTTTAAGGTCCAGATAATGTGAGTGGAGAGAGAGTTAAACACAGGTCAAAAAAATGTGTTGTCTCCAGCCAGGATAATTAGTGAGATTTTGCAAACCCAGAAAGTGGGGGTTACAGATAGTGTGACATGAACCCAAAATCCCAGTTGAGGCTGATCTTGTGTGGGACTTGGCCATCAGTCTCTGCTCAGCGACTCTGCGCTGTCGTGTGTCATGAAAACCACCTTGGAGAGCATTTACTCGAAGATAGAGGCCGAATGCCTGTGACCGCTGAAGTGTTCCCCAACAGGAAGAGGACATTCTTGCCTGGTGATTGTCGAGCGGTGTTCATTCATCTGTTGTCGTAACGTCTGCATGTTCACCCCAATGTAGCATGCCTCAGGACATTCTTTCCTGCAGCATATCAGGCAGTTGTTGTTGGCCGAGTTACAAGCGTATGTACCATGTACCTGCTGGATGGAGTTGTCATGTGAGATGATGGCATCCGTGTTGATGATCTGGCATGTCTTGCAGAGGTTGATGTAGCAGGGTTGTATGGTGTCATGGTCACTGTTCTCCTGAAAGCTGAGTAGTTTGCTGCGGTCAATGACCTGTTTGAGGTTGTGCGGTTGTTTGAAAACAACAAGTGGGGCATGGAGATGGCCTTGACGAAATGTTTGTCTTTATTAGTGACATGTTGAAGGCTCTGGAGAAGATGTTGCAGCTTCTCTGCTCCAGGGAAGTATTGGACGATGAAGAGTACTCTATCCAGCATGTCCTCTATTTGTCTTCTGAGGAAGTTGGTGCGGGCTTTCGCTGTGGCGCGTCAGAACTGTCAATCGATGAGTCAAGTGCCATATCCTGTTTTTATGATGACATCTTTCAGCATCTGGAGATGTCTGTTGCGATCCTCATCATCTGAGCAGATCCCTGTGCGTACAGAGGGCTTGTCCATAGGGGATGGCTTCTTTAACGTGTTTTGGATGGAAGTGGAGAAGTGGAGCATCGTGAGGTTATCTGTGGGCTTGTGGTACAGTGAAATGCTGAAGTGAGAGTAGTCCTGTTCTTTAAGTCCACGGTATTCTTATGGCTGGTATAGTTCAGTTTTTGGTCAATGGCAAGGCCAAGGATGTTGCTGCCAAGTTCTGTGATGGTAATGTGTTGAATGCCAAATAGAAATAATTAGATTTTGCTTGTTGGAAATAACCATTGTTTGGCACTTGCGTGGTGTCAATTTTATTTGCCACCTATTAGTCTAAGCCTGAATGTTGCCCAAGTGTAACTTCACATGGTCTTGGACTGCTTCAGTACATGAGGATTTGCGAATGGAACCAAACATTGCAATCATCACTAATGAAGCAGTTGAAGGCGTTGGGGCTAAGTCACTGCCCTGTGAACATCTACAGCAGTTCTGGGCTGAGATGATTGGCTTCCAACAGCTGTCTTCTTCTGTGCTAAATATAATTATCAACCAGTAGCAAGTTTTCTCCTTATTTCCCAATGACTTCATTTTTTTCTAACAATCTTTTATGCCACACTTGGTCAAATACTGCCTTCATATCAAGGGAAGTCACTCTCAACTCACCTACAGAATGCAACACTTTGTCCATGTTTGGATTCAGGCTGTACTGAAATCTGGAGATGAGTGGCCCTGGTGTAATCTACGTGTTGACTCAATGAACCACCCAGTTTTGCAGTGTTGCTGTGTTTTATTGTCTGCAGTTTTTTAAACAGTATTTTATGACAAATGATCATATTATTGATTTCAAAGTTGCAAAACATTTATGTTTGTCTTATTCAAGAGGGTATTTCTATTTATGCTTAGAACTTTGTAACCTTTAATGGTTAAATGGCAGATGTATATCATGTTATAATATACTAAACTATAAAGAATAAAATGTTCTGAGTTTTGATCCAGAATTTGTGCTGAACTATTTGATTTTTAATTGCAAAGCCAATGGGTCTACAGTTACCCTCAGTGTCTTTAGTTGAAGAAGGGAGAAGAGAAATCAACCCACCATTCTCATTTCTTAGTCTCTGTTCATTGATTGCCATGATAAGTTATGCTTGTGTGAACACTGAGGAAAGATGGGCTCAAGTTCAACTACTCCTCAGGGAAAAAGAGACATGTTGCATCCAATTGGCTTAACTCACCAACTAGTGTGCTGCTGCCATCCATGGAAATGTAGGCTTATATGTGACAATGAGAAGAGGAAAATGTGTATTTTAGGATGTTATATAACTAGCACTGAATACAGAGTATTCTGTAACTGTTAGAGAAGAAATTTCTTACAACTAACTTTTCCTCATTCTAATTTGGTAACAGGCTGTGATTGTGATATATGGATTCCACCGACCTTACTTATTGAATGCTCATATATATGCATCAGAAGATCAAATTTCCTATAAGTACCAAATTTTAAAGATGATTTTACAAGCTCCAGCTCTCTTTGTTTTAGCGGGGATCTTATCGTTCATCTATTGCCCAGTGGTAAGTTTCTTTTCCCTGTGCTCAGTTTTAAAAGGCTCGATAGATTCGTTTGTACGTTTGTGACATCTTTGAGAACCATACCTGCAAAATGTTATCTAAAATCTGGTTTGCAACAAAAAGATTCATGAATGCTTGGCAACTCAAATTTGTTAAATTAAAATCAGCACAATCTCACAAAAGATGCTGATTCCGAAGATACTTCGATTCATTCTGAGGAATCAACTGTTCAGCTGTCCAGTGTATTTTAATTCTGACTGGCAATTGCTACTGTCCTGTGTGAATACAAAGCTGTAACCATTGTGCACATCAAAAAAGAAAATCTGAGTTGAATTCCAAATGCTACGGACCATATTGTACTGCAATTCATGGCAAAATAACAGAAAGCAAAGTGAACAAATAGATTTTGCATCATCAGAGTTTCTGTAATGTGGCCTGTCATGTCTTAAATTTGAGTTTTTTAAAAAATGATCAACTTGTAATGTACTCCATCTTATTGTCTGGAATAGAATAATTTTAGCATAATTTGGAACATCAATCCTCAAAGTTTCAAGAACCTTTAATAGAATATAATATTCAGGTTTCATTGAGAAACCTGCCTGTTGAAACATATCTAGTGATCTGCTGAATTGTGCATGTATCTTCTATAAATGACTGCAATGCTGCATCATGACAAATAAATTACATAGTGTCATCGCTTATTGAACTTCTATGATTCCCTAAAAATGTGCTGGAGCTGTCTCTTGTCTTTCTGTATGACTTTCCCTTCATAGGAGTTCTCTCACCTGACAAACTACTTCTGTATGCAAAAGTTCAGTTCATTATTAACTATAACTGGTGGAATTATAATTACATTAGGCTATAATAAAAAAATGTTTTGTCTGTTGGTAACTTATTACAATGGACTAAAATTTCCTATAAATTTGCACTCGAACAAATTTTTAATTGGCAAGTCAACATTTTCAGCAGAAAGTTGTGAAAATTTGGATGTATGTGACAAACACCTATTTTCTGCCAAAATTTTCTTAAATCTCTACCTTCTGCTCCTTAACATAGCTCCACCTCACACAAAAATCTTGCAACTACACTGTTTCAAAATCGGTGAAACTTTAAGTGTTTAGGTTAAGGTTTTAGTCACAAGCCCCAAAGTTATATTTCTGGATTTTTACAGTTTTCAGAGTTTGTTTTATATACAATATATTTCTGTTCACTCTGATCTACAATATATATGGCACGCCAAAAATTGTAAAACTTCCTTTATTGCATTTCCTTAAACATGATATGCACCTTCAAACAAGTGCTCATACTTGGTATGAGTATCACATATGGCATAAGTTTCGTGCCCTTCTTGGACACCAATTATTTTACACTCATTTTACCATTCCAGAATATGCAGTGAAATAGGCGGAAATTTTGACTACAATATAGACTTGAATTTTGTTTGTCAAGTTTTTTTTATAACTGTTGGGGTAAAGTTTGATACCTATTTTTGTTAATATTGTCTCTGGTTGCATTTTATTTTTATACCACCTAATGAACCAAAAGAAAACCTGAAGCCAATGTAGGTCTCAACCAATTCATTATGTCTATGAAGTCTAATTCAGTGAGCATTATGTTACATATCACTGCATAAACATATTGTTCAGCATTGTTGGTTTTACTAGCAGCAAGTTGATTTTTTCTTGCTTCCATGCTTTACAAGTTAGCTCCAACCCTAAAGTATGTTCACTTAGATTTTTGTAGCTCTCACATCATGTGAAATTCCAGATGTCCTCAGGACTATTTTTAAAATGTGGATGTCATTGCTTTAGTTAAAGAGCCATAAAGTGACAATCTTGGATGAGTAAAAAGGCTCAAAATCTCCTACACCTCCTCATGATAATCATGAAGTTCATGATTTTATAGTTTAAGACTTCACTCTTAGAAATACTGTACTAGTTGGGGTACACATCAGATATTTTTGCATTCACTTGCAGTTATGAAAAATGTTTTACGTTGAACACAGTGGTTTAAACAATAGGACTCCAGTAGAGTGCAGCACTCACTGGGAGTGAATGCATTGCAAGGCTGCTGTTTCTAATAAGGAGGTAATCATGGGCTGTGCACCTATAATTTCTTGCTTGGTGCTCGCTCTCTGTGCTGGAAATTCAAAATTCATGCTGATAAAATTCAATATTCATCCAGTGTGTATTTAAATTATAGTGATGCCCTAATGTTTTCCCTTCCTGTATACAGTAGTACAGTTAGACTATATTGTTATTACAAAACATGTGGATCAAAGATAGTATTATATAGGCACAATGGACTCGATAGTTTCCTTTACTGCCAACTGTTTTGTATTTTCATGTTAATGAAATTATCAACAGCTTTGTGTTTAATGCTATATCAATATATAATCTCAAGGCATGATTGGCAACTTTCTTTCACACAGGCATATGCAGTACTTGCATTTATCATCTTTCTCCCATACGTTACTCAGTGTATGCAGTGGTGTCGAAACAAAATAAAGGGTGAGTATAAGGAATAGGATCATTGTGCAAAGCCACTTTCTGCTTGTTTTTGTCATATTGTCCTACTTAGAAATTTAAAATCTTTAGAAGGGCAGTTGCTATTTTGAACTGCAAGCTATCATTCCCTGCCCTACTTTCCATCATTGATTGCAGGAAAATTTACAATAAAGCACATTTTTCTCTGTTGAAAAATGGGGAGCCATGATTCAAGTGGTAGGACTATTCATACAAATGTTAAAGGAGTATAAATTTTACAACTGTTTTAATGGTAGTTCTATGATTTTCCTGCTTTAAATAGAAATATATATAAGTTGAGTGGGGAAGAGGAAATAATTTCATTTACATATTTTCTGTTTCATGCAAGGTCCAAAAAAACTTCAAAGAGTGCCATTTTACACATTTCATCCAAATGAACCACTGAGTAAGGAGCGTGTGGAAGCTTTTAGTGATGGGGTGTTTGCTATTGTAGCAACACTTATTATTTTAGATATATGGTAAGTTTTGAAAGCTACAACAATTGCATCATTAAACTTTTTAACTACCTTTTATACTGTTAGCTAATTTTTTTAAAAATTGATACAAATAATGTAAGGTACATTAGTAGAAGCCATTAATGGAGTAAAGTTAAAGATTATTTATCATTGTCACAAGTAGCATACATCAACACTGCAATGAAGTTACTATGAAAATCCCCTAGTTGCCACACTCTGGTATCTGTTCAGGTATACTAGGGTGAATTTAGTATGATCAGTGCACCTAACCAGCAAGTCTTTCAAACTTGGGAGGAAACCAGACATCCGGAGGAAACCCACACAGGCATAAGGAGAGCATGCAGACTCCACATAGACAGTGACCCAAATGGAGAATCGAACGTGGATCCCTGACACTGAGGCAGCAGTGTTAACCAGTATGCCGCCCTTATTCATTCACAGTTGACACAAAGCTGTGGACTCCTAACCTCATCAAAATTGGCTCAGTAACGACTGACAAGAAGGATACCGTATTTTATCCATTACCACTTTTAATGTGTTACCCACGCAACACTCAGATTTGAAAAGTATGTATTTTTATTTTTACACACAAGTGGTGCATTATAAACTTAAACTATCATCACACAAGAAAAGAATACAAGGATATTTTGACCACATCATGGCAGGGCACAGATGCTTGGCAATAGTTTTGTAATGGAGGTGTTGTGAAAATGTTTAATTTCATGATTCATATAAGAACATAAGAACTAGGAGCAGGAGTAGGCTGTCTAGCCGATCTTTTTGTGGACTCAGCTCCACTTACCTGCCCATTCACCATAATCCTTAATTCCTTTACTGTTCAAAAATTTGTCTATCCTTGCTTTAAAAACATTCAATGAAGTAGCCTCAACTGTTGCACCAAACAGGGAATTCCACAGATTCACAATTTTTTGTGTGAAGAAGTTCCTCCTCAACTCAGTCCTAAATCTGTTTCCCCTTATTTTGAGGCCATGCCCCCTAGTTCTAGTTTCACCTGCCAATGGAAACAACTTCTCTGCTTTTATCTTATCTATTTCCTTTATAATTTTATATACGTTTCCCTAAGATCTCCCCTCATTTTTCAGAATTCCAATGAGTTTGACCCAGTCTACTCAGTCTCTGCTCATAAGTCAATCCTCTCAACTCCGGAATCAACTTAGTGAATCTCCTCTGTATGCCCTCCAGTGCCAGTACATCCTTTCTCAAGTAAGGAGACCAAAACTGTACACAGTACTCCAATTGTGGCCATACCAGCACCTTACGCAGCTGCAACATAACCTCTCGGTTTTAAGTTCCATTCCTGTAGCAATGAAGGAAAAAGTTCTATTTGCCTTCTTAATTATCTGCAGACCAACTTTTTGATAAATTTTTAACATTTTGACAATGAAGTGAATGATACAGTTTCAAGTCAGGATGATGCAGTTAATGGTGCTGCCATGGATCTGCTGCTCTTCGAGGTGGCAGAGGTCATGGATTTGTAAAAGTGCTGTTCAAAGAGCCTTGGAGAGTTGCTGCAGTGTATCTTGTAGATGACATACTCTGATGCCGCTCTGTGTCGGTGGTGGAGGGAGTGAATGTTGAAGGTGTGGCTGCTTCGTCTTAGCTGATGTTGAGTTTCTCAAGTGCTGTTGGAGCTGCACTCATCCAAGCAAGTGGAGGATTTTCAGTCACATTCCTGAGTTATGCCTTGTAGATGGTGGACAGGCTTTGGAGAGTCAGGAGATGAGTTGCTATCTGCAGATGTGGCCTCACTAGCCTCTTATAAGCAGCAACATAATCTCACTGTTTTTAAATTCCATCTCAGTAGCAATGAAGAACAACATTCCATTTGCTTTCTTAATTACCTGCTGCACCTGTAAACCAACCCCTTGTGATTCTTGCACAAGGATACCTAGGTCCCTCTACACAGCAGCATGCTGCAATTTTTTACCATTTAAATAATAGTCCATGTGTTGTAAGAATATAACTTAGTTTTGGAGAAATTGGATTTTTAAATTTAAGGTAAGTGGGAAACAAAACCTGGGTTTGAAAACTGGTAAACACTCCAAAGATAATTGCCATTCAAGTGGTAGTTCATGTTCATTTAAAGGGGATACAGCTAAAAGTGTGAAACGGTAAACAATATGTGCCTCCTCCTACAGTTGTCTTCATAAGTGGTTTAAACAATTATTGTGGACCCCAGATTAAAGAAAGGTTTGGAAGCAGCAGGAAAACAAAGGAAGTTCATGTACTTTTCAGATCTCAGTACTGGTTTAGAAATTATGGCCTGAATTTCATGCCTATCAGGTGTGTGTTTGGCCCTGAATGGTATAGAAATATAGAAAAACTACTGCACAAACAGGCCCTTCGGCCCACAAATTGCTCCAATCATACCTTTATCTACTAGGCTTACTTATGACTCTTAATCCTATTAAATCCCATGTACTTATCCAGAAGATTCTTAAAAGACCGTATCAAATTTGCTTCCACAACCAGCGACAGCAATCGATTCCACTCACCCTTCTGAGTGAAAAATTTGCCCCTGACATCTCCTCTGTACCTACTTCCCAGCACCTTAAACGTGTCTTTTTGTGGCAGCCATTTCAGCCCTGGGAAAAAGCCTCTGAGAATCCACCTGATCAATAGCTCTCAACATCTTATACACATCTGTCAGGTCACCTCTCATCCTTCGTCTCTCCAAGAAGAAAAGAACAAGCTCTTTCAACCTATCTTCATAAGGCATGCCAGCCAATCCAAGCAACATCCTCGTAAATCTCCTCTGCACCTTTTCAATGGTTTCCACATTCCTCCTGTAATGAGGCGACCAGAACTGAGCACAGTACTCCAAGTGGGGTTTGACCAGGGTTTTATAAAGCTGCAACATTATCTCCCAACTCCTAAACTCAGTTCCTCGATTGATGAAGGCCAGTACACCATACGCCTTCTTAACCAGATCCTGTACCTGCGAAGCCAGTTTGAGATTTCTATGGACCTAGACCCCAAGATCCTTCTGATCTTCCACACTGCTCAAAGTCTTACCCTTAATATTATATTCCTTCATCCCATTTGACCTGCCAAAATGTACCACTACACATTTATCAGAGTTGAAATCTATTTGCCACTTCTCCGCCCAGTCTTGCATCCTATTTATGTCACGCTGCAACTTCTGACATCCCTCCAAACTATCTACAACACCTCCAACCTTCATGTCATCGGCAAACTTACCAACCCATCCCTCCACTTCCTTGTCCAGATCATTTATAAAAATCACAAACAGCAATGTCCCAGAATAGATTCCTGAGGCACTCCACTGGTGACCGACCTCCATGCAATAAAAGACTGATCTACAACCACTCTCTGCCTTCAATGGGCAAAATATAAAAGTTTCTTGTTATATAACATTAGTCATGAAGTGAAATAATGTCTTTATTAATGTTCTTAAAACTTTGTTGACATATTCTTGTTGCAGTGAGGACAATGTTCCTGACAGTAAAGAAGTTGCAGAGAAATTCAATGGCAAACTTATTGAAGCACTTAGTGAATATGGTCCAGAGTTTTTGGCTTATTTTGGTTCATTTGTGACTGTTGGCCTTCTCTGGTTTGTTCACCATTCACTTTTTCTATACATCACTAAGTCAACAAGACTGATGGGGCTCCTGAACACAATATCACTGGCTTTCGTTGGTGGTCTTCCATTGGCCTTTCGGCTCACCCATGAATTTGCCGCCAACTCACGTAATGAACTTGAGGCCATTCAAATCAGTTGTGTTATCATTTTTCTTGCAAGTCTCTTTCAGTTTGCAATATGGGCTGCAGCACTTTACAATGAAAAGGAAACCTTACATCACCATATTCAATATGGGGGCAAAGAACATGCATTTATGTTTGCCAAGCTTTCACTTTACCCTTCTGTGGCCTTTGTTACATTCTGTCTTACCTATGTTTTAAGTAAATTTAGTACTGAAATTTTCCATTTGATGCAAATTATTGTTCCTTTTGCATTTGTGCTTTTACGGATCATTGTCCAAATTGTCCTGGCTATTCTGGCATGGTTATTCAGTCGTTTAAAGCCCAGGACTTCGGTATTAGCAGAGGAAGAAGAATCTGCTATCTCTGTAAGTGAGGTTGCATCATAACCACTTTCTGTTCCAGAGTATCCAGATGCAGAGCACACAGTTTAAAACATTCACCTACATGAAGTCTGTTTGTAGTCATTTGCCCCACTTCCACAATTACTGTAAGAAACCTGACAACACCAGGTTAAAGTCCAACAGGTTTATTAGGAATCACAGAGCACTGCTCCTTTATCAAATGAGTAATGAAGGAGCAGCACTTCAAAAACTCATGATCCCAAATAAACCTGTTGGACTTCAACTTGGTGTTGTGAGACTTCTCACTGTACCCACTCAAATCCAAAGCCGGCATCTCCACATCATCACAATTACTGTGTTTGTGCAGCACTTCAAAGCCCCTCCAAATCAACTATTGGATAGAAATAAAATAAGCTATTGTACAATCCGGTTATGTGCCAACACTTACCAAGGAAATGACAAAGTGACTTTTGTTGGTTATCAATATAATGTTACATATTTTGTTCGTAAATTTTGTTTATTGTTACATATTTTGTTCATAAATTTTTATCTTTTGGTGTTTTTGAAAGTTGAATAGTTTTGTGATGGTGTAGTCTTATTTTTTAAAATTTTCAGAAATGATTTCTACACTGTAAAGTTTCAATTGTGTCCCTTTGTTTTACGTAAACAGTATTTAATTCTTAATTATCTTCATTATTGTGCTTTTCTAAGAACAAATTGTACACAATATTATCTCTTAACCCAAAATGTCAAATCGTGTAGAAGTCAGTTCCACAAGTGTTTAGTTGTCTTATTGCTTGTTTGTTACATTCCTTAAGGACCAAACACCTTAATGACCATTCCTTAATGACCATTCTGTTGACTTGATACAAATAATTCTTTAACAAACTAATAATCTGCATATTCTACAGAACAGTCTATCATTCCAAATGCCTGTTTGAGTATGTCCTTATTTGAATGGTTGTTAATTGTCACTTAAATGGTGTTGTTGCAGCTATAAAGCTAAATAATCTTGAAAAGTCATGGAAATAAATGCAGGATAAACAGTGTATTTAATAGAATTCTTCAAATAAACAGAAAAATCTCTTGCACTATGGAATGAAATTATGTAAATTGCTACAGCAGCTCTTTGCCTTTAACTTAAAATTCTGAAATGAAGCAATTGTTAAAATGTCACTTTATTCTTTGTATATGTTGAACTTTTAAAATATGTGTCTCCTGATGTTGGTCATTCTGAAAGCTGTTAAAATTTAAACCTACAATATGTTGCTGATAATATAAATTTGTGACATCTTTAAATAAATTCTATTTGTTTGTATTATATGGTATTGTTTCCTTTTCCTACCAAAGAAAATTCATGATAAGTCTTTCTTATTGAGATTTTCATTTGTAAAGAGGACTCACTCATTTAAGGTTGAGGTGAGGAGAATTATTTTTCTGAGGTTTGTAAGTCTTTGGAACTCTGTTCCTCAAAAGGCAGTGGATGCAGGGTCTTTGAATATTTTTAAAGCTGGATAAATTTTTGATTAATGAGGGTAAAACGGTTATCAGGGGTAAGCAGGAATATGGGATTGAGGATGCAATCAGATCAACCATGATATTTTTGCATAGTGGAGCAAGCTTGGAGGGTGGGGGCAGGTGGCTTACACATGTTCCTAATTTGTTAATAAGAATTAAATAGTGTTTTACAGCTAGCATATGTTGCAGTAAACAAATAGATTACATGATGTGAATACTTATGGTAAATCTGTCTTCTCCAATCCAAAACTTATCGGTATTTTTCTTCTTTGATTAATATTAATCTTTGCAAGATGTATCTTTGTAGAGATTGGCCAAACAAGGAATGTTAAATGATCAGTTTCATTGTTTGAATTCCCTTCTGATTTTCAATTCTTTCTCTGTCAGCTTTGAATGAATCACCTGGGGAGATCATGTAGTTTGCATGGCCAGGTTGAGAATATAAAACTTTTTAAATTGATGCTGTCCTTGTTATCACTTATTAAAGTGACAAGGCCAACATTTATTGCCTTAATTGTTTGTCCTGAACTGCTACAGTACTCCTAAGTAGAAAGTTTCAGGATTTTGAATGAGCAGTATTGAAGGATCTGCAATAATGTTCCAAATCAAAATGACGTGTGACTTTAGAGGGGGACCTTCAGGATGCAGTGATCGTATGCAGCTGCCATCCTTGCCCTCCCAAGTGATAGAAGCACCTTTTGAAAGGTGCTGCTGAAGAAGCCCTATGGAGTTTCTTCAATGCATATTCTAAGCTGGATGGGCTGCACCTAAACAGAGCCAGAACAAATTTCCTTGCAGGGCAATTTACTACTGCTTTTGGGAAGGATTTAAACTAACTTGACAGGGTGTGGGAACCAGAAGTTATTATTAAGGGCACATAATACGGGGAAAAACAGACAGCATTAGAATAGGAAATAGTATGTTGTTACCTCCATCCAGAATAATGGAGGAGGCAATAAAGTCTAAACTAAATTACATCTTCGATTTGGCCATGTAAACCACATGATCTCAGCCTGTGATTCGTTCAAAGCCAGCAGATAAAGAATTAAAGTTCAGGGAGATTAAACAAGATCCAAATTATCAAATTGATTATTTATCATGTACATGAATGCATGGAGTGTGATATTGAGGGAACTGAGTGTAAATTGTTGAGACAATAATCAATTTTCCAATCTTAGACTTTAGTAGTTGATGACTACTGGATGAGAATTGCAAATGTTACACCTTTATTCATAAAGGGTGCAAAGGTAAACCCAATACCCACAGGCGAGTCGGTTTAACCTTGATGGTGGGGAAGCTTCTAAAAATTATAATTTGGGAGAAAATTTATATTCAGTTGGCAAATTTAGATTAACTAAAGAAAGCCAGCATGGATTTGTCCAGGGCAAATTGTGTTTACTAACTTACTTGAGTTTTTTTATGAGGAAACAGATGAAGTTGATGAGAGTAATGCTGGTGATATGGACTTTTAAAAGTATTTGATAATCTTGAGAGCAAAGCTCGAGCTCATGGAATGAAATTGGCTGAGTGACAGGAAGCAGATCATAGTGATTAATGGATCTTTCTTGGACTAGACAAAAGGTTTATTGTGGAGCTCTCCAGTGATCAGTTTCAGAAGTCACACCCCCAATGTATATTAATGACTTAGACCTTAGTGTATCAGGCACAATTTCAAAATTTGCAGAAGATACAAGACTTGAAATATTGTGAACTATGAAGAGGATAGTGTAGAACCTCAAAAGAACATAGGTTAGTGGAATGGGCAGACAAGTGGCAAATGAAATTTAATGTGAAAAAACGTGATATGATTCCTTTTGGTAGGAATTGTGGTACAATTTCACAGTAACTTCATTGCAGTATTAATGTAAGCCCACGAGTGACTAATAAATTAACTTTAAAGGGTACAATGCTAAAGGGGATGCTGGAGTAAAGGAATTTGTATGTATTTGTGTACAAGTCATTGAAGGTGGCAGGACAGGTTGAGAGGGTAAGCAATAAACATATAGCAACCTAGGCTGTATTAATAGGAGCATTGAGTACAAAAGGAAGGAAATTGCATTAAACTTGTATGGAATACTTGTTTATTTTCAGCTGGAGTATTATGTCCCGTTCTGGGCACCACAATTTAGTAAAATTATAAAGATATTAGAAAGTGTGTAGAAAAGATGCACAAGAATAGTTCTAGAGATGACAACCTACAGTCATGAAGGTAGATTGGAAAAGTTGGGACTGCTTACGTTGAAGAGGGAAGGGTTGAGGAGATTTGATAAAAGTAAATCAAAATCTTGAGTCTGAACAGAGTAAAAATTATTTCCATTAATGGAAAGATTGAGAACAAAAGACCATGGATTTGAGGTAATTGGGAAAAGAAGCAATGCTAACAGGTAAAACTTAGGATCTGGAATGCACTGCCTGAGAGTTTATTGGAGGCAGATTCAACTGAGACACTGAAGAGAGAATTGGATTATTCACCGGACTTGTCCCAAGGATGGTACCACTGTCTTATAAAGAGAAATTAAGCAAACTAGGCCTGTGTTCTCCAGAGTTTGAAGATTGAGACGTGATCTCATTGAAACAACAAAATACTTAAAGGAATACATCTGGTAGATGCAGGTAAGATGCTTTCCTTGGTTGAAGAGTCTTGAACCAGAGGTTCAATTTCAAAATAAAGGGGATGTCACTTAAGGCTGAAATGAGAAATTTTTGTACACAGGAAGTCATGAATCTGGAATTCTCTCATTCTGTGAAAGCTCAGTCACTGAGTATGTTTAAGTTAGAAATTGATTTTGATTAACAATAAATAAAGGGATAGGGAGATAGATTATGTAAGAAGTATTGAAGGGTCCAATCAACCATGATCATATTGAATGGCAGAGCAGGCTGGATGAACTGAATGATTTACTTCTGTTCCTATGTTCTCTGGAAAAAGAAAATGTGCAAGACTATGGGGAGAAGACAGATGAGTGCCACGAGGTGAATTGTTCCTTGGGAGAGCAGTTCAGACATGACAGACTAAGTGGCCCCTTGCTGTAATCATTCTGTGGTACGTACTGCTACCACGTTGCATTAGTGATGGATGGAATGAGTGCTTAAGATGGTAGATGGTCAAGTGGGGACTGCTTTGTCCCAATTGGTGTTGATCCAATGAACAGCACTCATCCAATCAGGTGGACCATATCTCATCACATTCCTGACTTGTGTCCTGTAGATTGTGTACAGGCTTTGTGAAGTTTGGAGATGAGTATGTGGAATACCTAGTCTCTGACCTGTTCTGGAACGTCATGATGTAGAGGTGCCAGCGTTGGACTGGGGGTAAACACAGTAAGAAGTCTCACAACACCAGGTTAAAGTCCAACAGGTTTATTTGATAGTAAAAGCCACAAGCTTCTAGAATGCTGTTCCTTCATCAGGTGAGTGGAAAATTTTGTTCAGAAACAGGCCATATAAAGGCATACACAGTTTACAGAATATTGATTAGAATGAGAGTTTTTACAGCTAATCTGCTATTCAAATCTTAAAGATGCAGACAATATGAGTAGAGATAGTATTATGTATAGCTTAAAGAGATGTTATTGTCTCCAGAGAGCAGAGAAGCTACGACATCTTTTCGTGAGCTTTCAACATGTCATTGATGAAGACGAACATCTCGCCAGGGCCATCCCCACACCCCTACTTCTTGCTTTCAAATAATCGCACAACCTCAAACAGATCAAACTACCCAGCCTTCAGCAGAACAGTAACCACAACACCACACAACTCTGCCACAGCAACCTCTGCAAGACATGCTGGATCATCGACATGGATACCATCATCTCACATGATAACACTATCCACCAGGTACACAGCACGTACTCTTGCAACTCAGCCAATGTTGTCTACCTGATATACTGCAGCATAGGATGTCATGAAGCATGGTACATTGGGGAGACCGTGCAGATGCTACGACAATGAATGAATGAACACTATTCAATAATCACCAGGCAAGACTGTTCCCTTCCTGTTGGCAAACACTTCAGCAGTCACAGGCATTTGGCCTGTGATCTTCAGGTGAATGTTCTCCAAGGCAGGCTTCATGACACATGACAGCACAGAGTCACTGAGCAGAAACTGATAGCCAAGTTCAGCATACATGAGGACGACCTCAACCTGGATCTTGAGTTCATGTTGCACTATCTGTAACCCCCATGACTCACCTGAATTTGCAACATCTCACTTACTGTCCTGTCTGGAGAAAATACACATTTCTTTAACTTATGCTTCATGCTATTTCCACTCACATTGTCTGCACCTTTGAGACTTGATAGCAGATTAGCTGTAAAGATTCGCATTCTAATCAGTATTCTGTAAACTGTGTATGCCTTTATATGCCCTGTTTCTGAACAGAACTTTTTACTCACCTGATGAAAGAACAGTGTTCCGAAAGCTTGTGGTGCTTACTATCAAATAAGCCTGTTGGATTTTAATCTGGCGTTGTAAGACTTCTTTCTCTGTTCTGGAACTACAGTATTTATATGATTGTTCCATTTAAACATTTAGTTAGTGGTGATTTCCAGGATATTGATGTGGAGAACTCAATTATGGTAATTCCACTGAATATACCGGGGCTGAGATATTGGCCTCCAACGGCTACAACAGTCTTCCTTTGTGCTAGACGTGACTGCAACCTGTGGATGGTTTTCACCTGCTCCCTCATTGCCTTCAATTTTACAAGGATTTCTTGGTGCTATTGTCAGTCAAACACTATCTTTACATCAAACACAACCTTTTAAATTCAGCTTTTTTATTTTTGGTCAAGGCTTGAATGAGGTCAGGAGCCAAGTGGCCTAGATGCAGCCGAAACTGAATATTGATAAGCAAGTTATTGGTTAACGTGTAGCATTTGATAGCAGTACCTAAAATATCTATGCTTTATAAGGCAATGGAACAGACAACATTTGCTCCAATGTAGCTGAACTCCAAGCCCTTAGCTTCAGATATTCTCTCCTGGCTGTTTCCAATTAGGACAGGACTTTACTGGAAGCTGACCAATATTGTGCATTTTATACTATAATTCAAAGTGCATAATTTTTGAGTATTTGACCCAACAACAAAAACATAACAAACCACTGGTGTTTATAGATGGTCAGTCCCATTTTTTTTCTTCACAGCTTTTGGGGGAAAAAGCACAATGGGACAAAGAGCTTCAGTGCAGTGTGTCACCAAGAATGGCATGAATCAGGCAGCAGAAAAGGATCACAATGTAAGTCATTAAATCACAGCTGTGAAAGGGACAGAGGTTATAATTGAAGAAGGGTTGGATATTATTGGGTGAAAGCTTAATATAGTCATTAGCTTTGAGGTATTTTGCAATTCCAACTTCATGGAAACCATGCAAAAAAATTGACATTTCTAATTAAGAACATTGTCCCAGTCCTTTGCTACTTTGCAAAACATGTAAAAAGCATATGTGAGCAGTGTCATGGAGAACAAACATTCAATTATGCACTAAAGTAAAAGTGGTTGATCAGGAAGACCAGAGAGGTTATAGGCCAATAATGGCACTTGCAGAAACAGCTTTAAGCCTGTAAATTAGAGCCACAGTCCTCCAGCTTTCAAGAATATTGTTACTGATGCAAAATGTGGGGATCTAAAAACTGAACACGCAATGAACGTCAACTTAAACACAATTTGCATCTCACACTGAAAAATTGGCAGAATTCTTTCAAAAACCTTGTACAAGTGCACACAGAATGCTGATATAGATCAGTTATTTGAAGGACTTGGCCATTAACTGATGCAAAGGAGCATCAAGGTAGCTTTGAAGCTGTAGCTAGCAATTTAACATCAAGTGCTTCGTGACAATGGCAGCTGAAATTAATAAATGCCTGTGCTCTCATAGCCAGAACAAAATAACATCTCTTTGCAGTTGTATTATTGGCACCTTTAATGTACATAGCATATCAAGATGCTTCTCCAATGGAAATTGACAGATGAGTACATGTAAAACTATAGAAGAAAAATTTAGGAGAGCTAACTGAAGGGGTGCTCAAAGAGATGGGTCTTTTAAAAGTGAAGAGGTATAGGGGTTTAAGGAGGAAGTTTTAGGAAGTTAATCTGAGTAGAGACTCTGGTTGATGAGCAGGAGTGCACAAAAGGCTAGTCATTAGAGTATATCGCACATAGAGGTAAATAATAAAAGGAATCATATGACATCCTCTCAGGAAGCTTTTATAACATTCAAAAAGAACCCCACTTTAAAGGAATATACCAGAAATACCACATTGTACCAGTCCATGTTTCCCTAAGAGGTAACAGTGAGATATCTAAACAGGTGCCTCTGCACCACCATCTCAAGGGCAGTGAGGGGTGAATAATGAATGTTGGCCTAGTCGGAGACGTGAAAGAATGAAACAAAATATAGTCAATGTTACTTAAAAACAGAAAATACTGGAAAAATCCTTCAATTCTGATCAAATGTCATTAACCTGAAACCTATTTCTATCTGCAATCACTGCCTGACCTGCAGGAGCATTTCAAACATTTCTGTTATTTCAGATTAGCAACATCTATTGTATTTTGCATATTATTTGGTGTTATTCCACAAAGTTTATCAAGGCAGAGATTGCAGACATTTTTAAAGTTACTTATAAGAAAAGAACAAGATTAAGAAATGTTTGTAAAGTACATGAAACAAAACAAACAGGTTTTTAGAGTTCATGGCATTATTCAAGGTAGTTGTGCGAATCTGAAGGGAAAAACCCTTCAACCAGAACTGCTAACCAAAAGGTGTTGTTCTGTTTCTGGTGCTTTCTGTGATGAGGCTTGTCAACGCTGAAGAATATCCAACTTGCAGTTCAAACCTCAGAACTATTGTTTAAGTGGTTTAAACATCTGAATGTTAAATTTCCAATCTCTCAAGTTGCCTCATTTGATGCTGCTTGATGTGGTATATTGGAGTTGTGTAATGGTGTCACAAGTCTTGTTTCGAGCAGGTAATACAAATCCCTAAGGAACTAATCATTCAAACAGCTGTCACCCTGGAAAAGTTGTGGAAGTAATGGTTCCCTTGGGATTTGTGTGTTTAGATGCTTCTTGGAAAACATGTCTAATCCATTGCTTGTGTGAGCTCCATTTCAGAATTCAGGGAGTATTATCCATTTCTACTAATGAGCTCCATGGGATTTCTTGCTGTTGGCAGAAACCACATGAGTGCAATTGATGATGCCACATGCTTATGAATACCATACTTTTTAAGAGAACTGTGCTTGCCTCTTCATCTCTACTGCCTCACTACAATGGTATCATATTGAGACATCTATAAATAAATAATACAATCCACAAATGGTGTCCCAGTAAAGAATAGCCTATTAAAATATTGCTTTCCAATGAGGTTGTTTATGCCAGGCACACTGCTTGGGATACAGGGGAGATCTTTTGGTCTTTCTATGGAATAGAACCTCTCTGGCCCTTCTACCTCATCCTCCTCTTTCAACATGTTGACCAAAGCAGTATTTGTACTACACACCAATTAGAACTAATTAATATATAGCATGATTCTTAGAGTGATGGACTTCCCCTTCCCACCACCTGAAGAGTTTGTGGGGAACCTATCCCCACTGATGCTGCCTGCTCCGCAGTAGTTTCACTTCCCAATGAGTTTCAGTTGCCTCGAGTTGGAACTTCTGTCCCTCACCCATGAGGAGTTCCAAAGAACATTACAGGACAGGAACAGGCCTTTTGGCCCTCCAAGCCTGCATTGATCATGCTGCTCATCTGAAGTAAAATATCCTATCCTTCTGGGGACCATATCCCTTTAATCCCATCCTGTCCATGTTCTTGTCAAGACACTCTTTAAAAGTCACTACTATAGCCACTTCCACTACTTCCCTCATCAACAAGTCCAGACACTCACTACTCTGTGAAACAAAAGAGTACTGCCTCATAAATCTCCTTTAAACCTTGCCCCTTGCACCTTCAATCTGTGTCCCCTAGTAATTGACTCTTCCACCCTGGGAAAAAGCTTCTGACTATCCACTCTGTCCATGCCTTTCATAATCTTGTAGATTTTATCAGTAGGCCCCTCAACCTCCATCGTTCCAGTGAGAACAAACCAAGTTTCCCTAACCTCGCTTCATAGCTAATGCCCTCCATACCAGGCAACTTCCTGGTAAATCTTTTCTGTACCTTCTGCAAAGCCTCCCATTCTTCTGGTAGTGTGGCAACCAGAATTGAACACTATATTCCAAGCGTGGCCTAATTAAAGTTCTATAAAGCTGCAACATGACCTGAAGTTGCTCCCTCTCCCCTCTCTCTCTCCCCCTCCCCACCATCTCTCCCCTCTGCTCCCTCCTGTTCTCTCTCTCTCCTCCTCCCCCTCTCCCCCCTCACCACTCTCCCGCCTTCTACCCTTTCCCCCCCTTCCTATTCCCTCCATGTCCTCTCCCCCTTCCTGTGCCCATCTCCAACCCCTCTCCACCACCCCCTCTCCCTAACCCCTCTCCCTCTCATCCCTGTCCTCTATCACCTTTCTCACCCCCTCTCCTGCTCGCTCTACTCCTCCTTCCTCACCCCCGGCTCCCTCCTCCCCCCTTTCCCCACCCCCGCTCCCTCCTCCCCCCTCTTTCCCCACCCCCACTCCCTCCTCTCCTCCTCTCTCTGCTCCTCCCCACTCCTCTCTCCTTGCATCCCCTCCTCAGAACCCGTCCTCACCTCCCTCCTGCATCCCCTCTCCTACTCCCCTCTTCGCTTCCCTCTTACCCGTTCCTCCACTCCCATCTTCTCCTCCTCACCTCTCTTATTTTCAGGCCTCCCTCGTACCCTGACATTCCTCCATCAGTTGGAAAATTATCTGTCTGGGAAATGGTCTTTAAGTGATCAATAATTAACTGCGTAAGTGCCTTAATTGGGGCCAGTCTGCTCACTCCAGTGTAACATTGCAGAGAGATCAATGCTGGTGAGAATGCATGGAGAAACACATATAAGGAATTTTACCCTCCTCCGCCGACAAATCCACTGGCAGGGCAGCATAAATGTCCAGAGTTTCCTTTGCTACATTTCAGATTTACTTGTTCTCTCTGCTACTGGAGTACCCTTTTTTTATTGGATGTGAATAATGTGAAGTGATACCTGTGTAATTCGCTGAGTCAGTTGCTGCGTGTTTCTCATCACTCCCAACTTTTATTTTTATTGACTTAAGAAGAAATTTAAAATGATTTGTTGACTCGCTATCACCTGTTTTATTGTATAAGGTCAAAATCTACTTCCGCTGGCCCAAAATCAACTTTTTCTCCTGATTGTGCCGCACCTATTACACAACTTGTTTCAAAATGTTGCTTTCTGAAAAAGATCTATCCAATTTACAAATAAATGAAACAATTTTCATTTTTCACAGTCTCTATCACGAGTTTTCATTAAAACCCTCCCAGTGGCTCACAGAAATATTGTTTCCACGGAAAAAGGGTCAGTATTTCAGCCTCAGACCTCATTCCTAGCCATTCCTATACAGTGCTGCCAGGTTGATACCATAAAGGGACTGTATATTTTCAGACTCCAGATTTTTTTCAAATGTTTTATCTCTTTTCTTTGTAGTTTTAGGAAATCTGAAGTCAAATCTTTCTGATGTTCTCAAATTATTCTTTCATGGGATCTGAGCATCATCCTTCACAAGGCCTGCATTAGTTGCCCATCCCTGATTAGCTTCTCAAGGCCAATTAAACATGCGACAAAAGTGCTGGCTTTGCAGCAGTGCACACATCCCATCAAAGGATCATTTTAAACTAAATTAGCTATTCTTTATTGCTCTATGTTGCAAGACAAAATATATCCACTCAAGTAGATATCCCTGTTCTATCTGGGATAGAATTGTACCAGATAATTGGGGATGGAATTGGTGTTTGGAGAACTCATAAAATCACAGAAATAGATGCTGGGTTGGGATCCCAACATCTTCTTGCCTCCCTCCAGTTTTCTTGGGATCAGTGCCTTCAAGAGCTCCCATGGCAGAAATGCATAGCCTATTCTGGCAATTCAAACCACAATACAGAATAATTTTATGGGTACAGTAATTCTTTCCCAAAGACACATAGATTGCATGTGGTGTCAGTGACCCCTTCCCAAGATACAGAAGGTGAGAGAGCAGCAAGAAATTATTAACACATTAAGTTACCATATACTATAAGGAAGGAATGCAACAGTAAATGGGCCATTCACAGTGCCAGATAAGTGTCCCTTCTCTGAGGACTGCAGTGTCCCTCCTTCACCTCTTGCTGTGCCTCCAGTGATGCTGTTACAGAAGATAAAATACAACAAGGGCCTGGGTAAAATAATCTGTCAGAGAGTTGGTGGAGACTCTACGGGTTCTACTGCACTGTAGGGATCCTTTCGATTCTACTGCTATCTATGGGGATGTCGAGCTGAAGTCTGGGAAGATGTTCTCAGGGGTCATTACAAAGAGAGAGCTTCAAAGAGTGTTTTTACTGAAGAAGGCTATGGAGATGAGAGGTTAATGATTGCAATATAATACTTGCATGCCAGTTGCATTGCCAGACCTCAAGAGGTTATTGAAGCATTTCCTGCACTTTACCCACATCTTACGTAGCACACTATAGCTGCTCACCTCCAACCAAGCCTGTCTGCCAAAATAGCTGGCCTCCTGTCAGCTTCTGGAAAGAGAAGATGCCTTTGTGCCCTCACAGGATCACATGTGCCACAGCCATAAATTATGGGGCTGACCACTCCTCATTTGCTCCTCTGCTTCTGTACCTTTGCTGTTCAAAACACAGTTCAACCACTATGCTTATTGCCTTGAAATATTATACCCTCAATTGGGATTTCTCACTGCTTCACCTGCCCACGTCTCCGAATTGTTTGCCAAACCATAATACACCAATTAATTGGCTGGTTGTTGCAAACTTCACCTGGAAGAGCTGCTACTCAGGGTCTTGTTGGCAACTTGGGTATGGCCCCAAAGTTCAGTCAAATTCTAAATGCATAAAATTCTTCATGGTATCACTGCTGGTTTAATACTTGAGCATTTTTATGTTCCCAACCTCAATAAATATCTGTTGGTTGTTTTGGGTAGCAAATAGCAAGAGTTGGCTGTTTCATTAAATTGGCCTCAATGAACTGTTCACTGTGCTGTGGTGTCATTTAGATGAATAATTGCACCAAAGATTTACAATATTTTATAATGTACTTAATCCCCAGTAGAAAAGGCATTTAGACGATACAGATTAATTACTTTTGATCCATTTATTCCTCTTTTTGCTTTCAGTAATGATGCAAATTTCGTGTCTTGTTGATCTATTTTGCATGTAACATTAAAACAGGCTTTAAGGAATTATTGTGATTATGCAACCATTGTAAAGCAGCTGTGATCAGATCAATGGATAAAATGATGTACATTCATAATATTTCTTAAATAAATCTGCAACTGATTATTTTCAGTGATCAAACCCCTTATAGTCTGGAAGTCTCTTAAAGAATCCTATAAGTATCTCAGAGTAACTGTGCTATTTTTGCCAACCATCAGCATTTTACTGTGACACCCACCATTTTGGCGATTGGATCAGTTTGGCACAAATGGCCCCTTCTGTTCCCTGCCTACAATGGACTACAAGCTTTTGATGTTTTGAATATCCAAAGAGGAAAAGCAGGACTTAACTAATATGTTAACTATGAAACTCTGGTAAGAGATCGTAGGGAATAGAACAGGTAGAGAAGAGAGGACCAGAATACATGATAAAATGCTGAGTAAGGTAGAGACAGGATGGTGAAAAAACAGGATAGTAATCAATGATGTGACAGAGTGAAATGGATGACATTAGGACAGGGAGGGGGTAATTAACAACTGGGGAAAGCAAATTGACGGCAGTAGAGGGAATCAGGAAGTATTGGTGTTAGAGGGGAAGCAATAGAAATTGAGGACAGTGCTTTGCAAGTAAAAGTGGAGAACATGGGAATTGTTCTTTGAGACAGTCAAAAGGGGAAGAGTTATCAACATTAACAAAAGGAGTGGGAATAAATTAGGTTGCCAGTCCAATAGGACAAAGGCAGTCAGTGTGAACTCTGAAGTGAGTTGGAAGAGCACAAACTCAATGGAGGGAATGTGCTAAAAGATTACCAGTTTAATTGGGTGGGCAAAGGATAAAAGTGGCAGGTTAAATGAATGTGAACTTGGAGGACTGGAAGATATATGTCTCAGTAAAAGATAGGGGAATTGGATGGGGTCTTGTATCTCTATAAACTAATACCTTTGTGAACTTGAGCACCGTGGGCTGGCTTTGTGGGAGGGTGCTGAGGTAACTTTTGGATAAATGATAATCTGGTTAGTCTGTTGAAGAGCCAAATGTCACTTTGTTTTTTCTTTTTTAAACAATTAAAATTGTATTTAGTATACATCAAAACATTTCATCAGAATGCAATAAATCGCAGGCACAAATTCAAAATGTTGCTGGAGAATTATGACTCCTCTCTTAAAAGAGTGCCACCAACATTTAGATGTCTCCTTGAACCATTCAAGTAGTTTTATTTTTCCTCCAATATAATTGATGAAATTTGGGTATACCCACAATTCCACATTACAAAGCTAATGAGCCCACTTGTTTCCACATGTCAGGTTCAGAGTCAATTTGTCAGCTTTTTTGGAAGCTTTGGATAGCTTATACTAATATTCTAAATTGGCATGAATGCTACTGTTGTAAGATAAAATCTTTGCATTACATTGTGATTTACTTTTGTTTGGAATGCTGACATTTAATGATTTTTTTTTCAATTCAGCAGTTTGCTTTCTTTGCCAGAACTTAAAGTGCCACCAGTTTTCTGTGTTTGGCAGGCAAGGATATGTAACTATTCCAACTGTTCAAAAAGAATTTGATACTTCTTATATTTTGCCAAAAACAATTCACCATCTGCATAGTGATGTATTTGTGTGGTAATTTCTTAGGTAAATTGTAGTGAAGAATTAATTGCGCTCTTTTGTGCCCTATATGTACATGCATTTCATGTGCAGAGGGATAGAGTTTTGGGAATAGGGCCTTGAGATGCAAGTTGGCACTGCATTGCCTGGGGCTTTTTGTCGGTACAGCACGAGAGAAGCAGCAGAATGACACTGCTACTCATGTTTGCTACAAATAAACCTGTTTGGACTTTAAACTGGTGTTGTGGGATTTCTTTGTGTTTTGCACGTGGTTGATGACAGTTCCAAAAATATGCAAATAAGGAAAGTGCTTTCTAGGCCTAGCATTCTTTTGAATTTGTGTTGATAGTACATTGTTACAGGGCAGTTCCCTTCAAAGCGGGTGTGCAGACAATAGGGAATCGACTACATGCTTTCCTTAAAAGTGCCTGTAAATTGGTATGAGTATTGGAGAGGGAAGGAGCGCGGGGGAGGTGTTGTTATGATCTTTACAATTTCCATGTGTTGCATGAGCAGAAGAGAGTTTCCATTTTTTGTTGGATTGCACATTAATTTAAACCCATCTGGTTCACCAATTCCTTTCAGGAAGGAATTCTGCCGACCTTACCTGGTCTGGTCCGACTCCAGAGCCACAGTTATGTTGTTGACTCTCAGTTACCCTCGGGCAACTAGGGATGGGCAATAAATGCTGGCCAACCAGTGATGGCCATGTCCCATGATTGAATAAAAAAAACTTCAATGTAAATTTTGTTTTTCTTTTGCTGTTTTCACCATCAGCACTGCTCCATTGTGATAGGCAATAGCTAATAATCAGGGAACGCCTTTTGAAATTCCTTTTTCCCCAAGGAACTTAAATGACAGGAAGGATTTCTAGGAGTTTCTTTATTGAATGTTCTGCCTGTTTATAAGCTAGTTTGCAAAGGCCTATCATTAACCCTGTTAATGGATTCACAGAGCACCTGGGCATATAAGTGCAGATATGCCTTTGGCACCCAGATTGGAATTGTGTCCTCAAGGTGAAAACTAGTTTGACTGCCAGAAAGGTAACCTGAAAGTTGGAGATGATAGATGGGTACAAACTGCACACCCAGCTTGGGTTCAGTATTTGATTGTTCATCATGCAGCTAGATTGTTGTAACGTTGTAATTTTTGTAACCTTGAACTATCTGAGTGTGGCATGGTTTCTAATTCTGTTTTGCATTTCAAAGTTATTCTCTCCTAAGGCATGCATATACATTTAAATCAAAATGAGAAATGTATGTAGTGAAAGGTTACACAAGTGAGAATTGCCTGTAGAACAGGTAATACTTTGCAGCAAGCACTCTTTGGAACCCCATTAAGTATATTGTACAGTTGGATATTCTATCCTTAGCAGATCACTTTGAGTCAATCACCTATATGTTGGAACTTAAGGTGCAGATTGCTTCTTTAATAGTATGGGTCAGGTGACTGCCTGGGCTATTATCTCTGCCCAGTATGGGACCCTTTTGGGCCGTCTTAGACCTGACATGTGAATGAGTGCCCACCTTCAATAAATAGCTCCCAGTATTGAAGGGTTCAAGACTACCTTGTGATTCTTTATGCCACGTAGTCCACAGGAGCATAGATAATGACCTTCTTCTGCATCTGTTCCGAAATAGTGTACACAGCATTCAGTCTATTTACCAATCGGTTTTCCAGAGAGGGTGCCCTGAATTCTCAAATTGAGTAACAAACATAGTACCCATATCATTCAGCTGCATATTCGTTTAACGGTACCTCAAACATCAGATTGCTTTAAAGTTATTTACAAGTCGCACGTAGTCTTACATTAACACTGCAATGAAGTTACTGTGAAAATCTGTTAATCGCCACATTTCGGCCCCTGTTTGGGTACACTGAGGGAGAATTTAGCATGCCCAATGCACCGAATCAGCACATCTTTCAGACTGTGAGAGGAAACCCATGCCAACATGGAAAGAATGTGCAGACTCTGCACAGACAGTGACCCAAGCAGGAATCGAACCCAGGTCCCTAGCGCAGTGAGGCAGCATGCTAACTACTGTGTCACCATGTTGCTCATTGGGTGCTGTATAATATTGTTACTTGACCACAGAGCCTGTTTTATATCTCCACATTGTTAATTTGTTTATCATGAACAACACTCCCTCTCCCAAGCCACGTTAAAGGTCAACAAATATTTTTAAATTAATTTTGAAGTTCAAGAACAATGAAATTATTTGTCCACATCTTCATTCACTTACATTTGAGTATTTACGTTCTTTTGTATCCGCTAGACATCATTTCCACTTGTCCCCATTGAGCTTGTTCCCTGTGCAAGGGCAAAGTTGCATTGACAGCTATGTATAATTATTCATATTAGCAGAAAGGTCAAGACTGTCAGTGCACTGCTCTGCTGGTGCCATCAGTACAGCTCTCAAATGTATAGGTTTAGATCCCACCCCCTGCATTGAGTGTACATTTTGTGTTGCATTTTCCCATAGCAGACAAATTTGATCTTTTAAACACATTTTGTAAGAAATATGTGTGAAATGAACTGAAATGGCATTGACTTCTCAATAGCAAATGAGCATCTTGCAGGAACACGGTAAAGCTGCAAAAATAATTTGGTTCAAAGCATTACTTGATGATCATTGAAACGCAAAAGAAAAGTGCAGTTCAGCATTTTTGTCTGTTACTGACATTTATCCATATGTATCAGTAAAGAAAGATAATTTTCTTTAGCTTTGTGGTTTGGGACCAAGCCTATGACTAGAATTATTTGGGGAACAATAGTTCTGCCCATCGGCTTAAAAGTCAGAGTGGTGGCAGTATAACACAAGGAGTTCAAAACATTGCCTTGTCTTTGATGAGAATGTGGCAGACAATTGAGACAGATTTAAGCAGAAATGGATCATCTTTTGTAGTGCAATGCAGTCTGAAAAAACCAGAAAGGTACAAGCCCATACATTGCTGAACTTAGAGGGTTCCCAAGCAGTCACAAAGTTTAAAATGTTTAAATTCGATTCAGAAGAATATAAAGAGGACCTTGAAATTTTCCAACAGAAATTTGAAGAAATATGGTCCCCATTTAAAAACATAATTTTAGACCGCCACATTTTCCTAGTCCACTGATCAGAAACCAATCAAATCAATCCAATCCAACATGGACACACTAAAGGTTTTAGCAGAAAAATGTGAATTTGAAGCGTTTATATATAAATTTTTTGGAGACTGGTTGGCACAGGGTATAGAAAATGACATATTCCAAGAAAAGTGACTGAAAAGAAAGATCTGATTTACAACATGTTTTAAAAATGTGCATTTTAAACGAGCAGTCTGAGTGATTTTCAGGCAGGAAATAGCATATTTTAGGAGGGAAACACGAGTATGTGCAGTATAGTGGGCACTCTACATCAGCTACAGCAGCTAATAGCCTGTGTATACAACTGCTGAACAATCTGAAGATTTTCAGCAGGAAACAACGCCATTAATGAGTATTTTAGAACATAGAACATAGAACAATACAGCACAAACAGGCCCTTCGGCCCACGAGTTACGCCGATCACATCTACCAATTCACAGACCCATCTATAACCCCCTATCCTATTCTTTTCCATATACTCATCCAGAAGTCTCTTAAAAGACCCCAGTGAGTTTGCCTCAACAACCTCTGACGGTAGTCGATTCCATTCACTCACCACCCTCTGAGTGAAAAACCTACCCCTGACATCTCCTTTGTATTTGCTTCCCTGCACCTTAAATCTGTGTCCTTTCGTATTGACCATTTCAGCTCGGGGAAATAGTCTCTGAGAGTCCACCCTATCTATTCCTCTCAACATTTTATAAACCTCTATCAGGTCGCCTCTCAACCTACGTCTCTCCAGTGAGAAGAGTCCCAGCTCCCTCAACCTATCTTCATAAGGCCTGCCTCCCAATCCAGGCAGCATCCTTGTAAATCTCCTCTGAACTCTCTCAATAGCCTCTACATCCTTCCTATAATGAGGCGACCAGAACTGCGCACAATACTCCAAGTGGGGTCTGACAAGAGTCTTATAGAGCTGCGTCATTACCTCCTGACTCCTAAACTCTATTCCTCGATTAATGAAGGCCAGTACACCGTACGCCTTCTTGACCACTTCCTCCACCTGCGAGGCCGATTTAAGAGTCCTATGGACCCGGACCCCGAGATCCTTCTGCTCTACAACACAGCTAAGACTCCTACCCCTTATATTGTACTCCTTCATCCCATTATTCCTGCCAAAATGTACCACTACACATTCATCTGCGTTGAAGTCCATCTGCCACTTCTCCGCCCAGTCTTGCATCCTGTCTATGTCCCGCTGCAACTTTTGGCAACCCTCCAGACCATCCACAACACCACCGATCTTTGTATCGTCGGTGAACTTGCTAACCCATCCCTCCACTTCCTCATCCAGGTCATTTATGAAAATGACAAACAGCAGGGGTCCCAGAACAGATCCCTGGGACACTCCACTGGTTACCGACCTCCATGCAGAACAAGACCCATCCACAACCACTCTCTGCCTTCTGCCGGCAAGCCAGTTCTGGATCCACAAGGCCAAAGCACCTTGGATCCCATGCCCTCTCACCTTCTCCAGAAGCCTTGCATGTGGGACCTTATCAAACACCTTACTAAAGTCCATGTACACTACGTCCACCGCCCTTCCTTCGTCAATGTGTTCAGTCACATTTTCGAAGAACTCAACTAGGCTCGTAAGGCATGACCTGCCCTTGACAAAAACCGTGCTGACTATTTCTAATCAGTCCAAACTTCTCCAAATGTTCATATATCTTATCACTCAGAAGCCTCTCCATCAGCTTACCAACCACTGAAGTCAAATTCACCGGTCGGTAATTTCCTGGACTATCCCTGTTCCCTTTCTTAAAGATAGGAACCACATCCGCGATCCTCCAATCCTCCGGAACCTCTCCCGTTTCCATGGATGACGCAAAGATCATCGTCAGGGGCTCTGCAACCACTTCCCTCACCTCCCACAATAACCTGGGGTACATTCCATCCGGTCCCGGCGACGTGTCTATCTTGATAGAATTTAACAGGTCTAACACATCCTCTTTCCTAACATCCACATACTCAATCTTTTCTGTATGCCGCAAACCTGCAGTGCAATCTCCCAGTTCACTTTCCACCGTGAATACCGAGGCAAAGTACTCGTTAAGCACCTCTGCCATTTCTTCCGGATTCACACAGACTTTTCCCCCTTCACCTTTTATCGGCCCTATCCCTTCTCTTCTCATCCTTTTACTTTTCACATATTTTAGAAGGCCCTGGGATTCTCCTTAATCTTACCTGCCAAGGCCTTCTCATGACCCCTTCTGGCTCTCCTAATTTCCTTTTTAAGTTCCCTTCTACACACCTTATACTCCTCTAGATCCCTAACATCCCCTAGCTCTCTGAACCTTTTATATACCATTTTTTTCTTCCTAACTAGGTTCACCACTACCTTCGTGCACCACGGTTCCCACGTTCTACCTGAACCAATTTTCAATTCAAGGGGCGTCCTGCACCAACTGCAGTGTCCAATACCTTCCAAATAGGGTGTGGTGTTTTGCCTTTGGAAAAAAGTGTAACCACTACGGCAAGTGGAATCAATTTGCCAAATGTTGCAGATCCAAATGACACAGTAACTTTGGCAGTCACTTTCCCAGGGCCAGGTGTGTAACTAGGATCAGTGTCATCTGAATGAAATGACCAAGACAGTATCAATGCAATCACAAAGAGGCCACAGAATGAGTAGCCACAGTGAAAAAGGATGGAAGATCAATATATATATTGATCCTGTACATTTAAACAAAGCAATTTTCAGACCAAATCACCGCATGAAGACAGTAGACCAGGTCATCTCAGACATGCTGCAAGCAAGAATATTTAGTGTGCTAGATACAAAATGCAAATTTTGGCAAATCCCACTGGATCTGGCATCCTCAGCATTGACCACATTCATGTCCCTGGTAGACAAATACTGTTTTCTCTGAATGCCACATGGCATCTCTACTAACAGTGATGTTTTTCAAGACAATATGGAACAGTTCTTTGCAGCTCTGATGAAGGGTGATCCTGACTCAAAATGTTGGCTCCATTCTCTCTCTACAGATGTTGTCACACCAGCTGAGATTTTCCAGCATTTTTTGGTTTTGTTATATGAAATCATAGTTGATGACATCCTGATCTGGAGTTGTATGGTAGCCGAACAAAATGAGCATCTTCCTCGTGCTCTATACAATATCAGGGACCTGATTTTAAGCTCAACCTTGCAAAGTGCCAATTCAGGGTCAAGCAGGTATAACCACCTGCTGATAGATGGTGATGTAAAACCTGATCCAGAGAAGACTGCGGCCAAATGTCAGTTGGACATTCCAGTTGATAAGCATGCTCTATAGCATTTCTTGGGTATGATAGACTAGCTTTCAAAATGTATTCCTGTGAAATCACTGGATCACTTCATCAACTCCTACCTCAGGATGTGAAATGGTATTGGTTATGAACAATGTCATTTAACAAACTCAAACTGTCATTGGCATCTCCACTAGTTTTGCAATGCTTCAATGTCCACGCTCCTGTCATAATCTCAACAGATGTGTCACAGCAAGTACTTGGTGTAGCATGCATACAAAATGGTAGGCCAATAGCTTTTGCCTCAAGGGCACTCGCTGACATAGCGATTCAATATGTATGTCAAAAATTCCATGACTTCTTCTATGGTCATCTGGCAACTGTGGAAACTGACCATCAACTACTCATAATCATCCTAAAGAAACCTCTTCACACAGTATCTGTACAGCTACAATACATGATGTTAAAACTACAACACTACAACATCAATGTAGTGTACAAGCACAGTTGCACTTCTAAGTCTGCGTAATCTTCCCTCAGAGTCAGCTTCCAAGAATGCACCAAGATCATGATCCCAACCACCATGTTGCAGCCAGAACTTGTACCCAAAGTGCACAAAGCATTGCTACAATGCAAATTAAACAACAAAGTGCACTATGACAAACATTCCTACGCTCAATGTCCTTTAGCAGTCAGCCAAATGGTCCATATGCAGACAGCATGAGGCTACAACCAGTTAACAATGCAAAAATGACAAGGCCCTGTACCCCACAGTTATGTGGTGGCCTCCAATGGTGACCTGCATATATGGAGTCACTGTCACCTGTTTCCAATGGCTGAGCCACCACTGGCAGCTGATTACTCAGATCAACCATTTTTCCTACACCTCAGGCCCAAATGTCTCCCTCAACTTGCACACCAATGAAGTCCTAAATGGCAAGACTAGGCCTTCATACTGCATGAAAGATGTGTCTTGCATCCCTACCACAATACGTACTGCCAACTATCGGTATCTGTTGGTATCTACACAACCAACATTCTGGATACTTGAGCAGGGTCAGCACATGGTTTTGGGACTTTGTCATGTTTTAAACTGTCTGGACTGACCAAAATCATTCTGCCCATTATGTTTTTGCCATTTCCACAACTTATCCTAAAAAAAGGGGAATGCGCTAGTTATTAGAGCCAAGTTGGAGTTCTATTGCTCAAGTGCACACAATCGACACACAAAAGAGACTATGCACCAACTACAAGAGCCAAATTGGTATTTTATTATTGGTACAAACACGTGGATGCTTCTGTAAATTTGTTGTTCTGTTTGCACATACTTAGTTATACATAGTTACATGTACATTGTTACATCCCATACCATGGGGGGCCCAACCTAAATGAGGAGGATGTAGACGCAATCATGTGGAGCATCACAAGAATGAAGCTTAGCAACATTACCCAGGATCTTGGATAGAGTTTGTGTGTTAATGAGAATTTAGTTAATAAATCTCCCATTTGTTGAAAGTCCTTTGAGCAGTCATTGATTTAATGAACAAAATCAAAACTACAGTCAGGCAATAAGTACTTGTGATCATGGTTTCCACCTCCATGTGGAGGATGTCCTATTCCAAGGGCGTTGGACAATCAGATAGCCAGGAGATCACCAGTTGCAGCAGTGCCACTGATGGCCATTGATGGTACTGCTGTCAGTTCCAGAAGAGGAACAGTGATGCAGGCCAGATAACAAAGGAAGTGGGGCAATGTCACCAAGGTCAGTCAGCAGGCCCTTCGGAGGTGAAGGACAGAGATTGGGAGACCAAGGTGGGAAAGTACAAAAGGGGATAGTCACATCCATTACGCTGTCACACAGTGTGAGTGACTCCTGCTGCTGGTAAAATACCAACAATGGCAAGAGGAGGTCCTTAAGTGGCCCTAAACTGGCAAGTTTAAGGCCTTAATTAACCTAAGGCTATGCCCAATACCCATCCTGTCATTGGTAAAATCCCATGGAAGCAGATAGGTGATGGACACAACACTCAACCATCCCCCCATCCTGATTTGAAGTCCCATCCCCACTGCAATTTTGAATGTCACAGTTGTGTCCACCTTCACTTGGAATACTGCGCCCAGTTCTGGTCTCCGTACTATCGGAAGGATGTGGAGTCCTTGGAGAGAGTGCAGAGGAGGTTTACCAGGATGCTGCCTGGTATGGAAGGACTGTCTTATGAGGAACGATTAGATAGACTGGGGTTGTTTTCCCTTGAAAGACGTCGGCTTAGAGGGGATCTCATAGAGGTGTATAAGATTATAAGGGGTATAGATAGAGTAAATGGAGGTAAACTTTTTCCACCTTTAGAAATGGATAGGACGAGGGGTCATGGCCATAGGGTGAGGGGGGCTATGTATAGGACGAATATTAGAGGGCAGTTTTTCACACAAAGGGTAGTGGGGGTGTGGAATGCACTGCCGAGTAAGGTGGTGGGAGCAGGCATGCTGGGGCTGTTTAAGGGTCTCTTGGACAGCCACATGAGCGGTATGCAGATAGAGGGATATATTAGGACTGTTTAACTACGGCTTTTTTCCACAGGTAATTCGGTCCATACTTGACCAACATTGAGCATGCATTCGGCAGGTGGTGCGGGTACAGCTCTTGGATGTTGATTCATGGGTTGCCTGGTACCTCATGTCGTAAATGAGTGCTTTATGTGGACCATCTGAAGGGCACCATGACAGCTCAGAGACTATCGATGTGGCTGTGCAGACACTTGGAATTGGGCCGGTGTCTGCGGGAGTTTGCGCGTTCTCCCCGTGGTTGCGTGGGTTTTCTCCGGGCACTCCGGTTTCCTCCCACAACCCAAAAATTCGCTCTTAGGCTGATTGGGAAACAAATTGTCCCTATGGTGAAAATTTTCCATATTAGGAATAATATATATATTATTATATAGGAATATTAAAATAGGATAATGTATTTGCTACTATATAGTATGACGGCGGCGAGGGCTCGTTGGGCCGAAGGGCCTGTTTCCCGTGCTGTGTTGCTTAATTAAAAAAAAATTAAATTAATTCAGTAGATGGCAACCTTTATTACAGATTAACAACTTTAAATGAAAACAGTTGTTCCCAATGCTGCTGATATTGTTGAGGGACATCCCTCAGAGCACTTGTGACAGGGACAGCCTCTCCTCCACCCACCTGCCATTGGCACAGATGTCTCTGAGTGACATAGTAACAGACAAGCTCCTGCCATTATGCAGGAGTCTCATGGCCTCAGGTGACTAAAGGTTGGTCGCCAAATCAGTGTTTTGATTTTCCAAATATCCTATTATTACTTCTTCAATAATTTACTTCTTTAAAAATTTACTAATAATAGATGTTAAACTAATTTTGGAAACTAACTGGTCTATAGTTTCCTACTTTCTGCCTCACTCCTTTTTTGAATAAAGGGATTACATCATCGTTTTCCCATCCACTGAAACCTTTGCCAGGGAATTTTGGAATATTATAACCAATGGATCCACACTATCGCCGCTGCCACTTGTTTTAATACCCTAGAATGTAGGCCATCAGGCCCTGGGTCCTTGTCAGCCTTCAATCCCAATAGTTTGTTGAGTACTATTCCCCTATTAATGATTACTGTTCCTTCCCTTTTATTACCTCTCCATTACCTATTCCTACTGGGATGATACCAGTGTTCTCCACTGTAAAACCTGAGGCAAAATATTGATTTTACATTTCCACCACTTTTGTGGTCTCACTGAGCAACTACTCACACTTTATAGTTTCCAATTCCTGTCTCAAACTTAATTATTCTTTCTCCTATAATTTATTAGACGTTATCTTTCCTCAACCACTCCTTCCATCGAAACTCTCATAGAGCTAGCCCCTTGTTATCTCATATGACCTCTTTATTTGATATCAATCACAGACAAGGTAATCTAAAAACACTTCCTTATATCCGTCAACACTCACAAATCCCTACTATAACTAGGTTAGTTGAAATTCAGTTGAAGCTGCTTCTGATCTCTGTTCCACTTCTTCTTTGCTGAATTACATGATATCTGTTACAAAGCTTTCTTTAAAAGAACAGAATATTCACCACATAACTATGCGGCAGTATCTTTGGGGAGAGAAATAGTTAACATTTTAAGTCCATGTGACTCTTCAGAGTTATTTCTGAATTTTCTGTTTTTATTTCACCTTTCCAGCATCCAAAGTATTTTCCTTTTGACAAGTTTCTGAAGCTCTGTATGAGCTGCCAATTGCACTATTTTTATTATAAATAATATTTAAACTACTTAAATATCCAATTTTACTGGTGATCCTATTCTCTGAAGACTTTGTCTAATTTAATACAAACTCTCTCTTCACCACATATTCCATAGATACTAATATGCATCTAAAAATATGATGTGGAGCAAAGAATACCTTTCTAAGTGTAAGCAACAGATCCATTTCATCTTTTGTATGAATAGGTCCTACTACCAATGATTGAATCCAAGCATTGATGCATCATAAACCTTTTCTCCCTTTCAGCATCCAGTTGCTTTACTTTTAGAAATAATTGTAATTATGGATAAGTAAATTTCTAAATATTTTTTCATGTTGTACAGTTTTGCAGTCGAGTGAAGGTAAGGAGAATTTATATGACAGACCGATTGCTAACATATCATTCACTGTCCAACTTCTGTGTTGGTATTGATGTGTATCCTTAGAGCTCAAATTTCACAAGTGTTATTGTAAAACAATGAACTCATGTTCCAATACAAATTGAAGAAATCTTGAATGCAAAAAGACCTATTTTGGGGAAAAAACATGTTCTCATGCAGTTAGGAGTAACACTATTTTACTGAACCGTGTACTAATTTACCGAGTAAAGTGTATTTTAAAATATCATTAAATGGTGATACATAGAACATGGTCATTGTATGAGTTAACCAGTTTATGGTTCACTACTTTGAATGCTCTGCCCAATTTTGTAGGGTAATTAACTGTCAGTTCAAGATAAAAGTCTCATTGTGACGTACAATATAAATTTTCTACAACTCACAGCCAGCCATAAAGACCCAATGTAAACATTGAACTCATTGTAAGTTTCAACAAAGTAGAATAATAATTTATTCCAATTGCCTTAAAGATTTTTTTAATATTCTGAATATTCATATTCACTTTGGAAACTAAATCTGTCACAATGCGAATGTGCTTTTGTATTTCTGTGTATGTTTTAGAGTATCATTGCATAATTTTCTGTTTTATAGATTGTCTAACAAACTACATTAAACAATGTGGTTCTTCTTTATGGTGCAGTTGACGAATGAAGTGTTGAAAAATAAAATATACTTTAACAGTACCTTTCATAACCTGAGGATATCCTAAAACGCTGAAGAACTTTTGAAGTTTAGATATTGACATAGAAAATATGGCATCCAATCTTCACACAATCTCTCACAAACAACTATGTGGTACTGACTAGATAATCTGATTTTGGTTGTTTAAAGGATAAATATTGGCCAGGACTCCAGGGATAATTCTGATGTTGTTCAATTACTTGGTGCTGTGGGATCATGGCCAGAATTTTACAGGCGAGCGAGGCTGATAGAATGGAATTCTCCATTTGCTTCAAGTGGAATCTTATGAGGCGAGGTGGTAAAATTCCAACACATAGATCCACCTGAAATTGCAGATAGGGCCTTGGTTTCGCATCTTTTCTGAAAGACAGCAGCTTTAACAGTGTCACACCCCCTCAGTATAGAACTGGAGTAACAATCTAGATGTGCTGAACAGTCGACTGCTTAAAGACACAATACAGAGAATGAGGATGTCATGTTTGAACCTGAATTGTGCTCAGGTAGCACATCCCATCTGGTATGACCATAATATGACTTGGAATATAAAGCACTAAGCAGGTCATTCAGTCCAAATCGTCTATGTTACTGTTTATCCGCAACACTAGTCTTCTATTCCAGTTGCCTCATTGTAGTCTTTTGGCATATCCTTTTATTTCCTCTCATCTACTTATCTGATTGGCTTTTGAAAGCATCTGAACTATTTCTCTCAATCACTTTCTGTGCTAGTGAGTTTAATGTATTAACATAGAACATAGAACATTACAGCGCAGAACAGGCCTTTCGGTCTTCGATGTTGCGCCGACCAATTAAGAAAAAGCAATGACCCTCTAACTTAAACCATTCCCTTTTCATCCATAAACTTATCTACTAACCTCTTAAACGCCACCAAACTTGGCGCATCTACAACTGCAGCAGGCAGGGCATTCCATACCCTTACCACCCTCTGGGTAAAGAACCTACCTCTGACATCCGTCCTATAACTACCACCCCTTAATTTCAAGCTATGTCCCCTCGTGCTAGCTTTCTCCATCCTCGGAAAAAGGCTATCACTGTCCACCCTATCTAAACCTCTAATCATCTTATATGTTAACTGCTCTGACCAAAGCATTTCTCCTGTTGAAATCCCGCAGAGACCATTAATTTTTAAAAAGACATCCAAACCAATGGAAATGATCAAAGGATTTCATGTTTCAAGGCTTTTACTATAGTAAACTGAAATTAACAGGAATCAAACTTAACAAGCAACTACAATAGGACAGTACAGTAGCACAGTGGTTACCACAGCTGCTTCCCAGCACCGGCTTGGGTCACGGTCTGTCTGGAGTTTGCATGTTTTCCCCTTGTCTGCATGGGTTTCCTCTGGGTGCTCTGTTTCCTCCCATGGTTTTGGTTAGGTGCATTGACCTGAACAGGTGCTGGACTGTTGCGGGTACTGGATTTTCACGGTAACTTACATTGCAATGTAAACCCTTACCAGTAACTAATAAATAAAATTTTTATATTGAACTAAATAAAAGGTACTTTCACATCAGCTAACTTTTTTCATCAAGCTACATCTAGAAAACTATTTTTGCTATGCACTACACTTCTGACAGATATGTGGCATTACAAAAACAAGTTCATTATTAATCCAGTTTTCCAGGAGGTTCACTGCCCCTGGCTGCACTAGGTTGCGATCATTTCACTCAACTCAAATCTTCCAGATCTCCAAAAGTCTTGTCAGTTCTATCCCTTTCCTTAGAAAGGGAAAGTAACTCTTACAAGCATCCTGTTGGTTCTGGAAGTTAAAGGATTCATTTTAACACATAACCATCTTGTAAAGTCCAGCATTCATAATGTTCCTTATTTACTTATTGGATTTACAAATAAATCCATCTTGTACTTATCTTAGTTTGGATTCTCCTACAAATGAAAACATTGGGCTCAATTTTACACGTCCTTGTTGGTATGTTTTGAATGTGAGAGCTTGTAAAATATAGCAATGCCCATCCCATCACCTTCCCACCCACCCCCAAACTTGTCCTTATAATATGGGAAGGATGGATGGGAGCCAAAATTAGCAATGTGTACTTATTCAAATAAGTAATCTAAGATAAATTAGACTTGTTACAAAACCAATTGATCCTGTTAATGCACAATAAAATGTTTGGTGTGAGCAGTTAGCCAGGAGTGAACAGCCTAATTTTTTTTCACAAAGTTCAAAGAATAAGAATAAAGAGGGGTTTTGGTCTTCAGGTACTGCCCTTTGCCAACTGGGAGGGATGGTCATCTGGCAGATGCTAATTGTCACAAAGACCAAATCCAAACGGGAAATTTAGCCTATGTATTACATCTCTTCTTTTTGTATTTTATCAATGAGAAGAGACATTTACTGGATTCAGAAACCACAAACTCTAGTACTACTTTGGGGATTTTAAATATTAAATTAAAACATTTGTTAACAATAAGAAGAAAACTGAAACACACAAAATTACATTTACACAACTAAAATTAATCTTACAGAATATTCCCTCAAAACGACTTCCTATCTGCAAGTAAATTCTCCTTTAAGAAATAATCCCTTATATTTACAACAAACATCCAGTAAAAATGTTCCCAAGGCAAAGCTTTAGTGAGACATACAACACTCCTCACTTCCCATTTTAATTTTGCTAATTTGTCAATTATTTTCTCCCTTTAGCTTCCAAATCCAAATGTATTAAGCTTTTTAAGCACATCTCCAGTAAAATGTCTGTTTTGTTAGCTTCTGAAGTAATTTTCCTGGCCAATCATCGTTGTATCTTTAGTTTCCCTTTACTGCTAAGCTAGACTCTGGAGCCCAAATGTGTCCTAGATATAATTTCAGTTCACTCACACAGGTCCTTTCTTCAAACCACATCACAGTATGTGGCACTTAAAGAGATGCCAACTTAAGAATTTCTGAACAGTGTCCCAAAATTCATAAATTGCATGAAAAATACATTGAAATTAAGACTTTTCATTACTAAGCTTATGTGGTGTATAATTTGATAATTTAAACTTTATTAATTACACAAATATGCCGCAAGATTAAATCTAACATCTTAATTGAAAAATGATATTGGCCTTACCAGTTTTTTTTCTTCCACACTCTTTCATAGAATGTGGGCATCTCTAGCAAAGCCGGGATCTGTTACCATTGCCCTGGAACTGAATCTTTGGAGAACAGGTAACATTGCTATGGATCTGGAGTCACATGTAGCCAGACCAGATATGTCATATCTCCTTTTCTGAAGGATATGTGTGAACCTGATGGGACTCTATGATAATTGATGATAATTCCATGATCACCATTACTGAGGTTAGCTGTATAATTCCAGATATATTGACTGAATTTCAATTCCACCAGCTGCTGTGGTGGGATTTTAAGCCATGTTCTCTGAGCGTTTCCTGGGCCTCTGTTTTGGTTCATTATTCATTACACAATCTAGAAGTGAATCTTTTCTTGTTGGATTCTTTGTGTACTAAGTAACAATGGAATCCAGTATACACTGTACAAACTTGATTCCCTTTTCTTCTTTTACTGCTTCTTTTCATCAGTTGTACAGGGAGTAGTTAAAATCTTCCATGATTATTATTTCTATGCCTCCTGCTTATCTTGTAGATTTACCTACATTTTCCTTCTCCAAATTCCCTACCATTATTTGGTGATCTTTAGTTTACCAGTGTTATGGTGATTGATCCTTTCTGGATGGATTCTGTATGTACCTCACTGCTAGTAACATTCTTTTTCTACTGTCATTATGCTATTTTTAACTAGTACAGCTAATTCCCTTCTTTCTTCACTTTCCTGCCTAAATGTGACTCTATTTAGTTGCCAATTTTGCTCGCTATGAGCTTATGTTTCAGTTGTCATTCCAATAGTGGATTTCCCTACAAATGAATGCTTCTACTTCATCAGTTTTGCTTTTAATAATTCTGATATTGCTGTTTACTTTTCTTATTATTCTTACTTTTGAGGCATTATTTTATGTATGTACATATTCTTCCTTCAATTTCTCCTTTAGTTTATTTTCCTAATGCTTAAATTTCTGCAATTTCTGGCAATTTTATTCTACCACCACCCCCCCCCCCCCCCCCCCCCCCTCAACCCCACTGCACATTATTAGTTTAAAGTCATGTTACTGCCTAATGAATCCTTTCTACTTCGACCAACCCAATTCAAGTGCTCCTTCCTGTCATGGTACAGATTCTAATGTTTCACGGAACACCTCTTTTTCCACATCACTCTTAACCATGTGTCATATTTTCTAATCTGTTGGTTGCTAAACCAATTTATACATTGCTGGGTCTGAGATCCTACTTTTTAATTTAGCTCCTCACTCCATTAACAAAAACTCTTCACTAATCTTTTGTATGCTGTTGGTTCTGATGTGGGTTCTCTCCCTACCTCTCCAGATCTTTTCCCCTGCCATTTATTTAAGTTCTTTTTAACTCCTTGGGATAAGCAGGGAGAATTATCACTCAAAATTTTCTCTCTTCTTCATTATCCAGCAACTCTTGCTAGAAACCATGTAGTTGTGGGCATCGAACGAGGACAAGATAGTCTCTTCCTTGTTTATACTGTGTTAGCACTTGCAGTCTAGACTCTATTGAGAACTGAATAACTCAGAAGGGTAACTTTAACCCCAGTTCCACCAATGGTGCACTCCCATCACAGGTTTCCTGGTGTTGGGCGGTGTGTTCAATGGAAAATCCTATTGACAGTGACAAGACTAGAAAATTCCTTTGTTAGCCAAAGGCGGACCAGATCTGCTGCTGTGAAACACCTGGCAGGGTGTACAAAAAATCCCTTTTATCGTTAATTCCTTTTGGTTTTACTGAACAACCCATCTGAGGAGTCATGCTTTTAGCATGTACGTGCAACATGCCTTCTTAAGTTCCCACTTTGAACCCCTACCTTCTGCAGTTTTAGCAGCTAAAATTCCATGCTTTATTGTTCTCCATTTCACTTAACTAAATATCTGTTTACCCCACTGCTGTTAATTTCCATATCAAAATCCCTCAGTGCAGCTGAACCTTTATCAATTCCCTTTCATCTAATTCTTTAATCTTTATTTTATCCAAGCTTCTTGACAAGTTATATATGAAAATTCACCACTTGTCTGTGTATTAGTGAGCAGAAAGAAATCCCACAACACCAGCTTAAAATTTATTTGTAGCAAACAGGTTTATTTGTAGCAAAAGCCACAAGCTTTAGGGACAGGCTGTCCCTTTGTCAGGTGGCTGGGAGTTTGGACTTTAAACTGGTGTTGTGCGATTTCTTTCTATTTTACCCCAGTCCAACGCTGGCATCTCCACATCATTAGTAGTGAGCAGCCTTGTGTCTTGGAATCAAAAATTTCTGGAAAGAAAGGGATAATGTTGACAGCAAAATTAAAGAATTAAAAAAGGGGCTTTTTACTGGGGTACATTTGCCATGGGCAGAAAGGAATCCAGCACATTATTTTTAGCGTGAGCCCTGAGCTATTTTAACACATATGTCTTGTTTAAATATTGCAGCATACTCTGAAACCAGCAGGATTCATGCTAGAGCTGGCTGCTGAGTGTAGGAAATTGGATTTGGGAGTTTTAGGATTTAGGGGTCCATAGAAATGTGTTACAAAGTTTATCATGACCTCTTCGGGCTCATCAGTGCCTTCCACTGTGGTTCAGCTATGAAGTCTTATTCCTTCCAGGCATGTCCCTGACTTGACATTCAAATTTTGTCATGATTTAATGAAGCACAATGAAGTTCTTTGATTTTAAAAAGCCCTCCCCCACAATTGTATGGGACCCTCCATTGACTTTAAATATGTCAAATATGAAATGAGGTATGACTGGAATGGAGCAATCTTAGGCTAATAAGTTGACCCAGCCCAAAATTAAACACACTGCACCACCCACACTCAGACAACAATTCTCACTCTGTGATGGAATTTAAAATCAAGACCAATGTCCCTGCACTATTGATAACCATAACAGAAACTACACTTCACAAAAACTGATGATTTCACCCAACTGCATTATCCTGTGAAGGCCGATTCGTTTGACAGAAGTTTAGAAGGATGAGAGGTGATCTGATTGAAATGTATAAAATTCTAACAGGGCAGGACAGATAAGATGCAGGAAGGATGTTTTCCCTGGTTGGGGAATCTAGAACTATTGGACACAGTCTCAAGATATGAGGTCTGGGGACTGAGATGAGGAAACATTTCCTCACTCAAAAGGTTAGTGAATCTGTGACATTTTCCAACACAGAAGGCTGCAGAGGCCAGGCCACTGTATGTATTCAAGAAAGAAAATGATTTTTTTCAGATTTTAATGGCATCAAGCATTATGGGGAGAAAGCAGGAAAATAGCCCAATTCATAACTAGCATTAATGATCTGGATTTGGTGGAACAGATAACATTCTCTTTGGCAGATTCAGATGTGACATCATGCCAGAAGGTTTATCGACTAATGGTGTCTTTATCTTTCTCTTTCAGATGGAAAAAATGACCCATAGGTTATATGCATCTTGTCAAGAAAGAATGTGAAGCAACTTAATAGAAAGGGAAAGTGAATTGAGGCTAATATACCTAGGGTACACTGACCGGTTTGTTGTCTCATGTGGTCATGCTGAACATTGCATAGAGAATTTATATTTCATTTCAGAAAATAAAAGGTCAGGGAATCTTTACAAAATTGACTTTGGTGATTGGATTTTTAAACATCCCACACTTACTCGAGGGTTGGATGCAACCACCACTTTGAAAAAGAATGAGATATCAGATTGGTCATGATTACAGTGAATGGCAGAGCAGGCTTGAAGGGCCAAATGGCTTACTCATCCTACTCTGATTATCTTTTTCCAGACAGCTCCTGTGTATATTCTCATGCATGCATTGAACTTCCTCTTATATGTATCAGTGCTATATACATCAATCATTCCATTTGACAGCCAGTCCAGCATTCTCTCTATAAGGAAATTTGTCCTGAGTTCTTTATTTGATTTTTTTTGTTTTTATTCCAATTCAATCAAATCAAGTCTAATTCAGAGTTTCAACAAGTTGAGACATTCCCGATCCAAGCTGATAAAACAGAGCTTTCACCTCCTGACTTGGACTTGATCTCCATGATCCAAGCTGATTGGAGTAGGCATTGCAGCTCCTCCAAGACTTAATCTCATTTGCATCTTAGTCAAAAGACCGAGATGCCGCTTTTAAAAATTGCTTCAAATGAAGCTAAAATGTAACCTAATGATTTCATCCAAGCACAGCACGTGGATACTATACTTGATCTTAGCCAAAAGGCCAAGAAGCAAAAGACAATATTGACAATCCCTTGTTTACGGCTAGTAACTGTTTTCCATATCCTATCAAACCTCTTCATAATTTTAAAGGACCATCTATTAGTTTTTCTCTTTTCTGCACACATGTGCACAGCCTACCCATTCTTTCAAACAGAACTTGTTTTTATTTATGTAGCTCTTTCCATAACCTCAGGATGTCCCATAATGTATTCCAATACTTTTTTGGGTCTTGTCAATATTAGGCCAGCGCAACAGTTTATTTGTGTAGCAAAACCCACAAACATTGATGAGATAAATAACCAGATTATGTTTTTAAACATTTTATTCCATCCTTCAAGTTACAAAGGCAATGCGCAGAATGGATCAGGCAAGTCAAAATCCATTTCTTGCTAGCTCCAAAAAACAAATTCAAAATCCAACTAAAGGCTGGTGTTTCTCTGCGCTTCTGGATAGTACGTTGCAATCTTTAGTGACATCTCACCCTAAAGATAGCGTCGCCAAGAGGCCAACATTCCCTCAGTGTTGGATGAGCCTTAATTCTGTCCTGCAATCTGGCATGGGGCTTCCGTATAAAATCCTATGATGCCGGGCTGGTTGTGAATGGAGTCTGCAGTTTGCAATGCGGTTTAACTGTAATCGTATTTTTACACAATGTCAAATGGGTTGCACCCATGAAAGTAGACATTTGATTATGTTGTGAAACGAGTTGGAATTCTGGAAGAGGAGGGCATCGCAATTTTAAATAGAAATATGTGTACAAAACAATTTTAAAAATGAAAAGAGTTGGTGCGACAAAAAAAATTCCGCTGGCTCTGATCGACGAATGTGAAACATATCCACTTAGTAGCATTATTTAATTTGCGCTGCTCCCTTTATTTGTTGCAGGACACTGTAAAAAGTTTGATAAATCAATGAATGCTGCCGTGCAGCTTCGGTAGTTTGCGGCTGCGATTGGGAGTTCACTCGCGCTTGTCTCGCGGCGGCGCCGCTGCCGCCACCGCGAAGCGGAGCGGCTCGAGCTGCGCCCAAGTCGCGGTTACCAGGCGATTTGGAGCCTGCGTCAGCACGGGAGCGGCGTCAGTGCGAGCTCGAGCCCCAGCCCGAGCCTAGCGGCCGCCGTCCTGAATCCGAGCTCGAGCCCACAGCAAGGCCCCGCCCCGCCTGCCCGCCAGAGTCCAGTAGCGTCTCTCCTCATCCCTGCACACTTGTACTGCCAGTTCGCAGATGGCGTCGAGGCAGCGGGGGGTCCGAGTGGGGCTATAAACCGGCGACCGGGAAGAGAAACACACTCGGGAGGGAAACACAGCGGAGTGGGGCTGAGGACAGACCCGGGAGAGTGAGGGGGGAAGAGAGTGAGGGCAGACCCGGGAGAGTGAGGGCAGACCCGGGAGAGTGAGGGGGGTAAACGCGGGCTAAGACCCTCAGAGATGACGGAGCCAAGGAGGAGAAAAGCAGAGAAGGAGCCGGAGAACCTAAGCGACAAGGTAAGGAATTGCCTGTTATCACAGATAGGAATTGCTGTTTGTGTGCGACCAGGTATGAAACCTGATGTAGTTCTTCGATAACCCTGCTGTACATAAGGAGCTACTGAGGAAATGTGTTTAAAGCAGACCTCTAATCCTGCTAACGTTAAGTAATTACCGAGGCAGAATAACTATAAGCAAATGAGCGTGTTTGGAACAAGAGGAAACCTGACTACACTTTGCTGTATGTGTTAAATACTGACAATGTCTAAAATCCAGTGTTTAACCTATTATGTGTGATGATTAAACAATAATTCACCCAATTGAGTCAGTATTGTGTAACTAACAAGAATATCAGCAGACCTATAAATCACAAAGCAATTCAAATAAAAAAATAATCTTGGTTGTGCTGTACATTTCGACAATCACAAGACCGAAAGGTAATACAGAGTTCTAGTCTCTGTACTTAGCAACTATCAGGTCACATTTCATGAGACGTTTGTATCCATTACACTTATTGTCGCCTACATTTATAATTTTATATATAAACCATATTAATTTATAGAGTTCCAAGTGAGGGAATGATTATAGAATATTAAGTGTATTTATATTTATGTTAAACTTGAGTTGAAAATGATCAACGTAATCCCTAAAAAGAAATTTTGTGATCTGGAGTAAACTCACAATGATTATGTTACTGTCTTTAAATGTCCTCGTGAATGTGATTGCCACACTGAGTCATTCTGGACATCTTTACTGTTAATGTTGGTCTTCAAACTTATCAATGCCTTGAGTAAACATATTGCAACTGAAGTGGACTTAAACTGTGATTCTTAGATTATCAGATGTGGTTATAAAACTTGAGTGATTTTTCAATGTTACTTGACCCCAATGTGTTGAGTTCTTGAAACATTAATTTGGTTCACTGAGCTGACCTCTTTCATGCTTGTGTTTGTCGTCCCTCAAACTATTGTTCAATATTTTGCCATTTTACTGTGGTTGTGCTGTCTGATTTGATATTAAAATATGGATGAGATGGAACTTTCTGCAACTCATCATTGCAAGACTGATATAAAAGCAAAATTTTGTGGATGCTGGAAATCTGAAATTAAATCAGGAAGTGTTGGACCAACCCAGCAGGTCTGGCAGTATCTTCAAAGAAAGAGCAGAGTTAACATTTCACATTCAGTATGACTTCTCCGAATGGAGAAGAGTCATTTTGATTTGAGCATTTCCAACTTTTGACCATTGAGCTTGTCTTTCTCTAAGGTTTGATGCTACTTACAGCTATGTTGGAGGGAAAAAATGAGTGATAAAAGTGTTTGTGATACTCAAATATTCAGCAAGATTATAATGAATATAATAGCTATTGGTGAGCTGGAATTGTGAGGTGACAAAATTACAAATTAAGGTTACAATGATAGGGGATGAGGTAAGGATGGAGACAACAAGATGATATGGTCAATTTTAGTGAAAGATTGGAACTGGGATTTTAATCCTGACACAATTGAGCATATCTCCAAGCGCATTTAGTTAAACCATGACCAAGGATGAAATCGAAATAAATCTGGGAGCTTCTAGTCAGGTGCAGCCAACTTCAGTCTTACAATAAAAACAGGAAGTGCTGGAAAAACTCAGCAGGTCCAGCAGCATCTGTGGAGAGAGAAAACAGAATTGTGTTTCATATCACACTCTTGAAAAAAGAGTCATATTCAACTCAAAGTTAAGCCTATTCCTTATTACATGGAAGTGTGGTACTGTATCAGTTTATAAAAGTGAAATACTGTGCTGGGAGTTTGTCTGTTTTTAGTTCAATGCTGGAAATGCTCGGCAAGTCGAGCAATAACTGTGGAGCAAGAAACAGAGTTACCATTTCAGATCAATGCCTTTTCATGAGAACCCATCGTCATCGACTTGAAATGTTAACTCCGTTTCTTTCTTCACAGATGCCGCCTAACTTGCTTAGTATTTTCAACACATTGTGTTTTTATCATCAGTTTATATTCATGATTATATCATTAAAAGTCTAATGATGACCATGAAACCATTGTTTGTTTGTTATAAAAAAAACCTACCTGGTTCACCTAATATCCTTAAGGGAAGGAAATATTTTTCTGCTATGGCCTATGTGTGAATCCGGATCCACAGCAATGTGGTTGACTTTTAAATGCCCTAAAGTAATGGCAATAAATGCTGGACCGTCCAGTGATGCCCACACCCCATGAATAAATAAAATGCAAAAATTCTTCATTTTTTTTAACTTCAGTCTGAAAACAATTAAGTAAGGAATATGCTAATTTATACATCTTCACGTTCAACTGTGATAAGTTACTTTCCACAAGTGACATTGTTTTGATCATAGCACCTCAAGAGCCATCCTGTTTCATAATATATTTGCAATTTCATCTTAGATGTATTTTTATATAGAATTATTATTTAATACATTTTAAAAGAACACAACAATGTGTTAATATAAAGACAACATTGCTAATTTCAGTAACCAAATGGACATTGAAAAAGGATTAAAAAGCTGAGGACTTAAATGTTAATGTAAGTAATAGAGAAAATGTCAAGAGACGGGAACAATGTCTAATGCTGTTGTCAGAGTAGAAACGAGTGATAGGTATTAATGCCCAAATGTTCAGTGAGATTATAATATGATTAAGGCTAGGATTTAGGACAATTCTAGTGATGCTCATAAACATGTTTATATAGGGAGCATATATGTAGGGAAAAAAATCATTAACGTTTCTGTTTAGAAAGAGAATCTGAGTTAATATAAAAATAACCTCTAGTATAAAGTATGGGCTATGACATTTGGGGTCAAAATGAATACTATAAGTGAAGCATACAGATCTTCCTTAGTAATATAAAAAGTTTCCAGCTTGCTGAGGTGTTTATTGCAATTACATACTCCACATTTCCAATAAAATTATCAAAATTATCTGATTATTAGGGTCGTTATATAACCATTAATATACTTTGATACTTTGATCATTCAAGTTGCTGCTCACCTTTTGTAGATATGAATAATTTTTGCATCAAAAGAATTAAAAAGAAAACAGTAAATTACACCAGAATCAGGAGAAAGTGAAACTCCAGCACTTTGGAAGTTATAATGGTTTAAATTTTATGAAATTTATGAAAGCAAAGTGGAAACAAAACAAGCCCGTGCAGCAAAATTGTTGTTAAAATTATATTTTGGATTAATAAAATTGATTTTTTCTGTTTACAAATTAATAAATTGCCAGGTAATGACCATAACCAAAACCACTGCCAATCGATGGTGTTATCATTGCTGAATCTCCCATTGTCAACATCCTTGGGGCTACCATTCACCAGAAACTCAACTGGACTTGTCGTATAAACACAACAACTACAAGAGCAGGTCAGAGGCTAGGAATATTGTGGCATGTAACTACCTTCTGACTTCCCAAGCCTATCCACTATAAGGCCTGAGTCAGGAGTGTGATGGAATATTCCCCATTTGTCTGGATGGGTGCAGCTCCAAAACACTCAAGAAGCTTGACACCATCCAGCACAAAGCAACCTACTTGATTGGCATCCACTCCCACCATCACCGACGCTCAATACCAGCAATGTGTACTATTTACAAGATGCACTGCAACAATTCACCAAGATCCTTAGACAGCAACTTTCCAAACTCATGACCACTTCCATCTAGAAGAACAAGGGCAGCAGGTACATGGGAGCGCATATTCACTTCCAAGTCATTCACTGTCCTCACTTGGAAATATATCGCCGTTCCTTCACAGTCACTAGGTCAAAAATCCTGGAATTTCCCCTCTATTGGCATTATGGATCAACACATAGCATTAGCCTGCAGTGATTCAAGATGGCAGCTCACCACACCACCTCAAGGGCAATTAGGAATGGGCAATAAAGGCTGGCCAACCAGCGACACTCATGTGCCACAAATGAATAAACAAAAAGTAGTTATCAAATTGGTTTTAAAAAAATTCCCCCTGAATTTGAGAGGGAAATTTCCATATTTTCTCATTATTTTTTCTGTCAAAATTATGGTAGGGCCAGTAGTTATTGTACACCCCGAGTTGCCCTCAAGAAGGTAAGCTGCCTTCTTGAACCACACAATTTGTGATTTGGAAACATCTACAGTCTGGTAGGACAGGACTTCCAAAATGTTGACCAATTAAGATCAAAGGAATGGCTTGCAGATGTTATACATTGCTGACACGGTGTGCTGGTGGTTTATGAAATGAATGTTTGAGGTGTTAATGGAGTGTCGATAAAGTGGATTGCTATGTCTTTGATGGTGTTGAGTTATTTGAATGCTGTTAGAGCTGCATTCCAATCATCAGTCAACTGCTGAATATTGACTCCTGTTTCACCTTGTAGATGATGGGCAAACTGAGGAATCAAGAGGTGAATTACTCACTGTGGAATTTCCAGCCTCTAACTTGGAATTTCCAACTTCTAAATTGTTGTTGTAGCCACGATTTTATATGGTTGTCTCAGTTAAATTCCTGTAAATGGTAACCCCAGGATGTTGCTGATAGGGCATTCAGAGATGATCATGTCATTGAACGTTAGAGGACAATGGTTAGATTCTCCCTTGCTGGAGATAGTCATTGCCTGATACTTGTGTGGTGCAAGCATTATTTGTCATTTCTTGTTAATGCTGCCTAGATCTTGCTGTATGCAGATTCAGATCTGGAACTGACGGATCAGCTACAAGATTATTTGTAAGCGTCATTTCATTGCAGTGGTGATGTACATTCTGTCACTTTAATGATTGAGAGAAGGCTTTTTGGGCAGATGGGATTTTTCCTTGTTTTTGAGTTGTGAATAGCTCACTCATGCTTTTAGCATTGCATTATGTATTGTGCTGCCATGTTCGTGTCATAAGTGTGGATTTGATTTTCAACAGTGAAAAGTGTAAAGAAATAACTTTTTTTAAGGAAGACCTGGCTGCAGGAGGGGAGGGGGTGGTGGTCGATGAAACCTGTTTTCAAGTCTATACCAATACTGCTATAAATTAGAAACCCTAAGAGAATTATGATGGGTGCCTCCATTTCCACACTGATATACCTGAAATGTCAAACACTGGTCAGTCGGAAGTGGAACTTGAAACCCATCAAAATATTGTGCTTGTGCTCCGTGATCCATACCATTATAATGTCTTGAGCATAATTTAATATTAAAGGAGTTACAAAACGTCTTTAAAACTATATGTATGTGTTGTACTTTTTAATGATCCATTTCTATTTAAAAAAAAAATCAAGTAATCTCAATTTATAAAGCAAAAGCCATAATACAGTCTTCTGTCTAACACATTCTAACTGTTTTTTATGGATAGTCAGGTCTGATCTATAGGACCACCGAGACCTCCACTATGCATAGGACAAGAAGGCAGGATCCAAATCCACCTCAGCCACGACCTCATTTGTTGGCATTTATTTGTCTACTCCAGCTATCCTGTCAATTGAAGTCGATCTGTTTGTAGCCTCAACTCTATGTTTCGTCTAACCCCGAAAACAGTTGATTCCATCTTGATATTCATTCATGTAATGTGAGCACCACTGGCCTAGCCAGCATAGATTATCCATTCCTAATTGCCCTTAACATGGCCTTCCACATTTACGACATGAACATGCTTGCACAACACGTAATGCAATGCTAAAAACATGAGTGAGCTAAACCAGGATGATTCCAATCTGCCTACTAACTACCCAAAAAACCTTATCTCAATCATTAGTGCTATTAAGTGACAGTAACAAATAATCTGTTGTAGTGCATAGTACACTCATTGAGTAGTAGTGTTGTTCTCTTGTGCTTATTATTCTGGTTCTTCTAGTTAGTAGAGTCATAAATTTGGAAAGTTATTGAAGGAGTCTTAGCAAGTTGCTGCAGTTTATCTTGTAGATGGTACACACTTCTGCCACTGTATGCGAGTGCTGGGAGAGTGAATGTTTATTATTAATGGGGTGTCAATCAAGTATGCTGTTTTGTACCACATAGTATTAAGCTTCTTGTACAAAATTGGAGTTACACTCATCCAGGCAAGTAGTGAGTATCCTACCACATTCCCTGGTTGAATTATGCCTTGTAGATGGTGCACACAGAACGAAGTCTCACAACACCAGGTTAAAGTCCAACAGATTTATTTGGTAGCGAACACCACTAGCTTTTGGGGCTTTGCCCCTTTGTCATGTGAGTGGGGAGTTCTGATCACAACAGGGCATAAAGGCACACACTCAGTTTACAGAATACTGATTAGAATGTGAGTCTTTAGAGCTAATCGAGTCTTAAAGGTACAGACAGAGTGAGTGGAGATAGCATTAAGCATAGGTTAAAGAGATGTGTTTTGTCTCCAGACAGAATAGTAAGTGAGATGTTGCAAGCCCAGGCAAGTCATGAGGGTTACAAATAATGTGACATGAACCCAAGATCCCGATTGAGGCTGTCCTTGTGTGTGGAACTTGGCTCTCAGTTTCTGCTCGGCAACCCTGCGCTGTCGTATGTTGTGAAGGCTGCCTTGGAGAACATTTACCTGAAGATCAGAGATCGAATGCTCACCAACACAAAGAGACCAGTCTTGCCTGGTGATTGTTGAGCGGAGTTCATTCATTCATTTGTCATAGTGTCTGCATGGTCTCCTCGATGTGTCGTGCCTCGGGACGTCCTTTCCTGCAGCTTATTAGGTATACAACGTTGGCCAAGTTGCAAGAGTATGTACCCTGTAATTGGTGGATGGTGTTCTCATGTAAGATGATGGCATCCGTGTTGATGATATCTGGCATGTCTTGCAGAGGTTGTTGTGGCAGGATTGTGTGGTGTCGTGGTCACTGTCCTCCTGAAGACTGGGTAATTTGCTGCGGACAATAGTGTGTTTGAGGTTGTGCGGTTGTTTGAAAGCAAGAACTAGGGGTGTGGGGATGACCTTGGCAAGATGTTTGTCTTCATCAGTGACATTTTGAAGACTCCAGAGAAAATGTCGTAGCTTCTTTGCTTCAAGGAAATATTGGACGACAAAGGATACTCTGTCCACCATGTCCCGTGTTTGTCTTCTGAGGAGAAGTGTTTAGGATGGAAGCTGAAGAAGTGGAGCATCGTGAGGTTATCTGTGGGCTTGCGGGACTGTGAAATACTCAGGTGACTGTCTTTAATGGAAATGAGTGTATCCAAGAATGCAACCTATTCCAAAGAATAGAGCATGGTGAGCCTGATGACAGGATGGAACTTGTTGATGTCATCATATATTTGTTTCAACGATTGCTCACCATGAGTCCAAGGGAAGAAAATGTCATCAACGTATCTAGTGTACAGCATCAGTTGAAGGTCCTGTGCAGTGAAGAAGTCTTGTTTGAGCCTGTGCATGAAGATGTCGGCAAGTTGAGGTGCGAACAGGCTGTTGTGTATATTTGGATGACGAACTGTTTGTTGAAGGTGAAGACATTGTGGTCCAGCATGAAGTGATGTAGATGATGCAGCCAATTTTTGGGGAGTCAGGAGATGAGTCACTCTCTGCAAAACTTCCAGCCTCTGACTTCGCTTTTGTAGCCACATAATTTATGTGACTAGTCCAGTTAAGTTTGTGATCAAGGGTTAATGCTTCCGAGATGGTTACACTACTGGTTATGTTCCACAAAGCAAGACATTCTGTTGCCCTTACATTCTGCTTTCCATTCTTTAGCTAATGCTATATCCATGTCATTACCTTTAATACCCATGCCTTACTGTTTATAAATAGTGGTACTTTCAAATTTAGTTTCAAAGTATACTACATCTTCTACATTCCTTTATCTATAAGCTTGGCAATTTCCTCAGTTGAATTCAATTAGGGAATTAGGATATAAGTAACATTCCAGAAATAGCTGTAATCAGGAATTGGAAGAAAGGAACATGAGAAAATTACAATCACCAGGCAAATGGCATTTAGGAAATTTTTGGAACTGCATTGACAAGTCCCTGCATTCTGATGGATTTTATCCTAGGATCTTGTGTTAACACTGCAATGAAGTTATTCTGAAAATCCTCTAGTAGGCACACTGCAATACCTGTTTGGGTACACTGAGGGAGAATTTGGCATGGCTGATGCACCTAACCAGCACATCTTTTGGACTGTGGGAGGAAACTGGAGCACATGGAGGAAACCCACACAGACACAGAATGTGCTGACTCCACACAGACAGTGACCCAAGGCTGTAATCAAACCCTGGTCCCTGGCATTGTGAGGCAGCCATGCTAACACTGTGCCATCATGCTGTTCTGTCACAGAAAATGCAGAAGCTATTATTAAAGATGTTATAACAGGGCAGTTAGATAAATTCATGGTAATGAGAAAGAATGAATACGCTTTAAGCAATTTATTAGAGTACTTTGAAAAAGTAACAGGTACTCTGGATAAAGGGAATCTGGTGGATGTATTGTACTTGGATTTCCAGAAAGCATTTGATAACGTACCAAATCAAAGGTTATTGTGGAAAATAAAATCTCCTGGTGGTGTAGGGGGTAATTTATATGGGTGTGAATAGAAGATTGACTAGCTCAGGAAGCAGAGTATAGGCATAAATAAGTGATTCTCTGCTTGGCAGGATATGACAACAGATGCACCACAGGAATAAGTGCTGGATCAATGACCATTTTTACAATTTATATAAATCATTTGGATGAAGTGATCGTTAATAGTGAAATCTATTGATGATACAAAGATAGAAAAGTAAGTTGTGAAAAGAAATAAGGAGGCTACCAAACTATATAGAGGTTAAGTGAGTGAGCAAAGATCTGGCATTTGGAGTATAATGTCAGCAAAAGTGAGGTTATCCATTTTGGTAGGATAGATTTTAAAAAAAGCATATTAATAAATGGTGAGAGATTGCAGAATGATCTGATGCATGAATTGCAAAAGATTTGTATGCAGGTACAGCAAGTAATTAGCAAAACTAATAGGATGTTATTGGTTATCGCAAGGTGGATTGAATACAAGAGAAAAGAAGTTATGCTTCCGTTATATGGGGCATTGGTGAAACCACATCTGGATAACTACATTTAGTGCTGATCTCCTTATTTAAGGAAGGATATAAATGCATTGGAAGTAATTTAGTGAAAGTTTATTTATTTAATACTTGGAATGGGGTGTTGTATTTCGAGGAAAGACTTGTATGATTTGGTGTTTAGAAGAGCAAGACGTGACTTGATTAAAAAACCAATTATCGTGAGGAGACTTGAGGGAGTCAATATGGAAATGTTGTTTCTTCTTGTGGGAGAATCTAGAATTAGGTCCTCTCACAAAAAGAGGTTGAGACAGATGAGGAAAACAAAATTATCAGAGTTGAGAGACTTTGGAATTGCTTCCCTTAAAAGGTAGCTGAGGCAGAGTTTTATCTACGTCAGGTATTTGATAATCTTTCACCCCCTTGCTGATCGGGAGTAGGCAAGAATGTAAAGTAAATCAGCCATGAGCTGAATGAATGATGAAGCAGGTGGGGCCGAGTAGCTTACTCCTATTCTTCGTATGTTTGTATTTAAAATTAGAATAAATAATTCCATAGCATAGTTTGCTACTGTTTTATGTTTACTGCATAGGCTTGATCAAAGATCATGAGAGGTTAGTCTAGTTAACTATAAATGAGAGAGAGGGAAAGGTGAAAATAGTTATGGGTAAATTTTAAAAACCAGACAGCCATGTATTGTGCATTGATCCTTACTGAAGTTGTAATAAGAGAATTGCAGTCTGAATATCCTCCTCAGATATGGCTCTCCTCAGGGTGTGCTTAACATTCTTTCCCTATCCTCTTTAAGCAGCCAGTCCTGCTCTGTGTCTTTTGTTCATCCTAAGTCATATTCAGTTTCCAGTGAAACTCTACTTGAATATTCATTATTGGAAACAACTTATTTTAGTACACGCATATAACCAAATAATTACTTCAAGACTTACCAGCCATACCTGTAAGCTATTAGAACTTTAGATCTGTGTAAAGTTACCTCCCAAAATACATGCAATTGCTTCAGCAGCCTGAAGAAATAACACTGCATCTAACCCAGAAGTAGTTCACAATCCCTCTAAATATTGGTGAAGGGATGTACTTCATTTTGTTTGATGTAGTGGTCAGCATTGTGAGTTTATGACAGGTTGATGGCTGGAAGTTTATTAAGTTAGAAAAAGGTAACATTTTGAAGTACAATCAGCACTGTTCACTGTTTTCATGTTGATGGCAGTTGTTAGGCTTGCACATACATACAAAGCCCTTTACTAAAACCATATGCTGCTCACTCCCATCAAAACTGTGCAATTGTTTCTTGGACCCCATGATATATGGTCATGTACAGTATCTTTAAAAATATGGCAATTACACAGTCCAATTATCTACTCAATTTGTTTGAAAAGCTTAAAATAATAGAGTTGTGAAGTGAATGAGAAAGACTCTTCCCTTTAGTAAGAGAATGTGAAATGTGGGAGGAAGATGTATCCTTTAGGTTTACGTGCTGGTTTTATATTGTACCAAAAGATTTAATAGAAATGTCCTTTTTTTGCTACTGTCAGATCGAGCTCTCATTTGCTATAATTGCTCATTAATTAAGGAATAACCTGAGGGGGTTGGTAGGGAAGTAAGTTGTGAATAGGACTTAGGAATCTGCAAAGGAATACAGGTTAAATGATGGATAGAGTACAATGTGGAAAAATGTGAACTTGTCAACTTTGGCAGGAAGACTAAAAAAGCAAAGTATTATTTAAATGCTAGGTAGATCACACAACTTTTGAGGTACAAGGGGATCAGGGTGTCCTAGTACATAATCAGGAAAAGTTAGTATGCAAGTACAACATGTGATTAGGAAGGCAAGTGGGAGGTTGGCATTCATTCTACAGGGAATGGAATATAAAAATGGGGAAGTTTTGCCTACACAATGAGCTGTGCAGGTCATTGATGAGATCAGATCTAGAGTACTCTGCACAGTTTTGTTCTCCTTTAAGAAAGAATATAAATTCTTTAGAAGCAATTGAGAGAAGATTTACTTGACTGATATCTGGGATTAGGGTGGCATGATGGGGGGATGTTATCCTATGAGGAAATGGAAAGACTGGGTCTTATTCAAATTGGAGTTTGGAAGAATAAGATGTGATTTTATTGAAACATATAAGAAGGAATTGGATAGGGTGGATCTTAAAAGGATGTTCCGTGAGGGAGACTAGAACTATGGGATGTGGTTTAAAAATAAGGAGTCTCTCATTTTAAGATGGAGGTGAGAAGAGATGATTTTTCCTCTGAGTATTAGAAGTATTTTGAACATAGGGTGGAGACAGTGTAATTGAATATTTTTTAGGCAGAGTAGATAAGTTTATTAGGGTAGGTGGAATGTGGAGTTGAGGCCACAGTCATATCAGGTATAATATTGAATGGCGAAGCAGGAACCAAATGGCCTATTCCTCTCCATTTGTATAGTTGTGTAAACTGCAGACAATCTTCTTCAATCCCATCCCTTTCTCTGTCTTTGTCTCCTGTGATATTTGAGGAGTTCATGGATTTCTTTATAATTCAGATCAAGACGAAGTGATTAGCTGTCTCTGGTATAGCTTTGCTACTAACACACTAGGCTAAACCTTCTTTGTAGTTCCTCTACCCTAACCCTGAATGCACCAATTTCTCTTCTGTATCTCCTCATGCCATCTCTGAGCTTGTCTTGACTCTTGAGATCCACAGCTTCTCTCCTGACACTTTCCTACTCAACTTTTCCCCTGGTCCACACATTAGTTGATATTATTAATGACTTGTTCTCTCTTCATGTGCTGCCCCTGTTTCTTTTCAGTCTGCCATCGTCTTCCCTATCCTCAAAAAGATACCCAACTCTGCTTGCAAACTACTGGTCCATCTCCAACCTTCCTTTTCTCTCCAAAAAGCCTTAACTTAGCATTGTCTTCCAAATCCTTAACTGGAATTTCTGCTTCTGCCATAGTACTGAAATAGCTCCACTGAGTTATAAACGACACCCTATATGATTGTGACAAAGGTAAATTATCCTCCTTGTCAAAGAACAAAACAGCACGGGAAACAGGCCCTTCGGCCCAACGAGCCCGCGCCGCCACCCCGATGTTCCCACCTCTACTGGCGATCCCTGTTCATGTTTATAGATCTATGGATTAAAAAACCAAATTTGAGACAATTTAGGGAGAATTTGTTTTGCCAGTTAGCCTAAGAGCACATCTTTGGGATGTGGGAGGAAACCGGAACACCCGGAGAAAACCCACGCAAGCACGGGGAGAATGCGCAAACTCCCACAGACACAGGCCCAAATCCATGTATCTGCACAGCACAGTGATAGTCACTGAGCTGTCGTGTTGCCCATCAAATGGTCCAGGTCAAGCGTACACTAACGACGTGAAGCACTAGGATACTCTCGAAAAAAAATCCAAGAGCAGCCCTCTCACGACCCATCGCGTGTATGCCCCTCGTTAGACAACAAGGTGGACCAAAGCACCTGTAGGATAAAAACAAGTACATCAATATCATCATCTATTTACACACTTCCCAGGGACTCCCAAGGCTCATGATCACTATTTTAAATCAGTTTTCTATACCCCTCCATTCCCATTCTGTTCATGTGCCCATCTAAGTATTTCTTAAATAACTCCAGAGTACCTGCCTCCACCACTTTACTTGGCAGTGCATTCCATACCCCCACCACCCTCTGTGTGAAAAAACTCCCTCTAGCATCCAAATTATACCTTACCCCCCTCGCCCTAAGCCTGTGACCCCTTGTGCCATTCGAGTCCATCCTAGGAAAGAGCTTAACCCTGTTTACTCTACCTATACCCCTCATAATCTTGTACACCTCTATTAGACCTCCTCTAAGTCTACGTCTTTCTAAGGAAAACAGTCCCAATTTACCTAACTTCTCCTCGTAACTCAGACCTTCCTTACCAGGCAGCATCCTGGCAAACCTCCTCTGCACTCTCTCCAGAGCTCCACATCCTTCCGGTAGTAAGGCAACCAGATCTGGACACAGTATTCCAAATGAGGATAAACCAACGTTTTATACAACTGCAACATTAAAGGCCAGCTCTTGTACTCTATACCCCTTCCTATAAAGGCTAACATACCATATGTTTTCTTTGCAACCTTCTCCACTTGCTCTGCCACCTTCAGAGACTTGTGCACCTGCACCCCCAGGTCCCTCTGCGTTTCTGTACTCTTAATAGGTCTACCCTTTATCATATACCTCCCCCCTACATTCTTTCTCCCAAAATGCATCACCTCACATTTATCAGGATTGAATTCCATCTGCCATCTGTCTGCCCAAGCTACCAGCCTATCTATGTTCTGCTGCATCGCCTGACAATGCTCCTCACTATCCACAAGTCCAACCATCTTTGTATCATCTGCAAACTTGCTGATCAATCCACTTACTCCCTCTTCCAAGTCATTTATATATATTACAAATAGAAGAGGTCCCAGTACCGAGTTCTGCGGCACACCACTAGTGACTGACCTCCTGCTAGAAAAACACCCTTCCACTATTACTCTCTGTCTCCTATTACTAAGTCAGTTACTATTCATCTAGCTACTTGTCCTTGTATCCCATTAGCCTTGACCTTCTCCACTAACCTCAGGAGGGACTTTGTCAAACGCCTTACTAAAATCCATATAGACGACATCAACGGCTCGCCCTTCATCCACTGTTTTCGTCACCTCAAAAAATTCTACCAGATTTGTAAGGCACGATCTCCCCTTAACAAATCCATGCTGCGTATCCCTAACCTTTTCAAACTCTGTGGTTTTTGACATAATTGCCCCTTCTCCATCAGGTCTTCATTGTCATCCAGTTGCGAAGGAATGTTTTCACCTGGTTTCATTTTATTTCCTGTTCGTAATCAGAATATCATGTGCAATTGCTTCTTGTGCCTGCAACATTACCTCTGGTATCCTCCAAGAGTCCAGCTTTGGTCACCTTTTTTCATTGATATGCTGTTACTTGGTGATAATGTCTGAAAGCACAGCAGTCATTTTCATATACAAACTGAAGCCACCTGTCTCTACCCGAGTACTCCTCTCCCAATTCCTATTGCAAAGTTTCTCTGACATCCAGTATTAGGTAAGTAAAAATTTCCTCCAATTAAATATTGGGAAACCTGATAGTTTCACTTGCCTCTCTTTCAATTTGGTATATTGCGTTTATTGCTCCCAACGTGATATTTATGTCGGAGATACTAAACTTAGACTGGGTGATCACGTTGCTGAGCACCTTCAACCTGTGCACAGTCAGGATCCTGACCTTCCCATTGCTTGCCATTTTAACACACGATTCTGCTCCCGTGCCCTCATCTCTCCTTGGCTTGCTGTAATGTTCCAGTGAAGCTCAATGCAAACTGGAGAACAGTATCTCTTTGGCTAGACATGTTACAGCCTTCCAGCCTCAAATACAATAACTTTAAGATGATTAGCTATACTGCACCTTGATCCGTTTGTTTTCATTTTATTTAATTTTTAACTTCTCTACTTTTGTCGTTCTTTATTTTTCTTTCCCCCACTCTTCCCCTCTTTTTATCCCTCTTTTCTTACCTTTTCTCCCCCTTTGCTTCTCTTTTCCCCTTCTCAATTTTACCTCTCTCTATCCATCTCCCCCACATGTTCATCTGTCACAGCTACCTGCTGAATTCGGCTTCTGTGCCGTTTGGCCATTTATTTCTTCTCTTTAGAACCTCTTTATCTTTATTTATGGCTACAACTAAGCTTTCATTCTCCCAGCTATATCTCCCATTTTCTATGCCTTTTACCTTTTGGCATAGGGTCACCTGGACTTGAAATATCAGCTCTTTTCTTTCCTTACAGATGCCGCCAGACTGGTTGAGATTTTCTAGCATTTTTTTTCTTTTTTGGAGTGGTGACGCATCATTTCCATTCTGTCAAATTTGTGCTTGTAGCTTATTGATAAATTCTATGTACATTCATAAACGTAACACTTTTTTGGGTAGCTATTCCCCTTCACCTCTTGCACATATAGGCTGGAATTTTACTACCTGCTACCACTGGAATTGGATCAGTCAAGGGGTGGACAGTGGGAAGTTCAGTTGACCTCACATGAGATTTTATGGTTTTGGGATGAGAGGCTGTAAAACCCTGCCCACGTTGTAATTCTCTACTTTTTGACAATCATTTGATTGAATTTGTTCTGCACATGGTTATACAGGCATTATTTTTCTTCACTCTTTCTTTTAACAAGTATTTTGTTACTTCTGAAACATTTTTTGTTCCAAATATTTAGATTTTAACTCCTTTTCTACCCTGATCTTTGTTCTTGCTCAAGATAAAGGACTATTTTTTTTTCCACTTCTGACTTTGGGCTTACTGTATTTTTTTACAAATGCTATTTTTTATTTTAAAAATTCAACCCTTGCCTGTTTCTATTGTGGTCTGTCCTATTACTGGTGCCTGTTTCTCTTTAAAATAAACTCTCCTTCAAACATTAATCAACCAGAATTCCTTTCCTGATCTGTTTATCCCTTCACCAATTGGTATGTGGATCAGGTAGCAATCTGGTAATTACCATTGTCAAGGTTCTGCTTTTTCATTTCAGATCCAGCTTCAGTATTCCATTAGCAGTTGCACCTCCCCTGTTCCATTCTGATATGGATCTCAATAATTGACTTTTCTCCATCCCTTTTCAGATAATTTGACACACCTCTTGGAATGGAACAGTGTAACTAATATATCCTCCAAGGCACTCATTTGCAATTGCAGAGGATATCCTCAAGTGATTAAATCCCCTAACTACAATCTTTCTTTAATGCTGTTTCTTCCCTCCTGGTCTGCCTCATGTTCCATACTGCGTATGTTAGCATTCTGACTATTCTCCTCACAACCTTTTCCTTTATCCCATAGGTACCAAATAAATTGTGATCTTTCCTTTCTTGACCTCACTAAGTTTTCTTTATCTTATTGACTGTAAGTTTTGCACTCATTCCAGTCCCTGAATCTCTGTGGTGTGTCTGTGTTCTGTAATTGTTATCCAGACGTTGCTCTTTTACTTTATATGTTAGAGTGTCCCTAACTTGCATCAAACTCTGACTGAACTGGTGACACTCAAGACATAGGCGTTTTCCATAGCTGTGGTTATCTAGGATAGCCTTTCCATCTGTGAGTTCACACAATCTGAAGCCCTGACATACTGCTTTTACTGCCTTTGTACATATATTGATTTAATTATATCAAAGTGTTGATTTGCTTTTACATTATAGCTATTAGATGAATTTAACTTGATTTCTAATTGTTACTTTATACGTTCAGTTTAACGTATAAAGAAGCATGAGTCAAGCACAAAAGGTATTTTATCAGCTTTAAGTAATCCTTTAAGCTAATATATGGTTAAATGTTAAAGCATGAATGAATTATTGAATGCTTGGCTTTTATTCCTTGGCCACCGCAACTGCTTCCTTCACTTTTCAGGTTCTTTGTTGCAGTATTGCCACTGCTACTTTTCTTGCATGCTGTTTTAAGTTTTCAAATATCGATCACCACTTGTGTGAAGAAGAAAGGATTACTGCCCATTAGGAACAGGAGGAGAATGGTCTAGTCTGGTCCAAAAATCTGATATTTTGTAAAATGAGAATGATCCTGGGAAGGAAGGGGTAGAGAAAAGCAAGGAGTGAATGTCTGGAAAGATGAAGGATTTTAAGGCTGGACTCGGAGGAAAGGAAGAGTAAAGGGGATTGGACTGAGAGGGTGGGCAGATGTTCTGACAAAAGTTGCAAATGGAACCGGTGGGATGTCCATGTTAGAGTGTGGTAGGTGACTGGGAGGCTGGTATTTTGAGAGGTTGAATGATGGAAGATAGAGCTTGAAGACTGCTGGTCAGAACTTGGGAGGGGGGGGGTGGTGGTGGCAGGAGGGTGGGTGGTGGAGTTTGGAGGAGAAGGTGAGGTTTTGCAGGAGGAGTGAGAATTGGAGTTTCTGTGTACATAGGTGTGCATTGAGTGGAATGGCACTTGAGAAGTAATAGTTTTGGCTGTGTTTTTTAAAACAAATTTGAATACCATTGTTTTATATGATTTGAAAAATTAAAAATCTTATGAAATGTAAAATTGAATAGAATTAACAAAATTTCTCTAGCTCACCACCATCACCAGTTTTTTGCTTGTGCTTTCGTTTGTCAGTCATTTGTGTATTTTTCTTCTGCAACATTAGAAATGTTGGGTGTATCTACAGCTTAAGCTGCAAAATATATGTAACAATGTGCTTTTGTCAGGGCTGCTGATCAGGTTTTTCTTGATTTCCAGATTGGTATATATACTTCTGGGATTGCTGTTGTTGCTTTTCTTCCTCAGCTCCTGTGCATAATACTGTGGTGCTGTTTGAACCTTCAGGTTTAAACAAAGAACAAAACAGCACAGGAAACATGCCCTTCGGCCCAATGAGCCCAAGCTGCCACCTCAATGTTCCCACTTTTACCCGTGATCCCTGTCTATGTTTATAGATCTCTGCATTGAGATCAAATTTGAGGCAAATTTAGGGAGAATTTGTTCTGCCTAAGAGCACATCTTTGGGATGTGGGAGGAAACAGGAGCACCTAGAAGAAGCCATGCAGGCACAGGGAGAACGCGCTGACTCTGGACCCCGCCCCGGGGAAACGAACCCAGGTCCCTGGTGTTGTGAGGCAGCACTGTGCCACCATGCCGCCCACTGCCAGGGAGCAACAACCATTGATAACGGCCAGTGGTTGAGTTTAGTTTACTCAGTAAGCAGACTTTCTCTTGAACTTACAAGCAGGATGATATTAAAAAGACTTTCATTTTTATAGCGCTTTTCATGACTATTGGACATTTCAAAGCGCTTTACAGCCAATTAAGTACATTTTGAAATGCTGTTGTCAGTGTCACAATTTAGAAAACATGGCAGCCAATATTGACAGGCTCCCACTGGTGTAACAAACAAAACTATATAATCAATGAGAAGTTATTTTATCAAAAGGGATTTTAACTATTGCACTGTTAAAAACAAAAATAAAATTGGGCAGCACAATGGCACAGCTGCCTCAGAACATGAGGGACCTAGGTTTGATTTCTGGCTTGGGTCACTGTCAGAGTGGAGTTTGCACGTTCTCCCCATGTCTGTGTGGGTTTCCTTCAGGTGTTCCGGTTTCCTTCCATAGTCCAAAGATGTGCGGGTTAGATTTATTGGCTATGCTAAATTGTCCCGTAGTGTCAGGAGAATTAGCAGGGTAAATATGTGGGGTTATGGGGATAGAGCTTGGGTGTGATTGTTGGTGCAGGCTTGATGGGCTGAACAGTCTCCTTCTGCACTGTAGGAATTCTATGATAATGAAGCAGCAGACACAATGTACCTCACTCCCAGAAAATTTTCAGTTTGGACACCTCATTAGGTGTATTTTACAACAGCATGTATTACATTCTATAGTGACAGTTGTAAAGGTATACTTTAAACTGCACATAATTTTCAATACTTGACATAGTATGCAAGTTTTACTACCCAGGACCTGTTGTACTGTATTGATGAGAAATATTCTTGCACTGGAAAGGCAGAAAGTATGTTTGGCAAATAGATGAGACTAAGTGGAACAATGGAAAATTATCGTTCAGCAATAAGATACAGGTCTACTAAACCCATATTTTGCATATGTCATTATGTAGTAATGAGACCTGGTTCACAAAAGCAGCTTTTTCCACACCTGTTTTTGTCATATTCTAAGTATCAGTGTTCAGTTCAAGTTCCTGAACAAAGTATTTGAGAAAACTAAGGTGGATTATCTTATAACTCTTCTCAAACATTGCTGCTTCCAATGGTGGGGTCATCGATATCAGAAGGAAGATGTGAATATTCCAAAGGAAGCCTTGTATGGAGAATTTGTGTGTGGGCTGATGTGAGAGGAATTCAGCTTAATCAGTCAATTTATGGTTCACAACCAGTCATTTTTGAAGCATTGTGTTGCATCAGGGAATTGAAGTGGAAGAGATAGAAAAGCATGTTGTTTTTCAAGAGTTAATATTGCACAGACTTATCATAAAGCCTGACTTGTACTTGCACCATCAGTGGATTATCATTTGAGATATGACTCTCAGCTGCTCACATTGTAGCATGGCAAAATAACTGACTGCTTTGGCACATAGATCATTGTCTTTCAAAATTGATGCCTGCCATTTTTTCTGGATGAGCTGTTAATTTTTATTCTGAGATAAATTTAACAATGTTATATTGCATCTGCAAAATCTAGTACTAGCAGTTTTTGATTAACACTATTTTCAGAAATTGCTGCTTGTATGCATTATTGGTAGAGTTGGGTGTGGTGTATGGTGGCAGATCTTTTGCATGTTTCCTTAAGTACCTTCAGTTGTGCAGTTTTTTTGACTAAGTTATTCAGTTGTCAACTCTGTTTAGTTGAGTAAACTACTGGACGGTTTTTACTTCAATTCTCCTGTGTTCTGCTTTCTGAAAGCATCTTGAGGTGCATTTCCACAAATACCAGTATTCCTCCACCGACATGAATTTAAATATTCTAGATTGTTGGCACAGTAAAGTATTAAACATAATACAGGCTAGGAATTGATGCTTTTCTGCTAATACAAAAAGGCAGTAAAGACTAAAGGTTTGAAGAATGTAGATAAATAGTTCTTTTCTACCTCCTATGTGTGCCTATGTGTAATAGTTAATGATACTATGACATAATTATCTTGCTAGATAAGGAATACTATAGATTGCTTTGTCTAAGTCCACTTGTTGTATAAAGTAATCCAATTTTTCAGGCCCCCCAAAAAAAACATTTCTGCATATACTCAGTTTAAATATTCAACCCACCATTTCGGCATTAGTGGTCAGTCTCAATTTTTCATACCACAAATGAATGTTTTACTTATCATTTCCTTATAACTAGGTGCAAGTGGTCAGTTAAGTGATGCAGGTTGTGTTGGGAAGATGTACAGGAGTTGAGACAGAACAGCCCCTGGGTGCTAAATGAAAAAGATGACAATTCATTTTTATACTCTGATAGATAAGGGAATTAAGGGTTATGTGGAGAAAGCGGAACTGATCCACTTCAGATCGGCCGTGATCTTATTGAATGGTGGGGCAGGCTTGAATGGCTCAATGGCCTACTCCTGCTCCTATTTCTTATGTTCTTATACGCTGTGAATAAGTTGACTCCTGTTTTTGGAGGGTTTTTTCAAGGCTTTAAAGTTGTTTTATATGTTTGATTTTGATTTGAGTACATGACAATAATAAATATCATATAGTGAAAAGTAGTGTTTTTTGCATGCTATACAGACAAAGCAAGCCATTCATAGAGAAGGAAATGAGAGCATGCAGAATGTAGTGTTTCGGTCATAGCTAGGGTATAAAGGTCAACTTAATGCATGGTAAGTCCATTCGAAAGTCTGATAACAGCAGGGAAGAAGCTGTTCTTGAGTTGGTTGGTATGTAACCTCAGATTTTTGTATCTTTAAATGTAAAGAGTGATCAGAATTTAATGCGACTACAAGTCGAATAACCTTTTATCCCTAAATCTGAAAACCAAAAACAATTTTTTAAGAACCTAATCTACCTTTAGTGTAGAAAGATTTAGTTGTTTGGCTTTTTTGCGATTTTTGTGGTAAAAATGTCAAAAAGAAACTTAGTACGTTATTATTCAGTGATTCATCTTACTTTTCTAGCCCTTTTTTACTACTTTGGACTATTGCTAGCCTCGGCTTAGGCTATTGTAAAGCAAGCTTACATGCAGTACATAAAAATCAAACTGACCTAAATTCCGCAATTGGCTCTGAGTTTTGAATAAAGGATACTCTATGCATTTTGTAGCTTCTTTCCTACGGGGTCCAGTGGTTATAGTTTACACTAAATTTGTACATCTTGGCTTCTGTGGGATAGTGCTAGCTTTACTGAGTTTAGAGACCATGAAGATACACCATGAGAGTTCCATGTTAAGGCTCAGTGGGTGGTTCTTTGCCTCAATGTGAGAATGTTGTTGGTTTAAGTCCCATTCTATGGACTGAAGCACAAAAATCTACTGTACATCAATGTTTTGCTACTGTCTTTTGGATGGGATGTTAAATGGACACACCCCCATTTGTTCATGTCAGATGGATGTCAAATCTCCCTTGACATTATATTTTAAAAAGCTATCCCAATTGTCTTTGTCAATAGTTGTACTTATTGACAAACCTGTGGGTTTTGATGAAGGGAAGATACTGTTGAAAATACATCTTTGAGAAATATTTAATATTAAAATAGTAACCTGTATGGCTATTTCCCTGTTGAATATAATTATCTCTTTTATATTCACTCAATCACTGTTCTTTATCCATGAAAAGATACTACCTGTTTCTCATAGAAGAGCACCAATCTAAAAAGAAAACAAAGCTTTAAAAGAGACTTTAAACCAAAATAAAATAATATTATCTGATGCGATGATCCATTCCAGTAACTAGGAAGTTGTCTGTCGCTAAGGGGCAGCCGGCCTGTCTTTATTCAGCTAGCAGTTTTGTCAATTAAACGTTTTGCATATATTAATTACAAGTACAAATTCCCAGAGAGCAGGCAGCATAAAGTTCATCAATCTTGCTTGATGTTTGTTTCCCCTGTGTTCTGCTCTATTTTAGATTTTTGCTGCTGATGCTTCTGCATTTCCTTTTTCCACAGTCCTCATCAGTTCACCCTTCTTGTCGGTTGCGATGTTGATCCTCCTGTTTGTACATTGAACTGTTTGTTTTCGATGTATAAATACCAGCATAAATGCCAGCATGGTTGGGCCAAATGGCTTCTAACTATGATGTATCCTCCATGCAGTTTCATGTTACTAGAATTTTTCACTCTTACCTTTTGAGCTGCATTATTAAGTCCTTGTTCAAGAAGGGGAAGAGAGACCTTCCAGGGAATTATAGGCCAGTGAGTCTTACTTCTGTGGTGGGCAAAGTGTTGGAGAGAATAATTAGGGATAGGATTTATAGTTGTTTAGAGAGTAATGAATTGATTGGAGATAGTCAGCATGGTTTTGTGAAGGGTAGGTCGTGCCTTACTAACCTCATTGAGTTTTTTGAAAAAGTGACCAAAGAGGTGGATGGGGGTAAGGCGGTTGATGTGTTATATATGGACTTTAGTAAGGCGTTTGATAAGGTGGCCCATGGAAGACTTCTGCAGAAAATGCAGATGTATGGGATAGAGGGTGATTTAGCTAATTGGGTTAGGAATTGGCTAGCAGATAGAAGACAGAGGGTGGTGGTTGATGGGAGATATTTATCTTGGAGTTCGGTGACAAGTGGTGTACCTCAGGGGTCTGTTTTGGGGCCCCTGCTGTTTGTAATTTTTAGAAATGATCTGGATGAGGGTATTGAAGGATGGATTAGTAAATTTGCAGATGACACTAAAGTCGGTGGAGTTGTAGATAGTGAAGAGGGGTGTTATAGTTTGCAGAGAGACTTGGACAAGTTGCAGAGCTGGGCCGAGAGGTGGCAAATGGAGTTTAATGTGGAAAAGTGTGAGGTAATGCACTGTGGCAGAAATAATAAATGTGTAGAGTATAGGGCTAATGGTAGGATTCTTAGTAGTCTTGATGAACATAGGGATCTTGGTGTGTATGTGCATAGATCCCTGAAAGTAGGCAGTCAAGTCGAGAAGGTTGTTAAGAAGGCATATGGAGTCTTAGCTTTTATTGGTAGGGGGATTGAATTTCGGAGCCGCAACGTCATGTTGCAACTGTACAAAACTCTAGTGCGGCCACGCTTGGAGTATTGTGTACAGTTCTGGTCCCCGCATTATAAGAAAGATTTGGAGGCATTGGAGAGGGTACAGAGGAGGTTTACCAGGATGTTGCCTGGTATGGAGGGCAGGTCCTATGAAGAGAGGTTGAAGGATTTGAGGTTGTTTTCGTTAGAAAGGAGGCGGCTAAGAGGGGATCTTATTGAAGCATATAAGATGATTAGAGTTTTAGATAGGGTGGACAGTGATAGCCTTTTTCCTAGGATGGAAAAAGCTAGCACGAGGGGACACAGCTTTAAATTAAGGGGTGATATTTATAGGACGGATATCAGAGGCAGGTTCTTTACCCAAAGGGTGGTTCGGGAGTGGAATGCCCTGCCTGCAGCAGTTGTAGATGCGCCAAGTTTGGTGGCGTTTAAGAGCTTAGTTGATAAGCATATGGAAGAGAAGGGAATGGTTTAGTTTGGAGGGGCATTGCTTTTTATATTGGTCGACGCAACATCGAAGGCCGAAGGGCCTGTTCTGTGCTGTAATGTTCTATGTTCTAATGACTACGTACCTGAAATTTAGATTTTTGTTTTGAAATTTCCTAATCTGGTGAATTAGAAAAGGGCACTGATTTTTTCATGAGTGACGTATCAATTTGTTAGTTTCTTGGCAATCCTGACAGTTGATATATTGAAACAGACAATAGCGTCTAACTTCTGGCCCCCCAGCATTGTATTTACAGGGGTACCGCAGTCTGGGGCATCCCTCTTGAAAGGTCCAAAGTAAGGGTTTACCCAACAATTGTCCAAAAGGGCTCACGTGCCTTGGACAGTTCCGCAGGGCTGGTAAGCCCTCAGCGAAGTGATATAAATTGTTAACTTTGGATGTTTTTGCCAGTTTTGCCCTCGTAGTTAGTGTGCAAGTGTTAGGAGAAAAAACACTTCTGACTTCAGAATAACTTTTAAACAGCCAGACCAGCCCCCGCTCCTCTTGGTCCGAGTATGCCTCTGGCCCCATTCCGACTCAATTAGTGCTGTAAAAAATAAAACTTGTGATATTCTGATACATTGGGTGCACTTTGCTGCTTGTGCCTCATCTTGTTTGACTAAGGAAGGTTGGGCAAAATGTGAGCTTTGGAATTTCAACCAAGGTAAACCCTTCTGGAGTTATGGGTCAATATCAATTTAGATTAGGACTTCCTGGATGTTCTCCCAAACCAGATGTGGACAGTGGTCTTTAGTTTGACCATAATATTTCATAAAGGAATGCGGAGAACTTTTTTTACAAATTTAGCAGACGATAGGTATTAAATCTTGGAGATTAATCAATTACAGGTTGTTGTTGAAAACTGCATACACAATTACAGCTTGGTAAAATCTTCACCCATGTTACAGTTTTTACATTAGTTGTTGCACAGTAATTGGGTTATTACTGAACACTTAAGATGACAGAATGGCTAACACAAGATTGCAGATTTTTGTTTACAAAAGTGAAGTAGCTGAATACACATCACTTATTATTGGGTTTTAGAATTCTAAATTCTCATCTGGCAGTGAGGTTTATGCTAAGCTATTCAATTTGGATTATGTCTAAATAAAACTTTAATTGAGAATAATGCAAAGCAACTTAATTAAGACTAATTGCAATTCATGAAGGATAAAAAAAAATTGCAAGTTTTCTATTCAACAATAAAATCTTGGTTTTAAGGAAGAAATCATGTATTCACCAAATTATGCTTTGATTTGCAATATTTTGATGGAGCTTAATTTATGTAGAATATAGGTGTGTAAGGAAAGTGAGCCATGTAGTGGAGCTAGTTTGGCTGCATGTGAATGTTTTTGAATATAGTATTGTAACTATTTCCAATGCTTACTAATCAAAATTGAAATTAATTTGTTGTAGTCTTCAACAGGAAGACCAAGTAAATCAAATAAGGTAGTATAAGGAGATGTGTATATTAATTGACTAAGTGGCAACTTTTGAATGCCTCAATTTCTAACTGTACTCCTTGTTGGGACAGAGTAGGGGAAGCAAATTGACTGAAACAGGAATATGTTAAAGCTACCCTAGTCCTAACGTTATCACCTTGATGAACCCTTTCCAAAAGAAAATCCCAGAAAAGTCATTATTGTGTCCAAATAACTGTTACCTTACAACTGTCTAAGAATACAGTAGTAGAATATCCATATGGTATTTCTGTGGCAATGTTTTCATATTGTGCAGCATTTAGACATAATTCTCATGTGTTTTGGTTACTGCAATCTGTAATAGTGCATTTGTGTAAGTACTTTTTATATGCTATCTAGAGCAGGGTTGCCATTTGATTACCAAAGTTTTGGGAATTCGGATGTGGCTAAAGCATTTCTGATTAAATAAGCATTGGACACCTTTGGATATGTGATCTCCATACTGATTCATTTACTGTATGTATATGTACTTAGCATTTTACCAACTAATGTATAAAAGACTACATTCAAGCGCATTAAGAGTGGAACCGTTAGCATTGTGTGGAGAGATGAGGTGACGTGGTTAGATTGAACAATTCAAATGATCTTGCCAAACCAGCAGAAGAAAGCTAACCCAATCAGCAAACAAGTCTATTAGTACGTGTAGTAGGAAAAAATAAGAAGCATTCAGTTGAATTCTGGTTTGAGAGCAGACACTGACCCTGGGTGAGTCAGCATTCTTAATTACTCTGAGGAAGTTCCAAGTTCTGGTCACAATTACTGGATGGAAACCTAGAAATTGCACCAAGATTTGCTTCATCTTACAAATGTATAGCAAAATTCTTCCACGCTGAAACAACAAAATTGCAAAACTTTGCACTGAATGGCAGCAAAGTTTAGTAATACAGATGAAATCCATTACTTGCAGTCGTAAACATAATTTGTCCGTGAATGAGAAAGGTGTTCCATGTTAATATTAAAGAAGTCAAAACTTTTATTTATACTATTTTTTTTTCCTTAATGACTTAATGCTACCATGATGGAACATCTTGGCATTTATGTAGTTTACTGCTACAGGACATTGCAAAGTATTCAGAATAAATGACAGATTTTTTTTTAAAGTGTAGCCACTATTGTAATGTTGAAAAATGTGGCAGCCAATGTATATATAAGCAAGCCTCACAAATGTCAGTGAGATAGAGTCATTGGGATTTACAGCATGGAAATAGGCCGTTTGGACCCAACTTGTCCATGTTGCCCAGTTTATGCCACTAATCAAGTCCCAATTGCCTGCATTTGGTCCATATCCCTTTTATACCCATCTTATCCATTTAACTATCTAAATACTTTTTAAAAAGACAAAATTGAACCTGGCAGTTTGTTCCAGACACACTCTGCCATCTGAGTGAAAAAAATGCCCTTCTGGGCTCTTTTGTATCTCTCCCGTCAAACCTATGCCTTCTAGTTTTAGACTCCTCTACTTTGGGAAAAAATGTTGACAGAAAAATATCTACTTTATCCATGCCCCTCATTATTTTATAGACCTCTACAAGATCACCTCTAAGTCCTCTCTGCTCCAGGAAAAGGAGTCCCATTCTATCCAGCCTCTCTTTATAACTCAATCCATAAAGTCCTGAAAGCATCCTAGTAAACCTTTTCTGCACTCTTTCTAGTTTAATAATATCTTTCCTGTAATAGGGTGACCAGAACTGTATAAAATATTCCAAGTATGGCCTTACCAATGTCTTGTATAACTTCAACAGGACGTCCTAACTCCTGTATTTGATGTTCTGACCAATGAAACCAAGCATGCCAAATGCCTTCTTTACCACCTTGTCCACCTGTGATTCCGTTTTCAAGGAGCTATGAATCTGTATTCCCAAATCTTTGTTCTGTAACTCTCCCCATTGCCCTGCAATTAACTGAGCAGGTCCTACCCAATTCGATCTAACAAAATACATCACCTCACACTTATCTCCTTCTGCCATTCATCGGCCCACTAATTCAATTGGTCAAGATCTCATTGCAAACCGAGATAACGTTCTTCACCGTCCACTCTGCCACCAATCTTGGTGTCATCTGCAAATTTACTGACTATGCTTCCTAAATTTTCATCCAAATCATTAATATAAACAACAAATAACAATGGATCCAGTACCAATCTCTGAGGCACATCACTGATCATAGGCATTCAGTTTATAAAACAACCTTCTACAACCATCTTTTATTGTCAAGCCAATTTTGTATCGAATTGGCTAACTCATCCTGGAGCCTGTGAGATTTAATTTTATGCAGCAAGCTCCCAGCGGTACCTTGTCAGAGGCCTTGCTAAAGTCACGTAGACAACATTGGCTGCACTGCCCTTGGTTACCCCTTTAAAAAAACTCAGTAAATTTGTAAGATATAATTTTCCACTGCAAAGCCATGCTGACTGTCCCTAATCAGTCCTTGCCTCTCTAAATGACTGTAGATCCCGTCTCAGAATATTTTCTAACAACTTACCCATTATAGATGTTAGGCTCACTGGTCTGTAGTTCCCAGGCTTTTCCTTACAGCCTCTGTTAAACAAAGGCACAACATTTGCTACACTTCAATCTTCAGGCATCTCACCATGGCTTTTAATAATTAAAATATCTTTGCTAGGGGATGCGCAATTTCCTCCCTGGCCTCCCACGACATTGTGGGATACTTTCATCAGATCTCGAGATTTATTACCTTAATGTATTTTAAGACTTCCAGCACCACCATCTCTATGTAATCTATACACTTCTCAAGACATCATTCCTTATTTCCCTGAGTTCCCTGACGTCCATGCCTTTTTCAATGGTAAATACTGATGAGAAATATTCATTTAGGATCTCACCCATCTCTTGTGGATTCACACATAAATGACCTTGTTGATTCTTAAGAGGCGTTATTCTCTCCCTAGTTACTCTTGCTCTTTATGTATTTGTAGAAGCTCTTTAAATTCTCCTTTGCCTTATCTGCCAAAGCAATCTCATGTCCCCTTTTTGCTCTCCTGATTTATCTCTTAACTCTACTCTGACAACCTCTATGCACTCTTCAAGGGATCTACCTGATCCCAGCTGCCTGTGCATGTCATATGCCTCTTCCTCCTTTTTGACCCGTGCCTCAATATGCTCTGTCAAGCAGGGTTCCATACTTCTGTAGCCTTGTCCTTCACTCCAAAAGGAACGTGCTTATCCTGAATCCCGGTTAGTATACTTTTGAAAGCCTCCCACTTACTAGACATCCCTTTGCCTTGTCACCAGATTCCCCTAGTCAACTTTTGAAAGTTCCTGCCTGATGCCATCAAAATTGGCCTTATCCCAATTTAGAACTTTAACTTCTAGGCCAGACCTATTGGTCTCCATAGCTATTTTAAAAGTAATTCAATTATGGTCCCAAAGTGATCCTTCATAACGCATCTGCCACCTGCTCTTAATTCCCAAGAGGAGGTCAAGTTTTGTCCCTTCTCTATCTGGGCCATCAACATACTAAATGAGAAATTCCTCCTGAATGCACTCAACAAATTTCTCTCTATCCAAGCCCCTAATATTATTGGCTGCCCCAATCAGTTACGGGAAGTTAAAATCCCATGCTATTATCACCCTATTTTTCATGGAGCTATCTGTAATCTTACATATTTGCTCCTCAATTTCCCACTGACTAGCTGGGGGCCTGTAGTAAGTGTCAAAGTGATCTCCCTAAGTTCTACCCATAGTGACTCAATAGGCAAACACATGGATATATCCCCTCTCAGTACTGCCATGATGTTCTCCCTAATCAAAAATGCAACTCCCCCCCCCCCCCCCCCCTCTCTCTCTCTCTCTCTCTCTCTCTCTCTCTCTTGCATCCTGTTCTATCTTTCCTATAGCATCTGTACCCTGGAACCTTGAACTGCCAGTCCTGAACCTCCCTCAGCCATGTTTCAGTAATACCTATAACATCCCAATCCCATGTACCCTTCCACGCCCTGAGTACATCTGCCTTGCTGTTTGGGCCTCATGCTTTGAAATAAATGTAGTTTAATCTAGATTTCTTTTGTTCTTTGCCCTGCTTTCTCGGACCATCTGTCCTGTCACGTTTTGTATACTGTTTTATTTCTCTTAGTTTTAATGGATCAATCCACTGAATTCTCCACAGTTCCTGTACTCTGGTCCTCTTTAATTTTTGTCTTGGTTTCTCTGCCTTCCACTTTTGCCCTTCTTGTCTTTTGTTTCTGTCCATGCTTTACTTTCCTCTGACTTCCTGCATTGATTCCCCCGTCACATTAATTGAAACTCTACCCAACAGCACTAGTAAGTGCTCCCTCTAAGACATTTGGTTCCAGTCTGTCCAGGTGCAGACCAGATTTGCACCCAGTCCCACATGCCCCAGAGCCGGTTCCAATCTTCCAGGAACTTAATCCTTTCTCCTTGCATCATCTGTCAAGCCATGTATTCATCTTGGCTATCCTGACATTCCTACTCTGACTACTACATGGCAATCCTGAGACAACTACTTTGAGGTCCTACTTTTTAGTTTAACTTTTAACTCCGTAACTTCAGCTTGTGGGATCTCATCCTGTTTTTTTAGCCTATATCGATGGTGCTTATATGCACCAAGACAGCTGGCTGTTCATTTTCCCTTTCCAGTACAGCCACTCCAGACACCCTTGACCCTTGCACCAGAGAGGCAACATACCATCCTGGAGTGTCATTTGTGTCAGCAGAAATCCTATCCGTTCCCCTTGCAATTGAGTCCCCTGTTACTATAGGTCTGCTACTCTTTCTGTTGCTCTGCTGTGTAGCAGAGCCAACCATGGTGCCGTGGATCTGGCTGCTGCACCTTCCCCTGGTGAGCCATTTCTCCTAGTAGTATGCAAAATGGTATGTGTTTTGGAGGGAGATGGCCGCAAGGGACCTCTGCATTGCCTTCTTACTCTTCCTTTCTCTGGTGGTCATCCATTCCCTATCTCCCTCAGTAATTTTTATCCGAGATGTGACCAACTCGCTGAATGTGCTATCCACAACGACTTCTTCGTTGTGAACATTCCAAAGTGAATCCATCCAAGTTCCAGAGCTGTTAAACACTCTAACAGGAACCACAGTTGGATACACTTCTTGCATGAGAAGGAACTAAGGGCACTGAAAGAATCCCTGAATTCCCACATTGCACAAGAGGAGCATGGCACAGGTCTGGGATCTCCTGCCATGACTTAACCCTCAAGTTAACTTACAACAACAACTATAATGCCAAAACAGAAAAGCTACTTACGAATCACCAGCCAATCACTTACCTACTGGTGTGACGGTTTGATCTCTTTCTTCCTCTCATGTGCCCTTGTCTCCCTCACAGGTCTGTCTTTCTGCTCTTCCCAAAGATGAGCACCTCTTTCCTCTCAGCACAAATTTCCACTCTGCTCCAAATTCCCGATACCCTTACTCTGACTGAATCTCACTCAGGCTGCAGTGGCCGCAAGCTCACTGGATAAATGACATTGTATTTTTAAACTCCACTGTGTACTTGTGGCTGTTAACCAGCTACCTCCTGCTGCATTTTAAACCAAATAATTTTAATTGAACATAAAATCTGGGAAAATCATTTTGTTTCTAATTATTGAAATTTTGGAATGAAAAGAACAGACACAACTGGATAGATTTCTTTTTTTTTTGCTGCAGTGTTTTGATTTGTATTATGGTGATATGATTTTATTTTTCACTTGGGACTGTTTTGTTTTTACTTATGATGCAAAAGGCTTGTACTAATATAGTTTTGTTGGAAAAACAGATTCTTCAGATACCATCTGTCCAATTCTGCTTTCTCTCAGAAGTATGTCCTGTAATATGAATTTTTGTGGTTTTCTTCTGTAATGTACTTTGTGTATAACTAATTTACCCTATACATAGAGCAAATGTTTTTTACAACAAACTGTGAGAAAGTATCCAATTGTACTGTCCATTATCTTATTGGGTAAGTGATTGTACTCAGCTTGCATTAATAATTAGCCTGTAGAAATTTCAGGAATTAGATATTAAAATGAAATGACTTGCATCCACACTGAACATTAGCAGAACAACTGATATATAAATCCTGGGGGGCAGGGTAGAGAGGAGTGGGAATGCAAATTAACAAAACCAGATTTGTTCGATGAAGAACAAAGAACAAAACAGCACGGGAAACGGGCCCTTCGGCCCAACGAGCCCGCGCCGCCACCCGATGTTCCCACCTCTACCCGCGATCCCTGTCTATGTTTATACATCTATGGATTAAAAGCCAAATTTGAGACAATTTAGGGAGAATTTGTTTTGCCAATTAGCCTAAGAGCACATCTTTGGGATGTGGGAGGAAACTGGAGCTCCTGGAGAAAACCCACGCAAGCATGGGGAGAATGTGCAAACTCCCACAGACACAAGCCCAAATCCATGTACCTGCACAGCACAGCGATAGTCACTGAGCTGTCGTGTTGCCCATCAGATGGTCCAGGTCAAGCATACACTAACAATGTAAAGCAGTAGGATACTCTCGAAAAAGATCCAAGAGCAGTTCTCTCACAGCCCATCGCGTGTATGCCCCTTGTTAGACAACAAGGTGGACCAAAGCACCTTTTGGATAAAAACAAGTACGTCAATATCATCTATTAACACACTTCCCAGGGACTCCCAAGGCTCATGATCCCTATTTTAAATCAGTTTTCTATACCCCTCCATTCCCATTCTGTTCATGTGCCCATCTAAGTATTTCTTGAGTAACTCCAGAGTACCTGCCTCCACCACTTTACTTGGCAGCGCATTCCATACCTCCACCACCCTCTGTGTGAAAAAACTCCCTCTAGCATCCAAATTATACCTTACCCCCCTCACCCTAAGCCCAGGATCCCTCGTGCTATTTGAGTCCATCCTAGGAAAAAGCTTAACCCTGTTTACTCTATCTATCCCCTTCAAAATCTTGCACACCTCTATCATATCTCCTCTAAGTCTACATCTTTCTAAGGAAAACAGCCCCAATTTGCCTAACCTCTCCTCGTAACTCAGACCTTCCATACCAGGCAGCATCCTGGTAAACCTCCTCTGCACTCTCTCCAGAGTCTCCACGTCCTTCTGGTGATTACATAAGATTTCACTATTTGTAACTTTTATTTTAAAATACATCAGAACAAATACAAATTCATCATGAATTAACAGGTAAATGATACTTCAAATAAAAACATAAATTTCTCTTTTAAATAGTTGGCACAATAAATTTTTATATTTTGCACATCCATAAACATTTCCTTTTATCATGTATGACGTTGTTATATGGATACATAACTGTACAATATGCAATTCTTTATTCACAGAGGATAGGCCAGGAGTCCAATTCAAAGCAGCTATCATGAAATTTCATGGATATAATCTGCATCAAGGCATGCTTTTGTGAACCCTCGCTACCTCAGGTCATGACTGTCTAGTTTTCCAGAGTTCTTTTCAACTGATCAACCAATAACAACTTGATTCAAGATTTGGCCACTCAAAGAACAGAGAACAAAACAGCATGGGAAACAGGCCCTTCGGCCCAACGAGCCCGCACCGCCACCTCGATGTTCCCACTTCTACCCATGATCTATAGATCTATGCATTGAAACCAAATTTGAGACAATTTAGGGAGAATTTGTTCCGCCAGTCTGCTTAAGAGCACATCTTTGGGATGTGGGAGGAAACCGGAGCACCCGGAGAAAACCCACGCAAGCACGGGGAGAACGTGCAAACTCCCATAAAACAGGCCCAAATCCGTGCTTCTGCACAGCACAGCGATGGTCACTGAGCTGTTGTGTTGCCCATCAAATAGTTCAGGTCAAGTGTACACTAACGACGTGAAGCACTAGGGTACTCTCAAAATCCAAGAGCAGCCCTTCATGACCCATCGCGTGTATGCCTCTTGTTAGACCAGGCGGATCAAAGTACCTGGAGGATAAAACAAATACATCAATATCATCGACAATTTACACACTTCCCAGGGAACTCCCAAGGCTCATAATACCTATTTTAAATCAGTTTTCTATATATCCCTCCATTCCCATTCTGTTCATGTGCCCATCTAAGTATCTCTTAAATAACTCCAGAGTGCCTGTCTCCACCACTTTACTTGGCAGTGCATTCCATACCCCCACCACCCTCTGTGTGGAAAAAAACTCACTCTAGCATCCAAATTATATCTCACCCCCCTCACCCTAAGCCCATGGCCCTCATGCTATTTGAGTCCATCCTAGAAAAAAGCTTAACCCTGTTTACTCTATCTATACCCCTCATAATCTTGTACACCTCTATTAGACCTCCTCTAAGTCTACGTCTTTCTGAAGAAAACAGCCCTAATTTGCCTAACCTCTCCTCGTAACTCAGACCTTCCATTACCAAGCAGCATCCTGGTAAACTTCCTCTGCACTCTCTCCAGAGTGTCCACGTCCTTCCGGTAGTAAGGCGACCAGAACTGGATGCAGTATTCCAAATGAGGTCTAACCAACGTTTTATACAACTGCAACATTAAAGGCCAACTCTTGTACTCTATAAAGGCTAGCATACCATATGTTTTCTTCACAACCTTCTCCACCTGCTCTGTCACCTTCAGAGACTTGTGCACCTGCACCCCCAGGTCTCTCTTGTGTTTCTGTACTCTTAATAGGTCTACCTTTATCATATACCTCCCCCCTACATTCTTTCTCCCGAAATGCATTACCTCACATTTATCAGGATTGAATTCCATCTGCCATCTATCTGCCCAAGCTACCAGCCTATCTATGTTCTGCTGCATCGCCTGACAATGCTCCTCACTATCCGCAAGTCCAGCCATCTTTGTATCGTCTGCAAACTTGCTGATCACTCCACTTACTCCCTCTTCCAAGTCATTTATATATATTACAAATAGAAGAGGTCCCAGTACCGAGCCCTGCGGCACACCACTAGTGACCGACCTCCAGCTAGAAAAACATCCTTCCACTATTACTCTCTGTCTCCTATTACTAAGCCAGTTACTTATCCATCTAGCTACCTGTCCTTGTATCCCATTAGCCTTGACCTTTTCAACTAACCTCCCATGAGGGACTTTGTCAAACACCTTACTGAAATCCATGTAGACAACATCAACGGCTCGCCCTCCATCGACCGTTTTTGTCACCTCCTCAAAAAATTCTACCAGATTCGTAAGGCATGACCTCCCTTTAACAAAGCCATGCTACATATCCCTAAACAGATCGCAACAGTCTAAGTGCCTATACATCCTATCTCTAAGAATCCTCTCCAACAGCTTCCCTACCACTGACATCAAATTCACCAGCCTATAATTTCCAGGGTTATCCCTACTACCCTTTTTAAACAACGGTACAACATTAGCTATTCTCCAGTCCTCTGGGATCTCACCTGTGTCCAAAGAAGAGACAAAGATTTATGTCAGAGGCCCAGCAATTTCACCTCACACTTCCCTAAGCAGCCTGAGATGAATGCCATCAGGCCCCTGAGATTTATCTGTTTTAATGCTACCTCGAAGCTCTAACACTTCCTCCCTCGGTATGGATATTTCCCTCAACTGGTCTGCAGCTCCCTCGGAGACAAGACTGGTCAACAAGCCCCCTCCTTCGTGAATACTGACGCAAAGTTTTCATTCAGGATCTCTGCCATTCCCTGGGCCCTAAGCACAGTTCCCCTCCTCTGTCCCTAAGAGGTCCAATTTTTCCTCTAACCACCCTTTTATTCCTAACATAGGAGTAAAAAGCCTTTGGATTTTCCTTTAATCCTATCCATCAAAATCATTTCATGCCCTCTTTTTGTCCTTCTAACTCCCCGTTTGAGCTCTCTCCTACTCTCTCTATATTCCTTCAACGCTGTCTCTGTTCCCAGCTGCTTTGACCTAACATATGACTCTCTTTTCTTCCTAATCAAGTCCTCAATATCCCTAGTAATCCATGGCTCTCTAATCCTATCTTTCCTCTTGGCCGGCACATACCTTTCTTGCAACATTTTCAGTATTCCCTCGAAAGACACCCACATGCCTGGCGTGGACTTACCCTCAAACAACCGTTAGCAATCAGTTTCCATAAGTTCCTACCTAATCTGACTGTAGTTAGCCTTCCCCCAATTCAGCACCCTCCCCCTAGGGCAACAAGCATCCTTTTCCATTTGTATCATAAAGTAGACAGAATTGTGGTCACTGTTAGCCACATGGTCCCCTACTATAACATAAACCACCTGCCCTGGCTTATTACTCAGAACTAAATCTAGTACACCCCTCTCTCTAGTCGAACTAGCTACATACTGCTCCAATGATCCTTCCAGGACACATTTTACAAATTCCTCCCCGTCTGAACCCCCCGCTGTAGGTACCTTCCAATCCATCTCAGAGAGATTAAAATCTTCCACTGTAACGACTTTGTTCTTTCTGCACCTATCCAAAATGTCTTTACATGTGCCTTCTTCAATTACCTGCGGGCTATTGGGTGGCCTATAATACACCCCTAGCATGGTATTCGCTCCCTTCCTATTCCTCGACTCCACTCCTAACTTTTCTATATTGTCTTCCCTCTGCACTGCTGTGATGCTCTCCCTAACTAACAACGCCGCTCTCCCTAACTAACAACGCCACTCTCCCACCACTTCTGGACCCTCCTCTGTCACGCCTGGAACACTTATACCCCTTGGAAATCACCAAGGAGCTATTCAATTTTCCTTTCTAGCCAGCTCGTGCAATGCTTTCAAGAGTTGTCTTTTCTGTCAAATCACAAAAAAACTTCCTGAGAGATATTTGCTGCTTTTTCTCACTAGAACTCAGTGTGTTCCTCTTTCTGTCTTTTCTTTCTGTCTGCATGTGTGCCCTCCAGCTCTTCGGCTCTCCTTCTTGTCTTCTTTCTTGCTGTTGACATTACTTCCAGGTCATAGTTACAAGGTCACAAGAACCAGTCTTTCTTCTTATCCAAGAAAATTACAATTGATTCTTTTATAATGGATACAAACTCTTCAAATGTTCTTAAAAACAATTAAAGATTCCACAGACTTTTTAAAGATATGATAGGTTTTCTATTGCTTCTGGGTCAAAACGTCATCTCACTGGTTTCAGATGGAAATAACAACTGTCTCAATCTGTGAATTTAGCATGTTAAGTCATGGAATGCTAAATCTAAAATCTGTAAATTTACAATCGTGCAAGCCTCTAGTTCGCTGTAAACATTTAACTTGTGATAATGTAGTGAAGAATGTTGGAATACCAGTATAGCATCATGGAGTGGAATAACTCAACAACTCAGAACTTTGAATTTCTATGTTCATTGCCCTTCTGTGAGGGACCCCAAGTGATGAAGACTGGTCTTTCATTGAACTGCTTTTGTGCAGTCACCAGGGAGTAGATTATTTGTCTGCATATGGCCTTGGATGGTGTATTGTCTTAGAATATTGGAAAAGAAGGAAGGTGAAAGGGAATTAACTTGGAATATAAACAGTTTCAAAGATACAACTTCACATTGTAATGAAGAAAAATTTGCGTTGTACCACACACATTGGAAATATTTTAATCATTATTTCTTCTAATACCTTGATGCAGGCTTCAACACTATCTCTGGTTTGGATTCAGTGTTTTGTTTCTAATAGCACGCAACAGTGCAGCTGAATTTATAAATGCAGAAATTCCAATTGCGGTTAATAGCTAAAGTAAAATTGGTTCAAAATTCCCCTGTTTGAATAAAATGTGTTCCCTACCATTCTAAGTAGTTAATAAAATGGAAGAAGGAAGAGAAAACGCTGAACCTTCATTGTGGATGTCATTGATTGGTACAGGTACAGTGTCCCAAATCTGGCACGTTTACAACCAAAAGCAGAATTTTCTCTCATTTTGGAACCAACTCCTTTGCACAGACTGTCCCTGTAATACATTCTGTACTGATCATTAATGTCATAAAAATAAGTGGGGTTGTAGATTATGGGACAAGAGCACTTGCATACCACAGGTTATCATTTGTGGGCAAAAAAAATTGAAGATTTAAAAATCTGTTAATCTTACAACGCAGTGAGTCTTGCAGGCAAGAACGTTTGCTTGAATTCTAATAATAATGGAATGACTGATTTATAATCCTCTTGCTTGAAAGCAACTTGGGATGTTGCAATCAGAAAAATCTCATCTGAGGACTAGGCAGCTCTGTTGTTCAGGAAATAGGTGGCCTGGAAGGAGGCAGCAATAAAGAGCTGCAATGAACTCTGGTCCTGCATGTGCATAATTCTCTCTGATACCCCTCTCTGATATCCTCTTCATTCTCTTGCACGTTCTGTTCCAGGATTAATGCCTGAGGAAAAAAAATTCAGTTTTGGGAGAATTCTGGTTTTTCGATGATTTTGATATACCGTAACTCTAGAATGATTGCTTTTCCAATATCTTCCCCACCTGTAGAAATTTTATGTTATAATTCACAAAGTTTTCAATTTCTTGGCCACTGTTCTGTGTAAATTGGATGGATTTATACAATTCTTCCTTTAGTTTCATGTTGGGTTTTTATAAACATATGATTACAGAATTAACAATTAAATAATTAGTAGCTTTTAACAATGCAGTGTATCATGTGACTGTTCATGTGTTGAAATATTTTTCTGCTCATGTGTTCAATTAAATCTACAAATTATTTTTTTTTCCATATCAGCCAGAGGAGAACGCCCTTGAATGAAACTAACAATTTGTTGGTATCTTGATAGTAGTGATCTGGCAACTGAGTTGGTGATATGCCAGAGCTCTTTCAGAATTGACCATTGCGTACATTAGTTTTCAAACTCATATTCCAGAAATGAATGATTTATCCATTGTGTTAATTTACTCATTCCCATTATGGAACATAGTATTCTCTTGGACCATGCGTTACCAATTTTCAAATATACTAAGTTTCTTTAGTTCTTAGAACTAATGTAGGATGCTTGAATTGCATGAATATGTGATCATATGTGCCGTTTTATTTTAATCTACCTTAAAATAGCTAATGTCACTCATCGTAATTGGTATGTTCTTGAATGTATGTGAATTGCATCCAGATTTCATTTATTTATTGACTTGTAATGTGTACCATAATGTTGTGCTATTTCCTAAACTGTATGCAGTTGGATTCTGTTAATACAGCTCCCCTCTTTTAATGCTGTATAATTCATTCTTCCTTAATTTTTTATATCATCTTTTGCTTCTCCAGTATCATCTTTAATGTTTGCTTTATTGTATCTTGTTTTCCCATTAGTTTATTTTTTTCTTTCTGCTTCTATTCCAATAATCATGTTAATTAAACTCTCCTCCTGTCTCAACATGTTATCACTTTTTGCCATGTTAGTTTGATCTTCCTATGCTGCTCAGTTTGATTTTTTTCACAAGGACATCCTGCTTTTTGATGCAGGAGAAAACCATCCCTTTACTGTAATCTTTTAATATTCCACAATTCAAAATCGCAGAATACTACAGTGCAGAAGAGGCCCTTTGGCCTATTGATTCTGCACCGACGCATGAAAAGCCCTAACCTGCCCACCTACTCCCACTTGCCTGCACTTGGCCCATAACCTTGAATGTTATGGCATGCCAAGTACTCATCCAGATACTTTTTCACTCCAAGAATGTGCACCTTTGCATCATTATTCCTAATTTTCATCTTTTAAAACTTGTGCTTTGTTCACAGATCATTATAGGCTCTGGATTTTTTTTGTTACAAATTTCTTCATTGTTTCACATTCACACAAGAAAATGTAGGTAATAAAAAGAAAGACATGCATTTTCATGGCTACCAGAAGTTCAAAGTGCTTCGCTGATATTTGAAATGCAGTTCCTGTATTATAAAATGGAATACGCTTCAACTAATATGTGTACGACAGACCGCACCAAACATGCCAAATATATGATACTCAGGCAATCTATTTTTATGATAATTGAGCGAAAGATATTTGCCAGGTAATCGAGGATTACTCCCTACTCTTTGAAATATTATTGTATCGTAGATTTTTTTTTTACATCCAGCTGACTAGGCAAATAGAGCCTACGTTTAATATCTCTTCCAAAAGATGGCACTTTATGCAGTGCTGCGCTCCCTCAATTTTGTACTAGACAGCCTTGATTTTTGGAATGACTCCTGAACTCAGACCAGCTGGGCCACGGCTGACGCTCTCTAAGATGTGAGGAATTTTGAAATGTTTTATATGCCATGTTTTAAAAATAAAATTTTTGATTCCTTAAGCAATACATTGCCAATGAATTTATTTGGTTTTGTAACCTAGGAGGTTGATGTTGATGATAAAGCAGGGCTGGAAGTTGATGGCGATCTAGATTTGAAACCTGATTCGGATATTCCTGATGTTCCGGCCTCAAATGACAGCACTCCAGAAGTTTTCAATAAGGCCCTATCTGGGTTATCTTCAAGGTACCATTTTAGTTTGGAGTATATTAAATGTATTAATATGTATTTAAAACCCTCTTTTATGGAGAGCCATAACATTTAATTGCTGCTTCTTAACGGTGTGGCAGGAATTCAAAGGGTGAGAAATAGATCATTCCCAAATATTTTACATAGTGAATCTGTAATCATCTCCTTTGCATTAGTCAGGACTAGGTTATTCAGTTTTTCCTCCATTGATACTTTGAGCTGGTCACTCAACCTATACATACCTCCAAGTGGCAGAAATAGTTTGCCTGTCACCCTGTCTGACCCTGAGCATTGCCACCATCCCCATCCCAGCACCAGTTAGATTTGTAATGTGATACAAGGAAGCTAAAAGAGGGAGTATGGTAAGACGAAGTAGATCTCGTATTGCAGTGATTTTAGCTGTTATAACAAAAGTCTTTTTTGCTAATTGGAATTCCGGAAACTAGGCAGAACTGTAATCCTTTCTCATGTATAGATATTTTGGCATCTATGTCTTCTCTCGCCTTCATTATTAAAGCTACTTCCAAACGTTCCTAAAGTCAAAGGTCATCCAGGATTTCAATTCTACCATATATTAGAAAGCTCTTCTAACAAGAACAAGTTTGTTGTCAGATGGCTAATTCCCCTTATTTCTGTTTCTTTGACTGTTGAACCTCTGTTTCTCCATCCAAACTTTCTTGATATCACTATGATCAATGCTTCTCTGATATTGATTTTTTTTTGCCCTTGTAAATTCCTCTCTACAACCATATGTAAAATTTACATCCTTGTTTTCAGACCCTTCTTGGCCTTTCTTTATTTCCATAACCTTCACTTCAGCAATCCTTTGACGAAGGGTCATCTAAACTCAAAATGTTACCTCTATTCTCCATCCACAGATTTTGTTTCAGATTCCAGCATCTGCAGTAATTTACTTTTAATCCTCTGATATAGTTGTGCTCCTTTACTAAGGCTTCTTTTCAAAAATATTTGAATTGTCCCATTATTGGTGACTGTGCCTTCAGTTGCCTAGGCCCTAAGCTTTGGAATATCTTTCTTAATCCTCCCTTTCCTCTTAAAAAGCACCTCTTAACACCAAGCTTTTGATCATCTGTCCCAATATCACCTAAGGTTACTTGGTATTGTGTTTTATTTTATAATGCCTCTGAAACGCTTTGAAATGTCCTATTACACTATGTATGTGTTGTGTAAGTCCCAACACTCATTTCACAATATTCTACTTTGATTCTTTACTAGATATTTTGCTTCCACAGATAATTGTCAGGTTTTTAAGACTCTAGGCTTGTATTATCTAATCCCTGTTTCCTAATTAACTCCATTGTAGGTGTCCAAAAATATGGCCTTGACTCTTGCATGTTCACCTTAATGTACTCAGGTTGCAACTATTCTTTTTAAACTATGTTCCAATAGAAACTGCTTGCAAGCTATTAACACTAAAGTATTATGAAAGGAAACCACATATTTGGCTGGCATGAAAAAATATTTCTGTTGCAAGAGGAAATCCTATTCTGAGGTTACAGTCAATTAATGTTGTGCAAAGTTGAGGGGCTGTTAATCAACAAGGCATCACTATGCTGAGTGTTTAATGCTGAAAATGGTGGTGTTTCACAATTCCAGTTGAAAGCCCTGCCTGCTGAGAACTTTCATTGCAAATTTGAGTGTATGATTTTTATGACCATTTGATTGAGATTGTGCAACATGCACTTTGCTTTGTAGATTGTGATTCTAGCTGATGAAACTCCTTGCCAATAGAGCAATGTTGGGAAATAACTTCATTGTCTAAAGTGGAAATTCCATAGTTTTCATTGATATCTTTCTTTCTTGGGTATGAAAATTTCAGCAAGAATAAAAAATACTTCTACTTTGTTTTTTCATATTGGGTGGACATTTCACCTATTTAAGTCCTAGGATCAGGATTTAAATTTTATAATCTGCACTTAATTGACCATCTATAAACAACATGGTTGATGTGGCAGTTCCTGTAATGGGATAGAGCAAAGGTTCATGGAGTTTAGTTAATTGTATCCCCTACCAGTCTTACCAGTTGCCTGTGTATCCCTACTAGCTTACAGGTTTAATATTTTATTCCTTTAATGTCCAAGCATTTTAACAAAAATTTATAAATTCTAGTTTATATGTACAACATAAGCAATGTCAAAATAGTACTATTTGCCAATAGAAGTGACATGAGATTTTTAATTTCAACATAAGCACATATTTGGAATGACAGTTTGACTCAGGAGTTGCTTACTAAATTGGACACTGAAGTTTAGGACAGGATTTTAGCCCCTGATAGGGGTGAGCACAGGGGTGCAAAAATCTTTTTGGCAGCCTTTGAAGTCCTCCTGCCTGCCTGGCCACAGTGGCAGTCACACGCTGCCCCCTTCATTATCTTGTCCCAGCTATTGAGAGAATTTTCTAATTAAAAGATTTCTAAAGTTAGAGAGATGCTGCCTCAAGACTGAGGTGTCCTTTCTCCTTTACCTGAATTGAAACTTTGTCTTTCACCACTGGGGGGCTTTCTATTTGCATGTCCCATGTCCTTAATTGGTAGGCAGATCTGTTCCCTGGCCAATATTTGGTCAGTTCAAGGAAAACTATTGCCAAGTGACTATGTTTTCCCCACAAAATGCACGATTATGACCTCCATTCAGCTCTAACGTGTGCTCCGCAAACAAAGTTCTGCTCTTAGTGGCAAATCTTTGTGCACTCCAGTTCGGTGAACAAAATGCCATATTCTCACGATTGTTAGTGATTCTGTATCACCAAAGGCTCAAATTATTCCAGCCCCAAACACTACAAACTCCCATTTGTCCAGAGCCCATAGTCAGCACTTGAGATCAGTGAGCTGGAACAATTGAGGCTGCTGCTCTGGCAGATCAGTGAAACCATCCTCCGCTAGTTGTGTTTATTTTTAGAAAACTGTCAGCGGTTGGTGCCTTGGCTCAGTTCTCCAGGCATAAAGCTAAGCAGGTGTGGATGATGGTCCGCTCCTGGAAAGAGAGTTGCTTCAGGTAGTTTGGTAAATATAGAGCCCTCTGTGGATGCCATCAATCTGTCCTAGGAAGTTCAAAGTAAGCAGAACGGTCACTAGTGACCCAAAAGGCTTTTTCCCTTGGGCAAACCTATGCCACGTGATCTTGCATCTGGGAGAACAGGCAGAGAAAACATCCAATGGGAAGCATTCTTTCTTCATTACATAACACAAGCAATAGAAAAGTAATAAATTGAGGGGAATGAAGTTAAATCTGTCATTAGCTGATTTGTCTTGCACAGCTCAGAGAAGTCTTGTGTACCCTGTCTCTCACTTGAACTTGAGTTAAGATATTTTTGAAAAGCAAAGAGTTTTAGTTTATATATAATTTGTCTTGTGCTTAGTTTGGTGTTGGTTGTGTCTAATGACACCATCTATCATACATAAAGACATTTTATGTTGATGTTACCAGGAAGTAACAAGACAAAGATCATCCAGCACTTTGCCTAGAATTTGTAATTAGTCTCACATTCAAATTGCTGTATGTGATCAAGTTTAATGTGTAATTTCATTGAGTCATTGTCAGGTAAGATCTCATGCCAATGCTTCTGAGTTCAGGTAGTGCGCATTGTCAGTGCTACTGAATTCAAGTAACACATGGTATCAACATTCCTGAGTTCAGGTAAAAATCATGGCTCTCATCCACATTTAACTTTCTGAGCACAGCGAGAGCCCTGATAAATTAAGAATTATGTCTGATCATCTGAAAACCTCTGACATTTAACTGTATTGTTTAGTCTGCTTCCATTAGATGCATCACCAGATACACAGCTATAAGCTTTTCAAAGTCATTGCTGGTGTGAAAACTTCCAAATAAGCCAATTACATTGATGCTTCATATGTTGCAATCACCATGAGTCTGTCCATTCTGCAAGACACAAGGTCAGAAGACTGTTTAGCCCCTCCAAGCCCAATCTAGCAGTCATTTATTGAGATCATGGCTGATCTTTAATCATTTAGTTAACAAAAAACTTGTCAATCTCAAGAATTATTGATCCAGCACCACTTGCTATTTGCAAAAGAAGATTTCAGACTTCTACAACTGTTGTATGTACGAATGATTCCTAATATTGTAGTATTAGGTTGTTTGAGACTGTAAGGTTTAATGTGGGACTGGAGAAAAATTACCACCCACATTATGAAGTAGAATGTAGTGGTTAGTCTGTTAGAAATTTGCTGTAAAGTTATGTGTTATTTATAAACTTATTGTTCAACCATATAAATCTCTTCATGAAATGACATTCAACCTTAAAACAAATTTCAATTCCGAAAAGTTTGGCTCTTATTTTTAATAATGTATCCCAGATTTAAACTATTCAACTAGCAGAAATAGTTGCCTATTTTCTTTAAGATTTTGAAAATTTCAATCAATCCTCTTTTTAACATTCTAAATTCCAGTGGATTCAAGCCCTTTAAATGTTTAAAGTTTATTTATTAGTCACAAGTAAGATTTACATTAATACTGCAATGAAGGTGTGGTTCCGGAGGACTGGAGGATGGCGAATGTGGTCCCATTGTTTAAGAAGGGGAAGAGAGACCTTCCTGGGAATTATAGGCCAGTGAGTCTTACTTCTGTGGTGGGCAAGGTATTGGAGAGAATTATTAGGGATAGGATTTATAGTTATTTAGAGAGAAATGAATTGATTGGGGATAGTCAGCATGGTTTTGTGAAGGGTAGGTCATGCCTTACTAACCTCATTGAGTTTTTTGAGAAAGTGACCAGAGAGGTGGATGGGGGTAAGGCGGTTGATGTAGTATATATGGACTTTAGTAAGGCGTTTGATAAGGTGGCCCATGGAAGACTTCTACAGAAAATGCAGATGTGTGGAATAGAGGGTGATTTAGCTAATTGGATTAGGAATTGGCTGGCAGATAGAAGACAGAGGGTGGTGGTTGATGGGAGATATTCATCGTGGAGTTCGGTGACGAGTGGTGTGCCTCAGGGGTCTGTTTTGGGGCCCCTGCTGTTTGTAATTTTTATAAATGATCTGGATGAGGGTATTGAGGGATGGATCAGTAAATTTGCAGATGATACTAAAGTTGGTGGTGTGGTAGATAGTGAAGAGGGGTGTTTTAGTTTACAGAGTGACTTGGACAAGTTGCAGAGCTGGGCCGAGAGGTGGCAAATGGAGTTTAATGTGGAAAAGTGTGAGGTAATGCACTTTGGCAGGAACAATAAATGTGTAGAGTATAGGGCTAATGGTAGGGCTCTTAATAGTGTTGAGGAACAGAAGGATCTTGGTGTATGTGTCAATAGATCCCTGAAAGTAGGCAGTCAAGTGGATAAAGTTGTTAAGAAGGCATATGGAGTCTTAGCTTTTATTGGTAGGGGGATTGAATTTAGGAGCCGCAGCATCATGTTGCAACTGTACAAAACTCTAGTGCGGCCGCACTTGGAGTATTGTGTGCAGTTCTGGTCGCCACATTATAAGAAAGATGTGGAGGCATTGGAGAGGGTACAGAGGAGGTTTACTAGGATGTTGCCTGGTATGGAGGGCAGGTCCTATGAAGAGAGGTTGAAGGATTTGAGGTTGTTTTCGTTAGAAAGGAGGCGGCTAAGGGGGGATCTTATTGAAGCATATAAGATGATTAGAGGTTTGGATAGGGTGGACAGTGATAGCCTTTTTCCTAGGATGGAGAAAGCTAGCACGAGGGGACACAACTTTAAATTAAGGGGTATGAGTTATAGGACGGATATCAGAGGTAGGTTCTTTACTCAAAGAGTGATTAGGGAGTGGAATGCCCTGCCTGCAGCTGTTGTAGATGCGCCAAGTTTGGTGGCGTTTAAGAGGTTAGTTGATAAGTATATGGATGAGAAGGGAATGGTTTAGTTAGGAGGGGCATTGCTTTTTATTTTGGTCGGCACAACATCGAAGGCCGAAGGGCCTGTTCTGTGCTGTATTGTTCTATGTTCTATGTTCTATAAGTTACTGTGAAATTTCTATACTTCTAATTTCACCCATTGAATCAGGAATTGTTATAGTAATTCTACGTTGAAGTCTCTCCAAGACCAATATATCCTCCTCAAGGTGATTAGAAAAGGTTGTAAATCTTCCTTCTCCAATTGTGGTTGAAGACCATTTTCATTTCAAGTGCTTACCAGTTCCCTTTGACATCCACAGTTGAATCTGCCTTCCCTACGTTCCCAGGAAGTGTCTTCTAGCTCATAAACATTTGCTATGATTTCAAAAACTAAGGTTGATCTTCATAAATCTTTGGATCTTTCATCATCACCGTAAACTTGCATTCTTTGTTTCTGCCAATAAGAATAACTGTCTTTCAATCTGCTTGGTTTAGATCCTTCAGGATTTTGAGTTTTATCAAATCTGATCTTAACTACCTTCTCTCCAAGGAGAACAACCCCAGCTTCTCCAATCTGTCCACGTGACAGAAATCACTCATCCCTGGAATGTTTCTTGTAAATCTTTTCTGCAAAAGTTTTCACATCCTTCCTAAATTCTGGTGTCTAAGATTGTTAAAGCTAAACCAGTGTTTTATAAAGGCTTATCAAAGCCTCTTTGTTTTTATTCTCTCTGCCACTGTTTATAAAACTCAGAATCCTTTATCTCTTTTTAACCATTTTCTCAATCTGCCCTATCACCTTCAATGACTCATGCACTTACACTTCTCTTTTTTGCACCCTTTTGTTATATTTTATTTTGTTTTACATTATATTGCCTTTCTTCATTCTTCTGACCAAAATATATCAGTTTGCATTTCTCTACAATAAATCTGATGTACTCTGCGTCCATCCATTTCTCTAGATTTCGCCCTCTTGATGTCTATTACTATCCTCCTCAATGTTCGCAGCGTATCTTCAGGCGAGACAGAGGAGGAGACATTGCAGTATTAGTTAAGGAGTCAATTACTGCAAAAAGGAGAGATGATATCTTGGAGGGGACATCAAATTAAGCATTGTGGATAGAGTTTAGGAATTAAAAAAGAGACAGTCACGTTGTTAGGTATTTATTATAGATCCCCAGATAGGCAGATATTGAGGAGTAAGTATGTACTCAGTTTGTGGAGGTGTGTAAAAACAATAACAATAGTGTTATTAGGTGATTACAACTTCCTCAACATTAATAGGGCAGTACATAGTGTTAAGGGCTTGGATGGAGTAAATTTCTTGAAATGTGTACAGGAGAATTTTTTTAGATCAATATGTCAAGTGCCCAACAAGGGGGGGAGTTGTATTGCATCTAATTCTGGGGAATGAAGCTGGTAGTGGGGAAGCACTTTAGTGGTAGCAATCACATGGTACAATTTAAGCTCATTATGGATAAGGAAATAGACAAGCTGCAAGAAAGATTTTGGATTGGGAGAAAGTGGAGTTTGGTAAAATAAGACAGGATCTGGCAGGGTAAACTGGGAACAGCTACTAATGAGGATATCTACAGAAAAGCAGTAGAGGGCATTCAAAAAAGAAATCAGGAGGGTGTAAGCCCAGCATGTTCCTTCTAGAGTGTTGGGTGGGAATAACAAGCCCAGAGAACTATGGATGGCCAGAGATACTCAGGATACAATGAGAAGGAAAAGAAAGGCTTTTTTAAAAGTACAAGGGAAGAAAATCAAGCAGAAGCATTAGTGAGGTATAGAAAGTGCAGGTGGAGCTTAAGGAGGCAATTAAGAAAACAGAGAGGGGATAGGAGACGGCTCTGGCTGGTAAAAGCAAAGAAAATCCCAAGATAATCTGTAAGTATATCAGTTGGAAGTGGCTAACCAGGAAGAAAGTAGGGACCAAGGATCTGAGTGTGGAGCCAGAGGACATTGATAGTGTTGAATGAATACTTCACATCCATCTTCACCCAAGAGAATGAGGACAATGGCATGGAATTCAGGAAGAGAGCTGGGGGCATAGTGGTTACCACTGCTGCCCCATTGTTCCAGGGATTTTAGTTCAGTTCTGGTCTACGGTGACTGTATGGAGTTTACGTGTTCTCTCCATGTTTGCATGGGGTTACTCCAGTGCTCCAGTTTCCTCCCACAGCCCAAAGAGGGGGGTGTTAGCTTGATTGGCCATGCTAAATTGTCCATTACTGTTAGGGGATTACCAGGGTAAATACGTAGAGATTATGGGGATAGGACCAAGGTGGGATTATTGTTGGTTTAGGGTTGATGGGCCGAATGGTCTCCTCCTTCTCTGTAGTGAATGTATTCTATTTAGACTGAGGTTCTTGGAAAATTGACATAAGGAAGGATCTGGTATTAGAGGTGTTAGCAGCCTTTAAAAGTCGATTATTCTTCAGGTCCAGATGAATTGTGTGCCAGCTTGCTGTGGGATGCATGAGTGAGAGCTTTAGGGAAGATTTGAAGAAAAGCTTCTTTAACCAGAGAGTCTGGTGATAGTCTGAAATGCATTGCCTGAGTGGGTAGTGGAGGCAGGATGCCTCATTCACATCCTTTAAAACTACCTGGATGAATACTTGGGCACACCATAATATTCAAGGCTATGGGAAAAGTGCTGGCAAGTGGGATTTGTGGGCAGGTCAGGACCTTTCATGCTTCAGTGTAGATGGGCCAAAGAGCGTTTTCTGTGATTCTGAGATTGCAGGGGCTCTGACCTAAATTTTCAATCCCCCTCTGACCAGAGGAGAGGTACCAAAAGACTGAAGAACTTCTGATATGGTTCTCTTATTTAAGAAGAACTGTAGAGATAAACCAGGGAACTACAGACCAGTGAGTCACATGCTATTGGTAGGGAAACTATTTGAGAAATTTCTGAAGAATTTTCTCTTGGTAACGCAAAGCTTGATCAGGGGTAGTTAGCGTGGCTTTGTCAGAGGGGGGGTTTTGCCCAACAAATTTGATTGGCCACCTCCTCAAAAAAATCCAATGTGTTAACAGGGGTAGTGCAGTCTATGTAATTTGTATGGATTTCAGCAAAGTGTTTGACAAGGTCCACGTGAGAGGCTTGTAAAGAATGTTAAATTCACATGGGATACAGGATAACTTGATAAAATGGATTCAAAATTGGCTCAGTCGTAGGAGATGGAGCATGACAGCAGATGGCTTCTTTGATGCTTGAAGCCAGTGTCCAGTGGCATACCGTAAGGATCGGTGGACCCCCTATTATTCATCATTTATTTAAATGACATTGATGACTAAGTGGGGGTAGGGTTAGTAAGTTTGCAGATGGCACTGATTGGCCATGTGGTTAACAGTGAGTCTTCAGCTACAAGAAGATTATAGACGGAATGGTCAAATGGGTGGACAAGTGGCAGATGGAATTTAACCCTGAAAAGTGTGAGATGACAACACTTCAGAAGGACTAATTTGACAAGGAAGTGCTCAGTGAATGGTAGGACATTAGGAGGTTCTTTGGAACAAAGAGATGTTGGTGTGTTTGCCAACAGATCTTTGAAGGTGGAAGGGTATGTTAGTAGGGTGGTGAGGCACTTGCCTTTACCAATCAAGACATAAATTACAAAAGCAGGGAAGTCATATTGTAGTTGTATATAACTTTGGTGAGGCCACAGCTAGAGAAGTGAGTGCAGTTCTGGTCACTACATTATAGGAAAGATGTGATTACACTGGAGGGAGTGCAGAAAAGATTCACCAGAACGTTGCTTGGGATGGAACATTAAAACTATGAAGAAAGGTTGAATAGCTTGGGTTGTTTTCGTTGGATCAGAGAAGACTGAGGGGTGACCTGATCGAGGTGTGCAAGATAGAGGGACATGGACAGAATGGATAAAGAGCAGCTGTTCCCTAAGTTGAAAAATTAGGCACGAGGGAGCATTGGCTCAAGGTGAGGGGCAGGAGATTAGGGGGGATTTGGGGAATAACGTTTTTATCCAGAGGGAGGTGACTGTCTGGGAGGGTAGGAGAGGCAGGTTGCCTCACATCATTTAAACATACGTGAATGAGCAGTTGGCACATCATAACATTCAGAGCTATGTGCCAAGTACAGGCAGATGGGGTTAAGTTGGAGTTCAGGTGTTTTTAATATGTTGGTGTAGACATGGGCCAAAGTGCCTCTTCTGCACTGTATGAACATAGAACAATACAGCACAAACAGGCCCTTCTGCTCACGAGTTGCGCCAATCACATCTGTATCTACCAATCCACAGACCTATCTATAACCCCCTATCCCATTCGTTTCCATATACTCATCCAGAAGTCTTTTAAAAGACTCCAGCGAGTTTGCCTCAACAACCTCTGACGGCAGCTGATTCCATTCACTCACCACCTTCTGAGTGAAAAACTTACCCCTAACATCCCCTCTGTATTTGCTTCCCTGCACTTTAAATCTGTCTCTTATAGTGACCATTTCAGCTCGGGGAAATAGTCTCTGAGAGTCCACCCTATCTATTCCATGTATGATCCTATGATATCGAAGTTTTGTATCATCTCCAAATTTTGAAATTGTACCCTGCGCACCCAAGTCCAAATCATTAACATATATATCAGGAAAAGCAGTGGTCGTAATAATAACCTCTTCTGGAAATCCACACAGTACTTTCCTCCAATCTGAGGAACTGCTGTTTGTTTCCTGCTCTTTAGCCATTTGAGTATCAATGTTGCCATGATCCTTTTTAATCCCATGGGCTTCAGATTTGTTGATGATCTTACTTTGTGTCACTTTATCAAACTTCTTTTGGAAATCCACATTGACCACATTACCTTCATCTCCCTTTTCTGTTACCTTGGTAAGAAACCAAAATGAAGCTAATTGAAACAGAAAATGCTTGAAAATCTCAGCGGGTCTGATAGCATCTGTGGAGAGCGAATAGAGCTAATTTTTTTTTGTTACTCCAATTCAGTCAAGTTAACTCTAGTTCAGAGTTTCAACAAGTTGAGACATTGCTGACCCAAGCTGACAAGACAGGGCTCTCACCTACTGTCTTGGGCTTGATCTCCATGATCCAGGCTGATTGGAGTAAGCATTGCACCTCCTCTAAGGATTGATCTCATTTGCATCTTAGCAAAAAGGCCAAGATGCTGCTTTTAAAAATAGCTTCTTCAAATGATGCTAAAATGTAATCTGATGACTTCAACCAAGTATAACATGTTGATACTAAACTTGATCTTAGCCAGAAGGCTGAGAAGTGAATAGACCTAATGTTTTGAGTCCAGGTGACCCTTCGTCAGAACTGAAGACAATAGAAAATAAGGTGATATGTATACTGTTAGGTGAGTGGGGGGAATTGACAAAGATGTCATAGACAAAAAGGTAAAGGGAACATAAATAATGGTGGTCGTGGCGAAGAGGTTGTAGATAATAGCCCACTGAAAGCAGAATGTGTAAATGGCAGAGCAAAGATAAGCAGGGTGTCAAATGACAGCCTGAAACATGTAACAAATAGCCCTAGAGGAATGGGGGGGGGGGAGGGGGGAGCAAGAGACCTTAGTGGGGGAAGAAGTGGAAAATGAGATTTTTAAAGTGGGAAAATGGATGAAATGAAAATAAAAAAATGTCTTGGCCTGTTCAGACATTGTGGATCAATGTATTGTCCCATTTCTGGGTTTCAAAATATTTTATAACAACACCAATTTGTATTGACACAGCACTTGCCCACTTCCCACTACAATAAAACAGTCCAAAATGCTTCACAGGAATGTTGCTCAACAAAATTTGACACTGAGCCATGAGACAATAGAACAGAGGACCAAACAACTGATCAAAGATGCAGGTCTATAGGAACATCCCAGAGGGGAAGAGATAAGCAGAGCTGATGGGTTTAATGTATTGGAAAGTCAACGTGATGGGGGATATAGGCATATAGGTCACAAAAGACATCATGTCAGATTGATGAGGCTATTTAATGAAATAAACTAAAGCTGATAGAATTTTAGGACTTAACATAAAAGATATAGAAGTGCAAAAGATAGCCAACAGTAATACTGAGCAGTTATGAAACACACCACTTCAGTTAGGAGTGTGCAGTGTTCAGTTCTGTAGTATAAAAACATACATATTCTTCAGGTATGAGAAAGTATAGATTATGGATCTTTCCTTGATGTCCACTATTTTAATGAGAAAAATGGATGTTTTAAATTATGAGACAAAGTAAACTGTTCAGTGGTCTAGAGTGGGTTGTCCTGGATGCAATATTAAATATAGGAGATAATTTCAAAAAGAATTGCGAGTCTGGAATTTACTTCCAGGATTAGTAGTTGAGACAGAAATCACCAGAATTCAAACTTGGGTTAGATATTGGGTGAAGGAAAAATGCTTAAAGGATATGGGAACATGATTGGTAAATAAATGAAACTTAATTGGTCATGTATAGGATAAATATTGATGTGGAATTATTTTCTGAATAGACTGTTTATGTTCTAACTGCTGTGTATTACTATGCATCTTTGATCCATTTCCTGAAAGTTTAGCTGATACTGAAAAAATGCATACATTGCCATTTCATTATCTAAAGAATAAAAAGAGAAAAGGTGGAAATAATGTAACATTTCAGTTGGCAAATGTGGCGGGAGAAACAAAGTGAATGAGTGTAATCTTTGTAAACAATTTAAGTGTCATCAAAATTTGAAAATATTTTTTGGGCGAGTTCAGCATTGCAATCTTCGCACATTTCTGTCAGTTTTTCTGACAGCTGGGAGACTTGCACTCCCGGAGATTGGGGTGGCGGAGCTGAAGTATGCCAGTGAAGCCGGCTGCAGAGTGCTTGGGTGCCATTGCACATTGATGCCTTGATTAACCAGTGGACCAGAGAACCTTCTGTCTCTTGCAGACATTGGAACCTCCCCCCCCCCCCCCCCCAAGCAACGACCATCACCACACGAAATGGGCCGCTGGCATCAGGAATCAGGACCATCCTGATGAGTCCACTGGCGGGCCATCAATCCTACCCCCTCCCCTGTTTTTCCCCTCCCACCATAGGCATTGTTCTAGTCTTTAAAGGCCTCTGATGCCCTGGTGTTCCCAAACATACTTTCAGGCGAAGCAGAGATATAATTGTATTTGCAACTTACAATATTGCACCCATTACTCACATTTGCTCTCCCCTACATTGCAGGGATCAAAACAGATGGGATGTCTGTTTTGTTACAACTATAACGAAATGAAGCTCATAAGCTCATGGCACAGCATCTTGTCTTCTGATTTGGCATTTTAAAGCCTTTATTTTATTTCTTTTGAGATTGTATCGGAGATGATTTAAAAATATCCTTTGGATTTTTTGTTGCAAATTCAAAACCACCATTTTCATTTTGTGATACTAATGATTACTAGATACAGCTGGTATAGTTAATGGTTTAGATAAGGTTTACAGATTTTGTACACATTGTAAAGTGGGCGCTTCTAAAAACATTGATTTTTTTTTTGTTTGTGTTTTAACTTGCCTGTTGCAATTCACATTGTCTTTTTAATTATGCTTTGTTTTGCAGATGGAAGAACTGGTGGATTCGTGGGATCTTGTCACTTGCTATGATTTCATTTTTTTTCTTAATCATCTATCTGGGACCTATTGTACTCATGCTTGTGGTTAGTAGACAAATTTAATAGAAATAATTTATTTTTACAACTTAAAAATGAATTTATAAAAAAAAATCTTCACTTGCAGAAAACCATTAACTCCTGTATTATGGGGTTAAATTTGAATTCCAGGTTTTATTATTGCTAAAACTCACTTGTTATGAATAGGTTAATTTTGCAGTTTTCAGCCAGATGAATAGAACATAAGTTGTAACCTAGGAACAATTTTATTTGAAACAAGAGGAATCAAAATAAATTGTGTCTGATGAGACTCATTTGAAAGGCTTAATGTAACATCTGGATTGTATTTGCAGTTAAACATTGTGATGAGGAGAAGAGAAAGAAACAAGATAATTAGCGATTAAAAATTATAATGTTTAAATTTTTTTTCTGAAAATGTTGCTTCTAATTGAAAATCAATTCCAAATTTTCAGGAGCAGTGATTGTTTTGACTTTGTTATCCCTCATCTTGTTTATCTTAACATTCCACTGCTTACTGTCCTGACTCTTCATCCACCTTCTTTAGTGGTTTGATGATTTAGTTGTACTTGCAATTTAGCATTTTGTATTCATTGTGTTTATTCCCCAGTTTTGTCTCAGAGCTCCAACCACTATTTCTACCTTTTTATGATCCATCTATAGTTGATTCCATTAACTATTCTTCATCTGGATACTTGAAATGAATGGGTTGACTTAATGAAGAAAGGATGGACAGACTGGACTTGTTTCCACTGGAGTTTAGAAGGGTGATTTGATTAAACCACAAGATTTTGAATGAGCTAGACAAGGTGGATGAGGAAAGGGTGTTTCTTCTTGTGAATGAGTCCAGATCTAGAGGGCACAGTATTAAAATTGAGTGTTGCTCTTTTAGAATAGTGATGGGCAGAATTTTTATGAGAGGGGTTGAGAAAGTTTGGAACTCTCTGCCTCAGAAAGTAATGGAGTTGGGGGTCATTGATTATTTTCAAGAGAGTGGTAGATAGGTCCCTCTTAGATGAGAGATTTGAACGTTATTGAGAGTAGAATATGGAATTCTGAACAAGCAGATCAGCCAAAATATCAATGAATCACAGAGGAGCTGAATGGCCTACTTTTTGCTCCTAGTTTGCATGTTCACCTCTTTAAGACTTTGTCCTGAGCAAACCATTCATAATTTCCAACTCCTGTTATTGCCTTACTGCAGGACACATCTTCGCTCTGAAGATTTCAAATTTAATAGCATGCCTAACACGAAACTCGTCTCATTGTTTGCTGATTTAGCTCAGCCACATTTAGTTTACTCTGCAACATTTTCCTAAGTCAGTGCCAAATGGAGAGTGAGGAAAACCTGGAGCCAGGTTTCCATTTATGCTTTATACCTTTATTGTGAATTTCTGCTGAGATGCATTTTCATATCTGTTGAAATACAGAATTCACTGTTTCTCATTGCTCGCACCTTACACCACTGCACACTTTCAATGGACCCTTGCACTGACTCTCTGTCACATTTAATCACAGTTAAGATCAAGATCATTTCCCCAGCTATCTTGGCATACATTTTGTGGGATGTGCCTCTCTGGCATTTTAATGTGCAAGTTCTTCTGCAGAGCTGTTTTATTGTCCATTTTCTCAATCCTCATTTCCTTAATTCTCACCTATAATATCAAGTGCATTTAAGTTAATATCTTTGTCTTTATCACTGCACTTTCTCTCCTTTTCTTCATGATTTTGATCTCCTGTATCTTTTTGATTTTAACTTTCTCTGCATCTTCTGCTTTCCTTTGCCTTTTGATGGAGCCAAAGTGACTGATAATGCTGCCATTCTCTGGAACTTGCTCATTCCATTTATTCGAGTTCTCCTACTGTAGCTTGACATTTTTGCATTTAAAATTTTCCCTCAGGAAATGCTTGAATTCTTTTTGTGTTGTTTTGACTATTAGATGACTGTTAGATGTTTTGACACCATGGAAATCCATCAATGTGCAATTATTGATGAATGTTCCCAATATTAAGCGCCATTTGCAATGACTCAGATACTAATACTGATATTCAAATACAGCAAGATCTTGATAATATCTGGGCTTGGGCTGACAAGTAACATTCATGCCACACAAATGCCAGGTAATGACCATCAATAAGAGACACTAACCACTGCCTGTTGCCATCACTGAATTCCCCACTGTCAATATCATTGGGGTTACCATTGATCAGAAACTTAACTGGACTCATCATAGAAATACAGCAGCTATCAGAGCAAGTCAGAGGCTAGGAATACTGCAGCTAGCAGTATTTCCCATCCAGGAAAAAGCAGCCCAATTGATTGACACCACATCTACAAACATCCACTCTCTCCAGCAGTGATGTTCAGTAGTAGCAGTATATGCTATTTACAAGATTCCCCTATCTACGAGATGCGCTGCAGCAATTCACCACAGATCCTTAGACAACGCCTTCCAAACCTACGACTATTTCCATGTAGAAGGATAAGCGCAGCAGAAAATGGGAATACCAGCACCTGCAAATTTTCTTTCAAGTCACTTACGTTCCGTATATCGGAAATACATCGCCATTCCTTCAGAATCACTGGGTCAAAATCCTGGAATTCCCTGCTGAGTGGCATTGTGGCTCAACCCACAGCACATGGACTAAGCAATTCAAGAAGCCGCTTCACTACCACCTCTCAAGTGCTGCTGGGGATGGGCAATAAATGCTGGCCAGCTGTGATGCCTATGTCCCACAAATAAAAAAAAGATGCATGATGGGAAAAGTAATGTCTGTGGGCCAGATCTCTGCTAATGTTCTCAAAACCACAGTCCACAATTCTATCACTGAGAAAGAAGAAACCATTTGTATGGGAAGTGATTTTTGGGAATGAAGACTGGTGCACAGAAATGGATTTCCCATGATTTGTACCAAAACTTTTGACTAAGAAAATATTCCATCTGTGAGACATTCCATTTGGCTGTATGTAGCAAGATCTTATTTATAGGTGCAAGTGTACAACTTGAAGGTGATGGCCTGATGAAGTCTATTTGTGCAATTACTTTGTGATATGAGACCTTCTGGATCATGTTGATTCTTTTGCAGTGGAGCTGAATCAATGTCAGTGTGCCCTGAGTTTCCTGTTCCTCAGGGCTCTGTTTTGTAACACATCATGGTGCTGCTCCAAGTAGTGTAGTTTCTTTGACAAACAGAGCAACTTTGACAAAGAATCATCTGGACTTGAAATGTCAGCTCTTTTCTCGCCTTACGCATGCTGCCAGACCAACTGAGATTTTCCAAAAATTTCTTTTTTGGTTATAGAGCAGTTTGTTTGCTATTTATTGTTAGTTTGATGCTGAATTGATGTTGATGTTAATTCAGCACCAAACTGACATTATAATAGTAGCAATGGGCAAATCTTTCTAATGTCAGCCAATCGGTTTTTATCCCCATCCAATTGAACGTTAAGATTTTCAGACTGAAGGCAAGGATTATATGCCTGTTTTGTGTTGTAAATTGATTTTTGGAACAGCAAAATCTGGTTATTTTAGAATCTAATTTAGGTTGTAAACTAATTTATTTTATTCTTTTTTAGGTTCTTTATGTTCAAATCAAGTGTTTTCATGAGATCATCACTATTGGTTACAGAGTGTATCATTCTTATGAACTGCCTTGGTTCAGAACCTTGAGCTGGTGAGTGTGGTCAAACAGATGAAAGGCTTTTTTATTAATTGTAGAGGGGGAGGGAATAGGGTTGGATGGAACAGAAGGCAGAAACTGCAGAACATCCTCATTAAACATTCTCCGTAAACTAGTAAGAGGAAAACCTCACACCATTGATTCTGAGGAAGCCATGAACATTGCATCCAAATGAAAATATATGAAATGTAACAGTGCATTTTGTATCACAGTTGCTGCTGTTGAGTTGGCATAAACTCTCAGGCTATTCATAGAAGAAAGTTAAGTTAGAAAGACTTTCCCTGTAAGTAACTTTTTAAAATAAAAATGTCCAATCTGTATTCTCGTCCTTTCAAGTTTGATTTCAAGATTTGGAGCCTTGGTTGATCTTGGTGGGTAGAAAAATAATTGTGTCTCTATTATAGAGTGCATGAAATTTGGATTCATGCTGTTACCAAATCGCAAAACAGCTGTTAAACCAATCATGAAGTGACTCAAGCCCCTGCATCTATGGGGGCAACCTGCGGCCAATCCTGCCCCCCTTGCACCCTGGAAGTTGTACTCATCTCCTCACTCTGCCCTTGCAACCGTTGTGCTGAAACCACACTTTATAAGAGTAATAGTGATTTGCACAGGTGTGATATTGTGCCAGAGAAGTGAATACATTTCAGGGGGTTGTGGGTCACACGCCGATTTCGCTAATGAGATTGATATGCAGCCTCACCCACTTTCTGTGAGAATGGGCATGAACTTGACTGGAGAAAGGGTTTGGGAGATTTGCAAACTGTTTATTGTTGGGTGCAAAATGGACCGCACACTATTTTCTGGCATTGTCGTGATCTGCCAACAGCGCAGTCAGATCCCCCCGACACACACGCACAAAACAATAACTGCTGGCTAGGAAATGCCATAGAATTAAGCTAGCCTAAGTACAAACACAGGTCCTTATTTAATATCCAACTCTAGCATAGCATCTGCAACAGTGCAGTATTGTGGGTGTGTTACACTGAAGTGGAACTGTTACATGCTAAATAGATTATTCTGTTAAGCACTATGTTGAATTTCATTGCAAACTTCCACATTAAAAGTACATAAAATAAATTCATGTATGTGATGCTAATATTTGATAATTGAAAAAAGGTTAATAGAGTACACAGCCCATAGAAATGAAAAAGCAGTAATCAGAATAGTGCACCAATAATTAGTGTATGGCACAAAGAAATGCTCAAATTACAGTAGTAGTGTCACAGCTGAAAGTTAAAGGAATGATTACACATGCCACAATCATGTGCTTATTCAAATTTTAGTTTTGATTTCTTCTCCCTAATCACTGTCTAATCAAACTTTCCAAAGAAGGACAAAGCACAACTTGGTAGGAATGTGTGGATATGATTCTAATGCCTGTATGTTAAATTTGCATTTTCATTTAGCAGAATCGTAAATTTGGTGTGTCCTATTATTGATGAATAGTGATGCACATTTGGACTGCCACAAATGGCAACATTCTGGTTTCTGGTCGTAATTCCCTACTGTAAATTGCTGTTATATTTTTGATGACAGATCAGATCCTGTCTCATTGGGGATAGAGATAAAATTGGAGGGCTATATCCTGAAGAATGCCATTGCACTTATCCATTTGTCAGGAGAAGAACTCTATCTTTTATTTGGATATTTGATGTGAGGCTTGTCAGCCTTAAATGCAAATCACTGTCAATCTGGTAGGAGTCATAAAATACAGTTAGCTTAATTTTTACACAATGTATGAAATTGTAAAATCAAGCCAGAAAAATTATCTAATGTAAGTAACTGAACATCAAACACTAAAATAATGAAACATCATAGGTGAAGCATGTTTGTAAATTTATTGTCTAATTTAATTTTTTGGTAGGTACTTTCTTCTCTGTGTAAATTATTTCTTTTATGGAGAAACAGTTGCTGATTATTTTGGTGGTCTGGTGCGAAGGGAAGTGCCACTTCAGTTCCTGGTCCGCTATCATCGCTTCATCTCCTTTGCTATGTATCTAGCAGGTAAGTAAAGGTTTAGTTGCATATTCAATGTGTTATAAGTCTTTCAATTATTTTTGCTGCACGTAGTAAATCCAACTTTGCTTCTTGTGAAGCATAACTTGGGGGAACTGCATTCTTCAGTTGCAGAAGTGAATTTATGTTTGATAATCCGATATACTTTTTATAGTATATAGTATGGGTAAGTCATTGACAGTTCTGCAGATTTCCTTCTGATTTCTATTAATATTGGGCTATGTTAAGTGGTCTGCAATGAGTCAGAGTAAGAAGTCTCACAACACCAGGTTAAACTCCAACCAATTTATTTGATAGTAATCCCACAAGCTTTCGGAAACAGTGTTCCTTTGTCAGGTGTGTGGAAGGTTCTGATCAGAGAAGGGCATATAAAGTCCACACAGATTACAGAATACTGATTAGAATGCAAGTCTTTACAGCTAACCTGTTATTCAAGTCTTAAAGATGCAGACAATGCGAGTGGAGACAGCATTAGCATAGCTTAACGAGATGTGTATTGTCTCCAGACAGGACAGTAAGTGAGATTTTACAATCCCAGGCAAGTCACAGAAGTTACAGATAATGTGACATGAACCCAAATCTCGGTTGAGACCATCCTCGTGTGTGGAATTTGGCTATCAGTCTCTGCTCAGTGACTCTGCGTAGCTTTGTATCATGAAGGCAGCCTTGGAGAACACTTACCCGAAAATCAGAGACCGAATGCCCGTGACTGCTGAAGAGTTCGCCAGCAGGAAGGGAATAGTCTTGCCTGGCTTGTGGGTTTACTATCAGATAAATTGGTTGGACTTTAACCTGATGTTGTGAGACTTACTGTGTTTACCCCAATTCGACGCTGGCATCTCTATCACAAGTCAGAGTGCCAGAATATGTGGGAGGTCAATTAGCACGTGTAAAGAGAAAAGACAGGTTATAATGTTTTGGGTTTTTTAAAACTTTTATTAAAATTGAATTTAAAAAAAATCATTCTGCTATGGACTTTGAACCCCACTTCTCCCAGCCAGAATTTATCCTTGGAATTATTCAATCGTATGGAGTCATAGAGCAATAACATAGAAATGGCTCTTCGGCCCAACCAGTCTATGCCTGCCATGGTGCGCTCCAAGCTAGTCTAAATTGCCCGTGTTTGGCCCATATCCCTGTAAACTTTTCCCGTCCATGTACTTATCCAGATATTTTTTAAATGTTGCTATTGAACCAGCCCCAACCACTTTCTCCGGTAGCTCGTTCTATATACGTTGTACCTTCAGTGTGAAGAAGCTGCCCCTCAGAGATCTTTTAAATCTTTCCCCCCTCATCTTAATCTGTGCCCTCTAGTTTTCAATTCCCCTACCTTGGGAAAGATTCTTGTGCGTTCATCCGATCTATGCCCCTCATAAAGTCACCTCCTTATTCTCCTACGTTCCAAGGAATAAAACCCTAGCCTGGCCAATAGCTTCCTATAACTCAAGCTCACTAATCCTGGCATCACCCTTGTTAGTCTTCTTTGCATTCTTTCCAGTTTATCAATATCTTTCCTATAACAGGGTGACCAAAACTATACACAATACTTCAAGTGTGGCCTCACCAATAACTTATACAACGGTACTATAATGTCCCAGCTCCTATACTCAGTGCCCTAACTGACGAATGCCTTCTTCACCACTCTGTTTACCTTTGACGCAACTTTAAATGAACTAAGTACTTGCAGTCCTAGGTCCCTCTGTTTCTTAACACTCCCCAGGGCCCTATACAATATGTTCAACCCCTGGTTTTACTTTCCAAAATGCAACACTTCACATTTACCTCTTCTAAAATCCAGAGAGAGCTAGCTAATTGGATTTAAAATTGGCTCAATGATAGGAAGCAGAGGGTAATGGTCAAAGGTTGTTCCTCAGACTAGCCTGCCATCCAGGATGTCGAGGGCCTTGCTAAAGTCAATGTGAACACATGTATTGACCTATCGTTATCCACCATTTTGGTTATCTCTTTGAAAAACTCTAAAAGATTTGTCAGACATGACTTTCATGCACTAAACTGTGCTGACTGTCCCTAATCAGACCTTGACTATCCAAAAATTGGCAGCTCCTGTTCCTCAGAATCCCCTCCAGTAACTGACCCATGACTGATGTCAGGCTCACCGGCCTGTAGTTCCCTGGCTTGTTTTTCTTCCCCTTCTTAAACAATGGAACAACATCAGCTACCCTCCAGTCTTCTGGAACTTTGCTAATGAGATTTGATGATCTCAAGTTGATCCCTGTAGATACAGCAGTATGAAATTGCTGGATACGGAAAGGAAAATTTTTTGCCTCTTGGAAATAGTTACAACATGGAACAAAGTTATATGGCCTATTGTGTTCGTTTGGATGTTAGCTACACCAAAGCACAACTAATGACATTGTGCTGCTGCGTCCCCCTTGTCCCCCAGTGCATCACTCCATATTTTGTAACAAAACATGTCCCCAAGTGGAAGGTATGACTGAAATAAGGCTCTTAACTATATGCAGGAATTGAATTTTCTTTAAAAAGAAAAGTAATTGTGATCAGAAAATCTGGTCTGGGACTGAGAATTTCTAATTGGCATTTCCTATGAACTAATATGTTGGGTTTCATTGTCTGCTTACTTTTGGGACAATTCAGCAATTCATTCAACTTTCAGCAAAAGTAGTGAACAAAAATTGAAGTTCATTTAACCATCAAGCCTTTCATTTGTGTGCATGTGCATCTGTATATTACGTTTCATCGTTCAGTATTTTGTTTTAATAATCTGATAATTGTGATTAAAAAGAAATCTGAGCCTAACCTTCCATTTGTATTTGAGCTAATGTACACATACATTTGATTGAATTTGTATGTAGGGTTATCAGAATTTTGAGTTGCTTTGTAAGTTAGTCACTCTAAAACTTTGATTTAATGTATTTTAATTGACTTCTTTGCATCATGTAGAAGCATTTAAACTCTGGGGCACAATCCCTAAAGTCGAGGATTCCCAAACTAGATTCCCCTAGAGGTTGCCAGGGATTTTGCAGAAGACCAGGCTAGCACATGACTGAGAGTCACACCTGAAATTACAGAGCAAAGTTTCAAAATCAGTTGGACTTTTCAGAACACGGCCTCTCTGAACTTTGCCTGTTGAAAGGCTGACCAGTCAATTAACTTATAAATCATGCAAATTTTCCAGAAGGCAGATGTTGATAATTATCACCCCGTGTATTGTTTGCCAACAGACTAGGTTCACAAGATCATGAAGATGGCAGCAAATTTTCAACCAATTTGGTCTTGCCCTTCCAGAATCCCATCCCTACCCAGATTGTTTGAAATCATCTTTTGTGTATATTATTATTCCAATAGTTTTTGTAACAATATGTTTCATGAGGTTTTATTTTCAAGTAAAATTTATGCAAATTGCATTTAAAAAAAAAACACAATGGTAATTGCACAGCAACAATTCAATTTAAATATACTATGTGATTATTGTAAATATTGAACTGAAACCTGATGGATGTGTCATTTTTCTCTTGACTCTAGTATTCAACTCCAAATTTAAAAGTTTACTTCAGAATCTTTCCATATAATCTGTTAATTATGCAGGTGTTATGCTTTTTCCACTTCCATTTTTTATAATTGCTTGTATTGTCCAAAGTTTAATAGGTAAAAATTGCAGCTATGCATTTACTAGCTCTGAAACTGCCATACATAACTTCTGAGCAACTTCCAGTGTTACTTTGAAGTTGGTATGTGAAAACAGACCTGGCAGATCCTTTTGCGTTTTATAGTTTATCTTCCTCTTTATGTGTAGAGAAAACACAAACCCCTAATGAGCACGTGAAAGCGCAGTTGAGATTGCAGATTTGATATTGAACAGTTACACACAAAGCCATGTTCTAAAATTCAGCAAAATATTTGTGCTTCAATAGGTTTAAGTTTTGGTTCTGTTCTTGTCTATTCAGTCACATTGCTGAACAAACAATTTATGACATAATTGCTGCATTTACGTTATACAATTTGATCTTAGAATTTCCATTGCAATTTGTGGTCACAAATGGTCAAATAAATAACAATCTTCCCCATAAACATTCTGAGGGATCAGTAGTATATTAAACTGCTATATGTTCTACAAAGTAAATAGTGTTATTAAAATTTTAATTACTGAATCATTTTACTTTACAAATGGAGACTTTTTAGGCAGAGTTGCCTTATTACTTAGGTATTAGGTTAAGATTGGCCAATAGTAATAAAATTGTGGAATTTGCCTGAAAGAGTTGCATGCAATGGCGCATTAGAATAGCTTTCACCATAACTCGCGTGTGTATTTTTTGTTATTTATTGAGACGGCTAATATATTTCCTGCTATCATTTTTCAGGCTTCTGCATGTATGTACTGAGTTTAGTGAAGAAACATTACCGACTGCAATTTTACATGGTGTGTATGCAATATTTATCTTGTAGTTATTAATGTAAAAAGGAAAATGCTACAAGTTTTAAAAATGTTTTCTGCAGTAAACGACCAACTGCATTGAGCTGATAGTAGTGGCACGGGACAAGTGTTGGACTTTGGTTTAAGAGAAGCACAAAAGAATATTTTTCTGCCAACAGCAAGACTCGGCTAAATTAAGTTGAACCATCTGATTCCTGTTCCTGACAGATGCAGAGTTGCAGCACAGAAGTACAAGCAATTTAGCCCAAGTTAGTTGTAAAATTCGCAGCCAATTTTAGAGATCATAAGAATCATGTGGAAATGGAAAAGGCTCACTTTGGTACAGTACTGTCAGCATACCTTGTTAGGTTAAAACTAAGACGTTGTTCAAGAAAACAGTGTGTGATTGTATTATATGTGCAGTGGTTACATTTTAGAATTGATTAATTGGAAATTTCTATAATTTAAATCTGACAATAGAAGTCTATTATCAAAGAGAAATGTTCCTTTTCTGAGTCTTTAAAATATGAAGGCAATAGTTATTAAATTATGATCCTACCTCTTAATCCATTTTTATCCTTTTTCTCCATCAAATGGCAAAATGTGGTGATTCTTGATCTGCCTGTGGAAATGCTTCAGTCTGGCACTCTGATCCAATTTGAAAGGGTTTCATTTTACAAGACTGACATCCTTGATCCCAATGAACACAGAAATTAACAAAGTAATTTTAGGAATTAGTTCTAAAATTTGCAGCCAATTTTAGAGGTCATAAGAGTCATGTGAAATTGGAAAGGTTCACCTTGGTGCAGTGATATCAGTATGCAAGTCACTTTTTATTCTCAGTGGTCTCTGATTCTGATTGAAGTTAGTGGGAGGAGTTCAGTCTATCTCATATGCCTAACTTCTATTGTGAAGTTGTTGGGAGGGGTTCAGTCCTCGTATATCTGTGACATTGTGTAGGTGAATATATATAAAAAGGAAGGAGTGGCTAAAGTAAACATTGGACCCTTAGAAGACAAGATTTAGTAATGGGAAACGAGGAAATGGCCAAAGCCTTAAACAAGTTTGTGTGGTCTTCACAGTAGAGGACACAAATAGCTTACTGAACATTAACGATAGTGGGATGAGGGGGTGAAGTCCTTAAAACGATTACTATTACTAAAGAGATAATCTTGGATAGAATAATGGGACTAAAGGTAGACAAGTCCCCCAGAAGACCCGGATGGAATGCATCCCAGGATACTGAAAGGAAAGGCAGAAGTAATAGCAGATGCGTTAGTAGTAATTTATCAAAATTCGCTGGACTCTGGGGAAGTGCCAGCTGATAGAAAAGCAGCTAATGTTATGCCACTGCTTAAAAAAAAGCAAACAAAAGGCGGGTAACTACAGGCCAACTAGTTTAATGTCTGTAGTTGAGAAAATGCTGGAATCCATCAGTAAAGAAGAAATAGCAGGATACCTGGACTCATGAAGGAAAAGTCATGTTTGACGAATTTGCTGGATTTTTATGAAGATGTAAGAAGTGCAGTTGAGAGGGGAACCGGTGGATGTGGTGTTTTAGATTTCCAGAAGGCATTCGATAAGGTGCCTCACAAAAGGTTGCTGCAAAAGATTAAGGTACACAGAGTTGGGGATAAAGTGTTAGTGTGGATTGAGGATTGGCTATCTAACAGGAAGCAGAGAATTGGAATAAATGGGTGCTTTTCTGATTGGCAGTCGGTGACTAGCGGTGTGCTGCAGGGATCGGTGCTGGGGCCTCAACTATTTACCATATGCATAGACGATCTGGAGGAGCGGACCGAGTGTAGGGTAACACCAAAGACGAGTGGGAAAGCAAATCGCATGGAGGATGAGAAGTTTGCAGAGAGATTTGGATAGGCTGAGTGAATGGGCGAGGATCTGGCAGATGGAGTATAACATTAGCGAGTGAGAGGTTATCCACTTTGGAAGGAATAATAGTAAAATGGACTATTATTTAAATGGTGAAAAATTACAATATGCTGTTGTGCAGATGGACCTGGAGGTCCTTGTACATGAATTGCAAAAACTCAGTCTGCAAGTGCAGAAGATGATCAAGAAGGGAAATAGAATGGGAAGTAGCCTTTATTAAGCAGGGGATGGAGAATAAAAGCAGGGAGGCCTTGCTGCAATTGTACAAGGTACTGGTGAGGCTGCAACTAGAGTATTGTGTGCAATTTTGGTCCCCTTATTTGCGAAAGGAATTATTGGCCTTGGAAGGAGTACATTTGGTTCTCCTGGTTAATACTGGAGATGAGGGGGATAGCTTATGAGAAGAGATTAAGTAGATTGGGCCTGTACTCATTGGAGTTTAGAAGGCTGAGGGGTGATCTTATAGAGACACATAAGATAATGAAGGGGTTAGTTAGGGTAGAGGCAGAGAGATTCTTTCCACTTAGAAAGGAAACAAGAACTAGAGGACACAGTCTCAAAATAAGGGGGACTTAGTTTAGAACAGAGTTGTGGAGGAACAACTTCTGTCGGAAGGTAGTGAATCTCTGGAATTTTCTGCCCGTTCAAGCAGTGGCGGTTACCTTGTTGAATATGTTTAAGTCACAGGTAAATAGATTTCTGATCAATAAGGGAATTAAGGGTTAAGAAGAACAGGCGGGTAAGTGGAATTGAACCACTTTCAGATCAGCCATGATCTTGTTGACTGGCGGGGCAGGCTCGGGGGACTAGATGGACTACTCCTCCTCCTATTTCTTATGTTCTTATAGGTGAAATGGTTGGTTTGAACTTGGTATCCAGGCAACTGGATCACTGAAGTTATTGAATGCGTACTTGATCTTAATTACTATTGTGTTGACTGTTAAACCTGCCTAGTCAATGTATAACCTGGTCCTTAACTCATTTGAATCATTGTAAACTATGAAAAGTCATCAATTTATAAATGAGAAATATTGTGATCTTGTTCACCATTTGAGATGCATGTATCAGTTTAATTGCAGCTTTATTGTAAGGATGTAACCGTAGAGTAAGACCTCATTTGTATCCTGTGCATCCACTTTCATCAACAGCAAACTGGTGCTCTGGACTCCCCTCATTTCTAAACTCTACATCCTTGTCCTCCTCACCTGATGCAGCTTGTGACTCCATCTCTTCACTGAGGTTCTTATCCCTTTGCATTGCCAGGTTGTGTAGTGCACAGCACACGATGGTGATCTGTTGAATCCTCACTGGATCATACTGCAGAAAATGCCCAGACTCATCAACGCGTCGGTTGCGTTCGGGTGCAGAGGTCATTGATTGTCTCCTCGGAAGTTGTGGGGGAATCTTGCCAAAAAATGGCAGTGTGTTGCTTTTGGTGAGGAAAAATGACATGTTACTCCAGAGAAACCCACAAGAGGAAGAATCCCTCAATGTCTACCTTTGTTAGTACCTTTTATCATTTTATATAGCTCAATTACAAATCTCATTCTTAAACTTTAGAAAGTATGGGCCTAAACTGTTCAATCTCCCTTCATAAAGCAAACCCCATATAGAATCCTAGAATCCCTACAGTGCAGGAGTAGGCTATTTAGCCCCTCGAGTCTACATCAACTCTCTAATAGCACTCTCACCCAGGCCTTTTCCCTGTAACCCTACTAATCAGCCTAACCTATATATATTTGGACACCAAGAGGCAATTTAGCATGGACAATTGATCTAGCCAACACATCCTTAGATTATGGGAAGAAACCGGAGCACCCAAAGGAAACCCACTCAGACACAGAGAGAATGAGCAAATTCCACACAGACAATCAACCAAGGCTGGAATTGAACCCAGGTTCCTGGCATCATGAAGCAGCAGTGCTAACCACTATGCCACCCATTTGATTCAATCTAGTGAGCTTCTTCTGAACTGCAACTACGTCCTTCCTCAAATAAAGGGACCAAAACTGTACACAGTACCCTGGGTGTGATGTCACCAATGCTTTGTATAGTAACGGCAACACTTCCTTACTTTTTATGCTCTTCTTTAGCTGTAAATGCCAAAATTACATTTGCTTTATTTGTTAACTGCTATACCTGCATATCAGTTTTCTGGGACACCAGATCTGTCTGCACCCTGTAATCTCTCTCCATTTAGATAACAAGTTGCCTTTTGATTTTTCTGACCAAAATGGATAAGTGAGAAGTTAAACTTCACCTGTTGCATTATGGCCTACTCACCTAATCCTATCTATGTCCATTTGTAAATTCCTTAATTCCTCATCACAACTCACTCACCTATTTTAGTGTCATCTGCAAATTTGGTTATAGCACCTTCTAACCTGTATCCAAGTTATTAATATAAATTGTAATTAGTTGGGACCTGGGGACCAAACCTTGTGGCACCCCGCTAATTACATCTTGCCAGAAAAAGGCTCATTTATCCTGACTTTCTGCCTCTGTCAGTTAGTAGTCTTCTATCCAAACTAATAAATTACCTCTTGTGATCTCACCTTGTGTAATAACTTCCTGTGCAGCATCTTACCAGCTGCCTTCCTGAAGTCAGATATACTATATCTGCAGGATCCCCATTATCTACTTGGCTTGTTACATCTTCGAAGAGCTCTAAATTAATCAACCACAGTTTACCCTTCCTACAACCACACTGACTCTGATAGACTATGTTTTGACTTGTCCAAATATCCTGTTATTACTTCCTTAATAATAGATTCTAACAGTTCCCAACTGAAGATTACAGTTTCTTGCTTTTTGCTTCCCTCCTTCCCTTTTTAAATAAGGAAAATTAGCACTTTCGCAATACATTGGAACCTTTTTCACATCCAGGGAACTTTGGAATATTATAAACAATGGATCCACTATCTCTGCTGTCACTTCCTTTAATACCAGGGGACACTGCTAGGATAATACTATATTGAATGAAGTGAAATCCTATGTGCACAAATTAAGCTATTTGAATAGCTTGGTGGAAATTAGAAAATCAAATTAGATGTTGAGATAAATTTAAGAAATTATTTTTAAAATTATTAATATTTATGCAAGCCTGTCTGTTCCAAATCATTGGTACAACTGCATTTTGAAAATTATCATGAATATGAAAAGAATATTACAGTTATTGAAAAGATGCAAAGTATTATGACACTGGAAATATTGAGGGATGCTATTATTAGGAGTGATTATATATTGAGCAGGTTTGCACTAGGAAAGAGAATGTTAAGGGGCCATGTGATTTCTCCTTTTAGATGTAAAGGGACTAGGTAATGTAGACTACGATAAGCTGTTTAACTTTATTCAGGACAATAAAACCAGTGGAATTGGCTAATGCACGACCACAGAATTCAAAATAATGTGCAGAAATACTACTTCAGTGATAGTGAAAAGTCTATGGAATTGTCTTTTTGGGGAGACAATGGAAGCAAATCCTATTAATTCATTCAAATACCCGTTTCTTTTCCTTGAGAAAATAATAGTTGAGGGCATGAATAATTTGACATATGATTGAAGCATACTTGAGAGGCACAGGTGGCTTTGTTCCTATGGCTTCCACAGCCTTTCACAACTAAAGTGTTTGCTTGCCCCAATCCTTTGTAGGTTGTAGTCTAATTGACATTGATTACCAAGATACAGTCAACGGCTCCATTTTTGTGTCAGTGCAAGTTTCTGGATGGTGGCAGATGAATTGAAATTAATTTTAATCGTTATTCATTTAGCAATTACTTTGTTACTATGAATAAAAAACCAAAGCTTGCATTTTACATAGTGCCTCTCACAGCCACAGAACGTCCTAAAGTTCTTCATAGTCAATGAAATATTTGCAAACCATAATTATTGATGTTATGTGGGATATGCGGCAGGCAATGTATGCATAACACTTCGCACAATGTGCTAATGATCAGATAATCTGCTTTGGTGATGTTGATTTGAGGATAATTCTCATGCTGTTTTTTGAAGTAGCACCATGGAATCTTTTACATTCATCTGAGAGGGCAAACTGGGCTTCAGTTTAATGTCTCATTTTAAAAGGTGGACAATCAACAGTACAGCATTCCATTTGGACTACTGCATTTTAGCTTTGATTTTTGTAATTGGAGGTGGAAGGGTGCCCGGTGAGGTGACGGAGGAGAATCCTTTGGGGAGAGTCCAGTCGGATTGGCAAGGAACATGGGTCTGGGAGGGGGAGGGGTCCCATGGCAAGGAGTGGTGGGTCAGTGCTATAGTTGCCCAAAAACTAGAAGTGGTTTTAATTCTGTGTAACTATTACTGTATGACTGTCGGAACTATCCAATGTTTATGATTTAAATCGCGTTAATCAGATTGTTCCCAGTACAGACAATTTTCCAAAGAGTGTGATCTTCCTGGGCAATTGCCATGTAGTTCTTTGGATATTTCTATTTGGATTCTCCTTTGCCCTCCATGCTTCAGTGAAAATAGCTCTGGTTTTTCAGGTCTCTCAAAATTTTATTTACTTAAACTTTCTATCATCCTTTTGATTCTACGTTGCACTTTTTTCATGCCTCCAGTATCTTTGAATTGTTGGCCTAACCAATGTCTTGCCCAGATTTGATTCTGACTACTGTATTTGTATGTAATGGTTTACTTTCCAAAGTTGCTTCTAGAAACCTGATGATAATTTGCATTCCTGACTCCTTCCATTTCTCCTTTGAGAGTTTTATAGTCTGAGGTAGTCATGCTGAAATGTTTTGTCTTTGAGTTGTGTATTTACTTACTTTTACAAAATGATGAACAAGAAAAGGTTAGCTGATCTACTGAATCTGCCCCAGAAAATCATGTTGCAGTTGACTATCATGACCCCCATGCTGCAAACTATCAGTAACCAAATAATTGCTGGGCAGATGCCCCCCGCCCCTCCAACCTCTTTCCCTGACCACCTCTCCAAAGGTGATCAAATGTGTCAAGATGACATAGAGGCTCTTGGCTTTGTCATCTAACAATGTACAAGCTTTGAATACAGAAGTGTCAGTCAGAAACTTAGCTATTTGCCTCTTGAATAAATCTGCATTCACTAAACAGACTAACAACTTGTTTGAGATCACTGAGCCTTTGAAAAGAAAATCCTTCTGACATCTAACCTAGTTCTGCAGTTATATATCTCTTACTCATGTTCCCTTGTTTTTTCTGATTTATTTAATTTATCTAGTCTAATCCCTTTTTTTTTAGTTATTTTAAATATATCAATCAAGTCTTGTTGTCAGTGCTTTCCAAAAGCCAATAAACCTAGCTGTCTTAGGTTGTTGCGATAACCAAGGACTTTTAAACTTGATATCGATTTTATGACACCGTGTTTTGAACTGAATCTAGGATTGCCATCATGTGGGAGGTCGGTATTGCAATTAATGTTCAGGATAACATGGTGGTTTTTGTTTAATATTGGATTGCTCTCCCAACACGTTTGAGTATTCTGTTAGCCTTTACTAGCAGTCTTTTGAGGCTTACATGTAAAGTTTAAATCAGTGTTCACCTTAAATGATACAAAGAAAAAGACTATGGAATTGGACCAAATAAGATATCTCTTCGAAGAACCAGAGAGGCAACCTTTGCTGAATCACCTTCTCAGGAACATAAAAATGTATAGGATGGGTAAACTTGTATTTATTTAATGCCTTTAGGGAAATATTTATGGGTGCTTCATGGGAGTATAAGGCTTGCAAACTAATAGTGTTAGTAATTTAGAAAGGGAATTCCATAGAGTAGGTGTAAGACAACAGAAGACAGCCCACCCATGGCAGGATAAAATATAAAGCCATTGCATGAGGCAGGACTCCACTGAATGGACTGTTTTTGGGAAGGATTGCAACACTGGCGAAACTTAGGAAGGAGGGAAGTTGGAGGAAGAACTTAAACTATAAAACAAGTCTTTTAAATTTAAGTTCATTGATTTAAACTTTACACGTCAGCCTCAAAAGACTGCTAGTAAAGGCTAACAGAATACTCAAATGTGTTGGGAGAGCAACCCAATGTTTCCCAGAAATGTTTCACATTTCAAACACTCTGAAGTGACCCTAGCATGTCAACAAAAACAAAACAATAATAGGCCAGCGTAGTGACATTCATATAAAATTTAGTTTTCTCATTATTGATCAATATATACATCATATAAATATAAAAATCTATTCTTCTGTAAAAATGCTATTAGCCCATATAGATTTTTATCAAGCTCCCCATGTTCTCCAGTGACACTAGATTCTGTGAAGATCCTCTCCTGCTTCCAGGCCCAGTGTGGCCGTGCACATATCCTGCTGCATTTTGCCCTCTATAAAGATGATGGTCAAGCACACACCTTGCTTGCACCCCTAAGAAGCTGGTGGCTGTATTTCTCATTATAAACAGGGTGGGCACACGTGTACTGCTGCACATTGTCCGCCATGAAGACGATGGCTGTTAACCTGGGTCTGCCACCAGGAGAAACCCCACAGTTATTGTTTCTCTCACCCCTCCTCCCAGCAAAAAAGCAGAACCAACAGCAGTTTCTTTTGGGTTTGTAGTCAGCATGAGATGTTTATGTAGCTTCTCTGTCTACTTGCGAGGTTCAGTGGTCTTTTCTGCCATGCCTCAAAGGGAAACAGTTCAGGTGCGGTCTCAGAAGGAAGGGTAACACAAACCTATCCACTGTTTCTGCAACCATTGGGAAGCTCTGTCCTAACCTGACTATATATTCTTCAAAATTCTCCTGCATTCTTTGGTTTTCTGCACTGCCTTAATTTAGTATTATGCACAATTTAGGTTATGTTCCCTGATATTTACTTCCAAACAAAATATGCATATAGAACATAAAGGCACATCGCAGGGCTTAGGGAATCAAAAAAGAGGGAATGTAAAAAGGAAATCTGGCGTACATACAATTCCCTAAATTTCCACCCCATTTATTGTGGAGTTCCACTAGAGGTAGGCAAAAACATCAATGAGCGACGTAAGACTCTAATAAGGCACTTGCTGTGTGTTAAAATGGGCGTCTCGGGCTTGCAGGGTCGAAGAGCCTGTTTCCTGTGCTGTGCTGTTCTTTGTTTTTTGTAAATGCAAGAGTACGTCATTAGAGAGAAACAGCTTCCTAAAATATGAACTAAAGCATATAGATTGTTTGACAGTTTTGATTGAGTTTTTTTTGTGCTTGACCTGACTAAATCAATAAGTAGAATGGCAGTGCTGTGAAATGTTGGAGATTATGTTTTAATCACAAATTTAGATTTTGGAAAATATTTTGGTTTGATTGTGTTTACAGTTTGGCTGGACTCATGTAACACTGCTAATTATTGTTACTCAATCTCACCTGGTGATCCAAAATTTATTTGAAGGCATGATCTGGTAAGTGTGATTATTCTACTTGCGTTTTTTATCACTGTAAAGTAAGGTGCAAGTATTTTTAATAACTTTTCTTTCTGTTTTCAACTTGTTTTTTGCTCCCTTTTGCTTCAAGTTAGTGTCCTAAATTCTCTCCCATTACAAAATAGCCTGGTACAATTATACGAATCTTTTTCCCTAAATCTTGATCATAGTTGATCAGTTTTGAAAGTACAGTTTTAGCTATGTGAATATGGAAATCTGGCAGGAGGACATTATTTCTTCCATTACAATCTCATTAGAGACCAGTAATTTTTTAAGAAATCCTCGTTATTTGCTAAAAGGGTAAACCACACAATTCTATGGAGTGAACAAAGCAAATGCTAAATATTCTCTATCCTACATTCTAACATACAGAATTAACATGAGTTAAACACGAATTAATGGGCAAATTGTGGTTGCCTATAAACTGTTAAGATAGATCTTGCAAATTGGTTCAGCAGTCCACTCAGATTTTACTGATCTAACTTTCTTTTAAGAAATTTCAGCTCCTCTCCTTCTAAGAGTTAGTCTGGTCTCATGTTAACAGTAGCACACAAGTAAGTTCTGTGTGCATAGTACTCATTATAAATGGCACGTTGTCTGCGAAACCTGCTCAACACACTTGGATGGAGTAATCGCCAAAGTGTTATCTTCCGGGAACATAAACAGCTGCAGTAACCTGTTCTCGGCTTCTGCATCCATATTCTGCCACTTTCAACTGGCCTGTTCTGTACCACAAGACTAATCAACTGCCATTGTCCAGCTTAGACTGTTCTTTGTCCATATGTATCTTTTAACTTGAGTCAGTTTATTCAGAAGTTTTTGTTTCCAAACCTCAGTTTGTCTTTTTGTCTTTATTTCCTTAGAAACTTTGTGGGTCAGTTTCCTTTTTATGTTCGCGTATTCTTTATCCTTTTTAGTTCATTAGTTTGAGTTTACCTCAAAACAATACAAATTAAATTTATCTCACAGATTCCCTTACATTCCCACATCATAGACTCAAAATAAATTGTGCAACCTCCATGTTTATGGTAGTTGCCACTGTATTAATCAGAAAATAAGTAAGAGCAAATTATATTGTGAAGTTCAAGCTGCTTTGTGTTCAATGACTGAACCCAGTTTCATTTATTATTCCAGGTTTATTGTCCCAATCTCAATTGTAATTTGCAATGATATAATGGCATATCTGTTTGGTTTCTTCTTTGGAAGAACTCCATTAATTAAGGTAAGTCATCCAGTAGAAAATAATAAGTCAGTGATGCAATTGAATGAAGTAATTTTATTAATTCGTGAGATGCATTCCCAGGTCAATGCTGGTCAATTCAGACTACGTCCAGTGCAGTGCTGAGGGAGTGTCACACTTCTGGCAGTGCTTTCTTTTATAATTGTGGTTAAATCACGGTACTGTCTACTCTCTAAGATGGATAGTAAAGATCTCCTGACACTACTTTGAAGAACTGGGTTATCACTAATGTCCTTGTAAATCTATCTTAATTAAATTGGCAGTCCCGTTTCCTGTGTTAGAAGAATTACTATACTTCAAATGTAATTAATTGGCTGTAAAGCACTTTGAGATGTCCTAAGGCCGTGTAGGATGTAGTGGGTGATCTTGAACCCGTGTTAGCTATCCTTGGTGAATTTTGGCATGGCCTTGAGATCTGGAAGTCATAGTTGTCGCCAGTGAAAATGTGATGGGATCTCTTCAACCCCACCCCCACATTAGCTGTATCATCAGGTTCATGCTTATAATGATTGTGAACCTGCTTTACATTTATTTGAACATATTTAAATATTGTTACCTCTCCTCCTTCTGGATGTTGAACCCATACCGTGTATTGAATCGCACTGATGTAATGTTGCATCAGCAAGGTTTACCACAGGTTCACACAGATGTGAACCTATTGTGGATGTCTCCCCAGGGGTGCAAAGATAAGATTAGCCCTCCCTGGGAGTGAGGGACATCACCAGGCAGATTATGTTCTGGTAACCTTTAAAGATGGTACCCTGATCTTTGTACAGCCACATTTCACTGGCGTGCTGAGGCCCTATCCCCCTGTATGACAGCATGAAACATACACTTTTGATTTTGTTTTTTTTTTTCGGTGGGTACATTCAAATGAATGTAAAACAGATTGATGACCATTTTCAGGAACTTTAATGGAATACTACGTTTTTAGCAGGTAGCCTAACCTGTCATTCTCTGCTGTTTTTCAGTTGTCCCCAAAGAAGACCTGGGAAGGGTTCATTGGTGGTTTCTTTGCTACTGTTGTGTTTGGATTTCTGGTATGTTGATTGTCTTTATTTAAATTTTTGTAGGAAGTGAGAGATGGGCAATTCGTAATACAATCATCTAAACAACATATAACGTCTTTGTGCACTACAAAACAAACTCTTTAATTTTCCTTTGTGTGGCTGTGTATGCCCACTAAGTTAGAAGGATTACTTGCAATGTAGTCAGGAAAGGAACTTTTAGTTGCTGCATAGCCATTCAGCTGTGCAGCTAAAAGAGAACACTGCAGTTGTTTTGTCCATGAGCTGTAGTTGATGTCCATGAACATTAGCTTGTCACCTTATTAAGAGTTAAAATGTTTATGATGTATGTGTGACGTCCCTTTATTCTGTCACATGTTTGACTGCTAAGTGGGAAAGTTGAAAAGCGAGAGTGTATCCCCTTTAGGCAATTTTTGACTTTGCTTAGTTTGCCTGTAAGAATTTAAGTGTGGAGAAATATCCAGATTACTGAAATGCAGCTCTGGATTACTAAATAGAACATAGAACATTACAGTGCAGTACAGGCCCATCGGCTCTCAATGTTGTGCCAACCTGTGAAAACCAATCTAAAGCCCATCTAACTTATACTATTACAATATCATTCGTATGTTTATCCAATGACCATTTAAATGCCCTTTATGTTGGTGAGTCCACTACTGTTGCAGGAAGGGCATTCCATACCTTATTACGCTCTGAGTAAAGAATCTACGTCTGACATCTGTCCTATATATATCACCCCTCAGGTTAAAGCTATGTTCCCTCATGCTAGCCATCACCATCTGAGGAAAAAGGCTCTCACTGCCCACCCTATCTAATCCTCTAAGCATCTTGTATGCCTCTATTAAGTCACCTCTTAACCTGTCTAACTAAAAGAGCCTCAAGTCCCTTAGCCTTTCCTCATAAGATCTTCCCGCCATACTTCAGGTCAATCTCCTCTGCACCCTTTCCAACGCTTCCACATCCTTTCTATAAAGCGGCGATCAGAACTGTACGCAATATCGAAGTACAGCTGCAACAGAGTTTTGTCAGTTGCAACATGACCTCACGGCTCTGAAACTGAACCCCTCTAACAATAAAAGTTAGCATAGCGTATGCCACCTTAACAACACTACCAACCTGGGCGCCAACTTTCAGGAATCTATGCGTATGGACACTGAGATCTCTCTGATCATCCACACTATCAAGTATCTTACCATTAGCTCAGTACTCTATGCTCCTGTTACTCCTTCCAAAGAGAGTCACCTCACAGTTCTCCACATTAAATGCCACCTCTCAGCCCAGCTCTGCAGTTTATCTATGTCTCTCTGTAACCCGCAACTCCTTCCACACTGTCCACAACTCTCTCAACTTTAGTGTCATCTGCAAATTTACTAACCGTCCTTCTATGTCCTCATCCAGGTCATTTGTAAAAATGACAAACAGCAATGGTTCCAAAACAAACCTTGCAGTATGCCACTAGTAACTGAACTCCAGGATGAAATTTCCCATCAACTGTCTTCTTACAGCTAGCCAATTTCTGATCCAAAACACTAAATCACCCTCAATCCCCTGCCTCCATATTTTCTGCAATAGCTTACTGTGGGGAACATTATCAAATGCTTTACTGAAATTCATATACACTACATCCATCTCTTTGGTCACTTTCTCAAAGAACTCAATTGAGGCATAACCTACTCTTTACAAAACTGTGTTGACTATCTAATCACATTATTCCTTTCTATATGATTATAAATTCTATCTCTTGTAATCCTTTCCGAAATTTTCCCGACAACAGAAATAAGGCTCATTGGTCCATAATTACCAGGCTTGTCTCAACTTCCCTCCTTGAACAAGGAAACATCATTTGCTATCCTCCAGTCTTCTGGCACTCATTCTGTAGATAATGACGACATAAAGATCAGAGCCAAAGGCTGTGCAATCTCCTCCCTAGTTTCCCAGGGAATCCTAGAATAAATCCCATCGGCCCAGAGGACTTATATTTTCACACTTTCCAGAATTGCTGACACCACCTTCTTGTGAACCTCAATCCTAGCCTGTATCTCAGTATTCTCCTCGACAACATTGTCTTTTTCCTGTATGAATTGACAAAATATTCATTTAACACCTCTCCTATCTCTTTGGACACCACACACAACTTCCCACTACTGTCCTTGACTGGCCCTAATCTTACTCTAGTCATTCTTTTATTCCTGACAAACCAATAAAAAGCTTTAGGGCTTTCCTTGATCCTACCTACCAAAGACTTCTCATGCTCCCTCTTGGCTTTCTCTTTAGGCCTTTTCTGGCTAACTTGTAACTCAAGCACCCTAACGGAGTCTTCAGGGTCATCTTTACATAAGTCTCCTCCTTCCCCTTCAAAAGAGATTTAACTTCTTTAGTAAACCACAGTTCACTCGCTCGAATACCTCCTCCTTACCTGACAAGTACATACTTACGAAGGACACGCAGTAGCTGTTCCTTGAATTTCAATTATGCCCATCCACTGCAGTTTCCTTCCACATCCTATGCATCCTATTCTCACCTAATCGCATCATAGTTTTCTTTCCCCCAGCTATAAGTCTTGCCCTGTGGTATATACCTATCCCTTCCCATCGCTAAATTAAATGTAACCGAATTGTGGTCACTATCACCAAAGTGCTCACTTACCTCCAAATCAAACACCTGGCCTGGTTTGTTACTCAGTACCAAATCCAATGTGACCCCACCTCTTGTTGGCCTATCTACATGTGTGTCAGAAAATTCTCCTGCACACAGGACAAAAATTGACCCATTTTAAACTATCTAAACAACTCAAACTATAGCTTTTATAGTCAATATTTGTAAAGTTAAAATTCCCCATAATGACTGCTGTTACTTCACTCTTATCCAGAATCATCTTTGCTATAATTTCCTCTATATCTCTGGAACTTTTCAGAGGCCTATAGAAAACCTATATCTATAGGTTTTCAGTAGATATGTATCTTCATTTCCAGGAGTAACTACCTCCCTGTAGCTTTTATCTATAACTGTCTCTGTCTCCCGAATGATCCTGAGTTCATCCACTGAGTCTAACTTGACTCTTAAGCAAGCTTATTCCATAACCCGTTGTATTTATTCCGCTAATCCTCCTAACCTATATATCTTGGGACACTGAGGGGCAATTTAGCATGGCCAATCAACTTAACTTGTACATCTTTGGAATGTGGGAGCTAACCCATGCAAACACAGTCACCCAAGGCTGGAATTGAATCTGGGTCCCTGGCACTAAGACACCAGTTGTAACCAATGTGCTACCCTGTGACCTGTAATTTTCTCTATCTGTACAGTCTCAGCCTTGCTACTCCCTCACTTGCCACTTCATTAGGAAATTATCTTTTCTTGCTTCTCTTGGGTATATGGTCAGATCTGATTTGTTTCCATTTTGTTCATTGGAAACATATCTGCATGATCTGCTTTAGAAAATCTTTGGATAAATAAAATAGTCAATTTTTCATACAAGCAAAATAATCTCTCAGGTGTGTGTCTTGAATCAGCCTCCAAATTGATGTCTTATAATCAGCATGTATTTGGAACATAGCACATGAACATAAGGTGCCTTTGGCTTATTCCTGTGCATATATTAGGTTTGGTTTGTAATATTCCTCTCCAAACTCTTGGGACAAGTTTGGGTTTGCCTTTTTTATCTTGATGCAGTTACAGCAACTATCCTTCTTCCTTTACAATATTGGTGTCAGCTTCAAAACACCAGTTTTAACTACACATAGGGATGGTTTATGTCATTGTGCCAGGGATAATTTGATTTCCCAAATTGAGACTTTAATTCTAAAGTGTGTTCTGATCTCAGAAACTAGAAATTTGAAAAAAAGAATCGAGACATCTCAGTATAACTTTTTAAACAAAATTACTCTGTTAAGAATTAGTAACAACACTATTTCATAAATATTTATTCTTTAAGCTCAAAAATCTTAACAAGACACTTCCCCCATTCTATTTTTATTTCTACCCCTGTAATTTATAGATTATTGAGGGTTCCTCCTTAGGATCAAACTGGTGTGTGCCACAGCTGTTAAGAATTGACATTGATTCTCCTCCATATTCCTGTTATTCTCCAAGGTATGAATTTCTTGGGATCTTTCCATTAGCTGGATGACGCTCCCCCCCCGCCCTCCTTTAAGCACTTCATGCTTGTGGACACCCAAGTCCCAGCACAGGCCTCAGTGCATTCTTGCTCAATAATTCGAAAATTGGAAAACCTTTTTGGTTTCTGATAACTGTTTGCTTCTGGCCCACAGATCCTGGGAGATTGCTGTCTCTCTGCTCATCTGTGCTACTGCCAGGTTCCAACTACCACCTTCTATTCAAAAAACAATGATAAAATCTCAAACCAAGAAAACATCTTCCTGCAATTTATTCCCTATGGCAAAGTGGCACCTTGAGATGCCTCAGAGATTGAAACTCATTTCCCATTCCCAAATATTCCCTCTGTTCTGAGAAACCAAATGAATAATCTAAATCCTTTATGAAGACAACTTAGTCTCTCCTATCTATCGCTATCCATCCCAAGGGATGATGATGGTTTCCTTCATTTCGTTTATTTTCTGATAGTTCTGTTTTGGGGGTTTGATGTGTGTGTTCTGCTGTGGCTGTATAAACCGATCCTTGACAGGCACTGCTTTTCCGCATACTTGGCAGGCGAGATCTGCTGTGGGTGTTGGAGCGGGAGTTTCACTGTGGCGTTTCCTATGTCGTTCTAGTGCTGCTCCTCTGTTCTTTTTTCCTATATCGCCGACGCTCTTTCTTGTGATGGTCCGCCACTGTGCACGGTCTAGGGCCTTTTCTTCCCATGTTGATGGGTCAATGTCAGCTTTTTTGAGGCTCCTTTTCAGAGTGTCTTTGTATCACAGCCGCTGACCTCCTTGTTTGCGGGTGCCACTAGACAGTTGGCCGTACATGATGTCCTTGGGCAGTCTTCCATCCTGCATTCTGACTACGTGTCCTGCCCAGCGCAATTGGGCAGACATCACCAGGGTTGAGACAGCTGGCATTTTAGCTCGAGAGAGAACTTCAGTATTAGTTATTTTATCTTTCCATGTAATTCTCATCAGAGAGCGTAAATGTCGTTGTTGAAGTTGGTCCAGCCGTCGAAAATGTCTTTGGTATGGACACCATGTCTCACAACCGTAGAGCAGTGCAGACATGACTACGGCTCTGTATACTTTGCACTTTGTGGCCATCTTGATGTTCTGTGACCAGACACGACTTCTTAGCTGTCCAAAGGCAAAGCAAGCTTTATTTATTCACGATTCAATCTCCATGTCCAAAGAGGCGGAGAATGTTATCATGCTGTCCAGGTAACAGAAGTTGGTTACTGGATTAAGACTTGTGTTGTCGATGAGCACAGATCGTTCTTCACGATTTGATCCAGGAACTGGCTGGTGCAGAACCTCGGTCTTTTTAAGATTAATTGTTAATCCGAAGTTTTTAGCTGCACTGGCAAAGCGGTTGGTGATCGCTTGGAGATCTTCGAGAGTATGGGCTACTTGGGCACAGTCATCAGCAAACTGAAGCTCTCGTACTACTAGGTCCTTTACTTTTGTTCTCGCCTTCAGTCTGGTGAGATTGAGAAGACCACCATCAGTCCTGGTTTGTAAGAAGACACCTGAATCTGATGACTCTAATCTGGCATCTTGGATAACAGCAGCATAAAATAATCCAAAGAGGACAGGAGCTAAAATGCATCCCTGTTTAACGCCGTTTCTGATTGGGAATGGGTTGGAGAGCTCACCACATATGTGGATGCGACCCTCCATGCCTTCATGAAACTGGCGTATAATTTTGCATAAATGTGGAGGGCAACCAAGTTTCTGTGGGAGTTTCCATAAGCCTTTTCTGTCCAGTGTCGAACGCTTTCGTAAGGTCAATAAATGTAACATAGAGATTTTTTCGCTGTTCAACACATTTCTCTTGAAGCAGTCGTAATGAGAATACCATGTCGATTGTGCTGCGACCTGCTCTGAAACCACACTGGCTTTCGGGTAGAACTTTTTCACTAAGATGAGAGACTAAACGTCGGAGGATAATCCTTGAAAGGCATTTTCCTGCAGTTGAGAGGAGAGAGATGCCGCGATAATTATTGCAGTCCTTTTTGTATCCTTTGTTTTTGTAGATGGCCATGATCGTTGTGTCCTTGAAGTCTTGTATTTCGGCAGTTGCCCATAGCTTAGTGAAGAGGTCATGCAGGCACGATGTTAGCACATTTCCTCCGTGTTGGTATATTTCGGCTGCGATGCCATCAGGTCCAGCTGCTTTGTTGGGTTTTTGTTCTTTGATGGCTTTGACCAGTTCATTACGGGTAGGTGGAGCGTGTCCAGCTCGAGTATGCAGGGTCGAGAATGTACCCTATCAAGGGCTTCATCGGCGATGGTCCCTGGTCTATTTAATAATTCTTTAAAGTGCTCCTGCCATCTTTCCATATGCTCCTCCTTATTTGTAAGGATGGTTACGCCGTCTTTGCTCCGCAGCTGAGAGGTGGCTTGTTTTTTTGGGCCATATACAATTTTGATTGCTTCATAGAAGCTTCTCGAATCATTGCGGTTAACGAAGCCTTGCAATTCATTGGCCTTTTTCTGCCACCATTCATCCTTCATAGCTCTGAGTTGCCTCTGTAAGACTGATTTCGCATCCATATATGCATGTCTTATGCCTGCTGATTCTGGATAACTTAGGAAAGCTTGATGAGCTGCTCTCTTGTTCTGCAATAACTTTTGTACAGCATCGTCATTTTCATCAAACCAGTCTTGATGTCTTCGTTTCGTTTTACCCAGGACGTCGTAAGCCGTTTTGTAGACTATTTTTTTGAATGCATTCCAGTGCTCTGGTATGCTGATCGGTGGATTGTTGGCCAGTGAGCGTAGAGCAGTATCCATAGGTGACCTCAAAGCGGTCACATGCTCATGACTTTTCAGTTTGGAAATGTTCAGCTTTCTTGGTGGCTTGGCAGAATTTAATCTGCATGGCGCTTTGAATGCTAGGCTTAACTTTGCCCAAACCATTTGATGGTCTGTCAAGCACTCAGCTCTGCGCTTAACTCTGGTGATGCGAACGTCAGAGATGTCTCGCTGACGAGTAATGACATAGTCTATGAGGTGCCAGTTCTTAGATCTCGGATGCATCCATGTGCATTTTAACTTGTCTGACAGCCTGAACAGCGTGTTGGTTATGTAGAGTTTGAATTCCGTGCATAATGTGAGAAGTAGTAGGCCGTTACTGTTGCTATTGCCAGTTCCTTGGCAGCCAATAACACCAGGCCATATATGTGATTCCCTGCCAACTCGGGCGTTAAAGTCGCCTAGTATAAGGAGTTTATCAGAAAAAGCCACATTTTTTATGGTGGATTTTAGCTCACTTAGAAGGCCTCTTTGATTTCGTTGACGTTTGTCATGGTTGGTGCGTAGGCATTAATTATGGTAAGGTGTCGCTTTCCTCCCAGTGGTATTCGCAGGGTCTGCATTCGTTCATTGATAGCAACAGGCAATGTTGGTAATTTTGCCGCAAGGCTGTTTTTGATGGCTAAGCACACACCGGATTCACGTCGTTTTCCTTCGGCCTTTCCAGACCAGAAGAAAGTGTATCCTCCTTCCTCTTCGCGCATCGCGCCTTCTCCAGCTAATCGTGATTCTTGAAGTGCTGCGATCTCTATGTTATATTCCTTTAGCACGCGAGCAATAAGTGCAGTTCGTCTCTCCGGGCGATCTGAATTTGTGTTATCCAGGAGAGTTCGTATGTTCCAGGAAGCTACTGTCATACATTTTCTTTTCATTTTTACCGCAGAGAAATGGACTAGCCGCGGTAGGCTAGCCAGGTTCTTACGAGCGACTTTGTTTACGCCACCTTTAGGCCACCTAAGTTAGACAACTTAGTAGAGACTTCTTGTTTCCACTAAGAAACCCAAAGGAGTGTGTGTGCCTACTCTTTAACTCTTACCTTATTAAATAAACACAGGCTGTCCTTTGAATTGCAGTCAGCTTCCCAAACCAGATGCTTCTGTTGTCTTGTATTTAAATTTGGGACAGAAAATAAATCAATTGAAAAGGCATATAAAAAGGCAATATTACAATAATAATGGAAGACTTCGATATGCAAGTGGACTTGGAAGATCAGGTAGGTTATGGATCCCAAGAAAAGGAATTTGTGGAAGTCTAAGAGATGGGTTTTTTGGAGCAGCTTGTGACAGAGCCTATGAGGCAACAAGTTATTCTGGATTTGGTGTTGTGTAATGAGGCAAACTTGATTAGGGAACTTAAGGTGAAAGAACCCTTAGGGAGCAGTGACCACAGTATGAAAGAATTTATCCTGCAGTTTGAGAGGGAGAAGCTGGAGTTAGATGTAATGGTATTACAGTTAAATAAAGGTAACTGCAAAGACATGAAAGAGGAACTGGTCAGAATTGATTGGAAAGGGAGCTTAGCAAGAAGGACAGTGGAACAGCAATGCCAGGAGTTTTTGAGTTATTTGGGAGACACAACAGATATTCATCCCAAGGAGGAGGAAACATGCTAAGGAAGGATGAGGCATCCATGGCTGATAAGAGAAGTCAAGGAGAGCATAAAAGCAAAAGAAAAAACATACAAAATGACAGATTACTAGGAAACCAGAGTATTGAGAAACCTTTAAAAGCGAGCAGAGGACAAAAAAAAAGTGGGAGGGGGGTGAAGATGAAATATGAGTGTAAGCTAGCTAGTAATATAAAAGAAGATAGGAAAAATACATAAAAGACAAGAGAGAGACAAAAATAGCCATTGGATCACTGGAAAATAAGGCTGGAAAAGTAGTAATAGGAAACAAAGCAATGGCAGATGAATTGAATAGTCACTTTGTATCAGTCTTTGTGGTGAAAGACACCAGTGGGATGTCAGAGCTCCAGGAAAGTAGGAGGCACAGGTGAGTGTAGTGCCATCACTAAGGAGAAGGTTCTGGGGAAGCTGAAAGGTCCGAAGATAGATAAATCACTGGACTGGATAGACTACATCCCAGGGTTCTGAAAGAGATAGCTGAGGAAATTGTGGAGGCATTGGTAGTGATCTTTCAGGAATCACTGGAGGCAGGGAGAGTCCTACAGGACTGGAAAGTAGCTATTGTAACACTGCTGTTTAAGAAGAAAGGGAGGCAGCAGGTGGGAAATTATCAGGTGATTAGCCTGACTTTGGTCATTGGCACGACTTCAGAGTACGTTATTAAAGATGCACTTTCAGGTACTCTGCAATCTCATGATAAAGTAGGACTGAGCTAGCATGGCTTTGTTAAGGCAAGGACATGCCTGACAAATCTGTTAGAGCTCTTTGAGAAGGTAACAAGGAAGTTAGATAAAGAGCCGGTGGACGTGATTTATTTAGATTTCCAAAAGCCTTTGACAAAGTGCCGCATAGGAGACTGTTAAATAAGTTAAATGCTCATGGCATTAAAGGTAAGGTCCTGGCATGGATAGAGGATTGGTTGACTAGCAGAAAGCAGAGTGGAGTTAAAGGGGTCTTTCTCAGGATGGCAACCAGTGACAAATATTGTGCTGGGACCACAACTTTTCACAATATACATTAACGATTTGGAGGAGAGAACTGAAGGTACTGTTGCTGAGTTTGCAAATGATACAAAGATAGTATTGAGGAAGCACAGGGGCTTCAGAAGGATTTGGACAGGTTAGGAGAGTGGGCAAGGAAGAGGCAGATGAAAAAATATGAGGTTATGCACTTTTGGAAGGAGAAATGGAGGCACAGACTATTTTCTAAATGGGAAAATACTTAGGAAATCAGAAACACAAAGTCTTGGGAGTCGTTGTTCAACATTCTCTTTAGGTTAATGTGCAGGTTCAATCGGCAGATAGGAAGCTAAATGCAATGTTACATTCTAGCCCTCTCAACATGAATGCTAAGAGCAAGGATGTGCTTCTGTGGCTGTATAAGAGTCTGTTAAACCCAATTTGGAGAATTGTGAGCAGTTTTGGGCCCCATATCTAAGGAAGGATGTGCTGGCCTTAAAGGGTCCAGAGGAAGCTCTAGAGCTGATTGTATGAGGAAAGGTTGAGGACTCTATTCTGTACTCGTTGGAGTTTAGAAGAATGAGGGAGATCTTATTGAAACTTACTGGATACTGTGAGCCTGGATAGAGTGGATGTGGAGAGGATGTTTCAACTAGCAGCAAAATCTAGAACCAGAGGGCACATCTCGGGCTAAAGGGACAATCCTTTAGGATAGAGAGAGATCCTTTAGGACAGCCCGTGTCTTGAATCTGTGGAACTCTTTGCCGCAGGAGGCTGTGGAAGCCAGGTTATTGAATATCTTTAAGACAGAGGTACATAGGTTCTTGATTAATAAGGGGATCAGGGGTTAGGGAAAAAGGCAGGAGAAAAGGGTTGAGAAAAAAATCAACCAAGATTGAATGGCGGAGCAGATTTGATGGGTTGAGTGGACTAATTCTGCTGTATATCTTATGGTCTTAAATTTCAGTCTCCAAAATCAAATTTGTTTTCCTGAAACGTATTCACAAAAAGTGAAAGCTTTCTTAAATCTTTAAATGTCTTACAAAAATCAAGAATTTAAATGTGAATTATATCAGTACAATTTTTAGAAGAAAGGCAATTTTTGTTCAATTAAGAGTAATGGTTCTTATTGAAACATATTTTGGTCATTTTTTTATTAATTCTTATCTATCTTGTTCTAGTTTGCCTACGCGTTATCAAGCTACAATTACTTTGTGTGCCCAGTGGATTATAACAGTGAAACCAACAGCTTTATTGTTGACTGTGAACCTTCACCCTTGTTCCACCTGCAGGAATACATGCTTCCATCTGTACTACAATCTGCCCTTGGATGGGTGAGAAGTGTATTTTTCATTAACGTTCATAGTATCTAGCAACATTCTAAATGTGTGCAGTTCTCTTCATAAAAAAAATTACCGAAGTAATTTATGTGGAAATGAAATGAATACCATGTGTCAAAGCAGAATTGTGGGTGTGGGTAATTAAGGGCATAATTAAATCAGCATTGAGCAAGGTAGATGGAGTGTATACTGTTTGAAAATTGGATTTTGGTTACAGATCATATATAGATAAAAAGCTATTCTTGGTTAAACAGATTGCCGAGTTTCTGCTGCTATTGAATTTATCATGACCATGAAATCTGGAAATTTAGTGGAATGCAATTGAAAGGCACATGGAGGCAGGAACCAAACCAGGAAATATTGTTTATTGACATTACACAGGAGTACATTTTGACTTCTCCATTATTGATGTTGAAAAGTCAGTTTGAATGTTACAGCAGTAACTTTGCATTCTTTGGTAATACAGAGACACAGGATTGGGTGCTGTCAGGATACATGTGGAACCTGACCGTGTGTTTGCAACTTATCTCAGTAAGAGGTACCATGGCAAGTATGAATAAAAGGGCATTTGGAACACTAAAAGGTACTTTATGCCATGGGAGGAAAATATATTTGAGGGATATAGTGGTTATTTTGGAAAGGATAAGAGTGGAACAATGAGAGAACTATGTGCAGAAATGGACAATGGAGAAGAATGGAATTGTTGTTCGTATCACAGAAAGGAGATATGATGAACTGTTGGTCACAGTGAAACTAATAGTCATTGAATCTGTTTTGGATGGATCATGACAGCACTGGAATCTATCCAACAATGGAAAATTGCCCAGGTATGCCCAAATAAGCAGGGTATACCCAATCTGATTCAAAAGATGTGCTGGTTGGGTGCATTAGCCTTGCTAAATTCTCCCTCTGTACCCGAACAGGCACCAGAGTATGTTGACTCAGAAATTTCATAGTAACTTCATTAATGTTAATGTAAGGCAACTTGTGACACTAATAATAAATAAGTAAATGATCAATTATTGCCTCACCACTCTATTCTTAATCATTAGCAATGTAATGGAAGGTGTCCATCAGCAGTGCAATCAAGTGGCACTTGCAAAACAGTAACTTGCTCAGTTTGGGTTCTAGCAGAGAACTTAACTCCAGGTTGCATTTCAGCCTTGATCCAAACGTGGAAAAAAGAACTGAATTCCAGAGCTGATTGTCTTTGACAGCAAGGCACCATCTGACTGAGTGCAGAATTAAGGAGTCCGAGCAGAACTGAAGTTACTGGAAATTAGAGGAACATTTGTCACAGTCATACTACTGTGCGAAGAAAGACAGTTATGGTTGTTTTGAGCCTGATCACCTCAGGCCCAAAAGATCGTTATAGGAATTCCTCACAGCAGTCCTAAGTCCAACCATCTTCAGCTGCTCCCGTCCACTAAAAAGACAGGTGGGACAGTGTTCATTCTCAAATGCTGAAGCAGTTTGCCATACCTGAACAACATTCAGGCTTTGCCAGATCAGAAGCATGTATCATTTATGTCAAGCAGTGACCATCTCAAACAGAAGAGAATCTGATCTCCTTTGCTGTTCAGTGGTATTACCGATGCTGAATCTTTAGTCATTAGTATTCTGAGGGTTGCCATTGACCAGAAACTTAATTGGACCAGCCCTTAAATATTGTGCCTAGAGTGAAGCTGGGAATTCTATGGCAAGTAACTCCCCAAAGCCTGTTCACCATCACAAGGCACAGGTCAGGAGTATGATGAATAGAGAAAGTAATAGCCTAGTGGTATTATAGCTAGACTATTAATCCAGAATTCAGCTCATGTTCTGGGGACCCGGGTTCTAATCCTGCTATGGCAGATGTTAGAATTTGAATGCAATAAACAAAACCTGGAATTAAGAATCTATTGGTTACCATAAAACCATTGTCGATTGTTAGAAAAACCCATCTGGTTCACTAGTGTCGTTTATGAAAGGATATCTATTAAGGCAAGACCAGAAGATGCACAGGAATAGCATCACCTGCATTGGCCCATTCTGACCACAATCTGTATTGCTGTTTCTACATGTCAATGCATTAAAGTTCTGAAATCCCTCCCTAATGGCACTGTGGGTATCTCATGGACTGAAGTAGAAATGGCTCACTCTCAGCTGCTGCAGGACCATTAGCGACGGGCAACAAAAGCAGGCTTTACCAGGGACACTGGCATCCTGTGAATGAGTTTTTTCAAAAAAGGAATTGGATGAATTCAAAAAATTAGGGATGAGAGAAATGTAAGTATGTAATTGGATCGCATGTTATATTTATTGACCTCGAGAAGATGAATTGATCAGGTATGAAACAACATTTCAAGAAAATAAGTGATGCAAATGTGAACTTTTTAATAAGATGAATGTTAATTTTTGGATGAAAACAAAAATGAAGGAAAGATTGACAGCATTGCTAAGTATGTTTGGCAGTTGGGTGAATTTTTGGTAAGAGCTTGCAATCTAGGGAGATGTGCTATGAGAATAGAAACTGAGTTGATGTTGTAAGATGGATGTTGTGATTTTAATATTGGAGAACGAGATAGGTGCTGCATTGGAAGAAAGTTCGATCAGTGGCAAGAGGAATTTGTGAAAGTGAATTTGAGATTGCTCAATGCTCTTGAGGTATGACCCTGGAGTAGTAAGAGGATTTTATACCAGGGAAGGAGCCTTGTTGCTTGAGGTGATTAAGCTACTTCTCGCAATATGCATTCGAGCCTGTCATCATGAGTACTGTAATCTGCGGCTCTCAGGTTTAAGTCTGTGGAGATTACTGCTAAACTGGGAGAATGGTGCACAAAGAAGAACATGACATCTATGGAACAGGGCTACACTGTATTAGAACATTTGGAGAAATTTATTTATAATCAACTATGTTGATTAGATATTTTACCACCATTCCCATTTTATGCAAAAGTTTGTATTTCACAACAGTAGCGATGTACACAATTTGCCAATTAGTGCGAATAGCATTGTTCTCTGTGAGGCATAAATAACCAGCTTTGAATTTTTTTAAAAGCCTGGACAAAGGTGACTGGTACAGTGGATTTTAAAATCTGAAATTTGAAAATCTTTCAAAAGATTTTTGCACACTTCTATGTTTATTTAACCAATGAATTATACTTGTACAATTCTGTTGATTTATTACGCACAAGAATTTAGTTTGACATTAGTTGGGGTTAAATGTAAAACCTTCCTTGGTACCTTGGATACATTGAAAATTCAAGCTTCCATGAGTCATGCCACCAGCATTGAAGTATTGACTCCATTATATTTGCATATTCATTGTCACTGTAATGGTACAAGTTCATTTATATTGCTTAATTTAGTTTGGGGAACTATTAAAATTGAGGCTGCACTCAAGCATAGAATCGGAGGTCTGTTTTGGGTGAATAATTTTGGTACTTGTGCTGTTTTCCTGTATAAATGAAATTACAGTGCCTGGAGATGCAACACAACTTTGTTCTTCATCAAAATGTGCTCAGAAATCCAAGGAAAAAGAGTTCAAGACAGAGGCCCAAACATTCATATCTGACAAACGTGCAACTCAATGGTTATTTTAAATCTGAGACATTTTATTTAGTCTGGATTTTTTTTTTCTCCCCCACACAGGAAACAGTGCAGCTATATCCATTTCAGATACACAGCATCGCTCTTTCTACATTTGCATCTTTAATTGGTCCTTTTGGAGGCTTTTTCGCCAGTGGATTCAAACGAGCTTTCAAAATCAAAGCAAGTACCACAATTAAATTAATTCTTTATTTGTAGCTCAATATAATGTACAATGTTTTAAGACTATCACTTTTTACAGGAGGGGCACGCTTGTAGGATCAACTGTTCGAAATTATTTGTGTATGCACTCAAGGCATTTCAAATGGTTATTATGTTTTGAAAATTATAGTGGTTAAACATTTGTGCATATTTAGAAATTGGGAAGATGATTATGAAATACTATTGTCTAAAGATTCATTGTTTCATTTTAACAACTCTGCAGCACCAGATTTAATAATGTGATGTGGCTGTCAGGAGTAAAATCTTTCCTGATTAAAACTCTTGATTTGTATTGGTTATCGAAAGTAGAATTAAGCTTTGAGAGTTACTGAGCTTTGAGAGTTTCTTTTTGTTTTCCCAATTTTTATCTTTATGATTGGTTCATGTTTAATATATTTTTGCAAATTCACGTATTCAATAATGGTAGTGTCCTCATTCAGAAATGTTTATGTACCAATGAGTGCAGAATTAAAACTATGAACCAGTATGTCATGATTTTCCAATAAGCTGACTAACATGATAGAATGACACTGCTGAGTTGAAGTGTTCCCTGAAAGAGAACCAAAAGAACATATTGACATTAATCTTCAAAGTAATTGGTAGAAGTTTAGCAACTGCCAAGCTCCCTTCTGTCTTGACCTCATCATGGTTAATGCAATGGAGACTGGAGAGAGAAGAATCTGATGAATATGTACAAGGAGGTGTTTAAAAAATTTAGCATAGAATCTTAGAAAATAATTGGATCAAAATAAGAAAGTAGAAACTAAGGCAAATTTGGACTCTATTGTTAAAATTAACATTTTATTAAAATGAAGTGATAACTCTTGTTGAATGTTTATTATTTTCTGTTTTGGTAAGTTTAACTTGTGTTTTCACTAGGATTTTGCTGACACTATTCCAGGACATGGTGGGATTATGGATCGCTTTGATTGCCAATATCTGATGGCTACCTTTGTTCATGTTTACATTACTAGTTTTATCAGGTAAATCAGTTTCTCCTCTATTCTTTTGTGCAGCTATCTATATACATACACAAAATGTATTGTTCCCATTTTAAAGATTAATGAATAGAAGTATATATTAAAAAAAGTATCATTCTTCTGTTTAATTTACATAAACACACTTCCAGCAATTTAGCACTGCCTCAGTACTGCACTAAATTGTTCATTTATACATTTGTTTTCTTTCTTGGGATGTGGGCAGCACTGGCAAGACCAGCTTTTGTTGCTGATCCCTAATTGCCCTTGACTGAGGGGCTTGCTTGGGCATTTAAGGGGGCAGTAAAGAGATAACCACATTGCTGTGGACCTGGAATCAAATGTATGTCAGGTTAGGTAAGGATGGCAGACTTTGTTCCCTTCAGGGCATAGTGAACCACATGGATTTTTATAACATGTAGTGAGTTTCATGGTCATCGTCACTGTTACATGGTTTCAGTTCTAGATTTGTTATAGACTGAATTTAAACCCCACACGTTGGTGGGATTTGAATCCATGACTCCAAAGCTTTATCCTGGGTTTTTTGATTACTAGTCCAGTCATACCACAACATACCATTTCCGTGTCCTCAAAACTGGCACTTCAGTGACATGAATGCAACCTGTCAGTTATCAGTCCATGCTTGGATGTTATCCAGATTTTCTGTAAATTGATATAGGCTACTTCATTATTGGAACAAATGTAAATAAAACTGAATAGGGTGGAATCACTAGAGTACAATCCCACTTATAATGAGAGGAGGGTCATTGACAAAGCAGCTGAAAATGGTTGGGCCAGAATATTTTCTTGAGAATACTTTCTCTTGTAATAATATCCACAGCATACATTGCCTAGTCTCCAAAAGTTACAACATCTTTGTGTCAAAGCACAATAACACAAGAATTAGGAACAGCAGTAGGCCTTTTGGCCTCTCGAGCCTACTTTACCTTAAATTTAGTACATTTATTGTTAAATCATAGGTGAGCATAACATTTTGCTCAATATGATTATGGCAATGTGATTTTACATATAGTGAAATATTCTTCTGAGGCAGAAAGAAGTGAGCAAATTAATTTAATGGGGCGATAACTTTCTGGCTCTCCAGCGTAGGATTTGAGTACTATGCACTGGGGAATCCCTGTTGGAAGTTCCCATGTAACGGTTTACTTGGCAATTGTCAAGAAAGGCTAATTTCACTGGGTTGGAAACCATCTGCCAAAACAATATAAATCATTAACTTCAGATGGTTTTGTCACTTATACACTCTTAGCTACCCTGAAAGAGTTAGAAGAAAGAAAGCATATCTTACTTCAAAATTACTTTAAAGACACCGACCAAGCAGTGTATGAGACACCCCCTACCCTACTGGTTTGACCCCACATGAACATGACCACCACCAGCGCCCCACCGCCCCCAAAGGTTGGTATTAGAATTCCCACATACATCCCAATCACTTAGCTTTGAAACTTACCTTTCAGTGGTCCCTTTAAACTCACCTACTTTATGGCAGCTAGTAGCATAAAAAAAGGGGCACAGCCTCCTTCATTTAGCTCCTTTTACACTTCACTAAAACCCACAACCTGCTTCTCCTCTTCAGTCTCACCTGGCCTGAGTTGGGAAGGTCTTGCAAGACCTGCAATTTGGATTTCAAAAGGTAAATCTCTACACATTGGCAATCCACCACTAATTGCCATTTCAAGGAAGTTATGGGCCAAAACTTCAGGCATTCTTGCATCCCTGTTGTTGAAAGAAAAAGCTATATTGTAAAACACCTAACATATTCCATCTTCCTGTACCACAAATCAAGCAGAGAAGGGCAGATAGGGAATACATCACAATCCCTTACTCTACTTTGCTCCCCTCTCCTGAGTATTCCCATTTGTATTTTCAAAACTAAATTGTAGTGCAATTATAAGTATAGTAGGGTCTGTATCTAATATTCTTCTGTTTCATTCTGGTCTTTTGCAGAGGACCAAATCCCAGCAAAGTCTTACAGCAATTGTTAGTCCTTCAACCAGAACAACAATTATATATCTACAATATTCTGAAATCTCATTTAATAGAGAAAGGAGCACTTCAGCCGACAATAAGTGAACAATAATATTTGGGCACCTTTTCTTCATCAGAGTGCTGAAAACTGCATGAGTTCCAAGTCAAGCATCGGTTGAGATTTTTGAAGCGTGCAGCTCAAGGTTGTTCATGCTAGTCACAATGTCTAACACTTCTGTGACTGAGACTTGCTTATACTCTTTAATGCTTTAAACTTCTGATAGAAATGCAGGGTCAGAGTCATATGATTGGCAGTTTTTAGTTTGAAATGTACTCAGTAATGTAATCTTGGTGAAATATCCTGCAATTGATTTTAATATCTTGGATCCAAACTAAATTCTTCAACGTTAAGACTTGTATCCTTTCAATTTTGACAGTTGAGGTTGAACATGAATGTATTATATACATGTAGTTTCACTGCTTTTGAGCATGAACTCTAATGGAAAAATTATAGATACTTCTATGGATCTAGCAATGAAACTGCATTTCTAGATCCATAGAATCTAGATCTATGATGGTGTTAATGTCAAGAAACTTTAGAAGGTAAATTGATTTTAATGGCTGCGAAATAGCAGACTGGTTAACGTCTAGTCTGTTTTTCAAAATGTTGGGAAATTCACCTGCAGTTTGTGTTTTGGAATGAGATTTATAATGCATCTTTTATTTAAAAAAGTAACTTGAGTTTTTGCAAGAGTGAGTTGATTAATGCCAATAATCTGTGAGGATTAACCTAGTGGCAGATGGCATGGCACTGAGTGTATATAATCTGTAAGTATATATGAATATAAATGCAAGTATGTAATTATTTGAAATCATTTATGAACTTGAATGTATTTAAGAAAAAGAAAAACAATTTAAGTTTGGATTGTGTTGTAAAGCTGAGAGGAATTTTAATTTTATATAGCATGTAGAAATTTGCCAAGTAATAGATGCAGGTGAATATTCACAAAGTGAAATGGAATGCACAAAATAAGGAATGATTCTCCGATCTAGCAATTCCAAGGGAGAAACACTGCTTATAGGGTCCACATGTTGTAGATAGGGCTACAATATTATAGCTCTGATTCTCTGGCCTGCAACTCCTCGCTGGTAGCATAGAACCATGGATCATCCTTTGGTGAACTATTGCAGTAGTGTGCCTTTAGAAAACAGATTTTTTGATTACTGAAATATATTGTAGAATAGTCTGTGAAATATATTTGGACCACCATCGTTTGGTTTATAGTACTTTCAGCAAGGCAGTATATCTTTCATTGATCTATGTAGGTTGCATTCTAAAAGTGTTCAGAATTTTTACTGTATGATGCATCTTTGTTAAACCTGTAGTTAATTAATCCAGTTTGAATTATGAAAGAAGCTCTGGTTCAATTATTTTTGGAAGTTCCTTTTCATAGTTTTATTAGTTTTATCATTGCAGAATTTCTCAATTGTTTGTCTCTTTCTCTCTAAGGTATGTTCTCATAATGCAGGTTTTAAATCCTAAGTGCACAACAATGAGGTGATGTACTGCTGCAAAAAGAACAATAAATTGATGTAATTTAGAAGTCATTTAGCTTGACCTCACTACATGTCTGTGTTGAGGCTTGCATGCACTGATTTCTTGATTTTAAAAAAAAAAATTGTTGTATGGATGTATATGCAATTGTCTTAAATAATTTAAGACATTTTGCAAGTTGCCTTTGAAACCTTAAGAAACTCTAAACCTGAGTTGGAAGACTTTGCTTCAAATAATATGAGCAATTTCCACCAAAATGGATAAGTGGGTGACAGTTACATTTTTTGCAAGATATACCATCTAGCCTATTGAGCCTGTTCATTTAGATCATGGTTGATCTGTAACTTGCCTTGCCTTGATTCTATAATCCTTAATATACATATTTGACAAAATTCTAGCTTCAACAGCTTTTTGCAGGAAAAAGTTCCAGATTTCCATAATCTCTTGCCTGAAGAAAAGTTTTTTGACGTCACCCCTGAATGGTCTAGCTCTTATTTTAAGGCCAAGACCTCTTGCTTGAATGCTTTCTCTCCACTGCCCACCAGCACCCCCCCCCCACAACATTAAAGTAAAAATAGTTTCTACCGCATCAGCTCCTTTGATCATAATCACTTTTACTGGATCACCCCTTCATCTTTTGTGTTGAAGGAAAATGTAGAATGAAAGCTATGTAAGTAAAGAAGAGTATACAATTTTGTAATGAAAAAGCAAAGTACTGCAGATGCCAGGAATCTGAAATTGAAAACAAAAAATATGCTGAAAGTACTCAGCAGGTCAGATATCCATCTGTGGAGGAAACAGTGTTTAAGTTTCAGGTTGTGATGACCCTTCAGCAGAATAACATTTTGTAATAGTTAGGACACTGAACTACAGCCATTGTTTACTGCATTCTCTTTTGATTTATAAAAAACTAGTCTGCACTACATTTTGGTTGATTTGCATTTCCATGTTAATTTGAACAATGTTTTCTTAACCTGTTTTCTCTTTCAAAGACTTGAGCTCTTCAAGTTTCTGGATGTTTGTCCACTTCTGGAACTTGATGGCCATGTGAAGAAAGGCTTTTCTACTGACGAGTTAAATATTTTTTTTAATTCTTTGAAGGTGACCTTGTGAGAATGCCAGCAAATCAAAATCAATATTTAATTTTTGATCCTTTAAACACAAAGAGAAACTTGTAACTTGATATATTTTATATATACAAATCATGGCAGTTTTGATTTTATGTTACTGAAGTCAGTTAACAATGCTTGTAATCTTTTGAGGTCAGAAGGAAAATCAACAAATAGAATCATGAAGTAAAAATAGGAAATGTTGGCTGATGAAGTAGTTCACATTTATCTTTTGGATGAGACGTAAACCCAAATCTATCTGCCCAGATTGATTGAAAGAGAAGAGCAGGGAACTTTTCTCAGGTATCCTAGCCAACATTTATTGCATAGCCAACCATGCTAATAGAGATTATCTAGTTATTTATCTTGATCTCTGTGTTACTTGCTGCACTGTGAAGAGAATTGGGACACCTTGAAGATGAAATGGTGCAGTTTTTTTTAAATGTTTGATACAATTTCTTTAACGCAGTTTGAAATAGCTGTTATACAAACCTGTAATTCTTCTTGTAATTTGAGTTTTCTGGACTATTATTTACTGCATTCACTTCTGGTAAAGTGTGACTGGAGAAATATTAGTAAATATGATGGGAGTAATTGTCTGATGTTATCCTGATTTGGTGGCGGGGGAGGGGCGCTTTGCCTTGTGGGAGTACATATTAGAAATTAGGTTGTGCATAATGCATGATTTTCAATGCCTGCTGCCAGTGAGTGAGTTTTCACAGCAAAGTTGGAACCTAATCTGAAATTACTTGTTCAAGAACCATTTTCTTGGACTTGAAATAAAGCAACTCCATTTCAATTGCTGATTAAATGTTTTTGTTCTAGCAATATCTCCTTACAGAGACTTAAGTTGTTAAAAGTCCTATCATGTTTGAGATACAGATAGGAGGCAGCAATAAACATCAACAAAAAAAAGACATACTTTAGTAGCTGATTAACCATTTAAAAATGTAAATATTATACCAAATACACAGCAAATATTGCATACTGCATTGTCATATAAATTTTGCATTGTGAAAGTTAGCATATTAATTTACCAAATAATGTGCCTGAGAGCAAAAGTTACACACACATTTAAAATCTGTCTCAAGCTTAACAGTTCTGAGTCAATTCTATCACAATTATCTATTTGTGTTATGCAGATTGGTGAACCTGCATTTGAATTTTTTTGCGTTATATGTTTTACGTTTTAAAAATTCTATTTAAAACTACTTGTAGAAATCACTTATTGTACATATTTTACTTGTTTCTTTTGGTACAGAGTTGTGTATGTATATTAAGTTTCAAATGTTCAAGCGTATCAGGGTGGAGGAGGTGTAGGAGGGGTGCGGGATCTGATTAGGGAATAATAATGCTTTGTTTAAAGCAGGTGAAGCATGCAATTCAAGACACTTACTAAGTGAAGAAAACCACAAGATTCCACGGGTGTTGAACAAACAAAAATAAACTTTGTTTTTCTGAACTGAACATAATTTAGAATATCCGTCTTATATTTTAAAGCTCAGAGTAGGTTTGAGTTGCATGTGAATTAACAGGCAAACTGTAATCAAACAATAATCTCATTGAAACTTTGCCTTTCTTATGAGGGCTTCCAGTCTCAACATTTGAAGATCGCTCCTTAAAATTCTCCAAAAGATGCTCCTGCTCAACTTCAACTAAGTCCCAACTTCCAGGATTCTTCTCCCCTAGATCTTCGAGAACACCTTCCAAGCACTATCTCCATCTTTGGCACATGCCAAGCAGAATATCACTGATCCGAAGGGATATCTTTGTTTAATAACCTTAATAACCTCTCAAATCTTGAGCTGCCTTCTCAGATGTTTAGGGCGTCTCGTGCTCATTGTGCTTAAAGTCTGTTTCCTGCAACTTTAATTAGAAGCCTATTTCTCTGTCCCTTTCTCTTAATAGGTCCTAATTCTATTCCCTGCCCTTGTCTTTTACCTGGGACATATTTCTGGGAGTGCTTGCTGCCCCCCTTTTCCAGCATCCCTCCAATGTCCTGCTCCCTGAGGCACCTCCAACAGTGGTGCTGCATTCCAAGTCATCTGACCTTTTTTACATTCTCCTTCCTTCTTCTGCATAGCGCGAAGGGCCATTCCTGACCAGAGGAATGAAGAATACCCATACTGTACGGTGCAGCCAGTTCTGGGCTGGCGCCACTATGAGATGGCTGAGGTTCATCAGGAATCAGAGTTTGAGACATCTGAAGAGTAGTTGCCTTAACAAGTTTAAATTCCCTTAAGACTTTTTCTATTTGGCTGTGACAAATTCCTTATTTTAGACAAGGAATTTGCACCTCTGTACTGTTGAGACACTTGTATCTAATTGGAATTGCATTTGAACAAGATCAGACTTAGCTGTGAAACTTCTCATCATTGAGCTGTTTAAGATTACGTAGAATTGTGTAGAAATTACAGCACAAACAGTCCGTTTCCATTCTGCTTCATCTGAATTTAATAAAATAACATCTGTTCCTTTTTTGCTTTTGTACCTGTCTAACTTTTCCTTTAATTCATTTATGTTACTCATCAAATATCTAAATTATATCTTGCATCATTTTGATTTCATTAATGCAGCCACTTTGGTCATGAAAATAATTATTCATTTAAAAATTATTGCAGGTTCCCGTCTGTCCTGTGTATATGGCCAAGTATAAATCTTACAACTTGTTATCTTGGCTATATATATTCATTTGCATACGGCACAATTCGCCCACACCAAACACCTTAGCATTCTGGACTCCAGAGACCACCAATCCTGGTGCATTCTCCCAAATTCACCATTTCCATTTTGAGCAATTGATTGCCAGTGTTCTAAAGTTTGATACCTGCCTTCAATATGAAAGAGTACCTTCCCCAAAGTCATGAAATTTCTCATGCATGCACAATAGTGGAGGCTCTTTTCAACAAGTGGCAGCCTTGAAATGTGTATTCATAGGAGTGAATCTGTAGTGAATGAATCTTGATTTTATTACTGACACACAATCACATTATCTAATCTCACTGGTTTTAGCTCCAGCCTTTGTCCTTGCTGCTTCTTAGTTCCCAGTATGTCTGGCCTCTGCCTCCCCCTTTCTAATCAACCATATACTATACGTAATTCACAGTCATTGTAAACGTAGGTAAAAGTCCATCCTGCCACTGATGAAATAGAATTGTGAAATGAAGCTTAATATATAGTAAATAAAACTGCTGTACAATAAATGTAGTACAACAATAATAATGTACCCAAAGTTTAATTTAATGCCTTTTTTCTCATCGGTCTTTGTTTCTCATGTCTTCTCTGTAATACCATATTTGCTGTAACATTGGCCATAATGGGTTATTTCAGTCAGTCTTTGAATTTATCGTTCACATTAGCAGTAGTCCCAATACCATTAGTCTGCACTATTGTCATATCCTCTCTCTCTGTACTTTTCAACCACCTATCTAACCAGTGGCTATCAGTCTTTTTCAGGTCCTAATTCTGACCTTTCTTGTGCAAGTGTAACAGATAACACCAATGCCAGAGTAGGTTATTTCTTTTGTTGTCAGAGTTTAGAGCCTCTGCCTCCAGGTCTCAGATGGGTGAGCAGACAAACAGTATCAGACATGTAGAAAAAGAGACAGGCAACAGTGATGAGAAAATGTTTGTACAATAAGTAGAGAAAAGCTGAAAAGGTAAGAGAGTCTTGCATGAAGGAGAGAATGAATGAAAAGTAAATAGATAAAAATAATTAACAGATAGATGAGCAGTAGACCGTTAAAAGGGATTCTTATAAAAAGGAGTATTGTGGCATGAGTTGAACTCCAGAACAATTGCTCAAGATAGATGGATTTTTGATCACTTAGGAAATCCAGGGATATGGAGAGGAAGTAGATCAGTCATGACATTATTGAATGGCAGAGCAGATTTGAGAAGTTGAATCGTCTATCCTAATCCTATTTCCTATGCTTTTCAAAGATGCCCAAGACTCTTATGTCCATGTCAAATGGTTGTGGGTTCAAGTTCCACTCTGGATAATATGCTGAACTTTCAGTGCAGTACTAAATAAATATTGCATTTAGATGGTTCCGTCTTTTGAATGAGACATTAAGTCAAATTCTCCTTCTGCCCTTTCAGATAAATTCTTTCCCTAATAGCATTATGAGTGTACCTACAGCAGATGGACTACAACAGTTCAAGAAGGTGGCTCACCCTCACTGTATTGTTCTATGTTCTATGATTAGGATTAGACAATGTTGGCCTTGCCAGCAATGCTCAGATCTCGTGGACACATTTTTAAAAGTAATTTTAAAATGTTAACTGCAACACATTCATCAGGAGTGACTTTGTAGGAAATCTTTGTAATTTCAAAATGTTAAGTAGTATCTCATCTGAATGATTGTAAATGATATTGTATTCATTACAAAATTTGAAATTTAATTTATGGTCAAATATACAACCTCTGAAATAAGATCCATAAACCATCACAAGGCTCATCCACCTGCTTTATTTCCACTGAGCAGCAGGCTCAGGCTACTGTTTTCTGACGTAGAGTGTCATGAATATGCAGACAGTCTGAATTTTGGGTCAGTTCTTGAGTTTGAATCAAAGATGCATGCAAATGCATGAATGAGCTGCTTAATAAATGCAATATTTGTAATCAGTTTGGCAAATGTGAAACAAAACTGCTCAGAACAGAAATTGAGCTGATGAGCAAGAATTTTGTGAATGGGAACATTGTGCCTCATTTGTTTATGGCACAGGATATACAGTGTTCTCAAGATTGTATTTGGTGTAAAGATTTATTTGCACGGTTATTGAAGGTATATTCAGACAAAAGATAGGTATGCAGGACTAAGCATTTCTGTTCTTTCAAGGAGCCAGCATAGATATGATGGGCCAAATAGCCCTCATGCTCAAGTTTCTATGATTTAATTGTGCAACAATAATGTTTCACTTTAGGCTTGTCCTAATAGGAATGATTGAAAGTATTGAAGCTACAGTAATAAGCAATATTTGCACTGAATGAGATCTCCAGGGATTAGCCAAACCTCAGATGGATTACATCAGTAGTATCCAGGAATTAGGATGACTGTTTAAATTTTTATCCTGTCTATTTTTAGAACTAGTCATCTGCCCTTCTAAGCCTTTTAGTGTTGAATACACTTCAGCTATGCAGTTTTAAAAAAAAGCTTTGTCTATAAAATTGTCACCACATTTCTTATTGTCTATTGATCATGGATGTTGCATTTTTTTTAAACCAATCAAAATTGAGAAGAAATAGAAAATCAGTGCACAACAAATCCCACCATTCTACATTTTTTTTACATATTGGAATAAACTTCAAAAATTTGTTTCTTTTGTCAAAGTATCCTGCTGATGTAAAGTGAATGTTCTAATTGTAATGTATATTACAATTATGAATTAGTTGGCGCACCCCATTTACCACTCCCCCAATCTGATCCTATTCCACCACCAAAAAATGTATCTTCATTCAAATGTATGTAGTAGTAGTCTTGATGTTAACAGTTCTGCCTCATGTGCTTACCTGGTTTCTATCCAGCATGTTGGTGTGAAAGTATGCTTTGGATGACTAGGCAAACAGTCCTATTCTGTAAATTTTTGTTGTAGCTTTTTATGTTGATAGGGTGAGATAAATTAAGGTACGAGAAGGCTTGCGTTGAGTATAAATACCAGTATAGACCTGCTGGGCCAAATTACTACTTTGTCTGTACTTGTAAATCCAATGTAACCTCTGCTTTGGACCTTCCAAGTTTTGTTTTTCCACTGGTTGCTGCCTCATTTTTTTGATGGTAAGCCAATGCTCTCCAGCAGTGTATTGGATATTCAAAATGTCAAATTTCTGGCCACATTAGATTCCATTGCATTTTCCACAACTATTATCAATAGCTAACAGAAATACCTGTGTCTTGGCCAGGAGCATGCAGAACAATTGTGCAGAGTTTCATTACATTCACACATTTTCTGTCACTTTTTTCTTTCCTATTCCTGTCAGAAAAATATAGGCATCCAAGTTTAGTGGAAGGGAATTTAAAGGGCCTCAATTCAACATTAGTTGCTCTTCTGTTATTTACTGTTGCTAACTATTTTGTCATCTGTCTTGGTGCTCCTTGCATGAGGTACTTACATTGTGTCACTTACTCTCCCCCAGATAAAAACAATACTTTTCCTTTGAGAATTCTTGTTACCTTCGCTTCCAGTGATGCCAGGTAAATGTGACTCTCTGGGGACGTCTGCAACATTAGTGAGCCAAAGCACAGATTTACTAGATTCATTATTCTCTGGAGCTAGTGCTTTTTCATCATCTCAATCTATAGCTAGCAATGTGACAATACATACAGTCTTATGTTTAAGTTTTTCAGAATTCATAGAGCTTTAGATTGCTTCAGTGTTTTGCTATGTACTCATTTTTCAGCATTGATATCACCAGCATCACAGAAGGATTCCATTTTCTCAACATGCAGCTCGTTTGTAAACAGCATTGTCATGATGTGAATGAACACTCCCTCCCTTCTCCAGAAGCAGCTACAATGCTTCAGTGTTACGGCAGTTCACGTTGACAGTGCAGTAGCCCAGAAATAGAAATAGAAATAATTGGGTGACTTCTGGTAGATCAAGATTTGATGGCAGCTGTGTGTTTATTTCTAGTACACTAGCTAAGCACTGTTTATATCACTGTTTCTCCACTGTTGTTGGGTCAAAATCCTGGAATTCCCTCCCTCACAGCATTGTGGTGCAGTGGTTCAAGAAGATGGCTCACCAAACAAATTATTAGCACACTTGGGGATGACCAACAAATGCTGGCCCAGCCAGCAATGCCCACATCCTGTGGAAAAATACGAAAGATGAGGTACATTCATGTACCATGCAATTTATAATTGTGTACTGCATAAATACATAACTCTGCATTAAATGTCTCTATTACCTAGGCCTTGAATTAAAACTAATAAGTGACAAGAAAACTGGAGGGAGGAGAGGCAGCCTGGATGGTATATAGAACATAGAACATAGAACAATACAGCACAGAACAGGCCCTTCGGCCTTCGATGTTGTGCCGACCAAAATAAAAAGCAATGCCCCTCCTAACTAAACCATTCCCTTCTCATCCATATACTTATCAACTAACCTCTTAAACGCCACCAAACTTGGCGCATCTACAACAGCTGCAGGCAGGGCATTCCACTCCCTAATCACTCTTTGAGTAAAGAACCTACCTCTGATATCCGTCCTATAACTCATACCCCTTAATTTAAAGTTGTGTCCCCTCGTGCTAGCTTTCTCCATCCTAGGAAAAAGGCTATCACTGTCCACCCTATCCAAACCTCTAATTATCTTATATGCTTCAATAAGATCCCCCCTTAGCCGCCTCCTTTCTAACGAAAACAACCTCAAATCCTTCAACCTCTCTTCATAGGACCTGCCCTCCATACCAGGCAACATCCTAGTAAACCTCCTCTGTACCCTCTCCAATGCCTCCACATCTTTCTTATAATGTGGCGACCAGAACTGCACACAATACTCCAAGTGCGGCCGCACTAGAGTTTTGTACAGTTGCAACATGATGCTGCGGCTCCTAAATTCAATCCCCCTACCAATAAAAGCTAAGACTCCATATGCCTTCTTAACAACTTTATCCACTTGACTGCCTACTTTCAGGGATCTATTGACACATACACCAAGATCCTTCTGTTCCTCAACACTATTAAGAGCCCTACCATTAGCCCTATACTCTACACATTTATTGTTCCTGCCAAAGTGCATTACCTCACACTTTTCCACATTAAACTCCATTTGCCACCTCTCGGCCCAGCTCTGCAACTTGTCCAAGTCACTCTGTAAACTAAAACACCCCTCTTCACTATCTACCACACCACCAACTTTAGTATCATCTGCAAATTTACTGATCCATCCCTCAATACCCTCATCCAGATCATTTATAAAAATTACAAACAGCAGGGGCCCCAAAACAGACCCCTGAGGCACACCACTCGTCACCGAACTCCACGATGAATATCTCCCATCAACCACCACCCTCTGTCTTCTATCTGCCAGCCAATTCCTAATCCAATTAGCTAAATCACCCTCTATTCCACACATCTGCATTTTCTGTAGAAGTCTTCCATGGGCCACCTTATCAAACGCCTTACTAAAGTCCATATATACTACATCAACCGCCTTACCCCCATCCACCTCTCTGGTCACTTTCTCAAAAAACTCAATGAGGTTAGTAAGGCATGACCTACCCTTCACGAAACCATGCTGACTATCCCCAATCAATTCATTTCTCTCTAAATAACTATAAATCCTATCCCTAATAATTCTCTCCAATACCTTGCCCACAACAGAAGTAAGACTCACTGGCCTATAATTCCCTGGAAGGTCTCTCTTCCCCTTCTTAAACAATGGGACCACATTCGCCATCCTCCAGTCCTCCGGAACCACACCCGTAACCAACGAGGACCTGAAGATCAGAGCCAGAGGCTCTGCAATCTCCTCTCTTGCCTCCCAGAGAATCCTAGGGTAAATCCCGTCCGGCCCAGGGGACTTATCCAACTTCAAACCCTCGAGAATTTCTAACACATCCTCCCTATCTACTACAATACTCCCCAATTTGCAACCCTGTACCTCAGTGCTCTCCACAGCTACATTTCCAGCACTCTGCGTGAATACCGAAGAGAAATATTTATTCAGTGCCTCACCAATCTCTTCAGGCTCCACGCACAACTTCCCACTGCTGTCTATGACTGGCCCTAATCTTGCCCTAACCAATCTTCTATTCTTAACATATCGAAAGAAAGCTTTAGGATTCTCCTTAATCCTATCAGCCAACATCTTCTCGTGTCCCCTCTTAGCTCTCCTCAATTCACTTTTTACCTCCTTCCTAGCTAATCTATAGCTATCCATTGCACTACCTGAGCCTTCAAGCCTCATCCTGACATAAGCCTCCTTTTTCTTCTTAACCAGCAAATCAACTCTTTTCGTACACCAAGGCTCTCTTACTCGTCCATTTCCTCCCTGCCTGACAGGGACATACTTATCAAGGACTCTCAGCAGCTGCTCCTTGAATAAGCACCACATTCCAGATGTTCCCAGTCCCTGTGGTTCCCTAGTCCAATCTATGCACCCTAATTCTCTCCTGATGGCCTCATAATTACCCTTCCCCCAGCTATAACTACAGCCCCCAGCTTCATGCCTATCCCAATGCCTATATGATAGAACTTTATGGCTGCAAAACATTTCTGCCTTGATGATGCAAAAGACCATGTCTTCAGTACAAAGCTGCCACTGAGTTATTAGTCCTACGTATATCTTTCTCCTCATATGTATGCTATTGACTGCAATTGAATGATTTTGCAGTACTGCTTGTGGCAGCTTCAAGGAAAAGAGCAGCACAAGTCCCCATTAGAGAAGTACAAGAGCAGTTTGTTTCTATTCTATGGAAGCTCAGACTGCTAATCAACTCACAATCGGATCCTATTACCAATAGGAATTATGAAAACGCAATCATAAATTTCATGAAAATCCATACCTTCTTTGAACCTAATGCTGTTGTTCTGCATATCCATTTAGTATGTGCCTATAATTCGTAAAATTGTAGGCTTAATTCTGAACTTCCAACGTGTTATCTGTGGCTAGTTATTATAAGTAGCTCTCTGCCTTGTGCCAGTAGGAGCGCCCAGAGAGCAAAAATGTCAAGCTTTGACTTGTCCTTTTGTTCTGCAACATTGTTTCTAGCCTAAAGAATTGTGGAAGACAACTGGCTATAGGATGAAAATGTGCTATAAGCCTAAATCAGAAGTATCCTCGTGATTGCTTGTTTCCTTCGTGCCACTGAGATTGGACAGGTTTTCCAAGTGGACTGTGGTAAGTGGGCCTCATGGTGCCCATGAGATTAGTGAAGCCTTGTATGAAACATACATACAACCTGCTCCAATCTAGCACCTCATTCCCCTTAACAGCAGTCTAAGCTTCCATAGAATAGAAACAGACTACTCTTGTACTTCTCTAATGGGGACTTGTGCTTCCTTGAAGCTGTCACAAGCACTGCTGGAGTTGATTGCAGTACAGCAAAATCATTTTGCCTGGTGGCTACAAGTGCAGATTTTGGATTTCTGCCCTACATCTGTCAGTGCAGTGTGTTCTTTGATATGGCTTTGTGTTCTACAAGGATTCCTTTAAAAGGTGTTTGCATCTTTATTGCAAGCAGTTTATTTTTATGTTACAAGTAAGGCTTACATTACCACTGCAATGAAATTACTGTGAAATTCCCCTAATTGCCAATGGTCTGGCATCTATTCGGGTTGATGCACCTAATCACAACTTTCAGATTGTGGGAGGAAACTGGAGCACCTGAAGGAAACTCGCGCAGACAAGGGAGAACATGCAAATGCCTCACAAACAGTGACTCAAGCCTGGAATCGAACCCAGGTCTGTGAGAAGTGCTGTGAGGCACTAGTGCTAACCATTGTGATACTGTGATGCCCTCTTATTCAAGGGGTTGACTAATCCCACCCTTTAGGACAGCACTATCTTCCTTCTCATGTCCAACTTTTTATGCCCTGTTTGTATACTCCCCTTTTTAGCTACTCCCCTTTTAGCTCGTGCTAGTATTCTCTTTATGGTGCTACTGAACAGGAGGTGGTAATGGCAGGGCTAGATCTAATGGCATCTGGTTCTGCCTTTCACTGATCTCAGCACAAGAGAGAGCTTTGTGTTGCTAAGAAGCTGAATGGAGAGTTTGGGTGCTGTAGGATGAGAAGGAGAATGTAGTCCCAAACTTCAGCTGATATCTACACGCCCCCCCCCCCCCCTCCATGACACACACACCCCTGGGTGTGCACATCCACATACACAACACCACTTTGACATTTTATTGTCCTGTTGGGGGAAGGAGGCAGCAATTTTCTCTGGCGTTATAGGTTGGCATCAAATTGAGAGAGAATTGCCTTGATTACCATGACCTACTGTAACCCTGGTGTGGGGATGTCACCTGTGTTTATGTACAATTACATTGAAGTTTTTATCAATGAAGAATGAGGGAAAGACCACTTCTGAAGTTTGGGAGTATGAAGGGGACTGTCCCTGCTCTCAGGGTCTGGAGCTAGGCAGGTAAAACAGGAGTGTGAGGAGTTGATTTTATCTAGTACAACACATTCTTTCTATTTCTGCTTACTTAAACCAGACTTACTTTTGTTTTGTGTACTGAAGTCATTGCAAGTGGCATTATCACTGATTTGGTCACAAGACGATGCTGAGCTGCTGGACCTGGTATCTTTGGCACTCTTCTAAATAAAGCCTGACTTCAGCCAGTTGTGTCTGCCATCTTACAAAGCTGAATTACATTATTTTTCAACACATCTTTCAACTCTGCACTTATTTATTGTGCATAACTACTCCTTTATGCTACATGCATGCCAGTTCTCTGCCTCCATCAAAAGAAATCCTGAAGGCTGCAGCTCAAATTTGTCTGATGCTAAACACTACAGTAGCTCACTTTGTCTTAGATGGACACACATTATACAATGCTGTACTCTTACATAAGATTTTGCCCAATTTGGTGCCTAAGCTGCACTAAAGAAAATCACATTCAATAATACTGTAGCTTATAACTAAAGCCTTTTCACTTTATGTATATTTATTGTAATTTTGTTAATGCCTGTTTCTTCAAATGTGTCAGATAAAACTGATGAGAAGCAATTTTGACAAAATGGTATTCATTCTTTGCTAATGGGTGTTTCAAAAGACGATTTTAATGTGATAAGGAAAAATGTGAAACATTATATATTGTGTAGATGGTTAAAAAGTTTCCACTAGAGTACCAAATAGATACCTTCAAAGATTAGTTTCATTTGAAACTAAACACTCCAAAACACCATAGTAGCAATAATGAACTTGAATATGAAGCAATTTGAGGATTTTGGCATGGATTTACTGATTTTCTTACATTAACATTATTTCATATGTTATACATGTATAATATATAAACACAAACCTTTGTAGATATGAAAATTTATAATTATATGGATTTCCAATTGAATAAAATTATGAAATATTGTGTACTTTGTTAATGTTCTGTCTGAGATAAGAGACTTCTATTTCAATAGTAAGAGCAATAGTATTAGTTAAACCTAGCCTGCACTTTTTCAAAGGAAGGGGATGCTGTGGCATAGCAGATGCTGGAAGTCATTCTACAACTGATCCAGACTTGGGAAAGACAGAAGAATGAGCAATATTGGAGAAAGTATGCCTCAGGATTTGACACTGGAAATGTTGGACCAGAAAGTGCAAAGGATGTGCTCCTTTGAGCACAAATGTGCTCTACCTAGCAGATGCCTGCTTGGCAAACTTCTAGGAGGTAAGATCAGAGCCATGGTGACCAATGCTTGGGGTCAAACTCCAAAAACCTGGTAGCAGTGCAGCAGCAAGGTCAATGACCCTACAAGTGGTCACGGTCAGTGAACACATCTTGAAATTATATATACTAACAATTGCACTGTTAGACCAACACTAAGGCATTTTTAAAATGTCACAGCCCAGTGTTTGCTAACCAACAATCTCTTGGTCATAATTCATACCTAATATTCAAAATTCCATCTCAACTTCACCCACCACTTGCCATACTATATAACCATGACAAGACAGAAAACAAATTCCCCCTGCCCCCACCAATGCAGAATAAAATACAGCATAGCCAAAAGTAGCACTTGCTAACCAGACCAGGTGCTTCATGTCTTTATTCTTTAATAAGATTAAAGATAACACCACCAACACCCACCCCGCCCCGCCCCGCCCCACCCCCCCCCCCACCCGCCCCACCCCCCCACCCACCCCCCCCCACCCCCACCCACCCCCCCCCCCCCCCCCTCCACCCACCCACCCCCCCCCCTCCCCCACCCACCCCCCCCCCCTCCACCACACCACCCCCCACCCCCCCCCCTCCACCCCACCCACCCCACCCCCACCCCCCCCCACCCCCCCCCCTCCACCCACCCACCCCCACCCCCCCACCCACCCACCCCCCACCACCCACCCACCCACACCCCCACCCCCCACCCCCACCCCCACCCCCCCCACCCACCCCCCCCACCCCCACCCCCCCCCACCCCCCACCCCCACACCCCCCACCCCCACCCCCCCCACCCACCCACCCCCCCCCACCCCCCCAACCCACCCACCCCCACCCCCCCCACCCCCACCCCCCCCACCCCCCACCCCCCCCCACCCCCCCCCCCCCCCCCCCCCCCCCCCACCCCCCCCCCCCCCCCCCCCCCCCCCCCCCCCCCCACCCCCACCAGGTATAATAGATGATAACTGATCTCTTACTTTCAAAAATCTTCTATGATTAGAAACTACAGATGATTATAAGATAGAATACTTTATTGCCACAACTGCAACTACCTACTCAGAAACTGACACCATGCCTTATTAGAGGATGTTTTAAGATATGAAAGGCATACAGCAAGTTTTGGGGGTGTGGGGGGAAGCAAATGTAATACAGATGCCAGCAACCTGGAGGGCAAGATTGCATAAGAGTTGTACTGCAAGGGACTTCAGTCAGCACAAAGCAATATTAGTTTCAAGAAGCAATATTAATTCAAGAAGCTGGTATTTTCCTTGGCAAAGAGCAGTTTGAGGGGAGATTTAATAGCGCTATTTAAAATCACAAAATATCTCAAAGGAGTAGCTGGGGAAGGATTGAGAACCAAAAGCTACTGGTTTAACATGGTCGGCAGAAGCACCAACAGCAACATGAGGCAAACTCTTTTACCCAGTGAATAATGCTGAACTGAAACATGCTTTTCAACATGTGTGATAAAGCAGATGCAATCTGGGTTTCAAAACAGCACTAAAAAGGAAAAAAGATTAACTAAGTTGATTTTACAGGGAGTCTACATCAACACAATGGGCCTGCTTTTGTGTTGTCAACTTTCTATGTTCATTAGTAGGCTGGCATAGAGCTGAGTCTTAAAAGTACAGACAATGCGAGTGGAGACAGTTTTCTTTCCCGCTAGCATTTTTAGAATTCTTTACATTTTCACAATCTCAACTTCTCAACATGTTCATGTATATACAGGCTGCAGACCAGAACCATGTAGTCAGTAGATAGCCCTTGTTGCCCAGTAGCCACTCAAGTTTAGATGATGGCTGCCATTACCACAGAATGAATGCAACAGTGACTGCTACTGAGATATTGCACGTTGACTGGTATTTTGTTGCACATGGTCATACCAACTAGAAATTGAGGGAGTGGAATCCCATTGCATTTAAGAACTCATAAAGCAATGTACTTTATCCTTGGCCTTTGAACTATTGAAAACCTACTTAAAAGTTGTTATTGCTCCATCTATCGCTTTCTAAAACAATTAACTATATCATTCGATCTTGCCAAAAATTGCTGAGGTTCCGATAGGAGCATTTCTGTTTCCAATGTGCGGGGTGAATATGACCATCTGCTGGGAGCTTTTGTTTCCTCCTTCCTTGGCCATGCAGCTTGCCTACATTGTAGCACCTCTTCTGGGTTCTCCAGTCATGCTATAGTCAAAGGAAAATGCTGCGCACTGAATCCACATTGGGAGAAATTATGTGCAGAAGCCTTGTCAGGACCAACCAATTTAATATCTGCCATAATCATATAATTGCTAAAATTTACAAAACACCAATCATAAGTAGCTACCACTAGACATAATCAGCAATTAGGCTAAATAGCTGCTGACAAAGAACAACACAGGAAACAGGCTCTTTGGCTTTACAAGCCCACACCGCCCATTTTAACACTCCGAGTGCCTTATTCATGTCGTTCATTGATATTTGTCTTCTAGTGGAACTCTATAATAAAGGGGATGGAAATTTAGGGAATTATATGTACACCAGATTCAGGGAGCGCCAATTCAGGGATAATTTATTGACACCAATTAACCTAAAAAGCACGTTTTTGGGATATGGGAGGAAACTGGAGCACCCGGAGAAAAACCACACAAGCACAGGGAGAATGGGCAAACTCCCACAGACATTGACCCAAGTTGGAGATCCGACCTGGGTCCCTGTAACTGTGCAGCAGACAGTGATAGTCACTGAGCTGACGTGTTGCCTACCAATTGGTCCAGATTAGGCATACACTAACAGACATGAAGCACTATGCAACTCTTGAAGCAACATCCAAGAGCAACCCTCGCACAACCCACTATGTGTCTGCACCTTGTTGGCTAACAAGGTGGACTGAATTGCCTGAGGATGTAAAAGGAAACCTCAGTAAACATTAACAGACATACAACAGGCTCTACACACAGTAATGGAAGATCCTCAATAGCTCCAACATAAGTGACAAGGTGAGCCATAAAATTTGTTGGACAACTGATAAGAATCTATTAATTCCCATGAACCTCCTGAGGGTCTTAATCTTCAACTAGAACATTCTTTTGTATCCCTCCATCTCCAGTCTGCTCATGTGACTATCCAGGTAAGTTTTAAACCACCCTAGCCTCCACCCCCCCCCTTGGCAGTGCATTCCAGGGCCCCACCACCCTCTGAAAAAACATCCCTCTGACATCTGAGTTATATCTCGCCCCTCTCAAAAACGGTTGATGAAGGACAAGCCGTTGATGTCGTCTACATGGATTTCAGTAAGGCGTTTGACAAGGTTCCTCATGGTAGGCTGATAGAAAAGGTGAAGGCGCATGGGATACAGGGCCAGGTATGTAGATGGGTTGAGAACTGGCTTGGGAGGAGGAGATAGAGGGTAGTAGTGGAAGGCTCTTTTTCCAACTGGAAGTGTGTCACTAGTGGTGTGCCACAGGGCTCAGTACTGGGACCTCTTCTATTTGTGGTTTATATAAATGACTTGGAAGAGGGGGTAGGTGGTGTGATCAGCAAATTTGCTAATGACACTAAGATGCTTGGATTGGCAGGAACTGAGGAGCAGTGCCAGGCAATACAACAGGACATAGATGGCAAATGGAATTTAATCTGGATAAATGCGAGGTGATGCATTTTGGCCGGAATAATGTAGTGGGGAGTTATAGGATAAAAGGTAAAACTATCCGGAGTATAGAGATGCAGAGAGACCTGGGGGTGCAGGTTCACAAGTCTCTAAAGGTATCAGTACAGGTGGAGAATGTGATAAAGAAAGCGTATGGTATGTTAGCCTTCATAGGAAGAGGTATAGAATACAAGAGTAGGAGTCTAATGTTGCAAGTGTATAGAACGTTGGTTAGGCATCACTTGGAGTACTGCGTCCAGTTCTGGTCGCCGTACTACCGGAAGGATGTGGAGGCCCTGGAGAGAGTGCGGAGGAGATTTACCAGGATGCTGCCTGGTATGGAAAGGCTGTCTTACGAGGAAAGATTGAATGCACTGGGGTTGTTTTCCCTTGAAAGACGTCGGCTGAGAGGGGATCTATTAGAGGTATAGAAGATTATGAGGGGTATAGATAGAGTAAATGGTGGTAAGCTTTTTCCACCTTCAGAAATGGATAGAACAAGGGGTCACGGCCTTAGGGTGAGGGGGGTTATGTATAAGATGAATACTAGAGGGCAGTTTTTCACACAAAGGGTAGTGGGGGTGCGGAATACACTACCAAGTAAGGTGATGGGAGCAGGCACACTAGGGTTGTTTAAGGGTCTCTTGGACAGCCACACGAGTGGTCATCTGCAGATAGAGGGATATAGTAGGACTGTTTAAATATCCTATTTGTTTCCACAGGATGTTCAGTCCACCTTGTTGACCAACAAGGGCATGCATGCGGCAGGTCGTGCGAGAGCTGCTCTTGGATGTTGCTTCAAGAGTGGCCTAGTGCTTCACGTCATTAGTGTATGCTTAAACTGGACCATCTGATGGGCACCATGACAGCTCAGGGACTATCGCTGTTGCTGTGCAGACACATGGATTTGGGCCTGTGTCTGCAGGAGTTTGCACGTTCTCCCCGTGGTTGCGTGGGTTTTCTCCAGGTGCTCCGGTTTCCTCCCACATCCCAAAAATGTGCTCTTTGGGTAACAAATTGGTCCCTATATGTCATTAAGACGTTAGGACAGCGGCGCGGGCTCGTTGGGCCGAAGGGCCTGTTTCCGGGGCTGTGTTGTTCTTTGTTCTCTCACCTTTAGCCCATGACCCCTCTTGATTGTTGCCTCCAACCTGGGAAAAAGCTTCCCACTGTTCACCTCATCTATACCTATCATAATCTTATACACCTCTATTAGATCTCCTCTCATTCTCCGTCTTTCCAGGAAGAACAACCCCAGTTTGCCCAATCTCTTCTCATAGCTAAGACCCTCCATTCCAGGCTGCATTCTGGTAAATCTTTTCTGCACTCTCTCCAAGGCCTCCACGTCCTTCTAATAGTGCTGTGACCGGAACTGGACAAAAGTACTCTAAATGTGGTCTACGCAATGATCTATACAACTGCAACATTAGATGCCAGCTTTTATACTCTATACCCCTTCCACTGCTACCCTGTGTCTCCTGTGACCAAGCCAATTCTCAACCCAGCTAGCCACCTGTCCTTAAATTTGACAATGGGTTCAGTTGTGTTTAATTAAGAGACTGTGTTCATTGGAGTGTTGAGCTCCAAAATAGTAGTGATGGTAATAAAGGAAAGCTAAACAAAGGGGTAAGTCTGAATCCTGTACATCTCTGGTGCGTACTGTCAGCTCCATCAATAGTGTGTCTGGTATGACTTGTCATAGCAGACACACACTTACAGCATCATGAATCTGTAAGGCCATTCATTGCTCCTCCAAAAAAGTTGATATATTTTTAAATTTGTGCAGATGGCAGACGTCAACACCTAATACGATTTCATACTTTTGCCAAACCAATCAAAAATGGAGATGCTTTTAGAAAAACAGAACTTACAAAATTTATCACTTTATATTTTGATTCAATGCAAAAGTAGTAGCGTTGCTTATTGTGATTGTACTAAAAGTGATTGGATGATGTTACGGGAGCGGAAATAGGTAGTCAGAAGCGTGCCTCAAAATCAAATTTGAAACTAAAGTTGTGGACAGTCTGTTTTAATCTCACAAAGGCTTTAGTTTTCCCAATATCTAGTTGGAAGAAATTTCTGCTCATTCAAACCTGGAAGTTGGGCAGCAAACTCAAAATTTAGCAGTAGTGGAGGTATTGAGTACAGTGGTGAGGAGACAGATGTGGGACTTGGTCTTTGGCTGAAAACTAATACGGTTCCTTCTGTTTGATGCTGCGTAGGAACAGTAATTAGATAAGAAAGAATGGGTCAAGGATACTTCTTTGGGGAATGCCAGACATAATGCAGCAAGAGTGGGAAGAGAAGCTGTGGAGAGTGATAATTTGTAATTATAACAATAGATGTCCAATCCATCCCGCTGGTGGACAGTGGAAAGGCATTGCAGAGAATGGTGTGGTCAACTGTCAAAAGCTGCAGCCCAGTCAAGATGGATGATCAGACATATTAATGTTTCAGGACTTACCCCTTCATTGTTATCTGTCTTTTAAACTAAAATGCTTAGAAGCTGTTTTAGGAGACAAAGAATAGTAATTAACTCAGATTAATTAATTCAATTTATCTATTTATTTGACACTTCCAGTACCAACTCAAAAGTTCAGTAAAACAAATCAGTTGCAGCTGTAACTCTTAAAATAGATACTACCGAGTTTAGGGAAAACCTTGGCCACGAAATATCCCTGATAGGTAGAATCTATCTTCTTCTTGGAAGAAAATTCTTTTGGGGCATGCGTCTTGCAATAGTTAGTTTATATAGAGTTGTCACTAGCAAACAAAAAACTGCAGTGACTTTTATTCACAAAATCCTCCACTTGCTTCCAGAAGATTCTATCATCCAACAACTGTGTAACCAGAAACTGATCACATGGTGTGAACATCCAATATAACATTGGAATATCACAATCTGCACTTTTTTTTAATGCTTGTACTCCAAGCTATTTAGAAAACCAAAAATGCAATTGGGACAAAATTATAGTGCACTATTTTCAGAGAATAGTTGAACTTTTTAATCTACTGTTTCATATATTTGTCTTCCCTTTGCATACAATCCCATTCCTTGTTCCTTCTCCCTAAATGTACTGACTGCCTCATACTTGTCCCAATGAATTAAACCTGCTATTTCGTTGTCATATTCATGTTTTCCTCACTGTTTGACAACTTTTTACTTCCATTAGCAGTACATTTCAAAAATGTGATCCCTCTGCCCAAATTTACAGATGACAACACTGTTTGCCCCCAGATATCAGACACTATTGACATCTGGAGCAAAAAATTTGTAATTGTTTTTCATCTGAATTTTCAAACTATATTGCCAAATTGTTTCATTTACAATATTCCCTTTATCCAAATAATTTGTTAAATAGATCTTTACCAATTTCTCAAACACAATTTTGCTTTTTGAACTAAACTACATGGCAGCACAGTAATTAGCACTACTGCCTCTCAGCATCAGGGATCTGGGTTTGATTCCTGGCTTGGGTCATTGTTTGTGCAGTTTTTTTTATTCTTTCATAGGACACAGGTGTTACTGGCTGGCCAGCATTAATTGCCCATCCCTAGTTGTCCTTGGAGGGCAGGTGAGCAGTCAACCACATTGCTGTGGCTCTGGAGTCACATGTAGGCCAGTCCAAGTAAGGACAGCAGATTTCCTTAGTGAATCAGATGGGTTTTTCTGACAATTGACAATGGTTTCATGGTCATCATTAGATTCTTAATTCCAGATTTTTATTGAATTCAAATTCCACCATCTGCCAAGCTGGGATTTGAACCCTGGTCCCCAGAACATTTGCTAGAATAGTAGTCCAGAAACTCAGCCATAATACCATTAAACCATTACCTCCCCTTAGCATTCTCCATGTTCTCCTTGTGTCTGCATAAGTTTCCTTCCACAGTCTGAAAGATATGCTTGTTAAGTGCATCGGCCATACTAAATTATCCCTCGGTGTATCTAAACAGGCACTGTAGCGTAGCGACTGGGGAATTTTTCACAGTAACTTCATTGTAGTGTTAATATAATACTAATAAATAAACTTTATTATTCTTAATCCACACATTTAAAATGCTTCCTATAATTTTATTTTGAAATGGAATCCAAGACATTACTTCATGTAATGAGTGTTGCTGACTGGGTCAGCATTTGTTGCTCATCCCAATTATCTCTGGCTGACTTGTTTAGCATTGCAAAGGGCCTTTAAGAGTCAACCATGAGGCTATGGTTTTAGAGACAAACATAGACAAGACCAGGTTAAAACAGCAGATTTCCTCTTCTAAAGGACATTAGTGAACCAAATGAGTTTTTACGACTATTGATAATGGTTTCATGGTCGACATTAGACTTTTAATTCCAAATTTTTATGGATTTCAAATTTCACCATCAACCATGGTGAGATTCAAACTCAGGATCCCAGAGCATTACTCTAGGTTTCTGGATTACAAGTCCAGTGACAACACCAGTACACTATTGCCTCCCCAGTAGTCTATTATTTACTATCTGCGTGAATAAAAATATAAAAATAGAGATGTTACATTGATATTAGCCAAGGTACAATCTAGATATTTTAGGATTGAAGTATTGTACCCAGAGTCCCTACTGTCTGCTTTTTCAACAGCCAAGAATGTGCTCCAAAAGTACCCAGTAACTTATTCAGCTGGAGCCCTGTCTTTTTTTCTGAAAGCAATCATTTTTCTAGTAGCTTTTTTTTTTTTTACATTTCTTGATTACACTCCTAACATTAAGATTGTGCTCCCCTAATTCTTGGTCTCATCAGAAGGGAATGGGGGGGAAAAAAAAAATCTCTTTTGTTGAGCAAAAATTGATGGTAGAGGAAAAAAAGCCGAGATATAATTAAAGAAAATCTGTGTATGGAGCACACTCTGAAAACAAGGCGATGTGAAGGAATTGAATTTGACATAAAAGGCATTATTAAAAGCATGGCACCTTAAAGCGATTTATTTTCACATGGAAAGAAAAGGATTGGATTGTTTTTGGCATTTCTAACATGAATTTATGTTTATGATTTCACTTCCCCAATTACAGATGATTAGCATCTTCACAGCAAAAGGATGAATAATCTTTTAACATAATCTTTTGACCAATATTCATTTTCTTTGGGGACTTACCTGTTGTCAATCTGACCACAATGTTCCATCTCAATAGAAATGCTTATTACAGGAAGGGACTGGACATCAAAACTCTACATTGCAACATTTGCAAAGTATTTAATCTGATTCATTAATTTCAGTTTTGTAACTTCAACAGCCTGTTAACAGATGAATGGTTTTTAAGAATGGATCTAAATGAAAATTTCAGACAAGCTACAAATTCAGGTTATGGTAGATAAAAGATAATTGTAGGAAATTAGCAACAAAGAAATAACATGTATAAAACATACACAACCTTACCCAAGGAAAAAACTCATTTATTGACAAGGCACACAAAATATCTATGGGTAATCTGACCCGATAATACTGCACAATTCAATAATCATTATAATTACACCAGATGGGCCCTTGATTAATTTAAATCAATAATCCAATCTTGAGCTGCTTCGTGCAGTTTCACATCTGAAGTTGTGTCATGAGTATCCAGAATTCTCTATTGATAAACGTCTAATAACTGAAATTCCAACAGTTACAGGCAATGTTTGTTTTGATGACCTCAGAGTCATCTGTATTTGTTACAAGATTCTTGCAAGATTTGCATAATGTGTATTCTTGGACATTTTTTTCTTAACGCGCACAATTAAAAGAAACATATGCTTCCATTGACATTCTTCACCTTAGAGATATAGCACTGTACTCTGCTATTATATCTCAAGTAGAATGTGTAAAGACCAGATAAAAATATTAGAATTTTAATAAGTTATATTACAGATAAAACTGTTTTTAGGATGCATCTCACATTCATGAAAGTAAAAATAACAAACTCCTTATTAATGAATTACTAAGATTTGCTAATGTGATCTTAAAAGTAGTAAACAACATTTGGTGGTAAATAGCAGGTATTTATTTAAATGAAAAAGTTTAGTACCAGAACTTGTCTCTATTGCATTAGTTACATATGCATTTGTGTGACTGTAGCTCTTTTGCATTAAAGACAAATATACAATGAACATTCAGATACCACAGTTTACACACTAATATAATGCATCAGTCTAGCACAGGAACCACCAAAACAAGGATTTCAGTCCTCATATATAGTACAAAAATCCCACTCCAGTTCAGCCAGTTTTCTTCATTTCAGATTCATTACTGTACAGATAATGGTCATCTGGGGAGGGAGGGGTGCAAGAAATTGATTAATATATTAAACACAACAAAAAAGTGGAAAACAATATACATTTTACTGACACAAAAAGTCAGCTGTGTTAATCATGCAACAAGTAACAAAACTTGCTGAAATTAAAAATACTTCAAAAACAGTATAATTGCATAAATATTATACAGTTCATTTACTGTAAAGAAATGCTGTCTTTAAAATGATTGAGAAAATGTATATGATAAAATGATTTCTACCAGTTTTATACACAATAGCAAGGTGCAAAATTATTTTTTGTAACTTTTAGTATCGATGTAGACAAGTCTTGCCCTTTAGCAGCAGGTTCTACTATTGTAAGCATGACAGTACAAATTGCACAATACATTATACAGATAGGTACACATGAATAATGTGTTTTACAAATTGGGAAGATGAGTATGTTAGTTACGCACCAAGAGTATATTTGCTACAACATGGACTGCTCTAAGTGCTTTCTACAGATTATGATATTGTACATGTTGATATGCCCATCACAATTTTAACACAAAAATTTCATTTTAAATAAACATGAAGATCAGTTATCCTCCTAGGAGGTGATCCTTGCATTGGTAGCAGCATTTAACGTGAAAAGAAACGTTTACTGCCCACAGTACCACTGCAATAGGGCAAGTGGCCTTTAACAGCCAATGAACCTGCAATTTAGTCTGATTCCCAGAGACCCTCACAATACTTAACACATTAACAACTACCAGTAGTTGTTTCATTGCCCCAGTCAACGTGCTTACAGACATTGGCTTTATTTAACAGCAACATTTTTGATAGCTAATATAAAATACTGAGGTTCATTATAAATGTGCTCTGTGAATGGAACTGACTGTAGTATTTTCCTTTTTACCTGTTGTATTTTTTTTCAGAAATTACGATCTGGAACAGCACACCAGCTGTCGGAGTCCATAAACACTAAACTAACTGGAACAACACAACATTTATCAGCAATTTGATCTACATAGCATGTGGAAACCGTTTTTTGAAATAAATTTGCTGTTAAAGGCCAGCTGGACAAACAAGGTCACTGAATTGCTGCTGACACAAGGTGTTGTAATTTTAATAAATTGAGAAAGATCTAAGAAATTAAAAGGATGTGTTTTACACTCTGCAGTGAGCATTCTATCTCGGGGTTCATTCAACAACTGCAGCTTAACCTATCTCCTTGCTTTATCATAACTGGATACATTCGAAAATAACATTGTTTTAAATGATGCTGCTTGACTGTATTATGATTAATGCGCCAGATATTGGTGTATAAAGAAAATACTGCTTTTATACTTGCTGGTCTAGAATACATCGACATTTTGTAAACAGACTGGATAAGGTAGATATGCAACTATTCAGATTACAATAGCATGACTTTTAATTTATTTCAGTTTTCACTTTACCCTAATTGCAGTGAGGGTGTGGAACAGAATTTAATGGTAAGGAAGTTACCAGATTTATTTTCTTACTTCCCCTCTGCTCCCAGCTGCTACCCTACCCTACTTTCCACACACCTCAAAGCACACATGCAAAAACAAAGTCTTGCATCATGGTAGTGCAATGCTGCAAGTACTACTTGCATTTCAAGCACTGCAAATGTTCTATGGCTCCTAAACAGGATAGGGTTAAATCAAGGTTTGTTAGAACACAGATGCCAATGTTACATCACATGAATATCCCCAGATAAATTTTAGTATTTTCAAGAAAGCATGAACACTAAGGAAGCTGTTATTCTGAAAAGAGATGAGTACAATGACTGGTTTGAAACGGCTGCATGCCCCTTTTTCTTCGATACTGTGAACTTACATAATGGAGTAAACAAATAAATTCACAAATCCATTATTGTTTGCATCAAACAATAATTAAAATGGAAAAACACAATGCAAAATATTAATGCAATTTATAATGATTAGCGTTTGCACATTTTCATTAACTCCTAAAATAGTTACTGAGTGATGCTGGACACAACTATTGATTTTTTTTTAAATCACACAATTAGTGGTTATAGTAGGACATCTTGTAACAGGCAATTCAGAAGTTCCTCTTGTTAAAAAGGCCATTACAACTATTTACACTATAAACAAATAGGATTTTTGCGAAGGTGGCAGATTTACATCTAAAATCTTACACGCCACTAGTTCCATGAATATGGACGACATTATCAAGATGTTTGAAGGATGGTTCAAGTCCAGAACTACCAAAATCATACTCTCAGCACATTCCAGAACATTCAAACCATCTATGAGTTAGATAGATATGAGCACATTAACTGCAAGGCAAGTGATCCCTTTCTATTCAGTATATTACAGTGTTTCAACACAGTACAAAGAAATTTATGTAAACTCTTTTTCTCCCCACAAGACTTCCTTTTGCATAAAATCATTTGAAATAGCTGGGAGTAATAATGGGTCTGCTTGACTGGCCACTGATAAATCAATGACCTATTAGTTCCTGGAGCTCTCCTCAGCCCCTTTCTCCTGCTGCAGGTTGTAATAACAATTCTGACAAACACGGACTGGTGAAGAAATTTTCAAGCGTCTAATCTCAGACTGAAATCGACTGCACCTGTAATATAAAATAAAGTACAATCTGTAACTACTGCAACCAGTGTTTTTTTTTCGTAAAATTGTCCCAAAATTTATTTTACAAACATCCAAAGATCAGATGAATTTGAATCGATATTGGGCTACTTCACAAAATGGGGACCTGAAAATCAAACATTCTTGACAAAAGACAAAAACTATCTGCCAATCATCTCTTTTACTAACTGCAACCAATATTAGATTACCTGTGAAAGCTAGTTTTTTCATAAACTTTGGACACAGTTCAACTTGTACACTATAATGAACATCTCTTCATGCAGAGAAACAGCTAAGGATCTTTAACAATTAACAATCTTAAATGGTCTAATTTTTTTTGCATTGAATTACATTTCAAGTTTTCCCCAGAAAGAGAAAATGGGATCAAATAATGTCAGAACGCAACATTCCAGGCACGAAGTTTACCAGAAAACTCCAAGGTTTTGTCCAGTTAGGAGAGAACACAGATGTAGGAAGGAGGGAATTTTATATGTCATGGTGGAAGTTTTGTCAAGGATCATCTGGACTTGAAACATCAACTCTTTTCTCTCCTTACAGATGCTGCTGAGATTTTCCAACATTTTCTCTTTTTTGTATCAATACAAGCTTGCTGATCTGGTTGTAGTGCAGGCCAAAAGACAACTCTTGGAAGCACGGAGAGGGCAAATTACCTGGAAGATGCATTCTGACAGTTTGCCTTCAGTCACTGGGCTGCCCCCAGAAACTGCTAAGACCCTGTGACCTACACCAATCTTGGCAACAAGTTTTGATATTGGGATGTCCAATGGTGAAAAAGTAAGTTGGGAAACCAGAAAAGATCCTTTCTCAATAAATAACAGTAGGTCTACATTAACTTCAACTGCAAACTTAGTATCACTTATTGGATACACAGGAGGAACTGTGGGTATGATGCAATGGGAACGTAGTTTTAATCCGATAAGTTCCCACCCCATTTTCCTTTGCACTTCCTTCACCAGGTACAGTGCAGAAAAAACCTCACTACCCATATTAAGTAACTATGCAGGTATATTGAATAGCCCAGGATATTTTATGTCTTTGCTTTTACACACATTAATGTGAATTTAGTTCAGAAATGTTGTGCTTTATGTTGCTATCTCATAGAAGCTCAGAAGCCTTCAGTTTTCTATTATTCAATTGCCACACAGCCATCTAAATCAAGATCAAACGTCAAGATGTTAATGCTGACATATTAAAGTTCAACTGCAACTGCACTTCTTCAGATTTAAAATACAGTATATAGCTCATTATGGAAAACACATCAAACAGATTATCCCAAATTAATGTAAAATTTATTATTTCTTACTTTTGACAGAAGAGCTGTCCACAGTTTCTGCAGTGATGTCGTCTCTCAGTCAAGGAGAAGCGCACTGAACATCCTAAACAGCAGTCACCTCCATCATCTTTAATCCAGTGGTCAGCAGCAGCCCTCCCTGGCTGATCACTCACTGACCAGCTAAACACCCGCCCTCGTGCATCACCTATCAAAATTTTACTGTGATCCCTGCAGGAAAGGAAACAAAATATGTCTGCATTAATGAGTTATTGGTCCATTTAGGATTCCATCTTACGAAGTGTTTTGAAAACCTGTAACATAGGTGAAACAATTTCAATGGCTATTTCAATCTATTTTTATGCATCTGTAGGCTGTAATTGCAATTGATATGAAAATGAACTGCAAGTTGCAAAATTTGAGGGAATTCTTTATCTGACCATTTTACCCACTCCTCCTTTCCGAACTGCACAAAAGGCACGAGACAGTTAAGAATAATACTGAGCACAACTTTTTTACAAAAATATTTACTTTAAATAAATGCAAATTGTTTCAAAATCTCTTTTCCTCTGATTTCCCTTCCAACTACTTTTATTTATTCTAATTATATCTCACTTTGACTTGAGTTTGCTGCCTCCACTGATAAATATGGTCAATTTTGAGAGATTTTGAGCCTCATGTCTCTGGTTGGTAATGAAGTGATTTTCTTTTGGCCAATCAGAAGACAGATCTATAAAATTTTACTTAATTTGATCATTAGAGTGACAGGCCGAATGTATTGGCGTAACTCAGCAAACTCTGAAATAAACAAACCCAGGGCAAACTAACCTGTCAGCAATAGAAATAATTACCAGTATGAGCTACCAATAAACAGGGATTGGATTTTTGAGAACAGTGATCTCACCATCCAAACAAAATCAGTACTTCCAATTTTCCAATGATCTTATGGAAGAAAGTTACTGTTAAACTTCAGATATTTAGCTAATCTCAGCCTTGATGGCAATAATTTAGTAATAAAGGTAACAGTAGCAAGGTGATTTTGATTTGCAAGATGAAATGGTGAGTTCAAAACTGAATTGTGAAATCACCTTTAAAAAATCTGATAATTTGTAGGCTGATGTAGGAGAAACATGATTGAAAGCTGCTGGATTATTGGAGAAACCCAATAGGGAACAGAGCCTATCACACCTATTTCTGGTGTGGACAAGTAACTCCAATCCATCAATATGTAGTTGTCTCTAAAGTGGTCAGTTGGAAAAATAATCACTGCAGAATGGCTGTCATCGTTTTCTGAAGATAAGAAAAGATGGGTAGTAGATATCACAGACCATTTCTTGAGTGTAAAAAAAAAACATTAGCCATGTGCAGCCTCAGAAAAGGAATCTAAGCAATTAGGACTCTGGGTACTGAACATGACACTGTAATCCAATAGAAAGAAGCATGGATCTTGGACTTGGTGTAACAAATGCAATGTTTTGCATTTGTTCTTTGTGTAATGAATGATCACCTGACAAAACTGATGGAGAGATCCATGACCTTAACCTACAGTGCTGTCAGATTAATAAAAATTGGAAGAAATATTTAATATAAAAACTTCAATTCTCAGGATGATTATGAACATGCAAATGCATAGTGCCCACTCTGTCAAAATTCATGATTTCTGTATTATGTATTTATGTTGTTTACACAGAGAAAATGTTTTAAAAGTTAGCTTCAGTCGATTGCATTTCTGAGAGAAGCTACGCATAATTATAGCATAAGGACTTTATCTAGGTTATTTGGATAGAGTTCTGATTGCCTGTGAATTCAAGTTCAAATTCCTAATCCTTTGAAGGTCAGTAAGCACATTACAGGGTGAATCTATCATCATTTTCCTCCAATAGTCTGGTTTTAGAATCAGGACTGTTATGTCTAATCCACACACTCCATCAGTGCAGCTTTGTCAATAGAATGGAAACTTCCAAATAAACTATTAAATGAAAACAAGGTGCAACGATAAATTCAGTCTTTCGAAACAATAATCCAGGACAAAATTGGCAGTTACTTGGACAAAAGTTGATTAATTAAGGAATGCCAGAATGGATTTGTTGTGGGTGAAATGTGTTTACTCAACTTGGTTGGTGACAGAGACAGAACATGTGGCTGATGTGGTGTACATTGACTTCCAAAAAGGTTTTTGACAAAGCGCTGCATAATAGGCTTGCCAGCAAAGTTGAAGCTGAGATATATTAGAGACAGTGGCAGCATAGATACAAATTTGGTTGAGTGACAGCAAACAGAAAAAAATTGCACCAGGAGCAAGTGTATAATGGAATTGCCCAGAGCTCAGTGTTAAGGTCACTGCTTTTCTTGATATATATATTAATGATCTAGGTTTGGGTAGACAAGGCACAATTCTAAACTGTAAAGGATGACACAAAACCTGTGAACTGAGGACAATATAGTGATAAACTTTACAACAACAGAGACAGAGTGGGCAGATTAAATACAAGGCGGATACGCATGAAAAGACTCATTTTGGTAGGAAGAATGAGAAGCGGCAGCATAAAATAAAGGTACAATTCTAAAGGCAGAGCAGGAACAGACACCTGGGACCATGCATGCACAAATCACTGAAAATGACATGACAGGTTGAGAAAGTGGTTAAAAAAGAATCTTGGGTGGGTTTTATAAGCAGAGGCATGGCCCTGGGTGGGAAGGAAGGAATTCTTCAGGTCCATTACCTCGCAGTGGGAATTACAATGGCCTGGGGAATCAGGCAAAAAACACAGCTGTCAATCAGGCTAACAGGTAAACACTGAGGTTAGGAACAATGAGGGTACATGAGATGCATTCAAGATGAAGGGGACTGGAGTCTGAGTAGAAATCCATAAAGCTGTGAATAAAAGCCTATTTCAAAGCATTATGCCAAGGAATTGAAAGAGATCAAAGGTTTTCAATATAGAGAGGATTTTTAAGGTTTCAGATCTCTAGGGAGGCTTAAAGAATTCAAATAAGAGCAGTGTGGATGCATTGGGGCAGAGTGAACAACTGAGGAAACCCCCGCCGCCTCCTCCGGTGTGAAATTGATATTTCCTTTTTTTCAGAGGACTTCAAAGGGACATCCTCACATCTGCAGCTTCCGACAGGGAGAAAGGGAAATCCCTACTGTAAAATGATGCGGTGCTTTGATTTAATAGCCTGCCAGCTATTCAGGGGGTATGGAGATTAAAGTGCCCTGGCCACTCCAAATATTGATGTGGAGATGCTGGTGTTGGACTGGGGTAAACACAGTAAGAAGTTTGACGACACGAGGTTTAAGTCCAACTGATTTATTTGATAGTAAACTCACAAGGCAAACCCCGAAAACTTGCGAGTTTACTATCAAATAAATCAGTTGGATTTAAACCTGGTGTTGTCAGACTTCTTACTGCACTTCAAATATTCCTGACAGACAGGAATGAAATGAGCTGCCTGAAATCATCATGCCAGAAGTGATCTCCAGGTTTGCCAGGGCTAGAAGCGGCAGCCCAGCCACAAAACCCCCAGCCTGAGGGAGAGTGTCGAGATCAAGCCATTGTTCCGAGCCCAGGCCAACCAAACCTGGATCCTCACTCTGCAGCCTGATAGCGGCAAGAGAGCAAATACCCACTGGACCTATCTCCTTGACCACCCTTGAGGTCCAAAATGCCAGGCCAGGGTGTCAGTACCATGGTATGAGGCAGCAGTGTTCATTTGGCACTGCCAAGGCACAAGGCCTGTTGGGGCCGGAGTAGGGAGGGGGGCTGAATATTGGTCTGAGAGGGGAAGGGGGGCTGAATGGGTTGTCGGGTTACCCTAATGCTTATGTTGAGTGGGGAGGCCAGGGATGCTGACTTGTTTTTTGGGGGGTAGTGGAGACCTCTTTGGTGAGGATTTGATGGTATTCCCTTAGCCAGTTGAGGGATACCATTTCCGTTCTGGGGAAGAAAGAGACCTGTCTCCAAGCACAGAGATCAGGGTGCCTTCTGAACAGTTGGTCTGCCTAGTGTGTTTCCTAGAAGGTACATATTTGCATTCAGCAGGTGGTAAATCCTGCAGATGTTGCCAGCACCAGCATGAAATTCTCCGACTTTCCCATTGGCATGGGCACTTAGTTCTCTTTTGGGAGAACTCTGCCCATAAAGTATAAAAGCAAGCAAGTTACAATAAACAATATAAAAGGTTAATCAGGCATCAACAGCAGCATTGTTACAAGGTTTTAGAGAGAATGCAGAAAAAGTTACAAGAATAGTTTCAGGGATGAGGGGTTTCAGTTGTGTGGAAAGTTTGGAGGGAATGCAGCTGTTCTTATAAAAGAGAAGTTGAGAGGAGATTTGACTGAGCTATACAAAATCATGAGGGATCGAGACATAGATAGAAAGTCCTCCAATTAGTATTAGGGTCAAGCACCACCAAAACCCTCAAAGAGGTCCTGCCATCCACAGATTTAAGGCAAATGGCAAATGAACCAGCAGCAACACGAGAAAAATTGCTTTTATGTAACAAGTGGTTAGAATTTTCAAACGCGCTGCTTGTGGTGGAAACAGATTTAACAAAAGGGAATTGGATCTTGATTTGCAGAACAAGGGGCTAGGGAATGGGATTAGCTGAATTGGTCTTGCAGAGAGCCGACATAGACAATGGGTTGACTAGCTTCCTCCTGTGCTGCAATCATTCTATGATTTTAAGTAGACCATCAGATACCCAAGAGATTACGGTTCATATCTGCTAATCTTCAAAATACCTCACACCCTGCTTGCCTGGACATTGAGAAGAAATCATTTCATTAGCAATTTGGTCTGTACCTAAATAAAGACATTCAAATGTCTTTTTGAACAACTTCAGTGTCTCTAGTTTCCTACTTAATATTATCTGAACCATGAAGGAGCTTTGTGTGAGTGAGGCCAGTTTTCCATCAGACCCAAAAAATAATGGAATAAACTACAACTAAAGAACCAACCAATGTGGAGATTGTGTTACAATAAAATCCTTCTACTGAAGGGGCAATTAGAGAAACCATTCACACAAAGGAAAAATGTAAATGCTGGAAAACTTAAAAATTAGCAGCTGGTCAATCAGTAAATAAACAATATTTCTATGGTATGACAGGTTGTTCTTTTCAACCCTTTGAAAAATCTGATCCTATTAGTTCTGATATTTAAATCTGAAATATTAAGTTATCTTTCCCTTTGAGATGTGGATTGATCTGTCACCATTTCTTAAAGTTTCTGTTCATGTCATCTATCTTGCTACAATACAATTTCTTCATCCATCAAGAGCCACTATTGGCAGAGATTGATAAAAGATCTGCACTTCCAGGTTAAAGATTTAACCTTTAATCTTGGTTTTGGTTGACTGGGATCAGAAGGAACCAACACTGTGCATTATACGATATGGAATGGTGGCCAAACAAAAACCCGCTTTAAATGGATTTGATTTACTAACAATACTCACTTTGAAATGCCTAATGCAGTGATTTCTGCAGGGTGACAATTGTCTTTTCGATCAAATGCAGTATGCATAGTTAACTTGCTTCGGAACACCAATTGTCGTTCCCATCTGTATCCTGAAAACAAAAGAAAAATCACTTGTATATATAGACTCTCAATGGAAAATATAATCTGTGTTATTTGTAGCTCAGATTATAAACAGCATTTATGATGATAGAAATATGTTGCAGTTAAGCTAAATTAAATATTCCAGTTCACTGAAAGTAACATCATTGCTATTTATAGTGAAAATCAAAGGTTAGATATTATAGAAATTTATAGCACAGGAGGCCGCTATTTGACCCATTGTGATTATGTTAGTTCTGCAAAGATCTGTGCAATTTTTTTCCCACATCCTATTTTTTTCTCCATAACCACTTACATTTCGACCTTTTCTGGTATATGTCCAATTACATTTTGAAAGTTCATATGGAATTTGTTTCTTTCACTCTCAGGTATTGTGATCCAGTTTTTAATAACTCAATGTTAAAAAAAAACTACTTTAGTGCTTTTGTCAAGGATTTTAAATCTCTGGTTATTGATCTATTAATAGTAAGAAGTCTCACAACACCAGGTTAAAGTCCAACAGGTTTATTTGGTAGCAAAATCCATTAGCTTTCGGAGCGCTGCTGTTTCATCAAGTAAGTGGAGGCTCTGTTTGCAAACAGGGCATATAAAGATACAAACTCAATTTACAAAATAATGGTTGGGATGCAAGTCTTTATAGGTAATCAAGTACACACAATGTGAGTAGAGAGAGCATTAAGCACAGGTTGAAGAGATGTGTATTGTCTCCAGACAGGACAGTTAATAAGATTTTGCAAGCCCAGGCAAGTCGTTGGGAGTTAAAAGTAATGTGACATGAATCCAAGATCCCAGTTGAGGATGTCCTCATGTTTGCGGAACTTGGCTATCAGTCTCTACTCAATGACTCTGCATTGTCGTGTGTCGTGAAGATAGACTTGGAGAACACTTACCCGAAAATCAGAGGCTGTGACCGCTGAAGTGCTCCCCAACAGGAAGAGAATAGTCTTGCCTGGTGATTGTCGAGCGGTGTTCATTCATCCATTGCTGTATTGTCTGCAAGATCTCCCCAATGTACCATGCCTCGTGACATCCTTTCCTGCAGCATGTCAGGCAGACAACATTGACCGAGTTGCAACAGTATGTACCATGTACCTGGTGAGATGATGGCATCCGTGTCGATGATCCGGCACGTCTTACAGAAATTCTGTGACAGGGTTGTGTGGTTTTGTGGTCACTGTTCTTCTGAAGGCTGGGTAATTTGCTGCAGATGATAGTCTGTTTGAGGTTGTGCAGTTGTTTGTAGATAAGTAGTGGAGGTGTGGGAATGGCCTTGGCGAGATGTTCATCTTCATTAATGACACATTGAAGGCTCTGGACAAGATATTGTAGCTTCTCTGCTCCGGGGAAGTATTGGACGACGAAGGGTACTTTGTCCATTGTGTTCACCTTCTGAGCAAGTTGGTACAATTTTTCGCTATAGCACTTCGGAACTGTCAATCGATGAGTCGAGCACTATATCCTGTTCTTATGAGGGCATCTTTCAACATCTGGAGGTATCTTTTGTGATCCTTCTTATCAGAGTAGATCCTGTGTATATGGGAGGTTGTCCATACGGGATGGTTTCTTTAATGTGTTTAGGGAGAAGTGGAGCGTTGATGTTATCCATGGGCTTGTGAAATGCTGAGGTGACTGTTTTTGATGGAGCTGTGTGTCTCTAAGAATGCAACCGATTCTGGAGAGTAGTCCATGGTGAGTCTGATGATAGGATGGAACTATTGACCTATTTATCAGAAGAAACAGTTTCTCCCTATTTGCTCCATTAAATTTCTCATGATTTTTAATACCTCTATTAAATCTCCCCTCAACTTTCTTAGCTTCAATAAGAATAATCCCAGTTTCTTCAATCTCTCCTCTTAACTGAGCATTGATATCATGCTTAGCCCCTCTAAATGGTGGAAATGTTCGGACAGGTTATGGGCCAAGTGCTGGTCAATGGGATTAGGTGAGAGGTCATGATTCTATGATTTTATAAATGTATGCTTCCATTCAGCAACAGTAATTTCAGTATTGAACAATTTTTTTTTTTTACTATCAGTTACACAACTCAGTGAATCAATGCATTTTACATAAACAGGCACCCTGCCCAAGAGGCCTAAGAACAAAAACTACAGAAATAAGGTAGTCAGAAGAATTATCTTAGGCTCATTCTGTGGCGAAATTAGTTATAAGTGAACTTTTTCTTCTTCAGATTGACCATTTCATACACTGTGCTTTTATATATGTTGCCACATGACAATTTTCATTTTTTCTGTTTTCAAGAGAATCAAGAGAATAGAACGCTACCTCATTTTTGCCATATTCAGCATTAACTTTAATCAAGTACTTTGGAGTTGGATCTTGAGTACAGCATCTCTACAGTACCCTGTTAACACCTCAGGAGAATAACTCCTGCAACACCACTGCAACAGCATTTTGTTACATGTATTATAGCTGTGGTCTGTCAATTTAAGAACAAGAATCCCAAACCACATTATGGACAATTTTCTATTGTTGAAATGTAATGTACTCACTGACGCTTAAAAGATTGGATTCATACTTAGGTCTCATAGATGAAATAAAAAGCAGTTTTACTACATCTGCTCTGCTGCCATGTGTAACTACCTCCTTCAGTATCATTTAAGCAATAAATTATTTTTCTTGTTTTTACTAATGTCACTGCTAAGAGCAGCATTTGCTCCATCCCCAATTGCCCACAAGAAAGTGGTGGTGAATTGTCTTCTTGAACTGTTGCAGGGCATGTAATGCAGGTACACATTCAATGTTGTTAAGAGGATCATGATTTTGATTCAATGGCAGTGAAGAAATGGGGACATATTTCTAAATCAGGATGGCGTGTGACCTAGAGGAGAACATGCAGGTGATGGTGTATCCAGGCCTCTATGCCCTTGTCTAAGTAACAAAGGTCACAGATTTGGAAGGTATTAATGAAGGAGGCTTGCTGAGTTGCTTGCCAATGATCTTGCATCTGGTGTACAATGCTGGCATTGTGCACTGGTAGTTGAGGGATTGAACGCTTAACTGGGTGGATGTGGATCAAGCGGATCCTTTGTCTTGGATGATGTCAAGCTTGTTCAGTGCTGTTGGAGTTGTATATTGCAGGGACATGGGAACAGGAGTAGGCCAGTTATCAAAACTGTTCTGCCATTTAATGAGATCTTAGCTGTTCTACAGCCTAATGCCATATATCTGTCCTTGGCCCACATTGCTTAATACCTTTTATCTGCCTCAGACTTAATTTTAGCGAAGCAAAGAGAGCAACTGGTCTATCATTAGCTATGATTGTGGAACAAAGTTCCAGGCAAATGGAAAGTATTCCATCACATTCCCGACTTGTGCCTTGTAGACAGCTGACAGATTTTTGGGAGTCATGAAGTAAGTTATTCACCATAGAACTTTTAGCATTTGACCTGGTTTTGTAGCCACAGTATTTATATATCTGGTCTAGTTCAGTTTCTGGTCAACGGTAACTACCAAGATGTTGATAGTGGGATTCAGTGATGATAATACCATTGAACTTCAAGGGAGATAGTCTCTCTTGAAGATAGTTGTTACTAGGCAGTAATGCAACATAAATGTTACTAATTAGCCCAAGCTTGAATATCATTAAGGTCTTGCTGCATTCAAGCATGCACTGCTCCAGTACCTGAAGAGGTGTAAATGATACTGAACACTGTTCAATTATCAGCCAACATCTCCATGTCTAATGTTATGATGGATAGAACTTCACTGATGAAGCAGGTGGAAATGGCTAAGCCTGGAACTTATTGTGCTGTTTATTGTCTAGATACCTCATGTTTATGAGTAATGAGTGGGACTAGGGCTCCACGTTTAACATTCACTTGTTAAACTTGAAGATTGCAAATCCGGATGCAAACACAACCTGAAGTTATGATGATCCACTGCAGGAGTTCAGATCAAGACATCACTTTTGAATAAGACTGGCATAGTTATAATGATAAATAACCCTAATTTCTTCAACTCAATGTGACAAGATGCAAGACAATCACAGCCTAAGAAACCAGTGCCCATAGATTCCAACAACAATACTAATATTATTAAAATTAAGGTAACCTTCTTGTACACTAATCTTATAAATTGAAGATTAGAATTTGTAGATGCAAGAGGAAAAATGTTATCTTGCTGAAGGAAATAATGAACAAAGAATGAATGCATTTGTGCAACTGATGCACCATCCAGAGTTATTAACTTTCCATCAAGGTCATTTCAAAACTCTTATAGGAATGTCTGTCATTTTCCTGCTGAAACTCAACATTCTTCACAAGAATACTTCTCTCTGAGTTCCAAATCCCTCAATTTCTTGCTGTAATATCTATATTATTTGGTCTCTCAATTTCTTCCATCAGTTCTCAGTTTCATGAGCACAATCTCTACCCCACTGCCCAGATGTTTAGCACACTGTTGAATTCCCTTCATCCCCAGCTCTTGACTAGCTGCAGTCAAGAATTTTGCACAGCCTTTGACCAACTTCTTCCAAAGCACCCTTTTAAACAAGAGTCGTTTTCCTCCCTTTGCACAGCAGCCTTAATCAAACCAGAAAACAGTACCAAATCTAGCTGCTGCAGGCTGCAAAATCATGTAATTTTGTAATATGAATCTGCTGATATCAAACTAGGGATAACTCTAAGTAGTAGGGAAATTCACAAAAAAAAATACAAAAATGCATCAAGCAGCCTCCAACTGGAATGTAAACATTCCCTCTATAGTTTGTTCAAGGTTTGTAATGTTCTAGCTAGGTCAGTAATAGGTCTACTGAGTCATTTTTGGTGACATTGAAGACCCCACCCAGAGTACATTCTGTGCCTTTACTACCCTCAGTGCTTCCTTCAAGTGATGTTCAGCTTGCAGGAATATTGATCCATCAGGTGGGAAAGGGTACTAGATGATAATTAACAGGAGGTTTCCTTGTTCATGTTTGATTTTATGCTATGAGACATCATGGGGTTCAAATGTAATGTTGAGGACTCCCAGGATCAGTCCTGCCCGTAAACCACTGTACAGCACTGTGCCACCACCATTGAGGCAGGACATAACCAGGGACGGTGAGAGAGGGAGTACTCAGAATTCCTACAGTGCATAAGGAGGCCATTTTGCCCATGAGTCTGCATGGTCTCTCTCCCCTGTCCTATCCCCATAGCCCCACAGATTTACCATGGATAATCCATCTAATGTACATATCTTCCTGTGGGAGGAAACTGGAGCATCTGGAGGAAGCCAATGCAAACACAGGGAATATGTGCAAACTCCAAACAGTCACCCAAGGCTAGAATTGAACACTGGTCTCTGACAATGAGGCAGCAGTGTTAATCACTCAACCATTGTGCTGCCCTATTGATTATAAAATATGATATGATAAGTATGACCATGTTAGGCTGTTGCTTGACTAGTCTGTAGTTCATTTCTACTAACTTTGGTACAAGTCTCCAGATGTTCATGAGTTGCTTCTGGCTCTGAGGTCAATTCAGTAAAGTTTTACAACACCAATTTTAAATCCAACCAATTTATTTGATAGTAAATCCGCGAGCTTTTGACACTATGTGCCTTCGTCAGGCAAATGCAGTGTTCTGATCTGCAGAGGCACTCATATCCACAGACAGTTACAGATTGCTGATTAGAATGCAAATTCTTACATCTAACCTGCTATTCAAGTGTTAAAGTGGCTAACAATGTGTGTGAAGGGAATCCTGAGCATTGGTTAGAGAATTGTGTATTTTCTCCAGACAGCACAGTGAATGAGGTTTTTTGCTAATCCAGGCAAACCTATACCTAAACTAATAAGGAGTTTAGCAAAACTAAACCTATACCCCCTTGTAATTGACTCTTCCTTTTGACTATCCACCTTGTCCATGTCTCTCATAATCCTGTAGACTTCTACCAGGTCTCCCCTCAACCTCCACTGCTCCAGCGAGAACAAACCAAGTTTTTCCAACCTCTCCTTATAGCTAATGCCCTCCATTACAGGCAACATCCCAGTAAATCTTTTCTGTACCTTCTCCAAAGCCTCCACGTCCTTCTGGTGGTGTGGCAACCAGAATTGAACACTATTTTCCAACGCTGCCTAACTAAGGTTCTATAAAGCTGCAACATGACTTGCCAATTTTTTAAACTCAGTACCCCGACGATGAAGGCCAGCTTCTTGACTACCTTTTCCACCTGCATTGCCACTTTCAGTGACCTGTGTACCTGTACACCCAGATCCCTTTGCCTATCAATACTCAAAAGATTCTGCCACTCACTCTATACTTCCTATCTGTATTAGGCCTTCCAAAATGCATTACCTCACATTTATTCGGATTAAATTCCATCTGCCATCTCTCTGCCCAACATTCCAATTGGTCTGTATCCTGACGGTCCTCATTGCTATCCGCAAATCCACCAACCTTTGTGTCATCCACAAACTTACTAATCAATCCAGTTACATTTTCCTCCAAATTATATATGTATATATTACAAACAACAAAGATCCCAGCACTGATCCCTGAGGAACACCAATCATTACAGCCCTCCATTCAGAAACACACCCTTCCACTGCTACCCTCTGTCTTCTTTGACCGAGCCAGTTTTGTATCCACCTTGCCAGCTCACATTTGATCCCATGCAACTTCATCTTCTGCACCAGTCTGCCATTCGGGACCTTGTCAACGGCCTTGCTGAAGTCCATGAAGACAACATCCACCTCTCTACCCTCATCAATCATCTTCATCACTTCCTCAAAAAACTTGATCAAATTCATGACACGATCTCTCCTTCAAAAAACCATGTTGCCTCTCACTAATACATCCACTTATTTCCAAGTGGGAGTAAAGCCTATATCGAAGAATCCTCTCCAATAATTTCCCTACCAGACTCACTGGCTTGTAATTACGTAGATCATTCTTGCTATCCTTCTTAAACAAAGGAACAACATTGGCTATTCTCCAATCCTCTGGGGCCTCCCTTGTAGCAAGTGAGAATACAAAAATTTCTCTCAAGGCCCTAGCAATTTTCTCTCTTGCCTCTCTCAGTATTACGGGGTATATTCCATCAGGCCCTGTGGACTTGTCTATCTTAAATGTTTCTCAAGAACCCCAATACCGTCTCCTTTTTGATCTCAACATGACTCAAACTATCTACACATCCTTTCCCAAATGCATCATCCATCAAGTCCTTCTGTTTGGTGAATACTGATGCAAAATACTCATTTAATATCTCACCCATTTCCTCTGGCTCCACACATATGTTCTCTCCCTTGTCTTTGAGTGAGCCAACCCTCTTCTCTGGCTACCTCTTGCTCTTTATATATGAATAAAATGCCTTGGGATTTTCCTTAATCTTGCTGGCCAATGCTTTATCAAGACCCTTTTTTTTTAAGCTCTTATTACTCCTTCCTCAAGTTCCTTTCTACTTTCCTTGTATTCCACACTTGCTTTGTGCGTTCCCAGCCTCCTAGCTTTGAAGCTTTGACAAACGCTTCCTTTTTCTCTTTCACTAGGCTCTCAATATCTCTCATTATTGAAGATTCCCAAAACTTGCCATACTTATCCTTCATCTTTACAGGAATATGCCTGTTCTGAATCCTTATCAACTTACACTTGAAAGTCTCCCACAAACAAATCAGATGTTGATTTGTCCTCAAACATCTGTCCCAATCTACATTCTTCAGTTCTTGCCTAATATTGTTGTAATTAACCTCCCCCCAATTTAGCACCTTAACTTAAGAACTACACTTCTCTTTATCCATCTGTAACTTAAAGCTTATTGAATTGTGGTCATTGTTCCCGAACTGCTCCCCAACTGAAACATCGACCACCTGGCCAGGCTCATTCCCCAATCCCACGTCCTTTCCTCATGGGACTATCTACGTACTGTTTCAGGAAGCCATCCTGGATGTTCCTTATAAACTCTATCCATGTCCCTAGCATTAAATGAGTCCCAATCAATTTAGGGAAAATTAAAATCTCCCACCACAACAATCCTGTTACTTTTACACTTTGCCAAAATCCATCTACATCTCTGTTCCTCAATCTCCTGCTGGCAGTTGGGTGGCTTATAGTAAACCCCCAACATTATGATTACACCTTTCCTATTCCTGAGCTGTATCCATATTGCTCTCCGAGGTGTCCTCCCAGAGTACAGCTGTGATATTCTCCTTAATCAGTAGTGCAACTCCCCCACCTCTTTTACATCTCCCTCTATCCCGCCTGAAACATCCGTATCCTGGAATGTTAAGCTGCCAATCCTGTCTTCCCTTAACCAAGTCTCTGTAATGAAAACAACATTGTAGTTCCTAATACTAATCCAAGCTTGGAGTTCATCTGCCTTACCTATTACACTTCTTGCACTGAAACAAGCGTATTTTAGTCCATCACACCCTCACTAATTAACAATCCTGCCTGCTGTTTGTCTGAGTATTACTGACCCTATTCTCTGGTTCCCCTTCAGCTAATTCACCTTTGCTTTGGTGGGAACCCCCCTCTACTGTCAAACTAGTTTAAATTCTCCCGTGTGATACTACCAAACCTCCAGGTCAGAATATTTGTACCCTTCCAGTTTTCTGCAGCCTGTCCTTCTTGTACAGGTTCATCTGCCCCAGAAGAGACCCCAATAGTCCAGATATCTGAAACTTTCTCTCCTACACCAGCTGTTTAGCCTTGACAGACTTTTGCTGAGGAAAATAAGAAAAACATTCATCTAAACTAATTGATTTAAACATAGAAGCAAAAATTTATCAATTAATTTTGGATATGTTAAATATCATTTATACTTGTACTTAATATTTAGAGATTGAATTAAGACATCCCTCCAATAAATTCTACTTTCAGTGGAACAGATAATAAAACAAAACAAAAATTATGACTAAAAGTTACTGAACTAAGCTTCTAAGTGGAATACATTGTAAAAACAGACCTTGTTTTAGCTGGTTATGGCGTTTTATTTCATTCTGCATTGACTGTTGATGCAGTTGGTGATGGTGAAGTTGAATATGACTTTGAACTTGAGGCTGCTGTTGAGTTTGAGAGTGCAGTTTAGGCTGGCCTTCAGAATAATTTACAAAAACAAACCCATCCTTCTCATCCAGGCTGAGTTGATCTGCCCAGCGTTTGGATTCATCCCCATCAACAAACCATGCTGCTCGCCCCGACATGCTTTTTGTTTTATTTGTTGAGGTGGCAGATAAAGCTTGCTTGGGTTTTGGATCCTGGATGCTGCTCTGATCCTCAAGGTCTGAATCACTGCTTTCCTCATCCTGTGCATCTCCATCTAAATTGCAAATGTAAATTAAATATTCAATACTCATACAATTAAAGCAGAACACAAAAAAAAAACAAAGTTCTCTACAGCATTGGTATACCTAATTAGACAATTTATTTTGTTACTTCCAAACCACAATTCCAAATCAACGTGATATTGCATTTCTCAAATACATTTAGAGCAGTTTTAATCAATAAGGGGCTTTGATTTTGATTTATCAACAGCCAAAAGAAGGAAGTTAGAACGTTGAGGTGCACAGCTTTGACTGCAACCAATCTTTAGCAATTATAAAATACCATTGTTCGACTGAGCATTATGTAATTGAATGGAGATTTTTGCCAGATGATGAAATGAGACCAAATGGGAAGTTAAGAGTTTTAGCGAATATAAAGACAGTTCATTCCTGTGTAAAAGTTTTGAAAGTATTCAAGTCTGAATATGTCCTGTTCAAGCCCAGAAAGCCTGGAAAAATGTTTTCAACTAATTCATAAAAATGCACTATGTAGAAATTTCTTATTCATCTTGCACCATGAACAAAAAAATCTAAGTTCTTCCTCTGAGTTCTTACAATCAAACAAATACAAACATGAATTTTATTAATACTTCATAAGGGTTTCAGTATTTTTTTTGCCATTAGCTCAGTATTAACTGTATTGGCCCCGAGAATTCACAGACTGGCGAACTTATGATGGGATAACCTACAGGGACCATCAACCACAGACTGTGATGAGCTTTCCAGGATCAGGCAGGAACTCCCTCAATTATTTGCAAATGATGAGCATTTGGACTTAAATATAGGGCAACCACCATAAGACAAAGCCAAACATCAGGAACAATGAGCAAACCTTGCAGAATACTGATGGTCATGAACAAAGTCATGACCTGGACCTTAGGTGGTTCTCATACTCTTTTCTGAGATAGCTTGCACCTGATAGATATACCTAAGCTAACTATATGCCAGACCCCTTCAAGGGCTGAGTTTGAGGGAACACCTTTTTGTAGGGAGTCTGCCTCCTCAAGGTTATCCAGGAAAGTTTGTCATAAATAATTTTTGGCAGGAACACGAGAAGCATTCTGAAATAGTGAAGGATTTTTGAGAGCACTGTAGTTACACTCTGCTTTAAAATGTGCCGTATTTAAGTACGTAACTGTTTACAGTTCAATCAAGAAATCAGGCACAGCAGCCAAGCACTACTCATCCTAGACAAAACTTTGATAGAAGAGGGTGCAGGACCAGCGGAGTTGAGAGTCATGGGTATGAATCTTTGAAGCTGGGAGGACAGATTGAGAGAATAATTAGCAGAACATAAAAAGATTTTATCTCCATTAGATAGGTCTGAGTGGACAGCTCTAGTATCAATCTACTTATAATGCTTCTGGGTAATTGCATAAGAAACGGTTGGTGACACGCCCTGCTTTAAGTCCATACTAGTTTAGAAGTAAATTTCAGAGGTTAACAAGTCACTGCATACTTAAATTTTGATAGCACAAACTATTGTTCAGATTTTCAAAAACCTTACACCCAGAATCAACTTTTGAGTTTTATCCTCTCATATTGAGTGCTGAAAGCTTTTCACACCTGTCCATGACGACCTCTCCTCTTATGCATTAACATCAATATCACTGCTTCACTGGAGTTTGGCTGTCAGGAGGTAAGCTCAGTAAGAAGTCTGACAACACCAATTTTAAATCCAACTGATTTATTTGATAGTAAACCTGCTAGCTTTCAGCATTTGTGTCTTCGTCAGCATTTCTGGTCCAATGCCGGCATTTCTACATCATGTCAGGAGGTAAACAGACACTGAGGATTTTTTAAAAATCCATTAATTTCACGTTGAATACCCCTATCCTTGCTGTTCCCCTTCTCTTTTGAATAAATAACTGGCTACCAGATCCTCAATCCATTCCCAAGATGTCCTTTCCTAAGATGTCATTTCAGTTGCTTCTGTTCTACTGTCAAAAAGTTAGCTTCAGAGTATTTTGCCTGAGTCTTTCTTTTGAATATATCCTTGATCTGCACTCAAGACCAGATCAAAACCAATCTGGTTATATGTTGCAATAAAATATAACATAAATGGAGGTCACTCTGCAATGCTTGCAAGTTTGGAAACTAGCATCTTCCAGAATTCTTTACTGCCTGTCTTTAGTTATTTGTTAATCATCACTCTTTATGATATAGGCATCACTTTAACAAATTTCTTGCTCAGCTTTCCGGAAGTTTGTGTCAATGACATTAACCATATCTCCCACTTTACCTGTGCTGTCATCCTATTTTCTTATGCAGTCTACAGCAGTCCAGATTGCTTCCGAAAATAGGAGTATTGATGAGAAATTGGGGAAGGTCACATGACCGAAACAGTTGCATGATGGTGATTTTTTTTATATAAAAATCACCCCTGTATAATCCCTGGTTAATTGTGGATATTGAATAAACCAGGAAGAATACATGAATTTTCTTCAGTAATGAATCTGTATTTTCTGCCTCAGTTCAAAAAGTAAATCAATGAAAATGCAACCAGAGTTCTCAGCAATGTCTATGTTTCATTCCATTCCTTGAGTATTGAATGTTGAATATTGAAGCAAATCATCCTGATAGCTCTGTATCACACAGTGCTCTCACCTATTTGTGCATCAGCAGAAGATTCTTGAATGTTTTCTGGAAGTTTGATAGTCTCCTCTGGAGCTGGAGTTTCTGGAACCTGCAGAAACTCCATTCTCCAAAACTATAGAAAGAAAAATATGTACATTAACAAAAACCAATTAGAAAACTAAGCCGCAGTAAACAATTCATTAAGAAGCCTTCATACTGTGCTTTTATTTCTCTCCCCCCACGCCAACGCCCGCAAGAATTAAAAGTCCAAAATATAGGGAGTGATGAAATAAATCTTGAGCACATACGTATAATAAGTTTATAATGACTGCAAAAATAAGCAATTCTCAGTGAATAATTTAAATCAATGCCTCAGATATAGTAAAATCTCATTTTGAATAATCTAGCAGGTAGGAGTAGAAGCAAACATGTTCAAAATGCAGCTTAATATTACTGAGAGAATGAGGATCCTAAATGGGGACATTCAATGCATTGAGAATCTATTTATTATCATTGATTTTATTAAAATCCACAAATAGGTTTGTAGAGAAAAAGTAAACATTGTCAAAGAGACTGATTATTTGCTACAATGCATCCTTTACATTGTATTTACTACAAGATGTAGCTTGTGGCACTCAAGAATTGGTGTTGGTACATTCCTCGTTTTCCATACATTCATAAATAACATTCATAACGGGATTTATCAAAATTTCTTTATGATACCATGCTAAGAAATATGGCAAACTGGGCATAAGAATACAGGAGTTGACAGGATTTGTAATAGATTAGTGGACTGAGCAAACAAATAATTTAATAGGTAAATGTGATATTACATTTAGGAAAAGAGGACAGAAGCTAGAAATATGACTTGTATACTAATGTTATCCGTGGAGTGGAATAACACGAAATTAGGGAACAGCAGACAGATTTTTAGAAGCAAATTTGAGGGAAAATGTCTCAACCCTGAAATGGAATGAATTGCAGGGTCTGCAGTTTCCTCTAGGCACATGCTTAATTTTACATCTAACAATGCAGCCCATGTTGTCTCCAGTTTGATGATATTAATTAATGTTCAAGTAATTCTCCTAGTCTCATCAGAAGATTCCTTACCCACACTATATATTTCAAGTATGGAAATTTAAGTTTCCACTAATTTAAGCATCAGTTTTCTTTTTAAATTAAACCATGCACATTAAGCACAGCAAATTTACGAATGTGCAACTGGAGAAACTTTTCCAATTTATTATGACATATTTGTGCCATAAAATTACATTCAAAGAAATACCAAATTGGGTGTGTTTTAAAAAGAATCAATTTTATTTTTTAAACTATAAGATTAAGGAGATAGATTAGTTGGCACACCTAATATTCTGCAATCCTTCAAACCATATAATTGGTTTATGTCCAGGTAATATTGCTCTGGGTGCAAGTTCAGTGGGATGTCTAGGCCTAGCCTTTATGCTTGGCATTTTAAATACAAAAGCAAAATAATTACAAAGAATTGTAACAAAGACACTGCATAGAACAGTTGCAGTGTACAGCAGCTGTGGGCCCATGATTATGAAAAAGTATATTGGAGTCATTGATAAAATGCTAGATGATGTCAGAGATGAGATACTATAGGTATAGTAAGAGACTCTAAAAAGTAGCATTCACTAGATCAAATGTAATTAATGGAGGATTTAACAGCTATTCAACGCTTATTTAAACATGTCTTTCAAAAAAGTGAAATTGTTATTTTTGTCAATCAATGGAATATAAAATGCAAAATCAGTACCAATAAGGTATAGTGAAAGGTTAGAAGATTTTTTCAGGCAAGTGATATTACACTATGGAAAGCATTATGGTAAATGTTCAGTGAAAAGAGAAGATATTCTGGGATACGGAGTGTTTGAGGACTTCAAAATACTCTGATTTAAAGTACTAATAAAGACTATAAGAACAGAATGGATTATTTAAGATTAGAATCACAGACTATATATATATATATTTTGCAGAGGTACTATCTGCACAGAAACACATAACCACAGTTAGAGAATTTGAGCGTGTATTTTTGAAAGTGTTATTGAACAGCCATTCATCTTGGCTAATGGCACTGGATTCTAAGGGATCATGAGAAATAAGCTTGTAAAGTGAATGACATTCCTTACAACAATACACACACAGAAGCATACTCTTATCAGCATGGGTACCAGAGATTTCAATGAAGGAGACTTCATTGAGCAAGGACAAGCTAGTGGTTCCAGACAGCTGAATGAATAGATAAGCGTATTAAACCAGGTAAATGTTCTTGGAAAAGTCAGGCAGAAACCACTAGAACCTATTGTTCCTATGCTGTCAGAGAATACCTGTAATTAGCCAAGATATATGACATTTAGTAATGATGATTTTGGAAGTTGTATAATTGTATTGCCACTGTAATGTAATTTCAGGGAAGAGTTGGATTGCCCAGCCGTTCTCACCCAGCATGCATTGCTTAATAAAGAGATGTCTTTCACAGTCACGGGTTTTTGTATCAGCTAAAGTTAAGTTCAATAGTTAGCTTCTGATAAAAAAAAAATCCTCCATAGAGAAAGGAGAGTATATGAAACTAGTGAACAGCATGGATGTTGAGGTGGCATTGGTATAGACACTTTGGGCCAATTTCCTGTTTCGAGATCGCTTAAAATTTATGCAATTTACTATGATCAGGAGTGGAATTGTGATTAGAGAGAACTAAAGAGTCAGTCTGTCATTCTGGATCTTAAATGTTGGCAATGGCTCTGCATGCTTGCAACTGTACTATTAGAACATCAAAAGCTGCTAAAAAAATCCACGCTTCCAAAGTCAAGAATTGGATCAGCAGATTGGAAATAATTGGTATGCAATGTATGGGGGAAGAGAGAGACTAAAGGAGCAGTAAGAAAAGAGTCCAAGAAGGCATGCAACTGAGCTGCGGGTATGGACTACAGCTGAGAATACAAAACCACACAGCACTGGAAAGCACTCCAAATTAAGGAAGGTATGCAAAGCAGACAAATCCAAATGACAGAGTTTTTGAGTTGAAATATAGCGCAAGTGCAGGGAAATGCAAATTTTTTTTGGGATCTTTCCTAAAGCAACATGCAAGAATCTCTGACTGACAGAGAACATAGAGGAGAAAACTTCGTTAAGATTTCAGAAGCAATCTTCAATAGAGTCATCACAACTCATCCAAGTTGGAGGATAACAACAAACATTGATCTTAGTTATGATATCAGTATCAAGCATGGTTTCACATCAAACACTCTTTATAAACTTAAAAAGCTATTTTGAAAGGAATGTGCTACCAGTTTGAAAGATAATAGGGGTTGGTTACTTCAAAGAGGTAAAAGCCATCAGTACACTGACCCTATATAATAAGGCTTCCATTTATATGGTTCTTTTCAAGACCTTAGCATGTTCCAAAATGCTTTACAACTATAGTATTTGAGAAGTATATTTGCTGTTATAATTTAGGAGACACAGCAGATAATTTGCACCCAGCAAACTCCTACAAACAGATAACAACCAGATCACCTGTTTCAGTAATGGTGGTTGAGGGATAGATATTGGTTATCATTTGATAGTATAGAATTTGAATATTGCTGGAAATAGAGACATGTCAAAGCTGTGTGTCTTGCATTAAACAGAACACTTTGCAATAATACTCCGAAGTGGGAAAACAACAAAGTATACTCAATGAAAAGAGAATGCCGACTGCCTGGTAAGAAGACTGTTTAATAGAAGCATTGCCATGGAGACTGCACAGAGTGAGTGACTGTTAACTGCCAAGCATTGTTTGAAATATAAACCAGGCAGTTTGACTCTGATTGGTCAAGGCTGTGGAGTAAGTCAGCAAATTGCTGTCACGTATTTGGTTTAGCTGAAACCACTACACTAATAAACAACTGAATAAGTAGCGAGTTTTCTAGCAGAAGGTAAACATAGATGAAGGAGACCATCTGTCTTATCTCAGTTCAGTTCTCTTATTACGTCACTTAACTGAATAGCAGAGATGAAAACCTCAGAACTGTTTGAAGGTTAAAGTTTATTACATTTATCAAATACCTGATCAGAATATCATTAATGCACCAATCGTCCTAGATTGTTCTTTTCACAATTTTTATGTCATCTTATTCTAATATCTGGCATACTGTGAAACACTTTTCTGGGATTATTTAATACTGTTCTTCTTGGTCACCTATTTTTGAATTTGAACAGTCCCAGATTATATAGCCTTTTTCAGTGTCTATCCTTTGATACCTTTCACCCAGAGATAGGCCTAAGGATCTCCTCTGCACCAGCTCTAGGATTTTCATGTTCTCCTTATGACCTAGTGTGAAAAACTAATCATCCTACTCAGAGTCGTAGTTTGATTATGAGAGGACAGTTTTAGTACGGCATCTCCAAATTTGTATCAAACGGATCTAAGTATCCCTTAACCTTCAAAATTCTAAGGACAAAAGCCCTAGTTTGTGTACTCTCTCATGATTTTGCTAATTGCTTAATTTTAAGTGATAATGTTCCTGCAAAGCATTTTGGGACTTTTGTGTGAAATGTGCTATAAAGTATTGTTGTACTTTAACATTGGAGCCCACATATCATTCTGGTAAATTTATGTTACAATCCTTCCAAGGTGACTATATCCTTGCAGCAGCCAAGAAATAAATACTGTACTTTATGTATGGTCATACTAAGGGTTTGGATAATTGCAATATATGAGTGCTACCCCAATTATTCTAATCCTCTAGGTATAAAGGCCAACATTCAATTAGTCTTTTTGATTTTAGATAGGGACTAAAATAATAAACATTACAGAACACACTTTATAACAGAAATGTAAAGTTTTATAAGTTTCCATGTGTCCTCACTCTAAGATAGTCATGTAAGATAGATCAAATGATTTGACATATAGCAGAATACAGTGCTTACCCTGACGACACCATCTGAATGTCCTGAGACTATGACGTTCTGTGTGTCCCATTCATTCATCTCAGATACACAACAGCACAAAATCTGCTGACTGCGTCCCGTAAATGTATTTACATTCACCACTGGGTTTCCATTGATGTTCCATACGTAAATATATGTGCCAGCACAAGATACAATATCCCCCTATTGAAAATTATTTAAAATCAACAAGACTTTAGTAGAAGTGAAGTGACATCACACCAGCTAGCAAATAGAAATTAGAGTTAAATGCTTTAAAGTAGCACTGAACACTCATCATTTATTACATTACATTCTCGAGGCTAACTCAGGATAATCAATAAACATGGCAATATCGATAATGCCATATCCCAAGAATGAATTAAAAAAACTTGGACAAAATATTATATATAAAATTCTTTCACTGAGATGAATATTATGTACATGTTTCTTTCATGCAGACAAATCACTAAATTTTGAAATATAATATTCCTATTCAAAGCAGTGATCTTGTGCAAACAAGATGATATTATTTAAACAAGATCACTGGTTGCAATAGGAATTACAAAATTAACTCTCAGGCATGTTGTTTAGATGAGTATATTGGTCTTCTTAGCCTTAGCTATTACTAATTTAAGGCATTTATACTAGTATGAAATCAGAAAATACTGCACAAAGGTGACAATATTACATTAAATTTGAAGTTGCTGATTAGCAACCACAACTTGTAATATTAAAGAGGAGGTTGAGATGAAATCTAGTATTTACCGTTAATTCATTAATGCACAAAGCAGATACTGGTGCCCTATGGCCTCGAAGTTGTGTGACAAAAGAAAGCTTATTCAAATCCCAAATGATGCACGTCCGATCTCGTGACCCACTAACTATTATATGATAGGCTGATGAAGCAGTCAAGCAAGTTACTGCATCTGTGTGCCCATGGAGAGCCTAAAATAGAGCAAAATTAGATGTTATTGGCTTTATACAACTTGCTATAAACTGAATTTTAAAATTTGTAACAAAAATAAAATACTACAAATGCTGGAAATTAAATTAAAAAGTGAAAATGCTCGAAACAACACTCAGCAAGTTAGGCCTGCGGAGAGAAACAAGAACATTTCAGGTAGTCAACCTTTTGTCAGTAATCAGTCATTAGTTCTGATAAAACATAGTTGAAATTTTTAAAAAGCTCACAAGTAAGGTAGTAAGGACATTGTTTGTGACGCAGTGACATAGGATGAGAGTTCAAAAACAAGGCTTCTCAACCTCTGCATCTGATGCCCTATCATGTTATAAAAATTCCCAGACCTCATAACCCACAGAAATATTTCTTTCTGTATAAAAACTATACTGTTCGTTTCATTGCATTGTTGTTTAGGGCCAGATTAGTTAAGACATCAGGCAATTTGGGACATAACCACAATAATGCATCAGTTTTGAGGCATTTAACAAGTTCTTTCCTGAATGTGAAAAAATTCAGAATGATTGCAATATTTAGAAATATGTTTTGAAAAAATAAAACTATCTTTAATCTTCAAAAAGTTGCTAAATCTATTTATTACACAGATAATTTAAAATTCAATAGTGTTAATTCAACCCAATTAATGATTGGAAATTAAAAACAATTTTCTACTGCTATCAAGTCCAAGATAAACACTGGATATGACCTGAACCAAGCTCTAAACTCCAGCATTAATAGTACCTTCAGGAGTGAGTGGGTCTGAAGCAAAAACTCTCCTTTAGTGACTCCATTGCTACTTTGGTTATTTATTATTATTCACTATATGACTGTGGCTCCTCACTCAGTGGAGGGAACTTGATATCTTCTTGATGTTGGGAATAACTGCAATATAATCCCTGTTAGCCCTGCCCTGGTATATTTCTCTTACTGCATGATTAACTTGCTCCACCTTGTTTAAAACATTAGATATACCCCTGGTCTGTGGTGGGAGTCAGGGGACTGCGAGCAGAGGTCAGGGGACCAGCAGCAGAAGGCGGTGGGCTGGAGACAGGAGTCCGGGGGTTGGAGGGGGAGTCAGAGGATTGGGGTATGCTTGGAGGATTGCGGTAATGGGGAGAAGTCAAAGAGTTGGGAGAATGTCAGTGTGGAGTTGGGGCTCCAGTTGCATAGTTACCCGTGAATTTGATGTGGTTTTCTCTAACATTTCCTGGGTGACTACCCAGGTAAGCTAGATAGAACCCTCTGAAATCTCTGACAAAGTCAGATTGTAACTATCTCAAAGAATTCTGGACTCGGTGGAATTGCCCAACAAAAGCTGAAATTTCCTGAGCAATTCCTCTGACCATCCAGAAACCAGAAGATCTGGGCATACCTCTTTTTAAGGTTCACTGTTTTCCCTTCAGCTCCCAGTGAAGAGTTACTGATATTGACTGGATCACTGCATTGTGACATATCTAAAGAAACTTTAACGATGAATCAAAATGCCATGCACAGAATATACTGGAAGGGAATTTTCACAAAGTAACACACCATAAACACAGAACTTGATAGAACATTTCCAAAAGGTGATAGCAAAAATTAGTCTATGGTATTGGCTTACTGACATTTACTTTTATAAGACCCAACACATACAATACTTTATTAACAGTCACCTGTTTAAGGGTCAAAGCTTTAGCTTTTTCCTTGGAAGTACCCATTTCCCAAACACAGATTGTAGTACTTGTTCCTCCAGTAATCACCAATTTAGGGTTGGGACAAATTGTGCAGAAAATCTGTCCCCATTCACTCAAGCATTCATATACTATCAAAGCCTGTAAAGAAAATAGGAATTATATAGCAATGTAAAAGCACACCCCTCCATATTTCAAATATTAGTGCAAATGTCAAATAGTGATTCCAAGTCATAAAAAAAATCTCTAAATTTGCAATTTCATTTAGCATAGAACAGGAACTATCCTTTTTGGTTCAGTGACAGCACTCTCATCTGCCCCACTTAAAAGCCTGAGTAATTAATCTAGGCTGACATTTCAGTGAGGGACTTGCTGCACTTTGAAAATGTGTCTGAGGGGTTCTCTGCCCTCCAGTGTATCCTATGGCACATTTTCAAGAGGGGTAGAAAGTGTGTCTCCCATGTCTTAAGAAACCTTTATCGTTACCTCTATGACTCTATCAACATCATTAAAACACAGAAACATTGGAGCAGAGGATTTGGGTCTTTCAAGCCTGCTCTGCCGTTCAATGTGATCATGGCTGATCTAATTGTGATCTTGGCTCCACTTGTTACAAATCCCTCTGTATCACTGAGTTTTGCAAAATTTCTCCATTTGAATAGTACTCTGCTTTTTTAATTCTTCCTGTTGAAGTGAAGTAGTTCATGTTATAATCCATCGGCCAAATTTTTGCCCTTTCAATTAAAAGGATATCACTTTGCAGATTCTCTACCTCCACTTGTAACAATTTACTTTCCTACCTATCTTGGTATCAACACTTTAGTTGCCATCCCTTCATCCAAGATATTAATATAGACTGCAAAAAGTTAAGGACTCAGCACTGATTTCTGTGGCACTCCACTAGTTACCACTTGCCAATCTGAAAAAGACCTATTTATCCCTAATACCTGGAATAATTAGGGACTCCTAATTCCACTAAAGGGTCACACCCAGACCACTGTCTTTCAAATGCATAGTTTTCAACCAAATTACATTAATGCTAGTGTGATAAGAAGGCTAATACTACGTAGCCAAAAGCACAAATGAGATGGCATTACTGGATAAGTTACAAAGTTTCGTGACACTTGACTAAGTGTAGGTTGCCTATTGTGTGTCAGGCAATTAATTTACAGAGTGGGGAGGGAACAAAGTCTCCACAGCTTTTCTCTTGACTTATAATGTTGATCTAAAATAGGGTGAAGTATGGTGAGCCTTCCTATGTCTCCCTTTGTTGCTTTGGTTACTGTGAAAGCTTATTTAGGAACCATAGAAATGCTCAGTAGATTTCGGTAAACAACGGCAAAAGAGACAAAGGAAGACGCAGCATCTGGAATATCTTAAAGGCTGTTCTGGTTGACGAAGGCTGCAGCAAAACAAAACTTCTGAATCTGTAAATTAAGAGGCATTCTGGAACTTTCTGCTGAAGTATGGATGCCCTCCAAGATTCATTACTGTCCCATGCATGCTTCATAATATGAAAGCATTTATCCTCAATATAGATCCATTATGACTCCTTTTGATGTTAAGATGGGAGGAAAACAAGGTTGCACCTTTGTTCCAACTCTTTTTTTTAAAATCTTCCTAGCTGCCACGCTCTGCCTGAATAGAGCCAAGATCCCTACTGGAGTGCACCTTATTTATTAAATAGACAGTAGACTATTTAACCTTAGGCAATTCCAATCAAAAATCAAGACCGTTAGCCCTAACACACTGATGATGCTGCAGCAAGTGCTGTGTCTGAAACAGATCTTAGGAGAATTTTCAATGTATTTACTAAGGCAAATGAGAAGATGGGGCTTACATCAACATTCAAAAGGCTAAAGTCCTCAGTGATAAGCTCCAAATGCACACACCCCAGCTCCATTGGTTAGGATTCACAATGAGTGCCTGGAAGATGTGGAACACTTTCAATACCTTGCACAGAAGGTTGACATCAGCAAATAAATTCTGAAACGTGCTGGAAAAATCTTTTGCTTACTTGTGAAAGGAAGTGTTTGAAGACTGTGGTGTGAAAAATGACACTAAGCTCACAATCTACCATGCCTTCATGATCCCTTCCTTGGGCAACATATAGGAGGCCCTCAAACTATTAGAGTCAATGGCACCTGCAGAAGATCTTATATTTTAGAAGGGAAGCCAGATGGAACATAACATGACCTGAACTGAGAACACAACAAGATCCCTCACGGCAACAAATATCCTGAATGCCATAAAGTCTGCCTTATCAACCATCTTTGGAATTATAGAAGGCAACCATCCTCATTAGCAAGAGACATCCAACACTAACATTAATTTACCTTTAGAACCCCAAACTGCATCATGGTCAGGAGCCTAAACCAGTCAAGCACAAAGTTTTTGTACAGACTTTAATATCTTTGCACTCAACATTAATGTATATTGCAGGTATCTTTACTCCTGATTTTCCAGCATCAATCAAGTTACATACTATCAGTCCCGTCGTTTGATTTCACCAGACTTGAAAATTGCTCATTGGTGCCTCTCAAATATGCACATCCAATGCTGATAATTTTAATTCACTATTTCTTCATACTGTGACACTTTACAGTTTTGATTATTTAGCTGATGCCTGTGTTCAAATGCAATACTCAAAACAAACATTTTCATAGCTTTGTTTGGGCTTAGCCTAAGTTTTCAAAATTAAAATGCTGAACACAATTAAGTGGAGTAAAACACTCCCATTTGTATAGATATTTTAAAAATTTAGAGAAGTGAAAGGTAATTTTAGTCTCACACACACACACACACACACACACACACACACACACACACACACACACACACACACTAGGAAAATCACTTCACCCAAGGTCCAAAAAATTTGAACTTCAGAGCTGCAATCATTCTGTTATGCAGCAGTTTAATTTTATGTGAAAATCTTGGGCAGCATTATGATCACAAATGTTCATTGTCTGTAGATTTCAAAACACATAAATATGCACCAAAAATTGAGATCTTTAAAGAACTCATCCAGGTTAAAATGACAAAAGCACTTGCAAGAGAATAACCCATTTCATACAGGCTTTGGGCAACACAACCACTTTTCTCATGTCTTGGAGAATTGTGCTATGTTTAATAATTCTTGTTTCCATACCTTGTCAGATTCGTAATTTGCAACTCTGCAACTGAGATCTGCATACCCCCAAGCAAATGTTTTGTTCCAATTGGGAGGAATCAGCACCTTGTTTTGTTCTACTGCAAGAACACCTTTATCTGTGAAAATGATCTGTCCCACTGGTTCCTTGAGTTCTATAGAAAAAAATGCTTATTAGGAGAGTTTTTTTAAGCTTGTCAGCAAAATATATTCCTATTTGGCATTAAGGACACAGACGGGTAAGTTATATTATAAATGAATTGGAAAAGCATGCTTTAGAGTTCATACAAAGGCACAGAACTGAACTTTCAGCTGGGAAGTGAGAGCACAAAACTTGTCAGGCAAAATATTTGAATATAGTCTTACTTGATGGAATGGGTGGTATTCCATTGCACTTTTTGTTGTGCCCATCAAGGAGCATAATTAATTGCAAGCTTTGGTGTGGTAAACAAATCGGCATTTAATCTCTGAAAACAATTGTGTGAAAAGTTTCCCTCTGTTTGCTTTATAAGTCCTATATGCTATTGTATTTGTGCTGTCTCAACCCAGTTTCACATCAGCACAAATCTCAGAGATACCCACAGATAAATAGAAAATGTTATCTTTGTAGCTGAGAGATCCAACATCTAATGGGACTGAGTACAATACTACCACATGTTGTTGGGAAAAGGTACATGACCCAGAGCTACAGCCAGTCCAGAGGTAAGTAGCAATATGTAAGGTCCCAGTATGAGGTCCTCCCCATACCTTTGCCCTTTATGGAATTATGTAGTTATTTACATCGTCAAAAAAGACTTCATAGAATTGCTAGAGTGCGGAAGGAAACCATTTGGCCATCAAGCCTGCACCAACAATCCCAACTTGGCCCTATTCCCATAACACGTATTTACTCTGTAAATCCCCCTGATGCTAAGGGGTAATTTACCGTGGCCAATCAACTTAATGCACAGATCTTTAGAGTGTGGGAGAAAACCAGAGCACCCGGAGGAAACCCACACAGACATGGGGGAAGAACATATAAACTCCACACCGACAGCCACCCAAGACTGGAATTGAACCCGGGGTTCCTGGTGTTGTGAGGCAGCAGTGCTCACCACTGTGCCGACTTCTTTGTAACTTCAACAAGACTGCTTCAAGGTGTCCAAGCACTACACATCACAAGTGATGATAACAAAAGAGATTAGTACTGATGTAGTTGTGCTCAAGCATTTCAAAATAAATTGCAAATTTTGCAAAGGACAATGCCGGATAGTTCAGTGTCATATTTAAAATATAATTAGATTCTTTGTCAACAGAAATATACTATTACCTATAATAAAAACAGAAAATGCTGCATAAATTCAAAACTACTAGCTGTTCTTAAAAGATAATTTCTTTCTACTGTCACCTTTAACAGGCGTCAAAGATGGTCTGAGATTATCCAAATGATGAAAGAAAATCTTATCAGTGGCACAGCTGAGAGAGGTTTGTACACCAGAAGATTCCCCATTAATCCGGCTACGGGTTCGTTTTGGTGGATGAGGTTTCTTAAATAGCTGTAAGGAATGATCAAAAATATGTTTAAATGCAAAAAAAAATTTAATTTCATTAGCGCAATATTTTGTGCCTTCCTAGGCTGATACCAGAGATGAGGGCGTTGGATTATGAGGAGAGACTAAATAGGCTAGGTTTGTACTCTGAGTTTAGGAGGCTGAGAGAGGATCTTATAGAGACATCTAAGATAACGAAGGGGATGGATAGGGTAGAGGTTGAGAGACTCTTCCCACTTAACAAAGACAGCAGGACTAAAGGGCACAGTCTCAAGACGGGGGGTTCAGTTCAGAGTTGAGGAGGAATTTCTTCATGCAAAGGGTGGTGGATCTTTGGAATTCTCTGTCTGTTGAAGTGGTGGAGGCTTCCTCACTAAATATATTTAAGTCAAGAGTGGATAGGTTTTTGATTAACAAGGGAATAAGGGTTACGGGGAGAAAGCGGGAAAGTGGTATTGAACCACTACAGATCAGCCATGATCTCATTGAATGGCGGGGCTGGATGGCCTACTCCTGCTCCTATTTCTTATGTTCATACGTTTTCTGTATGTCTTGCTACAAATTACTGGGTCTCAAATATTTAGAAGACTTTCGTGGGTGATTCACAATTCCCAAAGCTTCAAGAATGTGCACACTGATATTGAGATCCAGCAAAGCTTTTGGCAACGTACCCATGGTAACAGAACAGGAAACCCCTTCTGTTAATTATTGTTTAATCATTGGATTTTATCTCTATTCAAAAGTAGGCAAGCATATTAGACATTTTATTTAACTATTAAAAACTTAGCTAATAAATAAATTAACAGTTTCCATTAGAAAGTATATTATCTATTGCTGGGTGGAAAAACAAAAAAGAACTGGAATCTAAAGAAACACAAATTCTTTACACGTCGATAATATATGAGGTGGTATGGTGGCCCACATTGCTATCTCACAGCACCAGGGACTCGGGTTCAATTTTGGATCACAGTCTTTGTGAAGTTTGCATGTTCTCCCATCGCTATGTGGGTTACCTCTGTGTACCCCAGTTTTTTTCCCCCACAGTCCAAAGGTATGTAGGTTAGATGGATTTGCCAGGTTAAATGTGTAGGGTTACTGGAATATGTGGGGGAAAGGATGTGGGTAAGGTACTCTTCAGAGAGAGTTGGTGCAAAAGGGTTAGTGGCCTCCTTCTCCACTGTAAGGATTCAATGTCGAGTTCTTTTGTTGTATTTTTTTTCTGACCAGGGTAAACAAAGAACAAAACAGCACGGGAAACAGGCCCTTCAGCCCAACGAGCCCGTGCCGCCAAACTGGCATATCAGTGACAATTTCCATCAGTTTGGCTATCTTTCATGAGTTTCTTCATATTTTTTGTTGGTTTCTTATCTGAATTTTCAAAATTGACACTGATTCAAAAATAATTGCTGTGTTTTTTTTAAAATGTTATTTCTTTCATAGAATCATACAATCCCTACAGTGCAGGACTTTCAGCCTTTCCACTCTGCAACAATGACAATTCCACCAGGTCCTATCCCCATAATCCCCTCACACTAAAGGTGAAGTTAGCCAATCTACCTAACCTGCACATCTTAGGAGTGTGAGAGGAAACTCGTGCAGACATGGAAGGAACATGCAAACTTCAGACAGATACATCCAAGGTGTCTAGTTAGCACACTGCCTTCTCATGGCACCAATGTGCCACCATTCCACTCTTACTTTCTTTTATTCATGGGCCTGGGCATCGCCGGCCTGCCAGCATTTTTTGCCCATTGCCAATTGCCCTTGAGAAGGCGGTGGTGAGCCACCTTCTTGAATCAATGCAGTTCATGTTCCGTGAGTTGACCCACAATGCAATAGGGATGGAATTCCATGACAGGGACCCAGCAACTGCAAAGAAATGGTGATACATTTCCAAGTCAGGACAGTGAGTGGCTTCAAAGGAAACTTGCCATTGGTGGTGCTTTCATTTATTTGCTGCCTTTGTCCTTCAAGATGGAGGTGGTTGAAAATTTGGAAGGTGCTGTCAAAGGATCTTTGATGAATTGCTGCAGTGCATTTGTGTTTGGTACATCACTGCTGCTACTGAGCGTCAGTGGTGGAGGGAATGGATATGGTGCCAATCAAGCTGCTGCTTTGTCCTGGATGTGGTCAAGCTTCTCGAGTGTTGTTGGAACTCTACCCACCAGGCAAGTGGGAAATATTCCATCATGTTCCTGACTTGTCCTTGTAGAAGGTGGATAGACTTTGGGGAGTCAGGAGATGAGTTATTCATCACAGTATTCCTAGCCTCTGACATGCTCTTGTAGCCACTATGTTTATGTGGTGAGTCCAACTGAGTTTCTGGTCAATGGTAAAGCCAAGGATGTCGACAGTGGGGGATTTAGTGATGGTTACGCAATTGAATGTCAAGGGGCAGTGGTTAATGTCTCTCTTATTGGTGATGGTCATTGCCTGACATTTGTATGGCTTGAATGTTACTTGCCACTTGTCAACCTAAGCCTGGATATTGTCCAGATATTGTTGCATTTGAACATGGACTGCTTCGGCATGTGAGTCATCATGAATTGTGAATATTGTACAATCATCGGCAAACACCCCCACTTACAACCTTATGATGGAGGGAAGGTCATTGATGAAGCAGCTGAATATGACTGGGCTTAGGACACTACCCTGAGGATTCTTGCAGAAATGTTCTGGAGCTGAGATGACTGACCCTCCACAACCACAGTCATCTTCCTCTGTACCAGGTACGACTGCAATCAGCCTCCGAGTTTGCCCCCAATACCCATTGATTTCAGTTTTGATAGGCTCCTTGATGCCACACTCAGTTGAATGCAGCCTTGATGTCAAGAGCTGTCACTCTCACCTCATCTCTGGAATTCAGCTCTTTTGTCCACATTTGAACCAAAGTTGTAATGAGGTCAAGAGCTGAATGATCCTGGTGAAATCTAAACTTTGGGCATCAATAAGCAGGTTATTGCTGACCAGGTGCTGCTTGATAGCACTATTGATGACGCCTTCCAATACTTTACTGATACTGTAGACAGATTGGATGGTATTTGGCCAGGTTGGATTTGTCCTGCCTTTTGTGTAGAGGATGTGGAGATGCCATATGGTAACAGCACGATAGCACAGTGGTTAGCACTGCTGCTCTAGAACTCCAGGGACCTGGATTCGATTTCCGGCTTGGGTCACTGTCTGTGTGGAGTTTGCACATTCTCCTCATGTTTGTGTGGGTTTCCTCTGGTTCTGGTTTCCTCCCACAATCCAAAGATGTGCAGGTTAGATTGATTGGTCATGCTAAAAATTGCCCTTAGAGTCCTGAGATGTGTAGGTTAGAGGGATTAGCGGGTAAATATGTAGGGACATGGAGGTAGGATTGTTGTCGGTGCAGACTCGATGGGCCGAATGGCCTCCTTCTGCACTGTAGGGTTTCTATGGTCTTATGCCACCGTTGGATTGGGGTAAGCACAGTAAGAAGTCTAACACCAGATGAAGGGCCAGTGCTCTGAAAGCTTGTGGCTTGTGCTACCAAATTAAACTTGTTGGACTTTTACGTGGTGTTGTGAGACTTTTTACTCTTTTTGTGGACAGGACATACCTCGACAATTTTTCACATTGTTAGGTAGATGCCAGTGTTGTAACTATACTGGAAGAGCTTGGCTAGGAGAATGGCAAGTTCTGGAGCACAAGTCTTCAGTATTATTGCTGGAATGTTATCAGGGCCCAAGACCTTTGCAATATTCAATGCCTTTAATGTTTCTTGTTATCACGCGGAATAAATTGAATTGGCTGGAAACTGCCATCTGAGATACTGGGGACCACTGGAGAAGGCTGAGATGGATCATCCACTTGGCATTTCTGGCTGAAGATTGCTGCGAATACTTCAGCCTTATCTTTTGCACTGATGAACTGGGCTCTTCCATCATTGAGGGTGGGACATTTGTGGAGTCTCTTCCTCCAGTGAGTTAATTGACCACCATCATTCTCGACTGGACGTGGAAGGACTGCAGAGCTTCAAGTTGATCCTTCGGTTGTGGTATTGGTTAGCCCTGCTTATCACTTGCTGTTTTTGCTACCTTCCTTCAGTCCTAAAGATGCTGTCAACCATTTGACTGCCTGTAGCCATTTTGAAGTGTTGAAAGGCTGAAAGAGGGACCTCTGTCCCTCAGTTTTTAGAATGTCGCTCACTCACAAAGCCACCAGCAACTCTTTTGATGACCAGGCCTTCAATCCTCTATGATGTGGTGAAGGGAATGTGACATGCACAAGCGATAGAAGAATGCAATATTCTTAGATGGCTGAAGAAGATTACACAGATACAGAGGGCAAGGTTAAAGAAATATTTGAACACAAGGATGAGTATTTCAAAATTCTGTTGAGACAGAAACCTAAAGTAGGGCAAGAAGCACAAACGATGGAATTTGACGTGATGCAGATTAGGATATTGATAGCACAGTTTTAGATGAGCTCAAGTTTACGGAGGCTGAAAGATGGGAGGCTGGCCAGGACAGCATTGGAATAGTTCAGGCTGGAATTAACAAAATATCGATGAGGGCCAGAGTTGTGGGTTATGCAATTGATCCCCTGTAACTGGCTGCTCTATTATATGGTGTCAGGTAGCACATATTGAGTTACTGATCTCAGGTTGCTAATGTGGTGTAGGCACAAAACCACATAAGGGAGGAAGTATAAAATATTGGTTGGTTCTAGGGTAACGTTGGAAAATATCATGGAGATTAAATAAAATGGGATATCTCAATAAACCAGCGAGTGAATATATGGAAAAGAATGAGAGGCACATAGTCTCAGGAAATTTCTTACCTGTTTTGGAATTTGTCCAAAATTATTGATGAAGCCAATAGTTGCAGTTTCCTTCAGTGGATCATTGATATTATAAATGTCCACCTGCCCTTCATAAAAGAGATGATGGAAGACATTGACTGCATCTACTGCAGGTGCACCTTGTTGTTTGTAACCAAAGATTAAGTCGATCCATTCATGTAAGTGTGAACTAACATAGTCACATTCCAGTGCCTGGGATAAAGGCATAAATTAAAGTAAGCAAAATGTAACTTGTCAGACAAGTAAAAATCAACATATATACAAAATGTTAATATCTGTCTGTTTATATGCAACAATTGAAGACTGTTACTTAATACTGAAGAAAACTAGTGTATTCAAAGCACAAAAATTATATAGTTTTGTGCAATTATGCAAAATGTTGATGCTTTGAATTGTGAAAACTAGCAAAAATACCGCCAACCTATACAATCCTGCCCGTCAATACTGCTGGTGTCAATGGAAATATTTAATGCAAGTTGGGTCAGTTTTCTATTAGATGAGAAGTTACACTTAGTGCACCAGCTAAAACACTAATGGAATTGCCAGACTGGAATTAGAATAAAAGATTCCCGCAATCTACTGCTATAAAGGGATTTTATCCAGCATTCCAGAGCATAAATACAACCTCCAGATGTAGCAGGCATCCTGGTAACTCAGCATCACACACATGTAAAGACAATGCTACAATAACTTAGCAACCACTACTTGAATATTCTAGATACTGTAATACTCAGTTAAATATACCAATTTGATCAATGTTGTTCGGAATGGAATAGTGAATACCCTTCATTCTGAGACTCAAATGTTTAAAATTCATTTAAGATAAATGCTTGTAAATATTTTGAACCCAAGAATCTCAATTCTACGTAATACACAAAATAGATAATCAAAGAAAAATTACTGTCACTAATACATTACCTGACGATGAACTCTGATGAATTCTCTTGGGTCCCCTTTAGCCCATGCTGGCAACAATACATCACCCAATTTTGTACCATTCTGCTTATAACCTAGATGTAGAAAATTATTGATTATTTGTAAGTACAATTTTACATCCACTGTGTTAGTTCATTCAGATAGAGAACCACATGCCAGGATCAAAGGTTCCAGCAGGGAGCTGGCTTGTGTGCACGTGAAAGCTGGGCACATAATTAAATATTTTATTTAAATAAAATGGGAAATTTATAGGTTGTGCACTTGCAATTTTCTGACATGATCTTCCTAGCACAGTTCCTCAGTAGAGATGATGGATTTTGGGAATGACCCTAAAAGGCTCTTCTTGCAGAGATGAAATGCAAATAATGTTGGTACTTGGCATTATCAACACCAACATGCCTCAGAGTTTTACTTAAGCACACAAACGTTAATAAAATCCTTTCTTCGTGAGAAGTTTAAACTTGTAATTTTAAAATTCTCCCATCACAGCCAACAGCTTTTTCACGAAGCTCACAAGGCTGAAAATTCAGTGAAAATTGATGGGGTTCAATGATTCTTACTATGCTGCACGACTTTGTAAAAAAAATCTGTATTCTATCCAACGTATTCCTCATGTGATCCAAATTTTAATGTCTCATTAATCTACAGGTTTCCAAAATATCAGATATGAATGTGACAAAGTTCAGAAGACCACTTAATAGAACATAGAACACTACAGCACAAACAAGCCCTTCAGCCCACAAGTTGTGCCGATCATATCTATACCTACCAGGCCACAAAATTATCTGTAACTCCCAATCCCATTAAATCCCATGTACTCATCCAGAAGTCTCTTAAAAGACCTCAGCGAGTTCGCTTCTACCACCACTGACGGCAACCGATTCCATTCACTCACCACCCTCTGACTGAAAAACTCACCTCTAACATCTCCTCTGTAATATTACCAACAGCAGTTTAATTCCTTGCTTGTTTTCCATTCTTTTTTTTAAGGGTAAACCTACAACTGCACTGTACATTGGTTAACTAAGGTCAATGATAGTGGTTGAGGTATGGTGTTGCCTGTACCTAGAACAGATTCTCTTTTGACAGCTTCAAAAAGCTAGTTTCAACGTGGATTGTTGATTTCAGTATCTGATTTGCTCCCATTCTTCGGCAAGACAGTTTTTATATATTCAGTTAAATATTTATATTTTGGTTCCTATATTCAAGAAAGGGAATAGGGATAGCCCAGGAAATAGTTCCTATATTCAAGAAATGGAACAGGGATAGCCCAAGAAATTACCGACCGGTGAGTCTAACTTGAGTGGTTGGTAAGCTGATAGAGAAGATCCTGAGGGACAGGATTTATGAACATTTGGAGAAGGTTAGTATGCTCAAAAGTAGTCATTACAGCTTTGTCAAAGGTATATCGTGCCTTATGAGCCTGGTTGAGTTCTTTGAAAATGTGACAAAACACATCGACGAAGGAAGAGTGGTAGATGTGGTTTATATGGACTTCGGCAAAGCGTTCAATAAGGTTCCCCATGCAAAACTTCTTGAGAAAGTGAGAGGGCATGGGATCTAAGGGGCTGTTGCCTTGTGGATCCAGAACTGGCTTGCCCACAGAAGGCAGAGAGTGGTTGTAGGTGGGTTTTTTCCTGCATGGAGGTTGGTCACCAGTGGAATACTCCAGGGATCTGTTCTAGGACCCTTGCTGTTTGTAATTTTCATAAATGACTTGGATGAGGAAGTGAAAGGATGGATTGGTAAATTTGCTGACGACGTGAAGATTGGTGGTGTTGTGAATAGTTTGGAGGGATGTCAGAAGTTGCAGCATGACATAGATAGGGTGCAAGACTGAGCAGAGAAGTGGCAGATGGACTTCAACCTGGATAAATGGGTAGTGGTTAGTTTTGGCAGGTCAAATGGAATCAAGGATAAGACTCTTAGCAGTGTAGAGGATCAGAAGGGGTCCGGGTCAATAGGACTCTTAAATCGACCTTGCATGTAGAGGATGCGGTTAAGGAGGCATATTGTGTACTGGCTTTTATCAATCAAGGGACTGAGTTTAGCAGTCGGAAGATAACGTTGCAGCTTTATAAGACCCAGGTCAGACCCCACTTAGAGTTCTATGCTCAGTTCTGGTCGCCTCATTATAAGAGGGACATGGAAGCTTTTGAAAGGGTGCAGAGGAGATTTACAAGGATGTCGCCTGAACTGGGTGGCATGCCTTATGAGGATAGGTTGAGGGAGCTCAGTCTTCTCTCTTGTCCTAAGGATAAGAGGTGACCTGAAAGAGGTGTACAAGATGTTGAGAGGTATAGATCAGGTGGATTCTCAGAGACTTTTTCCTAGGGCTGAAATGGTTGCTATGAGAGGACACAGGTTTAAGATGATGGGGAGTAGGTACAGAGGAGATATCGGGGTAAGCTTTTCACTCAGAGGGTGGTGGGTGAGTGGAATTGGCTGCCGTTGGTAGTGGTGGAGGCAAATTCGATAGAGTCTTTTAAGAGACTTCTGGATAAGTACATGGGATTTAATAGGATTTAGGATTATAGATAAGCGTAGTAGGTAAGGATATGATCGGCGTAACGTGTGGGCCGAAGGCCTGTTTGTGCTGCAGTTTCTCTATGTTCTCTTTGCATGTTACATATCAGTCTACTGGTTTTATTTTCAACCTCAGTGCAAATAGATCCTTACCACACAATATAAGGCTGAACTATACAAGGTACTATTAGATCCTGTTCTCACCAGCAAATACTGCTCACTACTCCAGGAACACCAAAGAATGTAGATAGTTCCTGGTTTCTTTTCTCTGCAAGTGACAATTCCACTTTCCCCTTTCTCCTCCAACAAGTGTGAGGAACCCATGGTTTGCTTTGTCACCAAGACTGAAATCATCCACTCAGTTGCTCTGCCACTTCCCTCCCTTTTCCCAGCCCACCAGCCAAATTTCTTTTGAGCTCCCCTCTATGCTAGTCCTGAACTTGCATCTTTCTTTCATTTCTCTGTCATTCTTCTTGTTCCTTCTCAAAGTTCAGCTTGAGCATAAGATTCACCTCCTGCTCTTGACTCCATTTTATCATCCACCATGCCCTCCTGGCTGCCATGTTAATTAACATTGTTAACTAATCTTTCTCCTCAGGTGCTGTTCCCCTTCCTTTCAAATCTGCCATCATCACTTATTTAAAATACCAACCCGATTCCTCAATTTTATAAACAAATCTTTTCTGCCCAAAGTCCTTGACTATCTGGTCACCTTCCAAACTTGAGACCAACTGTCTCAGAATTAAAGGAGCAATTGTCCCAGAGCAGTGGACAGGAGTATCAACGGAGGCCAATCAGCAGGTTTCCAGCTGGCACCACAGCCTCCATGAGACTGTCACCATTGTCAGCTCAGAGTGGAGCTGATCGCCACACATCAATCACAATTTGTGTGAGAGTAGCAGGCTAGGGATTGAAGGCTCTGGGCCTGCCAGCCTCTATCCTCCTGCCAGGAGAGTTCCACTCCAGCGGGGTTTACAACAGCTTCCCATAAACATGAGTTAATGGGTGGAGCCCGCTAGAGTGAAGGGAGACCTCCGAGGCCTTCCCAGGAGGTCAGAGGTAACGAGGGAGTGCCCTCAGAAATTGCCAGCCTGGACTCCTTGCACTGCCCAAGAAGCAAAATGGCAATGCCCAAGGGCACTTTGGCACCTCCCATCAAGCATCGATTCAGGCAATGCTAAAGGGGCAGTGCCTCTGGGGCAAGGGGGTGGGGGTGCTGCTGCCACTCTGCTGTTGAGATCGGGAGAAGGGTTGCTGTGCTGGCCACCAACATGAGTCTGACAGTGCAGGGTACTGCGCATGTGCCAATCTCTACTATGACAGATCAGCGCATGCGTACCCTTCCAGCATTATGCCTGCTGGCCTCTCCCACGGGAATAGACCCTGCCCCCGGATTTTTGGAATGATTCATGCTAGGGCACTCTGTGAAGCACAGTGTGAGAGATCAATTTTGAAAATCCTGCTCAAAAAAAAGGGATTTACTCCAGTTTTTACACAAGTTCAGCACTTAGAAGACTGGAAGAATCCCAGTCTATATGTTTAAAACCACCCAATCACAATTAAGAGAAAAGTACCCCTAGAGACATGTGCCATACTTCAAGAATACAAGTGCTTCACTGTGGGCATCATATAGTATATATATATATATATATATATATATATTTATATATATATATTTTAACTTAATTGAGTATCCTGTGGGTGAACACAATCTACATTGAAACATCAAGATGACTTTTCAATTCAGAAAAGTTTACCATTATCTTTCAAGGCTGCTGAAGAATTTCGGGTGAGGCATTAAACCACGACCGCAGTTGTCAACTCAGGCGGATGTAAATATTTTACATCACTATTCCACAGAGGGTCTTGGTGTCTGTTTCAATATTTATGTCCAAAACAAACAGCATTAAAACAAACTATATGAATGGTGCTTCTTGCCAAGTGCAAACTGTCACATATAGTCACTGTTGCAACATAGGTATATTTCACAAATACTTGATTAGCTGTAGAGCTTTTTTGGGTGGTGAAAAGCTTTGTACAAATGCAATTTTTTTTTTACTGTGTGAGGTAAAATTCAATATTTATAAATGGTAAATTCATAATCCTACACTTCTTGTAAGAAAAGTTGCTCGAACAAACTACAGGCTTGGAAATTAGATGTAGTATATAGCAGCACTATTTCTGAAATATGTCCCCTCAAGTATAGCTTACTGCTGACGATATGGGTCAGTGAATCTCTTCTATAATCTCTACGTTCATATGCACAGTCATACCTAGATCAAAGTTGTTGGAATTTAGAAGAAACTCTGGAAGGTAAAAGAATTCTGGAATGAGCTCTTTTACGTCAGCCATGTTGTGTTTCGAAGCTGAATACCAGGCCTCTCGTACACTGTGAAACATTCGATCAGCGAGATCAAAATGACCACCCTAAGAGGGGAAAATGACAAGCCAATAATGTGATGAAAGTTCAGCAATGAAAAAAATCTTTCCAAGAATTTAAAACTAGATGCTTTGCCTGAAGTTGGTGCTAACATAATTATACATTGAATTGCACGTTAGTTACCTGGAGCCGGAGAAATATTTGAGTGAATGGTTCCATTCTTACTAAATATGAAGCAACAATCATAGCAGAAGAATAGTGTGTACCATAATGGTATGCTGGTGTTTCACCTAGAAATCAAAAACAGAACAAATTCATTCTCAATCAAACTACATTGTTTATGCAATAATTTATTCCAAATAAAAAGCACAAAGCAGTACTATTTTAAAAAATACTAATTAAAGGAATAATTTAATCCAGGTTAATGCCTTTTTTTCAGTATCACAACTTGCAACATAAGTGCTCAAGAAAATTCGAGTGACAGAAATCTGAAAAACTGCAAGCAACAGACAGTTCTGCATAGAAAACATTATTTATGCATATACAAGTAAAATTATACTTCCATCTTATAAATTTCTTTACCATTTGGATCTTCCCAGTCCTTATAACGTTTCTTATACTGAGCCAGTCTCTCATCAGTCTGAGCCCCCATTGGTTTAGCCAAGTTTCTAAATGTTTTGGGATTTGTAAGATCAAGTTCCTATGTGAAAAAAAGGGAATTACTCTCAAACATTTGCTTTTGGATTTTTCACCAAATAACTCAGAAGTAAAATGATTGTTTTTAAGGGTTAAAAAGAAAAATAAGTTAACAAAAGTTTAAAATAAGTCAGTATTTAACAGTTTAGTCTTGCATACCTTTTGCTCATTAAGTCAGCATTACTTGCTAAGAATTGTATTTAAGTTATATCACTAAATGGGCATGCTGAGATTCAAGGAAGTTAAAAAATTTGTCTAAATATTTCTAATATTCTCAGTGCTCAGGGTAATGATATCAGTGCACTATTAAGCCACAGAACCTGAGCTCAAGTCATCATGGCAATTTGAGAATAAGAATCCATTTTAAAAAGTGGAAATAAAAATGTGGATAAAAAAACCCAACTGGTCCACAATGGCTTAAATTTATGTAGTATGACATTCCAAGATGCCAGATGCCTCCTAGAGGAGTAGGGGGTATGGGAGAGCCTAGTAGCGTTTCAGCAAATAAGATCCAGGCAAACGCTGGTATAAAGGCACTGTACCTGAATGCACGAAGCATTCGGAACAAAGTGAATGAGCTGATGGCGCAAATGGACATGATCTAGTGGCTGTTAGGGAAAGGTGGTTGCGGGAGGACAAGGACTGGGAACTAAATGTCCATGGCTATCAGGTGTTTAGGAAGGATAGGAAGGAGGAAAAAAGGAGGTGGGGTAGCGCTGTTGATTAAGAATAGTATCAGGGCGGTAATAAGAGAGGATATAGACCCCAAAGAGCAAAATGTGGAGTCGTTGTGGGTGGAGATTAAAAATAGTAAAGGGAGGAAGACACTGGTGGGTGTGGTTTACAGGCCCCCAAATAACAACTTTGAGGTGGAGCGGGCTATAAACAAACAAATAAGAGATGCGTGCAGAAATGGAACTGTGTTAGTAATGGGTGATTTCAATCTGCATATTGACTGGGTAACACAAGTCGGACACGGTGGGCTGGAGGAAGAGTTTTTGGAATGCTGTAGGGATGGGTTGCTTGAACAATGTTACAGAACCAATGAGAGAGCATGCTATCTTTGATCTGGCACTACGTAATGAGGCAGGTAGAATTAGGGATATTCTCTAAGGATGAGTAATCATAGTATGGTAGAATTTATGATGCAGATGAAGAATGAGGTAGTAGCGACTTGGACCTGTATACTACGTTTGAACAGAGGGAACTATGATAGGATGAGAGAGGAATTGGCGACTGTGGATTGCAGGAGTGCGTGGATTGGAGGAGTGCGTTGGTTGATAGGACGGCTGAGGAACAGTGGGGGATTTTTAAAGAAATCTTTTTTGGTGCTCAGCAAAAATATATTCCGATGGTGAAGGAGGACTGTAGAAGAAGGGAAAATCAGCCGTGGTTCTCCAAGGGAATTAAGGAGAGTATTAAATCAAAAGCTGAGGCATTCAGAATGGCTAAAAATAGTGGGCAATCAGAGGATTGGGAAAGTTTCAAACAACAGCAAAGAGCAACTAAAAAGATGATTAAAAAAGGAAAGATAGAATATGAGGCTAAACTAGCTCAAAATATCAAAAAGGACAGTAAAAGTTTTTAAAAGTATTTAAAGAATAGGAGGATGGCCAGAGTTAATGTAGGACCCTTGGAGGATGAGAGGGGTGGTTTAATGGTGAATGATAGGGTTATGGCAGAAACCTTGAATAAGTTTTTTGTGTCGGTCTTTAAATAGCTTGCCCGAAATTAAGGATAGAAGGGTGGTAGGAAATGAGGTCCTTGATGAGATTACAGTTACTAGAGAGGTGGTGCTTGATAGGCTGACGGGGCTGAGGGCAGATAAGTCCCCAGGACCGGATGGAATGTATCCAAGGATCCTCAAGGAAATGGCAGAGGTGATAGCAGATGCCCTGGTAATTATCTTTCAGAATTCGTTGGACTCCGGAAAAGTGCCGGAAGATTAGAAAACGGCTAACGTTACGCTGTTGTTTAAAAAAAGTAGCAGACAGAAGGCAGGGAATTATAGACTGGTTAGTTTAATGTCTGTAGTCAGAAAAATGCTCGAATCTGTCATCAAAGCAGAAATAAACGAGGCACGTTGACACAAACTGTTTGATCAACAGATGCAGCACGGATTCGTCAAGGGGAAGTCGTGCTTGACGAATTTATTGGAGTTCTATGAGGAAGTGACTAGTGCGGTAGATAGAGGGGAACCAGTGGATGTAGTGTTTTTGGATTTCCAAAAGACTTTTGATAAGGTGCCTCACAAAAGATTGCTGCAGAAGGTTAGGATGCAGGGAGTTGGGGGTAGAGTGTTAGACTGGATAGAACATTGGTTGTCTAATAGGAAGCAGAGGGTAGGTATTAATGGGTGCTATTCTGATTGGCAACTGTTGACTAGTGGAGTGCCCCAGGGATCGGTACTGGGGCTTCAACTATCTAACATTTACACAGACGATCTGAAGGAAGGGACTGAGTGCAGGGTGATGAAATTTGCTGATGACATGAAGATGAGTGGAAAAGCAAATTGCGTGGAGGGTGTGGAAAGACTGCAGAGGGATCTAGATAGGTTGAGTGAGTGGGCGAGGACCTGGCAGATGGAGTATCATGTTAGCAAGTGTGAGATTATCCATTTTGGTAGGAACAATGGTAGGAAGGATTACTATTTAATTGGCGAAAAGCTGCAGCATGCAACGGTGCAGAGGGACCTGGGAGTCCTTATGCACGAATCGCAAAAACACAGTCTGCAGGTGCAGCAGGTGATTAAGAAGGCGAATGCAATGTTGGGCTTTATAGCTAGGGGGACAGAATATAAAAGTAGGGAGGTTCTGTTGCAGCTGTATAGGGTACTGGTGAGGCCGCAGCTGGAGTACTGTGTGCAGTTTTGGTCGCCGCATTCGAAGGAGGATATATTGGCCTTGGAGGGGGTGCAGAGAAGGTTTACTAGACTGATACCGGAGATGAGGGCGTTGGATTATGAGGAGAGACTGAATAGGCTAGGTTGGTACTCTTTGGAGTTTAGAAGGCTGAAAGGGGATCTTATAGAGACGTATAAGATAATGAAGGGGATAGATAGGGTAGAGGTTGAGAGACTCTTCCAGCTTAGCAAAGATTGCAGGACTAGAGGGCACAGCCTCAAGTCTGGGGGGGGAGAGGGGGGGTGCGGTTCAGATCAGAGTTGCGGAGGAGTTGGTTCACGCAAAGGGTAGTGAATCTTTGGAATTTGCTGCCTGATGAGGTGGTGGAGGCTTCCTCACTGAATATGTTCAAGTCAAGAAATGGATAGGTTTTTGATTGACAAGGGAATTAAGGGTTACGGGAAGAAAGCGGGAAAGTGGTACTGAACAACTACAGGTCAGCCATGATCTTATTGAATGGTGGGCTAGGGTTAAGGGGCTGGATGGCCTACTCCTGCTCCTATTTCTTATGTTCTTCACAGCAGTGTTATTGAACAAAATTTGATTCAGGCAAGTAGACAGTAAGGTGGCTGACCAAAAATTTAGTTAAATTTGTTTTAAAGGAGAAAAATGAGGTAAAGCTGAATAAGTTTAGGGAGGGAATTTCAGGGCTTATGGCCTTAGTAGTTGAAGGCATGATTGTCATTAAAATCAAGGATGCACAAGAAGCCACAATTGGAGAACTGCAGATATCTCGGAGGGTTTCAGGATATTACAGAAGTAGGGATGGACAAAGCTATGGAAGGGGATTTGAAAACATTAGAGAATGAAATCTACCTATGAGATTGACACTTAACTAACTTTAATGTGATTTAGTAAGCAACTGGGCTGTATCAGACTGTGCTGAGCAACTAGGGATAGATGGGCCTTGTCAGAGAAGCCCAAATTTCTGAAATGAAACAAAATTACAATGTAGTTGCAAACATTTTTTAAAATATAACTCAATAAGGTATATAAATCAATTTTCCTTCTTAAACACTTTTAGGATATTGATTTCAAAAGCTTTCATACCTCAGAATCATAGTCTGCAAGAATCCATGGGAATACCGGATACTGCATCAAGTCATTGTAGGATCTGCCTGCTAATGTGTTTAGATGCATGAGATATTGGAAGTTACTGATTTCTCCTCTCTAAAGGAAAGGCAACAAAGAATGTAATGATGTTGTTTCCTTTACTACAAACACAAAGCAACAAATTTATTATTTTATTGATATACATTAGATAGATCAAGGATGTCCAACCTTTCTGGGTCGTGTATTCTGCACATCAAAAGTCAGTGGCCAGTTTATCAGCATGTTAATTACAAGACCATCTTACGCAAAAAAAGTGACATTTCCCCATCATGTGTTAAAGTGAAAGGTCTCTTAATTTAATTGAAATATAATATGGGTTTAATCATTTGTACAAAGAAACCTTGCAGGAAAAGTGGGAAGAGGTAATGAATTCAGACTAATAGGCACCAAGGTTTTGTGTAGTGTGGCTCAATGCAAATAAGATTAAAAAGATTAATGGTTGGCGCAAATGTGGGAGAAATGGGATCAAATTCATGGGACATTATACAAGTAGTGAGGAAGAAGAGGGCTGTTCCGATGGGATAGTCTTCATCTGAATCATGCAGGGATCAAAGTCGCATAATTAGGGTTGTGGGCTTTAGACTAAAGAGGGTGGGGAGTTTCTTGTTGCATGAAAAAATTGGAAGATCAAAATTTAAAGAGAAGGTAGGAGTGCAGATTAGATATGAGGCGGTTTGTTACCAAAAAATAAAAGGGACAGGGCAAACAAAACAAAGATAGAAAATGTTGGAAAATCTTGCCAGGTCTGACAGCATCTGCAAAGGCCCTGACGAAGGGTCATCCTGACACAAAATGTTGGCTCTATTTATCTCCAGAAGCTGTCAGACCTGCTGAAATTTTCCAGCACCTTCTGTTTTTGTTTCGTTTCCAGCATTTTGCCTTTATTTTAACAGAACATACGAATGTAATTTTGCAACAAGGAAGACTAGAGCTGCAGACTAGAGCAGCAGAATAATAGAATAAACTTAAAGGGTTTGTGTACAAATGCATGAAGTATTTGGAATGAAATTAATGAGTTAACAGCACAAATAGAAACAAAGGGATATGATTACAGAGACATGGTTGCAAGGAAGCCAAGTCTGGGAATTCAATATCCAAGGGTCCTCAGTTTTTTTGAAGTTTAGACAGAAAGGAAAAGGAGATGGTGAAAGAAGAGATCAGTGCTTTATTGAGAAATGAAGTAATTACTGGAGATCACGATGTAGAATTAATCTGAGTGGAAATAACAAAGAAAAGAAACCCCTGATGGGACAAATCTATATGTTGCCAAACAGTAATTTCCCAGGAAATGCTGGAAAAATATAGCAATAATCATGGCTGATTTTAATATGTAGACCTGATTAATCAAATTGGCAAGAGTAGCCTCAAGGGAGAATTCATTGAACGTATTAAATATTGTTTCTTGGAGCAATACGTTATGGAACCAACTAGAGAGCAGGCTATTCTGGATTTGGTATTGTGTAATGAGCAAGGATTAATTAATGACCTCATAGTTCAGGATTCTCTAGGGAAGTGTGATCAGAGTATGAGAGAATTCAAAATTCAGTTTCAGGGTGAGAAACTGGAGTCCACATTTGCATTCTAGAGTTAAACAAAGGTAATTATGTAGACACATGGATAAACTTGGCCCTGGAGGACTGGACAGGAATGCTGAAAAGTAGGACTGTTGACAACAATGGCTGTTTTTTAAGGAGATATTCAATTTCTCCCAAGTAAAATATATTGCAGAGAGGAAGAAAGACTAAGAGGGGAAAAACATCCATGGCTAAGCAAGGCAATTAACGACAATACAAAAACTAGATTGCGAAACTTCTAATGATCAACAAAGGGTTACTAAAAAAGTAATAAAAAGAGCAGAAGTAAATTATGAGAGAAAAGTAACACAAGATATAAGAAAGGATGGCAGAAGCTTCTATAAATATGTAAAGGGGAAAGAATAGCTAAAGTGAATGTTGGTCCTTGGAGGATGAGATCAAGAAGTGAAAAGTGGGAATACAGAAATGACAGAGAAAATACATTAATATTTTGCCTCAGATTACACATGAAGGACACTGGTAACATTCCAATAGTAACAGGTAATACAGAGGTAATAGAAAGGGAGGAACAATCATCAATAAGTAAATAAAACTCAACAAACTATTGGAATTGAAAGCAAGTTCCCAGGGCCTGATGGCCTACAAGCTAGGATATTAAAAGTGCAGTAGAGATAGTGGATCCAAGATATTCTGGATGAGGGAAAGATTCATTGGATTGGAAAAATGTTCATGTAACACTCTTATTCAAAAAGGGAGGAAGGCAGAAAGTAGGAAACTAGGGACCAGTTAGTTTAATAACTATTGTTGGAAATTGTTAGAATCCATCATTAAGGAAATAATAGCAGAATATTTGGAAAATCAAAATGCAATCGATCAGAGTCAGCATGATTTCATGAAGGACGTATAGTGTTTGACAAATGTCTGAGAGTTTTTTGAAGATGTAACAAAGCAAGTGGATAATGGGGGTTCTGTAGATGCAGAAGTAGATATCAAGTGCAACATGGTGGCACAGGAGTTAACACTGCAACTGCACAAGCACCAGAGACCCAAGTTCAATTCCAGCTTTGGCTGATTCTGTGGAGTTTGCATGTTCTCTGTGTTTCTATGTGGGTTTTTTCTGGGTGCTCTGGTTTCTTCCCATAGTTCAAAGATGTGTAGTTAGGTGGATTGGACATGCTAAGTTGTCCCTTAGTGTCCCAAAATGTGCAGGTTAAGGGAATTATTGGGGTTAATATGTGGGGTTACAGGGGTCAGGCAGGGATGAATCTGGGTAAGATGCTCAGTCAGAAAGTAAATGAAGAGTTGATGAGCCAAATGGCCTCCTTCTGCACTATAATGATTCTTATATTCTATTGTTTATCTGGACTCTAGAAAGGTGTTTGATAAAGTTAATAGACAGGTAAGATCACACTGTATTAGGGATAATTTACTAGCTTTGATAGCAGGATGTGAACTGGCATAAGGCAGAGAATCGAGATAAATGGGTCTTTTTCTGGTTGGCAAGATATAACTAATGGGATGCCACAGGTAATGTCCTCAGACCCCAACTATATACAATCTATATTAATGACTTGGATACTGGGATAGTAGGCACTATAACCAAATTTGCAGATGAAACCAAAATAGGTGGGATAGGATGTTGCAATGAAGAATTTTAAAAAATTACAAATGGGTTTAAATAGGTGAGTGAGCCAATATGTGGCAGATGGAGTTTAATGTACATAAGTATGAGCTGATCCAATTTGGATAGAAAAATGGAAAGATAACTTGTTATCTAAATGGAGAGACTTTGTGGTCTCCCAGAACCAGGAGAGGGTCCCCCTCGTTTGCACTTTTCACCCCACCAGCCTTTGTATTCAAAGGATCATCCTCTGCCATTTCCACCAATTCCAGCATGATGCCACCACTCAACACATCATCCCTTTACTCCACGTCATCATTGCACAGAGATCTGGTCCCTAGACACCTTTGGGAGAGATAAGGCATCCTTTGGGCAAGTATGGCATCCTCCAGATGAAGTAAAACACTCTGAAATTATTAAAAGTAAACATGAATATATATTGTGTAAATTGTAAATGTCAAGCTGTTAAAGAATTGTTAATCTGTCAAGAAAGTTGAAAAGAAATGAAGGGGATAAGGACAAAGAATGGTGGGTGAAAGGCATTGTAATACAAGACACCAGTGGGCTGGGTATGGAGAATGAGATAGCATAGATTGGCACTAATGGGACATGAGTGCAGGGATAGTGAGAGCTTTTAACATATTTAATTCAAACAGTGCCGGAACACGGAGATAGGCCTTCCGTTTAGCCCATTTCTGCACTTGCAGCCTCTGCATTTGTTCCAGAGATGGCAGGCCCAATTTCCAATCTAGTCTGACCCCAGAAAGAAAATTTCTTGATCTCTTGTGGGCAACCACTTACAAAGACTGGTTTTGCAGTGTCATGAATTCACTCAACCTAAGAATGAAAATCTGGGCTTATGTTAGCTTGTACAGAATCTTGGTTATGTCCATACTTGGAATATTGGGACCAATTCTGGGCTCTATATTAAGAATGAGATACAAACCATGTCCCTCATAATAAACATGAAGCAAATAATGAAAAACAACAAACGTTAAGTCTATTCTGTAATTTAGATACTAATTAACTTGATTGCAGATTCAATGATGCTGCCTAACATGACAGTGATTGAATGGTGGCATTGTGAAACCTTTGCTGCATGTTCTGTTGTTATATTTACAGAGTCAGTGAGAGAGAGGCAATGGAATCAGTGGAGGGAGTTTAGAAAATTTACAATGATTTGGAGAAATACGGATATGGACAGGTGAAATTTAATGCAGACAAATGCCACATAAGGAAGCAAGTGAAACACATGCTGTTGAAATGGTTAAGTATGGAACCAAAAAATAATTTAGAAGTCTCAGTAGGTTTGGCTCTTCAAAAAAAAAAAGTCCAACAAGGGACAACACGACTGTCAAAGAATATTAAACTCCATAAATGACACAGCCTTCAGACTAGATTGGTCAGATGATACCTTGTGTACTTTATCCAGTTCTGGTCACTGAGACACAAGAAAAATTCTAGTGCTGGAGATTGTGCAAAAGCGCATTATGGAGTTAACCTTCGTGTAAGGGTTAAACTACAGAAAGCTGGTATTTTCAGATTGGAATGGTGGAGATAGAGAGGTGATCAAGAAGTCAATCAATAATTTTTACGCTAAGATAAAATATGAGAATGGATCAAGGGAACGAAAGTTCAAACTGGTAAAAAAAATCATAGAGGTTTTACTTCACACAGAGTGATCAATATGTACAATAAGCTTTCAGAAAGATCGTGGAGGCAAAAGCTTTGGAAACATTTAGGAAACAACATGATGCCACAATCAGGGAATACTAAGTTTTATCTGCATAAATTAAGATCAAATACATTTATTTCATACCATAAACATTGTGACAAATGTTAGATCATCTAGTTTAGCTTTCTGTTCTGTCATTTATTTCATTTTTACTTGCCTCCCATCTTTGTGTTACAGACTTCTCTCCAACCAATGTACTAAGCAAACCGGACCTGGGAACAGATAGAACAGTATTCTTACCTTTTACTTAGAATCATGAAGAATTGCACAAACACAAATTAAAATCAAGAAAATTATCTTCATCATGGTTGGCTTAAATTTTAAAACTGGTTTTCTGCTTGAAAGGCTTCAGTGACTTACTTTAGTGTTCGTGGTTTTCTTTCCCATACTTTTAAACAGAATATGATAGCAAAAATAATTTACTTAATATTTTGTTCTGTTGTTGGTTACATGAATGCATAAAGATCATTTAACCTTTATCTAATTTTATGATATACGGTACACAAACAAACTGCTAATTTCTTCCAAAGGTGGCAACGAATGCCAAAGCATCATAAGGATGTGAAAAGGATAAATCCTAAAAAGACAGTAGTACTAGGCAGCATTTTATAAGGAACATTTGAGCTTATGACAACTGATTAGCCTAACAAAATAAAACTTCTACTCTAAACCGTAATATCATAAAGTTTATTTTAATAAAAGCATTTTACAATTCTGCACTAATCCTAAAGGTTGCTGTTAACCATGCCCGCTTCCCTCAGCAACTAAGCAGTTAAAATAGAACATAGAACATTACAGCGAAGAACAGGCCCTTCGGCCTTCGATGTTGCGCCGACCAATTAAGAAAAAGCAATGACCCTCTAACCTAAACCATTCCCTTTTCATCCATAAACTTATCTACTAACCTCGTAAACGCCACCAAACTTGGCGCATCTACAACTGCAGCAGGCAGGGCATTCCATACCCTTACCACCCTCTGCGTAAAGAACCTACCTCTGACATCCGTCCTATAACTACCACCCCTTAATTTAAAGCTATGTCCCCTCGTGCTAGCTTTCTCCATCCTAGGAAAAAGGCTATCAATGTCCACCCTATCTAAACCTCTAATCATCTTATATGTTTCGATTAGGTCCCCTCTTAGCCGCCTCCTTTCTAACGAAAACAACCTCAAATCCCTCAGCCTCTCTTCATAAGACCTGCCCCTCCATACCAGGCAACATCCTGGTAAACCTCCTCTGTACCCTCTCCAATGCCTCCACATCTTTCTTATAATGTGGGGACCAGAACTGCACACAATACTCCAAGTGCGGCCGCACTAGAGTTTTGTACAGTTGCAACATGATGCTGCGGCTCCTAAATTCAATCCCCCTACCAATTAAAGCTAAGACTCCATAAGCCTTCTTAACAACTTTATCCACTTGACTGCCTACTTTCAGGGATCTATTGACACATACACCAAGATCCTTCTGTTCCTCAACACTATTAAGAGCCCTACCATTAGCCCTATACTCTACACATTTATTGTTCCTGCCAAAGTGCATTACCTCACACTTTTCCACATTAAACTCAATTTGCCACCTCTCGGCCCAGCTCTGCAACTTGTCCAAGTCACTCTGTAAACTATAATACCCCTCTTCACTATCTACCACTCCACCGACTTTAGTGTCATCTGCAAATTTACTGATCCATCCTTCAATACCCTCATCCAGATCATTTATAAAAATTACAAACAGCAGGGGCCCCAAAACAGATCCCTGAGGTACACCACTTGTAACCGAACTCCATGATGAAAAATTTCCCTCAACCACCACCCTCTGTCTTCTATCAGCTAGCCAATTCCTAATCCAATTAGCTAAATCACCCTCAATCCCATACATCTGCATTTTCTACAGAAGCCTTCCATGGGGCACCCTATCGAACGCCTTACTAAAGTCCATATATACCACACCAACTGCCTTATCCCCATCCACCTCTTTGGTCACTTTTTCAAAAAACTCAGTAAGGTTAGTAAGGCACGACCTACCCTTCACAAAACCATGCTATCCCCAATCAATTCGTTTCTTTCTAAATAACTATAAATCCTATCCCTAATAATTCTTTCCAATACTTTGCCCACAACAGATGTAAGACTCACCGGTCTATAATTCCCAGGAAAGTCTCTATTCCCCTTCTTGAACAATGGGACCACATTCGCTATCCTCCAGTCTTCCGGCACTATACCTGTAACCAACGACAACCTGAAGATCAGAGCCAGAGGCTCTGCAATCGCCTCTCTCGCCTCCCAGAGAATCCTAGGGTAAATACCGTCCGGCCCAGGGGACTTATCTAACTTCAAACCCTCAAGAATATCTAGCACATCCTCATTATCTACTTCAATACTTTCCAGTTTACAACCCTGTATCCCAGTGTTCTCCACAACTACATTTACATCTCCCTGCGTGAATACCGAAGAGAAAATGGCTGCAGCAATTTGCTGCAAATTTTATTTATTTTTTCATTCCTTCTGGACAATAAGATGTGGAATCCTTTGGGTCCCACGAAGAAACCTAAGTCATTCCTACACCAGACATCATCCTTCTCCCAACTAACCATTAACCCAAGTGTGGGGACTATTCCTTTGAATTATGTTGCCTAAAATGCTGCTTTCAAATGTTGGCTAGCTTGTGCTTTCCACCAGGTTTGGACATGGAAGGGAAGAATGAAAAAGTCTATGCAAATGAGGCCCAAGAGCAGAAATCTCCGAGTCTTATCCTGCACTGACTTGACAACAACTTCTTTCCTGCTGTCATTAGGCTTTCAAATGGATCCATCATATATTAAGCACATCTTACTCTTCACCCTATGACTGCAATACTATATTCTGCTCTCTCTCCTTTCCTTTTCCCTTTTGTATTCAATCAACACTACGTTTTGTCCCTGTAGCGCACAAGAAACAATATTTTTCACTGTATCCCAATACATGTGACAATAATAAATTAAATACAAGTACTTACCGGTTCACCATCTAACTTGACCACCCCCCCCGCCATTGAATTGTTAAAGAGTCATCCAATGGCACTCAACAATTCTAACTTTCAACAAACAGTAACTGAGGAAAATCAGACAACAGATGTCATATCTCCATATAAACATAACCAAACAATTTATAATATTAATTTACAGCTCAATCTCATTAAACAGAGCAACCAGCCAGTAAAAGCCAGAAAATTTCCAGGACATAATGGTAAGCTTTACTCACCCTTGCTCTACACTCGTATTGGGCCGTTGGCCAGAAACAGATTCAGAACTGTCAGTCAAAGAGGGAACCACAGCTAAAAATCTGAAACACATTTAGCAGATTGAAATGATTGTACTTGGATAATAATTAGCCTCAAATAATCAAGTCACAGAGCTTTACTAAAAAATATAACAGCCGATTAATAGAAAAAATACAAAAAAGGAAAATTGAAAAAATTGTTATATAATTTCTTATTCTTATTGTGGTAACAGATAGAATGGAATCACATTTTTCTTTGCAGTCACAGTTGGATTTAAAAATCAGTTAGAATCATAGAACCTCAGTGCAGAAGGAGGCCATTCAACCCATCAAATCTGCACTGACCACAACCCTACCCAGGCCCTATCCCCACAACCCACTTACCCAAACTAGTCCCCCGGACAATAAGGGATAATTTAGCATGTCCAATCCACCTAACCCACACACACATCTTTGGACTGAGAGAGGAAATCAGATCACTTGGAGGAAACCCATGGCAGACATGAGGAGAATGTGCAAACTCCACACAGACAGTCACCCGAGATCGGAATTGAACCCATGTCCCTAGCACAGTGAGGCAGCAGTGTTAACCACTGTGCCGCTCCAAAATTGATGAAGCAAGTCTTCACATGATTATTTAAGCAACCATTTTAATTTCATAGTCTGCATAGATATACAAATTTACTAGTAGATTTAGGTTTGTGGGTTTTTTTTGTTAATACAGAAAGTGGGGACAGGAGTAGGTCATTCAAACTTTTGAGACTGCTCAGCTATTCAACATATCACAGGCAATCATATACTAATGCCATACTCCTGCACTCTCTCCATACCTCTTAATTGACTTGAATCTAGAAATACATTTCCTTCTTAAACATATTTAGTAACTTGGCTTCCACAGCTTTTTATGCCAGAGAATTCCACAGCTCTCCTCATCTAAGTGAAAAAAATCTCTTATTTCAGTCCTAAATGGCCAGCCCCATATCCTGAGACTAACCTTTGTTCCAGACTCCCCAGTAAGAAGTCTCACAATACCAGGTTGAAGTCCAACATGTTTATTTGGTAAACACCATTCCTTTGTCAGGTGAACAGGGAGTTCTGATCACAAACAGGATATATAAAGGCACACACAGTTTACAGAATACTGATTAGAATGCAAGTCTTTACAGTTCATCAAGTCTTAAAGGTGCAGACAATGTGAGTGGAGATAGCATTAAAGAGATGTGTATTGTCTCCAGAGAGGACAGTAAATGAGATGCTACAAGTTCAGGCAAGTCATGAGGGTTACAGATAGTGTGACATGAACTCAAGATCCTGGTTGAGGCCGTTCTCACATGTGCAGAACTTGGCTATCAGTTTCCGCTCAGCCACCTTGAAGAATGTTAACCCGAAGTTCAAAGACCAAATGCCCGTGACAGCTGAAGTGTTCGCCAACAGGAAGGAGCAGTCTCGCCTGGTGATTGTCGATCGGTGTTCATTCATCTGTTGTCGTGCATCTGCATGGTCTCCCCAATGTACCATGCCTCAGGATATCCTTTTCTGCAGTGTATCAGGTAGACAACGTTGGCTGAATTGCAAGAATATGTGCTGTGTACGTGGTGGATGCTGTTCTCACATGAGATGATGGCATCTGTGTCAATGATCTGGCATGTCTTGCAGAAATTGCTGTGGAAGGGTTGTGTGGTGTCATGGTCACTGTTCTCCTGAAGGTGGGTAGTTTGCTGCGGACAATGGTCTGTTTGAGGTTGTGCAGTTGTTTGAAGGCAAGAAGTGGGGGTGTGGGGATGGCCTTGGCGAGATGTTCGTCTTCTTTAATGACATGTTGAAGACTCGAGAAGATGTCGTAGCTTCTCCATTCCTGGGAAGTACTGGATGACGAAAGGTACTCTGTCCAGCGTGTCCCGTGTTTGTCTTCTGAGGAGGGTGGTGCAGTTTTTTGCTGTGGTGCATTGGAACTGTTGATCGATGAGTCGAGCACTATATCTTGTTTTTATGAAGGCATCTTTCAGCGTCTGGAAGTGCCTGTTGTGATTCTCCTCATCTGAGCAGAATCTGTGTATACAGAGGGCTTGTCTGTAGGAGATGGCTTCTTTAACATGTTTAGGGTAGAAGCTGGAGAGTGGAGCATCATAAGGTTATCTGTGGGCTTGTAGTACTTGAGAGATGCTGAGGTGGCCGTCCTTAATGGAGATGTGTGTCTCCAAGAATGCAACCGATTCCAAAGAGTAGTCCGTGGTAAGTCTGATGGTGCGATGGAACTTGCTGATGTCGTCAAATAGTTGTTTCAGTGATTGCTCACCATGAGTCCAAAGGAAGAAAACGTCATTGATGTATCTAATGAATACAAAGAACAAAAACAGCACGGGAAACAGGCCCTTCTGCCCATCAAGCCTGCGCCGCCACCCCGATGTTCCCATCTCTACCTGTGATCCCTATCTATATTTATAGATCTATGGATTAAAAAGCAAAGATTTTTAATCCATAGATTAAAGATGCAAGGACTGTCTTTTTGTGGCAGATTTAAATGCTTGGATAGCTTTCTCAGCTAACCCATTTGAGGTGTGTGGTAGGTGACTGTTTTAATGTGACTGTTTAATCTATTTGCATGAAGTGTTGAAATTCTTCACTCATGAATGCAGTCTGTCAGAGACTAGTACTTCAGGCAACCCATATGCAGTGAACATCTGCTGCAGTTCATCAATTGTGGCAAAGGATTTCATGGTTTTCATCTCATGAATATCCATCCATTTTAAATGAACATCAATGATGAGGAGAAACATGCTGCCCATGAAGGGGATCCACAAAACAGAGTCGCGCCTATTCTATTACAAGTACAACCATGGGTGGTAAACTTTGCAGAATGATCCTGGTCACAGCCTTTATTGAGGTCTTTGTTTTTATCAGTCTCAGGACACCACATGTAACTCCAGGTTAACATTCCAATTTTCATCATACCGCGACGTAGACAGTACAATTTTTATAACAGCATTTCTTGAGCAGGAACAGGAACGATCATCTTAGCTCCTCAGAACAGTACTCCATCTTCACAACTTAGCTCATCCTTTCTTATTTGGAGTTGCACGGTGGCACAATGGTTAGCACTGCTGCTTCACAGTGCCAGGGAGACGGGTTCGATTCCCAGCTTGGGTCACTGTCTGTGTGTGTGTTTCCTCTGGGTGTTCCAGTGTCCTCCCACAGTCTGAAAATATCATCGGTGGAAGATACCGTGTGAAGAAGTCTTGTTCGAGCTTGTGCATGAAGATGTTGGCATATTGAGGTGCGAATTTTGTCCCCATGGCTGTTGTGTGTGTCTGGATGAAGAACTGGTTGTTGAAGGTGAAGACGTTGTGGTCCAGGATGAAGGGGATGAATTGTAAAATTGCATTTGGAAACTGGCAGTTGTCAGTGTTGAATACTGAGACAGTTGCTGCAATGCCATCATCATGGGGGATGCTGGTGTAGACTGCCGAATCATCTATTGTGACGAGGAGTGTCCCTGGTTCAACTGCTCCATGTGTGCTGAGTTTCTGTAGGAAGCCCGTAGTGTTGTGACAAAAGCTGGGGGTTCTTTGTATAATGGGTTTCAGGATGCCCTCAACATAGCCTGAGGGGTTCGAGCACAGGCTTCCATTGCCCGATACGATGGGATGGACGGGTGTGTTTGCCTTGTGTATCTTTGGGAGGCAGTAGAGATCTCCAATGCATGGAGTACGTGGGATGAGAACATGGACGGTGCTCTGAAGTTCTGGATCAAAGTCTTGATCAGAGTATTGAGTTGACAGGTGCGTCCTTTGGTCAGATTTGCGGGTAAATGTCTGAAGTGTTCCTTGTCAGTACACTCCTCAACCAGGATCTTGGGTTCATGTCACACAATCTGTAACCCCCATGACTTGCCTGAACTTGCAGCATCTCACTGTCCTGTCTGGAGACAATACACATCTCTTTAACCTATAGTTAATGCTATCTCCACTCACATTGTCTGCACCTTCAAGACTTAATTAGCTGTAAAGACTCACATTCTAATCAGTATTCTGTCAACTGTGTGTGCCTTTACATGCTCTGTGATCAGAACTCCCCACTCATCTGACAAAGGAACAGCATTTTGAAAGCTAGTGGCGTTTACTACCAAATAAATCTGTTGAACTTTAACCTGGTGTTGTGAGACTTACTGTGTTTACCCCAGTCCAATGCCGGCATCTCCACATCTAGATTCTCCAGCCAGAGGGGACAACTTTCCTGCATCCAGTCTGTCCAGACCTGTCAGAATTTTAGAAGTTTCAATGATATCTCCTTTCATTTTTCTAAATTCCATAAATTTAGGCTTAGTCAATCCAATCTCTCCTCTTAAAACAATCTTGGCATCCCAGGGATCAGTCTGGTGAACCTTTATCACACTCTCCCCCCCCCCAGGGCAAGCATATTCTTCTTAGTAAAATGCATTAACTCACACACATGCTCTGAATTTCACCTGCCACGTGTCTGTCTATTCCAAAATCTCATTCAGGTCTTCCTGAAGTCTATCACCAATTTTTTTTAATTACACCTTCAGGTTTTGTATCAGCTGCAAACATAGAACACTACAGCACAAACAGGCCCTTTGGCCCACAAGTTGCACCGATCATACCCTACCTACTAGGCCACAGAACTATCTGTAACTCCCAATCCCATTTAATCCCATGTACTCATCCAGAAGTCTTTTAAAAGACCCCAGCGAGTTCGCCTCCACCTCCACTGACAGCAGCCGATTCCATTCGCTCACCACCCTGAGTGAAAAACTTACCCCGAACATCTCCTCTGTCCTTGCTGCCCAGCACCTTAAACCTGTGTCCTCTCGTAGCGACCATTTCAGCCCAGGGAAATAGCCTCTAAAAATCCACCCTATCTATTCCTCTCAACATTTTATAAACCTCTATCAGGTCGCCCCTCAACCTTTGTCTCTCCAGGGAGAAGAGACCTGGCTCCCTCCACCTATCTTCATAGGGTATGTCTCCCAATCCAGGCAACATCCTTGTAAATCTCCTCTGCACCCTCTCAATAGCTTCCATGTCCTTCCTGTAGTGAGGCAACCAGAACTGCACACAGTACTCCAAGTGGTGTCCGACAAGGGTCTTATAAAGTTGCAGCATTTTCTCCCGACTCCTAAACTCAATCCCTCAATTAATGAAGGCCAGTACATCATATGCCTTCTTCACCACATCCTCCACCTGCAAGGCCTATTTAAGAGTCTTATGGACCCGGACTCCAAGATCCTTCTGTTCCTCAACACTGCTAAGACTCCTACCCTTAATATTGTACTCCTTCATTGGTCCTACCAAAATGGAGCACTACATGTTTATCTGTGTTGAAGTCCACCTGCCACTTCTCCACTCATTCTTGCATCCTATTTATGTCTTGTGCAACTTCTGACATCCCTCCAGACTATCCACAACACCACCAACCTTCGTATCGTCAGTGAACTTACTAACCCATCCTTCCACTTCCTCATCCAGGTCATTTATGAAAATGACAAACAGGAAAGATCCTACAACAGATCCCTGGGGCATTCCACTGGTAACCGATCTCCATGCAGAAAAAGGCCCATCCACAACTACTCTCTGCCTTCTGCAGGCAAGCCAGTTCCGGATACACAAGGCCAAAGCCCCTTGGATCCCATGCCCTCTCACCTTCTCAAGAAGTCTTGCATGGGGAACCTCATCAAATGTCTGGCTGAAATCCATGCAAACCACATCCATTACTCTTCCTTCGTCAATATGTTCAGGCACATTTTCAAAGAACTCCACTCGGTTTGTAAGGCACAATCTGCCCTTGACAAAGCCATGTTGACGATTTCTGATCAAGCTAAACTTCTCTAAATGCTCATAAATCCTGTCTCTCAGGATCCTCTCCATCAACTTACCAACCACTGAGGTCAGACTCACTGGTTGGAAATTTCCTGGGCTATCCCTGTTCCCTTTCCTGAAAATAGAAACACTGAAGTCACTCCCATGAAAATGTTCTGAAAGATTGCTTCAGCCTCAGACAATTGCCAGGGAGACAGACAAAGTCAGTGGCAGAAGCCAAAGATGGTGGGTTTGGTCTTCCCAATATTTAGCTATATTTCTGTCATCCAATTTTGAATCCAGGATAAGCAGTCTTTAATTTGGGCACAACAATCAATATAGATCAATACCTCTGGTGAGGTAGAGCTAGGTTTCGCCAACATAAAAGCAAATTACTGTGGGTGCTGGAATCTGAAACCAAAAAGAAAATGCTAGAAGGTATCAGCAGGTCTGGCAGCATCTGTAAAGGAAAGAAAAGAGCTGATGTTTTGAGTCCGGAAGACCCTTTGTTAAAGGGGTGCTTTGACAAAGGGTCATCTGGATTCAAAATGTCAGTTCTTTCCTCTCCTTACAGATGTTGCCAGATCCATGAGATTTTCCAGCATTTTCTCTTTTGGTAATTGCCAGCATAAACGTGGGAATTGAAACTCTGCTTTCAGTTAAGGGCAGCATGTAAATGAGAAATTATGGGAGTCCAAAGGTGCTGGAAAGGGAAGAACAATCATTATCGGTGATTCTCTGGCTCCAACTGACAGATACAAATGGGACCAGGCAAGAGCAGTTCTACCCAGCTAGATAATGATGGAGATCCCTTGGTGAAACTATGTCAAAGGCTGCAGATGGAAGAAAGAGGAGGACCTTTACTTACCTTTATCAATGTCACATTAGATGTGTTTTGTGACCCTGATAAGAGCAGTGTTGATACATGAGCAGAAACGTAACTGGAAGGTTCTCAGAAAATTGGACATGAAGTTTGGAAGAAACATCATGCTAAAGACACTCAAGACAAAAGATAGGTGCGGGATGAGTTATAGTTTGCAAGAACAGAGAGGTCAAAGGCTGGCTTTTTGAGGAGAGGTTCAAATATGGCAGATTTGAAGGAAAGGGAAACAGTATCTGAGGAGAAGAGAACAGAATCAGCCAACACGAGATTCAGTAAAGGAAATTGACTGGTCAGCAATTACTGAGAATAGGGTTCATATAGCATGAGATCATTGTCTTGGACAAGGTTAGTTCAGAATGGGAATGAGGAGAGAAAGATACAAATCCTGGACAAGGACAGAAGGGAACCTTAAATGAAGTCTGGGCTAATGTGCTAGGGAAAGAGAAGGAACGAAGTAACTAATTTCCACTAAGATTGGGATCATCCAGAGAAGTCCGAGGGTTGTTTGCATTTGTTTGGTGTAATGGAAATGAAGAAAAGAGCCTTGCAGTTTCATCAGTAACACTGTGTTTTCTGTGAAATTATATCCGTCTGAAAAGTTTTACATTCACTACCAAGGCAAAGAAACAAAAATCATTCCATTAATTGAAAGAAAACAAACTATTGCAAACTATTAGATCAAAAGGCCAAAAACAAGCCTTTAAATATCAAGTGTTGTCCACTTACACCAAATTGAACTTGCCGTGAATCAACTTGTCAAATACTACAGCACAAACAGGCCCTTCGGCCCACAAGTTGTGCCGAACACATCAAAACCTACCCAGCCATAGACCTATCTATAACCCCCAATCCCATTGGATCCCATATACTCATCCAGGAGTCTTTTAAAAGACCCCAGCGAGTTCGCCTCGACCACCACCGACGGCAGCCGATTCCATTCACTCACCACCCTCTGAGTGAAAAACTTTCCCCTAGCATCCCCTCTGTACTTGCTTCCCTGCACCTTAAATCTGTGCCCTCTCGTCGCGACCATTTCAGCCCTGGGAAATAGTCTCTGAGAGTCCACCCTATCTATTCCTCACAACATCTTGTAAACCTCTATCAGGTCGCCTCTCAACCTTCGTCTCTCCAGGGAGAACAGTCCCAGCTCCCTCAACCTGCCTTCATAAGGCATGCCTCCCAATCCAGGCAACATCCTTGTAAATCTCCTCTGCACCCTTTCAATAGCTTCCACGTCCTTCCTATAGTGAGGCGACCAGAACTGCGCACAGTACTCCAAGTGTGGTCTGACAAGGACCACATGGTTTTAAACTTTTATTTGTTGTGTTTTATTAACAGAACAAAAAAATGTCTTTTCCTACCTTTGATACACTTTATTTCGAACACCCTTTTGGAAGGCCAAGAGGTAATTTCGTCCATCACCAGAGAAAACTTCAACTGCAATAGGCTGAAGGAGAGATTTATAAGAGAGTAGAAAAATTTAACTAAATAAGCAAATAGATTACTCAAAAGAGGCAATTCTCACAACCCACTGCACTTTTCTAGCAGCACAACAGACCAGGGGACATCAGTGGAGGTCATTCTGCGGGTTTCCTGCTGGTTGCCACAGTCTCCCTGTGTCTCCGCAGCAAAGATTTTCAGAGTTATAAGCTCTACATTGGAAATCCACGTGGAGCTGTTTACTATATGCTAATCGGCATTTCCATTTCATTAGCAGCCCAGGGCTGCCATCTCTGGGCCTGGTAGCATCTACCTTCCACCAGGAGTGGGTCACTCCAGCTGAGTTTACAACTGCTTCCCATTAACAAGGAACAGGCAGCAGACCCTGGAATGAAAAGAGGCCGTTGAGCCCCTCCCACCCGACCCTGCCCAAGGAGATTTTGGGGGTTGGGGGAGGTTAAGCAGGGTGCACCCTGGGCAGTGCCAGCCTGGCCCCTTCATAGTGCTCAAGGGGGCAAATAGGAAATGTCCATTGGGCATTGGCCTGCTCAGTGCTTTGCTGCTAGCGGTAATAGGTCTCACTCCCTGATTTTCAGAGGGAATCCTGGTACCGCACTCTATGGTGATAAAAGTGAGGGAGATGCAATTTGAAAGTCCCGCTTAAAAAAAACAGCTAGAGTTAATCCCCCGTTTTCATGCAAATTGGGAATTTAAAATTTTTTTGGGAGAATCCCGGCCAACACGATTCTGACCTGCAGTAGATAACGTCTCTTATGCACTTCTTTGATGTCCTCATAGGCAAATTTACTGCAAGTCCTCTTTAGCTGACTCTGTCCTTGCCGTGCTCCTCTTGGTATGATAGGCTCATGCATACTGGAAAAATCAGACAAAAAGTAAACTAAAGCTAGGAATGACAGAGTTTGTGTCTCCCTAAGCCAGGCCTACTTAATTAATAAATAATACCTCTTCCCTCCTTTAGGAGTGGTGTTGATACTAATAAAAATTCCGTGTGATACTTCACAAACACTATGGCACAAAGAATAATTCGTGAAGATGTTGTTTTATAACTAATTTAAATTAGTTAAGACTTTACAAGGCACAATTGGTCACTCAAACCAATTTCAGTAGACAACATCATAATTAGTCTCAGCATTTCTGGGTTATAAAGTAAAAAAGCAACTAGGGTTCCTTTTCCAGTTTTTATCCAGCAAGTGCTGCTGCAAAGCCCATGAGTGAACTATACAAAATTCAACAAGGCTTTACTCAGGGTTTCACATGGCAGATTGACCAGAAAGTAAGAGCCCATAGGATCCCAGAGCAAAGTGGATTCAAATTTAGCTCAAGGGTAGGAAGGAAAGCATTATGATTAGCAGGTGTTTTGTGACTGAAAGGCAAGGTACAGGAAAATATCTTTAACTCATCTTGCTCCAGAAATGTAAATTGGCAGTTAATCAGAAATTAAAAACACAGAACCGCCAATCGCCAGAGATCTAAGGCAAGTTCTTATCCAATGAGAAAGCTCCAGGATGATTATGCAGGTATTGAGCTTTCATGAGAGCTGTGGGAGTGCACAAACAGAGTGATGGTGCAAGGGGAGATGGTGCTGCACAGCAGAGGGAGATTGGCGCTAAGAAAGGTTGCCAAGAATTATTGCAGGTTTGATATGTCAAATCAAAAACAGATCCAATCCCAGAATTCTGATTTCCAGATTGCTGGATCATAGAAACTTACTGTACCTGGGTCTTTAACAGTATATTGCGGGGGTAGTGGTAGTGGTGGGGATCAGAACTTGGGTTCATGATTAAGAAGTTTGCAGTCTATACAGAAGTTAGTTGTGCAGTTGTTGGTGAGGAAGAAAGATGCAAATGACAGAAACATGTTAATGATTGGACAGAAAAGTGACAAACAGAATTCAGTCCAGAGAAATAGGAGATAATGAATTTGAGGAGGGCAAGCAAGGTGAAGTACATAGTAAATAGTACGACATTGAGAAGTGTGGACGAATAGAGCAATCCCTATAGGTAAAATGACAACCAGATAAAGTGATTGAGGTAGTATGTAGGATATTTTCCTTTATTAGATAAGACATGGAATAAGAGAACAGGAGACTGTACTCAAACTGTATAGGCTACTGCTAGAATACTGAAAAAGATCTGGTTACATTTAAGGATAAGATTATACTAGAGAGGATGCAGAGGGTATTTACGAACAAGGTGCCAGGAAGTTTTTTAACCACAAGGAAAAGTTGTTTTCTTTGCAACAGGAGAAAAGTAATAGAGATTTAATTGAGATGTATAAAATTACTTTGATTTGATTTATTATTGTCACATGTATTACTGTAAAGTATTGTTTCTTGTGCACTATAAGGCAAAACATACTATTCATAGATAAGAAAAGGAGAGAGTGCAGAATGTAGCATTACAGTCATAACTAGGTTGTAGAGAAAGATCAACTTAACACAAGGTAGGTCCATTCAAAGGTCTGATGGCAGCAGGGAAGAGCTGTTCTTGAGTCGGTTCATATGTGTTTTCAGACTTTTGTAACTTTTTCTCTATGGAAGAAGGTGGAAGAGAACATGTCGGGGGTGCGTTGGATCCTTAATTATGCTAGCTGTTTTCATGAAGCAATGCCAATGGGTAAGAGGCTGGTTTGAGTGATGGACTGGGACCAAATAGAATGGACTTAAAGCAAGGTCAATAACTAGGAACATAGAATTCAAGTCACTCACAAAAGCTTTAGAGAGCAAACGGGAACAGATTTTCTTAACCCAAAGTGTGAAGATTTAGAACCAATTGCCTTAAAGCCACATTGCATTTAAAATGTATTTGGATATGCTCTTGAAATGTTGCAACCTAAACAGCTTCAGAGAGGTGGAAAGTTGGATTAGGCTTGATAGCCCTTCTGACCGTAGATAAAATGGAGTCCCTAAATGCTTCCATCCAAGCTGTAAATTTTCTGTTTTTCCTGACAAGATCAGGCTCAGCTGTATGTTTATTCCCCTATGGTTAAATAACCTGCTGACACTCACTACGAAGTTCATTCGGAAAAACATGCAATATTAGTAAATTACTAATTGGCAGTTAAGATCCAGATAATCACATTCTGATCCAAATGAATGTCAACACAAAAAAAAAATTACTTACCGATAAAATACATTCTAGATTCAGAAAAATGGTATTTCACAAAATACTTGAACATATACCTAGAATTCACGTCAACTCATTGTAAACATCAGTACCAAATGTGGGAAGAAATACTAACAGTAAAAAGTAAACCCAGATGAATTCCAAATGATGATGGAGACCACTGGAAATACAAATGAGTGTAAACCTCCACATTCCATTTTAAATTCCGAATCTTATCCCATACATGGAATCCTTAAGAACACATACAGCTCCATAAAGCTGACAACGCAAGAACCCTGATATAAACCTGTCACACGTGAAAACAAATTGTGTCACTGGACTTGTATTTAACTTAGAAGCAGTGTTGACAGAAGATGGATTTCTTGAGTTGTTCATTGCCTGAACAAACTACAAGCAGGGCTGAGTTAAGAAAGGCTACACTATGTTGAGATTTGTCAGCCCAACATTATAACACTGGCTCTTAAATATTTGTCAATGTGTTACCTAATACATTGTTAAGGTTTGTGCATGCCAATTAGAATGTAAAGGTTTGTGAACATCAGTTATACTTTTCAGGAGAACATGAAGACACAATAAGTAGGGGATACCTGGAACACTGAGGATGTGAACTCAGTGTTTGATATTGAACAAAGTCAATAATTCTCTAATCAAAGAAATGTCCTGTGCTTTAATTTTGACTTCACCATCTGGTGTGAATCCAGCTAACATCATCAACTGTCAACATGAAATGTTAATGGTTGACATGTGGAGTTTTAGAAATCTTTAACTCTATAAATTCTTCCCTACATCTCTGTTCATCATTTATTGATGAGCATTAAAAAGCAGCACTGAAATTGGACTTACGTTTAAAAAAAGTTATGCTTTTTTGAATGACTCCTACTGTGTTGATGCAGATTTTCCTACAAATAGCTGCTCCCAGTCCATTGTGGCCAGATCCTATCTTACCATTTTAAAATCAATCTTCCCCACAATTCAGAAATCTTACTTCTAGTCCATCCTTGTCCCCTTCCATAACTACTTCAGATTTTACCAAGTTATAGTCACTATTACCAAAATGCTCCCCCATTGATACCTTTAACACCTGCCTGGCTTTATTCCTCAAAAGTAGCTCAAGTACCAGTCTCTCTCTCATAGGACTTTCTAAGAGCTGGGTCAAAAAACTCTCTTCATAGAATCCCTACAGTGCAAAAGGTGGTCATTTGGTTTATTGGGTCTTCACCAAAACTCTGACAGATCATCTTGTCCAGGCCTCCCCCTTACCCTATTCCTGTAACTCCACATGTTTACTCCACTAATCTTCCTAACCTACGCATCTTTGGACACCATGGGGAAATTTAGCATGGCCAATCCACCTAACCTGCATATCTTTGGCCTGTGGGACACATGGGTGTGAGGTGAATCTGCAAACTCCACGCTGACAGTCATTCAAGGCTGCCCATTTTAAAGTAAATAAATTGAAATTTTTAGAAACGCTGGGATTAAAGCCCACACCTTTACAAATATTATTACTCTGTATTCAGTGCCTTAGACTTCTCACCAATGCTACCAGCATAAGCAATTGTTATCAGTCCTAATAATACCAGTGAACACAATCAATGGAGCATGATTGGCTTTCCTGGATGAAATTTAAGAATCCCCCCCACCCCCCACACACTTTGTCTATTCCAATTAATATTTTGAATTATTGGTATTTTCTTATTATACTGACCTTAACTTTGCCTTATTCCAGTTTTTCACACATTGTCCCTTAGACTGAGCATTTACCAGCCACTTATAGGTTCCTCAAACTTTCTGACAACAAGTCAGTTTCACAAATCATAGATAAAGTGCACTATAAATGAGAGCTACTAAGATAAATGAGTGAAAACTAAGCAGGTATTGTCTTTTTGGTAGGCATATCCACAATTAGAAGATGGATAAAGTTGTTTATTTTTAAAATATTCAATAAATATAAACTTAGAGATGATAGTAAACATTTAGTCAATACTGTAGCTAAATAAAAGAAATATACTCACTTCAGTGGCAGTGTTTCAATGTCACGGATTTCCCTCGTGGCAGTCATTGTGAAGCCATCAATCACGTAGAAATGCTCTTTACCAAACAAGAGGAGTCCTTCACTGGTGTCCAGCCCTTGTACTCTAGCACATCTGTACATGTGCTGAATCTATAATGGGTCAGATACATATTGGTGTAGTTAAGACAGTTGATATTTGGCAGCACTAAGTAATTTTATAAATTTGCAATTAAACACAAGCACCAGTCACCATTATACATCATTACATAAAAAGTTTTGAAATTGATATTTAACCAAGTGCAATATTTTCCTCTTTCTATAAGTGCTACCTGATTACAGCATTTTCTTTTATTTCAGATATCCAGCACCAGTAATAATTTTGCTTTTGCATTAAAATGTAGTGCATCCCACAAAAACAGGAAAAGTTAATGTTCTCAGGGAATACAGACATTTACCTAGGTAAAATTCTAATTAATGGAATTGATAAATTTGTTGGTGAATCATCATTATGGATGCTGGCACATTTCAGTAACAAAACTTGTGACATTCAGCTAGAATTAAAAGAAGTGCTCCAGATCACGCTTGTGATGAACGATTTAATACTACCTAATATAGCCATCAGGTATTTCACATACAATTTATTTAATGAACATTGATATTTCTACAATAAATTAAGTTTCCAGTGTCATGCTCATCTGCTGTAAATGCATTTTTGGAAATGGTGGAGATACAAGTCCAAGATTTTCTGTCCATTTGGAGTGGTAAAATTAAAGTTTGCTTTCTATTTCCTGATGTGCTTTCCATGAGTAAAACTTTATATTTGGAGCTCAAATCGTTTAAAAAAAAGCCTCATGACTTTAATTATTTAGAGAGAAATTTGCTGATAATGTATTTATAAACTAAGGGTAGACATCTTTTCCAGTTGCTCCCCTATCCTTTATTACTATGTTTTCTACTTACAGCTATTAATTAGTAGTTTGAAATACTGTTTTTTTTTGTTCCGATTTTTTGTACTTGTTTACTCCATTTCAAAACTCCAATCCTACATAGATAAACACAATATTCAGCTGCATTAGATGTCATATCTTTATTACTGACCTCCATTGTTGTTTTTACATTCAGTGCGTGTTGGTCAGGTCTATAATTTGGGTTCTGACTGGACAATAAATGTTCTAACAACAAGAAATCACTAATCACACTTTTCTTCCAGATGCCAATTAAGTTCTATATTTTCAGTATTTTTTTTTCACTTTACACTTGTTATTTTCCTTCAATTGTGTACAATTTCCCTGATGTAAAATTGATAATCCACTGCAGTATTCCATGAATGAGTATAGCTGCACACATTCCACTTCTCTTTTCAGATCAATTGCAAATAAAAAAAATCAAAAAAAAAGCAAAATACTGGAGAGAGAGATAACTTAAATCAATTTAATTGTGATTAAAGATGTGTTATTCATACTGGTACAGTTACTTTTGAAAACATTATTTATAGAACCATAGAATCCCTACAATGCAGGAGGAGGCCATTAAGCCTATCGAGTTTACACTGATTCTCTGAAACAGCATCTTACCCAGGCTAAATTTTAGAACCTAATTAAATTTACTGAAAAGAAAAAGAATCTTGATAATGAAAACTCTAAAACCAGAACTACAATTGCTTCTGTATATCACATTTCTGTTTACCCAGTTTAACCTGAATCTTGCCACGTGGTAAGAAATTGAAAGTTAAAAGGTTAGTGAAAGCAGATCATCTGACTTTTGTTTACTTGCTCAAAAGAGATGGTGAGAAATAAACACCTTGATTTTGTTTTATAAGGTGTGTTCAAAGCACTGTTCCATGGTTCTAAGTGAACCAATAAATCACTCAAATCTTGATCCTGAACTGATGATGATAGGGGAGCAGGGCAAAGAGCAGCTACTTTTGACCATAAGACATATGAACAGAATTAGGCCATGGCATCTTTCCTGTCCCACTACCCTTCAACATCCTCTGTGGATTTTGCTGAAGGATCAATAATCACCGTCTCTTCTCACTTTTCCCTCCAAAATGTTTGTTCACTTGTGGATAAGGTCAGTACCAACCATTTTGGAAGACTGCACTGACATTATGACCTTGGCCGAAACTTAGGTCAGGTGATTATACTATATCCCTTACTGAAGTCTTTCCACCAGGCTTTGTCTAAATGTGGCCCTCATTACCTAGACTGCTCTTAATCTGTCTCCTTGCTTCTTTTTGTTTAAGCACCCTTCTTTCTCTATCATCCATCTATACCCTATGCTATTTCTCACCAAGATATCCTCACTACTTTCCTCTGACTGCAACAAGCACTTTTCTCCCTATAGCAAAGGGAAGGAGAGAAAATTGCACTCAGGTAGAAGTTTAGATCTCAACAAAAAAGTAGCTTAGTGGAGGGGGGAAAAGCAGGGCAAAACCCAGGCTCCCATGAGGGCAAGGAAAGGAAGTGGCAGAGCCATTGTCCTTCCTGCTCAGTCTTAAATTTTACTCATTTAGTTTATCTTCTTGTGCTCTCACCAGGTTAATTTTTCTATAAGGCTCACCTTTTGTTCTCTTGACCTTTTCACCCTCTATACTGACCACCTTGCTTCCCGCTTGGTCTTCATGATATAAACAGTTAGGAACACCAGGAGCAGAAGAAATGGACCAGCCTTCAACTCTGCTCTGCTGTTTAATTAGATCACAACTGATCTGCACCTCAGTCCAATTTTTCCAGCTTTGCTTCATTTCCCTTGATATTCTTACCAAACAGAAATCTATCCAGCTCCACCTTGGGACTTTCTATTCTTCTCACATTGATAATCTTTTTGGGAAAGTAGTCACATTTGTCATACATTGTTTAATAAAGTGCTTCTTGATTTTGCTTCTGAATAACCTATTCAAATTTTAGACTTATGTTTCCTTGTGTTTAATTTTCCAACCACAGAAATAATTTATCTATCTACCCAATGAACTACCAATCACCTCATACAGATCAGCAATAAATCTCTTACACTAAAAGGAAAACAAACTAAACTTACTTTACCTGTGCTGCTAAATTAATCCTCTCCTCAGTATAGTCCTCCTCCTATTCAAATCTCCTCTACAAAAACACCATTTACTCTTCTTTTCTCTCAAATTATAGCCCAAATTTCAAGCTTCCTTTTCTCTCCAAAGTTTTTGAAAGCATCCTCTCATCCCAAATTCATACCTTTCTCAGAACTATGTCTAATTTCTCCAATTAGGTTTTTGCCCTTGGGCAACACAAGGGCTCCCTCTGCATTTCTTTATAGATAAAGGTTTTTTGGCTGGTTGTATTTTTTTCTCATCAGTTGCAGGTCTGTGTCTACTCAGACCTAAATTCAGTACAAAAACAGCCCTCATCAAAATCACAAATGTGATTTTGTGACATTGACCATTTTGCAGAATCCATCTTTATTGGACCATGCCAGAAAATATCCTGCAATGGTTTTTCTCCCTGCATTATTATTTCAAGTGTCCACAAAGGATCTCCATTTAGACCTCTGCTATTTCTCACTGATATTCTGTCTCAGGCAACATCATTCAACCCCTCCACTGTTTCTGTAATACTTGATGAATCTTGCATGAGCCAGATTTTCTCCAATTAAACACTGGGGAGATAAAACCCATTACTTTCAACCCTGACACAAACTTTCTTCCCTGGCCACCAATTCCATCTTTTCAATGCCAGTATATCAGGTTGAAAAATACTGTTTGAAACTGCAGTGTCTTATTTGACACTCAGTATAGCTTCAGACTCTATGATCTGTCCAATACAAACTACTGGCACTCCCATAACATTGCCCGTCTTCCTCCCTGCCCCGGTATATCTGCTGAAACCTCATCTATGGTATACCAATGGTCCCCTGACACACGATCTCCATGAAAACTGCTGTCAGTATGCCAATTGCAATAAGTACTGTTTATCCATCATCACCCTCTACTTAATGACCTACACTCTCACATAGTCAAATCAATGCCTCACGTTTAAAACTATATTTTAGGTTCAAATTGCTCAAGCTCTTGCTCCTCCCATTGCTGTCATCTTTCGAGCCTTGCAATCCTCCAAAAACTCTGCATTCCTCCAACATGGTGTTCGAATGCATTTCCATTCCTTCACCACACCAAATGGTTAGGCTCTGGCGTTCCCTTACTGTAAGTCCCTTTCACCTCCATCTCTATTCTACTTTAATACAGTGCTTATACCTCCAAACTCATTTTCAATATTAAAAATTAATTGATCAAAGTGCAGTAAGAAACACATCCATACGAGAAAACTTTTCTAAAACCTCTGGTTTGAGTGGTCAGAGTTGGCCATTGTTAACAGTGCAATTTTCGTTTGCTAGTTGCAGATTGCTACCTGTAGTGTAACTGCAGCCCTAAGCACCACAAATTCAACTACACTGAATAATCTTTTCAAGTCAAGAGCTTTAATAGCTGCCATGATAGTATATTGGTATGGAATCAGAAAAGATGGGAAGTCAAGGAACCCAGAGGATATAATTTAAAAATGAAACTAAAGAGGGCTGTGCAAGGCAATGTTCAAGAGAGTAAAGAAACAATGCCACTTTGTAATTAATTTTTTAATGCATGAAATCTGAGCATAACTGATGCCTTAATGCTGACTGCAGTTGTTATGAATGGATTACAGAATACTCAATTTTTTTTCTTTGTTCATGGAACGCAAACAACTCTCAAGGCCAAAATTTATTGCCCATCCACAACTACCCTTGAAAGATGGTGGTGAACTGCCTTCTTGAGATGGTGCACATCATATGGTGTAATTAATGTTAGGAAGAGATACCAAGATTTTGACTTCTGTGACTGAAGATAAATGATAAATTTCCAACTCAGGATGGTGTGAGACTTGGAAAGGAACTTGCAGGTGGTGATTTTTCCCATGTGTTTCATACTTTTATTCATCTAGTGAAAGAAGTTGAGGACTTGAAAGACATAGCAGTGCAATTTATGAATGGTACATACTATATGGTGCACAGTGTTGCAGGAAATGAATGCTTAAGGTGATGGGGTATCAATTAAAAAGGCTACTTTTTCCTGGATGGTGTTGAACTTTGAGTGTTGTCGAAGCTACACTCATCCGGGAAAATGGGTGTACTACATCATGCTCCTGATTTATTCCTTGAATAGGGAATATTTATTTGTTACGAAATAGGATATTACTACTTAAAAATGTTTTCCATGCTGTCGCTGCTAATTTTATTACAATTCTACTAAAGTCAGAGGAGGTTCTTTCAATTAAAGTTAACATAAAGGAGAACCTTGTGGGGTGTATAATAGTCAGCTGATTCACCACTATGAGCTTTACAACAACCAGAAGTAAAAATTATCTCATTTAGAGTGCAGTAAAATATTTAACAAAACAATTCAATCTTAGTTGAAGATAAATGAATCAATCCACTGTACCTTTTCCCCCTCCTCTAGTAATCGTAGCAGAGTTTGGTTGTCTGTCTTTTCCTCTTCATCCATTGAACTTCCCTCAGAGATCTGGTCAAGGAAAGGTTCTGTGTTATCTTCATCACCACCATCAGGAGCAGAACGTGATCGTTTTAGTGGAGGTTTTACAATTCCTAAACAATTATATTTTATATTAATCTACAGGTTTAATGAAAATGCACATGAACATATCAAATCCAATTTTACTTTAAAATCAATTCTCTCTCATAAATATAATTAGTACATTGCTGCAAAAATATTTAGTGCTACAGAGCAGACCACATGATCATCTTCATATATTTTGTTATTAACTTAATGGGGTCTTTTCATTCAATTTTTATATTCTCCCTCAAAACTTTTCTGGGTAATTTTTCCACAGTGGTAGGTAAAAGATAAAGTTACCAGCCTCCCATCCACTGATTGTGTCTATACTTCCCACTGCCACACAGCCTTGGCATTCTTTCTTCCATCTTCTTCCGTCAGAAAAAGGTACAAATGTCTAAGGTCACATTCCAACTGACTTAAGAGCTGCTTTTTCCCTGCTGCTGTCAGATTTTTACACAGATCTACCTCATTAACTTGATCTTTCTCTACACCCTAGCTATGACTGTAACATTACATGCTGCACTCTGTTTCCTTTTCAATAAACAGTATGTTTTATCGGTATAGTGCACAAGAAACAGTACTTTTCACTGTATGTTAATACGTGACAATAATCAATCAAATCAAATAGTTCCGCTTTTAGGGGGAACAGCTGACCAGTGGTAATTTAACATCTCCAGCGAAGGTTGAATAGGCATTCATGAATAATTTCAGTTGGTATGGGAATTGAACCTGTGCTGTTAGCATCATTCTGCATCATGAAGCAGCCACCTAGCCAACTGAACAAAATGATCCTGGTTGTAGGTATGTCTCTATTAAGCATCCAGGCAACTATCAGCTTCATATATTTGCAAGTGTATTAAACTGTAAGGACTTTGTGGAGCACTTCCTGACAGCTGAGTAGATGAAAACTATGCAGCTTCACTCCATAACACATTTGGATAGACATATGCCTTTAGCTTTACAGCTACAGGTAAGAATTACCCAATTAAGATTTAGATTATTGTTTAGAGTGTCAGAACCCTTTATATCTTAGGTTCACAGGATTAAATCAATGGCAAGTTGCTTAAACTTGATTTGGATCCCTTGAGTTTAGAAGGTGGAGGGTGACGTAAATAAGGCTCTTAAAATAATGAATTCAATAGATCTGATAAAGTGAAACTATTTTCTCTCATAGGAAAATCCAGAACAAGGACACTGATTTTAAAATAAGTGTTAAGCCATTTAAAACTGTATGTTTTCACAATGTTTCTAAAATCTCAAACTCCCCCTGCTTGCCCCAATCAAAAGGCTGGGAATGCTTGGCCATCTGAAATTTTCAATTTTGAGATCAATATTTTAAAAAGGCAAGGATATCAAGAAATATGAAAAAGATGTGGTTAAATGCAGTTTAAACACAAATCATGATTTAACTGAATGGCACAACAGGCTCAAGGATATGAGCAATCCATTCCTATGTCATAAATAAATTCAAAATTGATCATTTCTTTCAACAAAACATTACAGATTTAAAATATATAATTATCATGATCAATTATTGAAAAACACTGTGGAGTTCCTAATATTTCCATTCTAATAAATTGAATACTTGCATTTATCAATGCATTATGACACTGGGATGTCTTAAGATACTTCACAGAACTGCTTTGAAGTGTGGCAACTGTTATTATGTAGAAATGTCCCAGCCCAATTTGAAATGGTGAGGTATGTCACAAGAAAAACACATTCATCATTTGGTTATATTACAAAAAATACTGTAATTTTACAAAATTGATGAACTGTGTAATGTTATTTTTTATGTTACATAATGTCTGGAACATAGGCTCAGTTCTGCTGCTGAAGGAGCTACATGCACATTTACAAATTGCAGATAATACAATGGATTAACCTTTGACTCTTGCAATTGTATCTTCTCCATGCTCTGGTTCGTGCTGGGTGGTTTCACTCTCTGAGCTCTCTTCAATTGTATCTGGATACATGGTAGGATTTCCAGCGCACAACCGCATGTAGTATTCTTTACTGTCATAACTTATAGCTCTACGGTATCGAGCAGGTTTCTATAAAACCGAAATATGAAGAGTATGTTTTTGTGCACAAGATCTGATTTTATTAAGCAAAAAGATCCTGAACATTGCTCAAGAGATTTCACTTATGACAGACATAAAAGGTGTTCACATAGGCCAGCCATAGGCTCATGATGTGTGAGGAAGACAATCAACTGCCGAAACATGTGAATATTCACAAGTGCTTTGTGCTGAATATTACTTTGGTAACATGCTTCTGTAAATTCTGTGCTTTTCTTTGTGAAACAATAACTAAAACTGAAGTTAAGGATATGATACAAAAACTGCTTAAAATTGTGAGGAAGTTAGAAAAATGCTGTTACATTTTATCTTTTTTGGAGGGATATGAGAGAGAGGAAAAAGGACTGACAGCTCAGACATTATATTTTTCTGTTGAACTTGGTTTGAAACAATGCAGCTTAAATCACGAGGCCACAAAAATAGCAATGATGTTATTTCAAGTGCTAGGGTGAGACTCCAGCCTAAGAAAGCCTGTTAGTATGCAGTATAAAACAGTCTACAAAGATCTATTTTGGTGTCAAGTGCAAAGAAATAACAAATTCTGTCGTGAAGAGTGAATCATCATTTTACAGCTCAAAAAGATGCATCAGGAGAAGCCAATCATAAAGCTATGTTACAATGCCCACCATGCAGGTTCATTCACTTTCATTTCTTAATGGACATAGCAACCACTGCTTTTGATATGTTTTTCTTGTTTACCTTCTCAGAAATCATATTGGCATCATCAAACCAAGGCACCTCAGGCAGTTTACTAGCGATGACTGACTAAAACAAGGTATTAAGAATAATATAGGAAATCCTCATCAGATTTTCAGCACAGTGAAGTAACCATGTTCAGTACAGATACACACTGTAAATATTACAAGTAGGTGGCAGTGCAGTTTAGAAATTACTGTTGAAAATTCATGTGAACTCAAAGATAAGTAGATTTCATATACAGCACAATATCTGTAAACACACACACCATATATATTCTGAAGGTCAAATTATAATTGGGTTATTATACTTCATTGGAAAAATTGGGGGTTGTCAAAGTAAACACTAGAAAATATAATCAACTTTAAATGCAAAGGAGCTTTATTGTAACATATTGGCCCAGACTTTACAATCTCAACAGCAGTGAATACTAGCACCATAACTTTCAGAAACCCACTTAGATGTCAAAAGAGGAGTTGCAATTAAAACCAGATACTAAAGGTCTGCAGATGGGCAATTCATTCAGAAGCTATCGCAGAGCTGAAGACAGACCTCAAGGGGTGTGTCTTCAGCTTGGACATTCCTGACGCCACCAGACCTCTCCAGTCCATTTTCTTGCAGCTAGGAGAGCAAACAATAAGTAGGCTTGAATTTCAGATTTTATTTCAGTAGGATTTAGTTTGGCTGTTTAACCCGACAACTTTGTACAAACGTCTTATTTAAGAGAAATCATTTTACGAGTTCAAAAGCTGCTGCCAAACTTTGCAACATTTTAGTACACTAACCGCTAATACTGTAAAGTAGCAAGTGGCCAGTAATAGATTAGTAGTACCTGATTAAAGAATAATTAATTAGATAGTTAACATGAGTTGGATTTGATTTATTTCTTTTTCTTTACTGACAGAACTGTCAGTACTTTACACATGCTGAAGCATCTACAACTGCATTATTCCAGCAAAGGCCTGAGAGGAACATACTGTCCTTAACTAATCTAGCATCAGGCTTAATGAATTAGGAGCCTTTCCTATATTGAGATAAGAAACACACATTGAAGTGCTTCACTGTTTTCATATATAAGGCAAAGTGCGCAGATGGACAGACCCAATGGAATTAACCTTTACGATATTATTGACTGTCTAACTGTTAATAATTTTTTAAGATGAGATGATGCCCGATTTAAGTAAAAGAGGGTTTCAGTTGCCATTTTATTTGCGTACAACAATTAAAGGGACTCTTTATTAGGTTTTGGAATTAAGAATGAAAGATGATCTAATTGAAACGTATAAGATAAGGGGATAGCAGTAGATGGCAAAGTGAAAGTGAGACCACAAATAGATCAGCCATAATCTCATTGAATGGGGGAAGCAAACTCAATGGGCTGAATGGTTTATTCCAGCTTCTAATTCCTATGTCCTCTCAGGGCATGAACAGTGTAGCATCGGACCCAGGAACAGATGATGTGGGGATGCCAGCGTTGGATTGGGAGGGACAGCCGAATTTTGACATGATTCTCCACAGGCCTCGTCGGCTGACAGTGTCGAAGGCTTTCGTGAGGTCAACAAAGATTATGTAGAACTTGCAATTCTGCTCCTGACACCTCTCCAGAAGTTGGCACGCAGAAAAAATTATGTCAATAGTTCCGCGATCTTTGCGGAAGCAACAGTGTCTCTGGAAGCAGGCTCAACTCCAGATGAGTGAGCAAACGATTTAGTAGGACTCCTGCAAGGGTTTTTCCTGTGATGAAGAGCAGCGAGATTCCTTAGTGGTTGTTGCATGTTTTCCTATTGCCCTTCCTCTTGTAGAGGTGTATGATGGAAGCATCTTTAAGTTCCTGAGGAATGGATCCTTGCTTCCAAAAATTCTGGAACAACTTGGTGAGCTTAGAACATAGAACAATACAGCACAATCGGGCCCTTCGGCCCACGAGTTGTGCCGATCACATCTATCAATCCACAAACCTATCTATAACCTCCTATCCTATTCTTTTCCATATACTCATCCAGAAGTCTCTAAAAGACCCCAGTGAGTTTGCCTCAACAACCTCCGACGGCAGTCGGTTCCATTCACTCACCACCCTCTGAGTGAAAAACCTACCCCTGACATCTCCTTTGTATTTGCTTCCCTGCACCTTAAATCTGTGTCCTCTCGTAGTGACCATTTCAGCTCGGGGAAATAGTCTCTGAGAGTCCACCCTATCTATTCCTCTCAACATTTTATAAACCTCTATCAGGTCGCCTCTCAACCTACGTCTCTCCAGTGAGAAGAGTCCCAGCTCCCTCAACCTATCTTCATAAGGCCTGCCTCCCAATCCAGGCAGCATCCTTGTAAATCTCCTCTGAACCCCCTCAGTAGCCTCTACATCCTTCCTATAATGAGGCGACCAGAACTATGCACAATACTCCAACTGGGGTCTGACAAGAGTCTTATAGAGCTGCATCATTACCTGCTTCTCGATAAGTACAGGACCAGCAGCTTTGTAGATCTCTGTGGGTATGGCGTCTGTCCTTGGGGCTTTGCCACTGGATAGCTGGCTGACAGCTTTCATAACTTCGGCTACTACCAGTGGGTCATCCATGGCACTGCTGATATTGACCTGGGGAATCTTGTCTATTGCCTCTTCATTAATAGATGACAGTCAATTGAGAATGGCTTCAAAGTGTTCAACCCATCTCTGCAGGATCTGAGCCCTCTCTGTAATGAGAGTTGTACCATCTGTACTCAGGAGGGGGAAAACTTCCGAGAGATTGAGATCCATAGAGTGTGTTGACGGCTTCATAGAACCGTTTCAAGTTGTTTGTCAGTGTATCTCTGCATTTCATCTGCCTTGGTGCTCAGCCAGGCATCCTGCATTTTATGCAGTTTATTCTGGACTGTCCTGTGAGCACTGGTAAAAGCATTTTTCTTGGCAGCTGATGATGGATTGTTCTGACAGGCCTGATGAAGATGGTGCTTTTCAACAAGTAGAGCTTGTATCTACTCATCAGGTTTTCTGTCTTAAATTATAACATGAGCTAAAAAAATTCAGGAAACTGGAATAGTGCTTACATCATAGGGTACAGAAAGGGAAATGGAAGCAAGATTAGAACCTTTCCTTCCATATACAAATAAGAGACACTCCTACTCTCGTGCCTTAACCATATATTTAGAACTTACAGCCAAAGAGCAGATGTGAACATTATTTGTACATGCATGCATTGCTTTTGACTATCACTATGGTAAAATAAAACATGTAACCATACAAATCACTAACAGTTAAACATTAAATGAGATATAGCCTCACAAAAGAGAAAACAACGTTCAGTTCTGCAGGGCACCGTACCTTGAATTCTAGGTTTGTAACAGAGCAATCACTAAATGTTGATTTATAAGTTTTTAGGGAAGTAGAATCTTTTCAGACGTGAATTGTAATGGGAAATACCTTGACATAACACTTTGTGTAAAGATTCTTACTTGAAGATATTGACCTATATAAGATTTTCATTATTCCATTCATAAAAATTATATTTGAAAAGTGTTCTACAAATTGTAGTTGATATTGCTCATGAATAGGCCAGGTTTTCACTATGATACTTGTCAGAGAATGGCTTTGTGTCTGACACTTTAAAATAATTTAGCAAGTTGATCTCAGAAGAATAAACCACATCAGTCTTGTATTTTACATTGGGCTTCTCAATATCCTACATGTAAAAACTGATAGAACATGCAAATTAATGCGCAAATGTCACTGATGAAGAAATTTTAAATTCCATTAATGAGAATATATATATTTCAGTGACAATAGACAGCTATGGTTTAGAAGACAATTTCTGAAGCATGCAAGAAGTGTTTTTTTTTAGCATTTCTGAAAACTCACCAACAGACTGGTAGACTCCTGTTCATTTTCTGGTACATATGGATAATGTGTATAAAACATGTCATTTCGCACCATTTTCTTTCTCATTCGGCAGGGTCCCTCTGGCATTTCCAACATCCATTTATCGAGATGTGATCCGATTGGAGGCCCCCATAAGCCTCTCTCTCGCAACAGCTCATACTCTATTTGAGCCCATTCTTCACTTACGTATTTCAGGGCATTTTGCTGACGCTGCAAATAATAAAATTAATTGTTAACAACAGTGAAGACGGAGAGGGAAAATATATAAATAGTGCGTTATGAATACATCCTCATATTTTAACAGGTTGCCAGTTACCAGATACATCAACGCAAAGCAGTAATATAAAATTTCAATACAGCTGCTAAGGCCCAATTGTTAAAACTCAAACGGTGATCATCAATATGCAATACCGTTGCAGGAGCTGCAGTTCCAAAGGGATAGGGTTAAGGAACTGGAGATGCAGCTTGAGGATCTTCGTCTCATTAGGGAGAACGAGGAGATAATTGACAGGAGTTATCAACAGGTGGTCACACCAGAGCTACGAGAAGGCGGCGCGTGGGTGACTATCAGGAAGGGGAAAACTCGGGTGAAGAGCACACCGGAGGGTGCCCCCCTTCATAATAAGTATTCCTGCTTGAGTACTAATGGGGGGGACAACTCGTCTGAGGGAGCCAGCAGTGGCCTGCTCTCTAAACCTGAGCCAGTACGCAAAAAATCTAAGGAAGAGAGAGGAAAGGCGATACTAATAGGGGATTCCACTGTGAGGGGTTCAGACAGGCGATTTTGTGGACGCAGGAGAGAGTCGCGGATGGTGGTTTGTCTTCCTGGAGCTGGGATCCGGGATGTTTCTGGACGCCTCCCAGACATCCTGAAAGGGAAGGGTGAGGAACCTGAAGTTGTGGTGCATATAGGTACTGCAGACATAGGCAGGAAGAGGGAGGCAGTCATCAAAAGGGATTATAGAGAACTGGTAGGAAGCTGAGGAGGAGAAAAGCAAAGGCAGTAATTTCACGATTGCTGCCTGTGCCTCAGGAGAATGAGAGCAGGAATCAAATGAGGTGGAAGATGAATGCATGGCTGAGGGACCGGAGCAAGGGGCAGGGATTCAGGTTCATAGATCATTGGGACCTCTGTAGGGGCAAGTATGACCTGTACAGTAAGGACGGGTGGCACTTGAACCCTAGGGGGACTAATATCTTGGCAGGTAGGCTAGCTAGGGCTACTGGGGAGTCTTTAAACTAGAAAAGCTGGGGAGGGGGGGGGAAAACCGAAGGGGACGGTGAATAAGGAGGTTAGTTCCCAGGTAGGGAAGGACTGTAGGCACTCAGAGGGGGGTTTGGCAGGTGGTGGAAAAGGGAAATATCCTGGCTGAGGGGCTGAGGTGTGTCTATTTTAATGCCAGGAGTGTAGTAAATAAGGTAGATGAGCTTAGGGTGTGGATTGCTGCTTGGGAGTGTGATGTGGTGGCCATTACAGAGATCTTGGTTGTCTCAGGGACAGGACTGGGTACTTCAGGTGCCGGGATTCAGGTGCTTCAGGAGGGACAGGGTTGGGGACAAAAGAGGAGGTGGTGTGGCACTGTTGATCAGGGATAGTGTCATGGCTGTAGAGAAGGTGGAAGATGGGGAGGGATTGTCCACGGAGTCTCTGTGGGTGGAAGTTAGGAACAGCAAAGGCTCGATAACTTTGCTGGGTGTATTCTATAGGCCGCCCAACAGCGGCAGAGAACTTGAGGTGCAGATAGGGAAACAGATCCTAGACAGATGTAGAAATAACAGGGTTGTCGTAATGGGAGATTTCAATTTCCCAAACATCGACTGGAATATCCCAAGGGTAAGGGGTTTGGATGGTGTGGAGTTTGTTAGGTGTGTTCAGGAAGGGTTCCTGACACAGTACGTGGAAAAGCCTACGAGAGGAGAGGCTGTACTTGACCTGGTGCTTGCTAATGAGCCAGGGCAGGTGTCAGATCTCACGGTAGGTGAGCATCTTGGGAATGGGGATCATAACTCTATCTCTTTCACGATAGCGATGGAAAGAGATAGGATCAGCCAGGCTAGGAAGGTGTATGTCTGGAGTAAGGGGAAATATGAAAACATTAGGCAGGTAATTGGACGCATAAACTGGAAGGAGGTGTTCTTGGGGAAAAGTACAGAAGGGAAGTGGCGGTTTTTCAAGGAATGTTTGTCTAGGGCACTGCAAGACAACGTTCCGAGGAGTCAAGGAGGTTCTGGTAGGACGCAGGAACCGTGGTGCACGAAGGTAGTGGTGAACCTAGTTAGGAAGAAAAAAATGGTATATAAAAGGTTCAGAGAGCTAGAGGATGTTAGGGATCTAGAGGAGTACAAGGTGTGTAGAAGGGAACTTAAAAAGGAAATTAGGAGAGCCAGAAGGGGTCATGAGAAGGCCTTGGCAGTAAGATTAAGGAGAATCCCAAGGCCTTCTACAAATATGTGAAAAGTAAAAGGATGAGAAGAGAAGGGATAGGGCCTATAAAAGGTGAAGGGGGAAAAGTCTGTGTGAATCCGGAAGAAATGGCAGAGGTGCTTAACGAGTGGAAAGTGAACTGGGAGATTGCACTGCAGGTTTGCGGCATATGGAAAAGATTGAGTATGTGGATGTTAGGAAAGAGGATGCGTTAGACCTGTTAAATTCTATCAAGATAGACAAGTCGCCGGGACCGGATGGGATGTACCCCAGGTTATTGTGGGAGGTGAGGGAAGTGGTTGCAGAGCACCTGGCGATGATCTTTGCATCGTCCATGGAAACGGGAGAGGTTCTGGAGGATTGGAGGATTGCGGATGTGGTTCCTATCTTTAAGAAAGGGAACAGGGATAGTCCAGGAAATTACCGACCGGTGAGTTTGACTTCAGTGGTTGGTAAGCTGAGGGAGAGGCTTCTGAGGGATAAGATATATGAACATTTGGAGAAGTTTGGACTGATTAGAAATAGTCAGCATGGTTTTGTCAAGGGCAGGTCATGCCTTACGAGCCTAGTTGAGTTCTTCAAAAATGTGACTGAACACATTGATGAAGGAAGGGCGGTGGACGTAGTGTACATGGACTTTAGCAAGGTGTTTGATAAGGTCCCACATGCAAGGCTTCTGGAGAAGGTGAGAGGGCATGGGATCCAAGGGGCTTTGGCCTCATGGATCCAGAACTGGCTTGCCGGCAGAAGGCAGAGAGTGGTTGGGGATGGGTCTTGTTCTGCATGGAGGTCGGTAACCAGTGGAGTGCCCCAGGGATCTGTTCTGGGACCCCTGCTGTTTGTCATTTTCATAAATGACCTGGATGAGGAAGTGGAGGGATGGGTTAGCAAGTTCGCCGACGATACAAAGATCGGTGTTGTTGTGGATGGTCTGGAGGGATGCCAAAAGTTGCAGCGGGACATAGACAGGATGCAAGACTGGGCGGAGAAGTGGCAGATGGACTTCAACGCGGATAAATGTGTAGTGGTACATTTTGGCAGGAATAATGGGATGAAGGAGTACAATATAAGGGGTAGGAGTCTTAGCTGTGTCGTAGAGCAAAAGGATCTCGGGGTCCGGGTCCATAGGACTCTTAAATCGGCCTCGCAGGTGGAGGAAGTGGTCAAGAAGGCATACGGTGTACTGGCCTTCATTAATCGAGGAATAGAGTTTAGGAGTCAGGAGATAATGATGCAGCTCTATAAGACTCTTGTCAGACCCCACTTAGAGTATTGTGCGCAGTTCTTGTCGCCTCACTATAGGAAGGATGTAGAGGCTATTGAGAGAGTGCAGAGGAGATTTACAAGGATGCTGCTTGGATTGGGAGGCAGGCCTTATGAAGATAGGTTGAGGGAGCTGGGACTCTTCTCACTGGAGAGACGGAGGTTGAGAGGTGACCTGATAGAGGTTTATAAAATGTTGAGAGGGATAGATAGGGTGGACTCTCAGAGACTATTTCCCGGAGCGGAAATGGTCACTACGAGAGGACACAGATTTAAGGTGCAGGGAAGCAAATACAAAGGAGATGTCAGGGGTAGGTTTTTCACTCAGAGGGTGCTGAGTGAATGGAACCAACTGCCGTCAGAGGTTGTTGAGGCAAACTCACTGGGGTCTTTTAAGAGACTTCTGGATGAGTATATGGAAAAGAATAGGATAGGGGGTTATAGATAGGTCTGTGGGTTGGTAGATGTGATCGGCGCAACTCGTTTGTGCTGTATTGTTCTATGTTCTAATGAATATTTTTATCATGTCACTAGCTGGCGTTTTCAATTATATAGTAAACTGCAAACTCTGACACAAAATGCTCCTGATATGCAAATGTTGCAGAAAAATTATACTTTCTTTTACTGATTTCTTCCTCACTGTTCCTCTCAAAAATATTAATTGAATGTAATGATTTCACAGCTGTTTGGCATCACTCTCAGATAACATTATTTGAGCATCTACCTTTACAGAGTAGTGGCAAATAATCCAGTTGTGGGGAGAGCATCACGACAGGGTTCAATCCTTCTTCTCAGCATTCTCAATTTGTAGTTGATATTCCTCTTGAATAGGCCAGACTCTATTATTCCAACTGAGAGGTGCTTGATATCAATGAGGAACCCTGGTAGATCTCTCATTTCTTCCTTAGAATACTAGCTTTTTTAAAAACTCGAGATGTGGGCGTCACCGACTGGGCCAGCATTTAATGCCCATCCCCACGGGCCCTTGAATGGAGTTATTTGCTAGGCCATTTAAGTGTCAATTCTAATGCTCTCTGTTGCTGCAACTAAGGTCTTGGGATGGCACAGTGGTTAGCATTGCTCCCTCATAGCGCCAGGGCACTGTGTGGAATTTGCACATTTTCCCCGTGTTTGTCTGAGTTTCCTCCAGTGCTCTGGTTTCATCCCACAGTCCAAAGATACACAGGTTAGGCAGATTGGCCACACTAAATTGTCCCTTAAGCGTCAGGGGCACTATCTAGGGTAAATGCATGGAGTTATGAGGATAGGGCCACGTGGGATTGTAGTCAGTGCAGACTCAATGGACCAAATAGCCTCATGCTGCACTGTCGGATTCTATGATTCTATAAACTACCTAATTCAACCCAGAACCATATTCTCTTTATTGAGAAGGTAAATTTAAAGTGAAAGGCCAGTAATATTAAAGGATAGTACTTCTACCAGCTGTAGGTTACTGCAACCAGTCTATTTTCTGCTATCCCCCTTTCAACATTACCTTCCCTTCCCCTCATCAAACACAAATCTCTGCTGAAGGTACAATGATCTGATCCCCACACAATAAAAAATTCTGCTGAATACAATCTAGAGTTAAGTACTCTGTTATTATGCTCTCTCTGACCAAAATAAAAGCATTGTAAGCAGGTTTAACATTTGCAAGGAAGTCAACTGAAAATGCATCAGGCACAAATTGACATAGTGCCTTCAGTATGTACTTAAAAGTTTATACTTTTAAAAAATTCAACGGTTCATTAGTGCATCAGGTTATTCCAGCCCCAGCTAAACCAAGCAACAATTTTATGTTAACACAGGAGGCTAGCTGACCAACCATGCATGTGTTTGCCCTATGAAAGAGCTTTCATTTCCTTTTCCCATAGCCCTGAAAATCAACTTTTTCACGTTTATATTCAATTAGCTTTTGAATATTATTGAATTTGCTTCCATCATCTTTTCTAGTAGTGCAATGCAGATTACAACTTGCTTCATCAAAAAAGTCTTCTGTATTGCTTACTTTATCAATTTTCTTAGATCTGTGATCATTGGTTAGCAACCCTCATATCAGTTTCTCCTTTTTTTTTATCTAATCAAAATTACTCAGTGTTGAATTTCCCTGAATTGTCTTGCCCCAAGGAGAAAAGTCTCAGTTTTTCTAATTTGTCCACATAACTGGAATTCCTGACACCAAGTGTCATTTTAGCAGATGTCCTCTATAAAGGTTTTGACATCCTTCCTACAAGTGATGTACTTATTAATGGACAACTTCAGTACGCCAATTGAGGCCTAACCAATGATTCATAAATGTTTTAGAATGATTTCCTTACTTTTGCATTCTATTCAGAAAGTCCATACTTGTAACATCTTTATTAACTTCCCTGATATTTTTCAAACAAACATCCACATTTTACACTTACTTATTCCCTCCTCTTGACACCATGCAATCCTACAGCAGTGGAATGGACAACTAGCACCATTACTGATGCTTGAATGCTCTTGAATTCTCTTATTCTCCCATATGCTTCAATGCAACAAAACAGTTTCATTCAGAGAAACATAGAAGATAGGAGCAGAAAGGGATCATTCAGCCCTTCTAGCTTGCTCCACCATTCATTAAGATCATGGCTTATCATCCAACTCAATAGCCTAATCCTGTTTTGTCCCCCATAACTTTGATCTCATTTGCTTTAAATGCGACATCCTGTAGCCTCTTGAATGCATTCAACATTTTGGCATCAATTACTTCCTGTAGGGTAATGAATTTCACTGGCTCATTACTCTTTGGGTGAAGAAATGTCTCCTCACCTCTGTCCTAAATGATCTACCCTGAATCTTCAGACTGTATCCACTTCTTCTGGACTTCGCATCATTGGGAACATCCTCCCTGCATCTATTCTGTCCAGCCCAGTTAGAATTTTATAAGTATCTATGAGATTCCCTCTCATACGTCTCAACTCCAGCGAAAACAATCCTAACCTAGTTAATCTCTCCTCATACATCAGTCTTACCATCCCTGGAATCAGCCTGGCAAACCTCAAACATTTAATACAGCAAAAAGCCTTTTTTTAAAAATAGTGGTGTCCATTTCTTCACATATATTCTCAACCCGAATATCAAGCTGCACAGTGAAGATATTTTGTATTTGTGCACAAAGTTACAAATACATTTGAATGGACTATCAATGATTGTATATAGCATTCTAAGTATTGGGTTACTATGTTGAAACAGCAAGAAAGATGGAGCTAAGTGTTCCCACAAGCAATGGGTCAGATCAAAACTTTACAGTCCTGTCACATTCAGTCGTGATTGGAATTGGGCAATTAAACAACCAACAGGAGGAGGAGACTCCATAAACATCCCAACCCTCAATGAGGGGGAAGCTCACCATATGTTGTTCTCCTCCTGCAATCCCCAACATCACACGTCAGTCTTCAACCAATTCAATTCACTCCACATCATCAAGAAATGGCTGAAGGCATTAGATACCACAAAAGCTACAGGCTCTGAGAACATTTCAACAATAGTGTTGAAGACTTGTGTTCCAGAACTACCCAACTCTGTAGATATGCTATTCCAGTACAACTACAGCACTGGCATCTACTTGAAAATGTGAAAAATTGCCCAGATATGCCCTGTGCAGTAAAAACAAAAAAGGACAATTCTAACCCGGTCAATTACTGCCCCAGCTGTCTAATCTGGATTATCAGCAAAGTGGTGGAAGGGGTCACTGACAATGCTATCAAGATACACTTACACAAAAATAATCTGCTCACTGACATTCGGTTTGGGTTCTGCCAGAGTCACTCAGCTCCCTACCTTATTATAGTTTTGATCCAGATGCGAGTAAAAAAAAAGTGAGGACATTGACTGCCCTTGACTTGAAGCCGCATTTAACTAAGTGCAATTTCAAGAAGTCCCAGCAAATCTGATGTCAATGGGAAAATCTCCACTAATTGGGAATCATACCCAGCACAAAAGGTGATGGTTGCAATTGTTGGAGGTCAACTATTTGTGTCCTGAGACACTGGTGCAGGTGTTCTACAGGATAGTGTCCTTGGACCAACCATCTTCAGCTGCTTCATCAATGACCTTCCCTCCATCGTAAGGTCAACAATGGGGATTTCACTGATGATTAGTGTTCAGTAGCACTTGCTACACTAAATCAATCTTTGTCCATATGCAACAAAGCATGGACATCATTCAGGCTTGGGGTGATAAATGGTAACTAACATTCATGCCACATAGGTAACAAGTAATGACCATCTCCAACAAGATAGAATCTAACCATCTCCCCTTGACATTCAATTGAATTACCATTACTGAAGACCCATTATCAACTTCCAATGGGTTAGCATTGAGCAGAAACTGAACTGGGCCAGCTACTTGTAGCCGCTAGGGAAGGTCAGAGACTGAAAGTTCTGCAGCAGGTTTCCTACTCTCGAAAGCTTGTCCACATCTATAAAGCACAAGTGAAGAGTGTGATGGAACATGCTCCACTTGCTTGGATAAGTGCAGCTCCAAAAACACTCAAGTTTGACAAAATACCCGGGACAAAGCAGCCCACTTGACTCTCACTCAATTCACCACTTTAAGCATTCATTGCCTCGACCATTAACACACACTGGCAGCAGTATCCACCACATACAAGATGCAATGAAGCATTTCCCCCAAGTTCGTTCAACAGCCCTTCCAAATCCTACAGCACATAATGTCAGCAAATGCACTGCCATCTGCAAGTTGCCCTTCAAGGCGCACATCATCTTGACTTAGAACTATATTGTCATCCTTTTGCTATTGGTGATATTCTCTTCCTAATAACACTGTGGGTAAAGCTAAATCACATGGATCGTAACAGTTCAAGAAGGCAACTCATCACCACCTTCAAGGGCAATTAAGACTAGGCAATAAACGCAAGCCAAGCCAGTGACATTCACATTTCATTAAAGAAATAAAAAAGCATACTTTGAATAATGTTTTGGATTAAACAGAATAAACTAAATGCTTGAATGCCTAGATTATGAAAAGAATCAGATAAAAAATAAACTAGTTTTTAAAAAATAAGCATTTTTACCTCCTGATATTCTTTATATTGCATATCCACTAAATCCCGCACAACAGCGATATGTGTGAACATCCACTGGGAAATTTCCTTCAGAGAGAAAAACAAATCAATAGCAGTGTTCATGGAAAAAATGTCAACATTTTGTAAGGCAACAGAAACATTATGCTCCTAAAAGTAGTAGTTGCTTGACAGGAATCATAGCAAAAGCTGGGTAAATATTGAGCCTATTTCTCAGGCCTGTTAATGCAGCTTACGGGGAACACTTGCACTTTCATATACATTCAAGTCACTTCCCAGAATAAACCCAATAGTGCAGAACATAAATAGTTATACCTATTCCTGTGTGGCAAGAAGATAACTCTTATAGTTCACTGCCAGGTAATATTGGTATGTATGTAAATCACAGAAGCAGCCCCTGGAGTAGGTCTACTTTATACGATCACACTTCAGGAGTAAATAAGCTTAAAGAGATTGTGTCTGAAGTTTTATTCTGTCCAAGTCTATACTTATTTTGACCTCTAAAATGCAATATAGCTTTAGCATCAGTTGAGGCCCACAGGACTGTCAAGTAAGATGCCTTGAAATATTCCCCTTTTTCCTTCGAGCATTCTTCTTGCTGATATTAAGTGAAGTTGGATACTATTGACAGGAGATTGAGTTCTTACCTTTTTTTTTTTACGGATTTCTCAGTTCACCAAATTGTACCAAAAATTAACTATTATCGCAATGACAGACATATGGGATGCAGACTAAAATGAAGTTAAAGGGAGAAACTCTACCTGTGAGGTGAGGTTATTTTTACAGATGCCACTTTCCTTTCTATTTCGCCTGGATCCAGTTAACTTTGACAGGCCAAACCCACTGCTCACTCGTGACAGTTTTGATTGTGTTACAGGAGCTATAGTTGTTTCACCCCTACTAACATACTTCTTCTCATGGGCTATCCAAGAGAGAAAGAAAGCAAAAATGTGTTAAATTTCCAAATAGTATGCCAGAATTTTCAACAGTATATAAATATGCATTAGCATTCCATTAACCCTTGTATAGCAATATCATAAAAGCCAAATTAATAGTGAAATAAGAAAACAATTTATAAATATCAAGCTACATTATTTCAATTATAGTTTTTCTCATCACAGGAGAAAGAACAAAGCAATATTTATAGTCCATCCAATATTAACTAATTTATGTACAAAACATGGCAGAATTTAATTAAAGATGAACAAGCAAAATACCGTGAAAATCTGAATAAAAACAAAAAAATGCTACAGACCCTTGAGGCAGGCAACATCTGTAGAAAGAATCACAGTGAATGCTTCAAGTTGACAACTATATGTGAGAACTGGATAAATATGATCTTTCTCCATCAGATGCAAGAGGCCCATCATAAAATTACTTTGGACAGTCCTAGCCGGCAACAGTCAACAGCACAAAATGGTACATGATGTGGCAATTTCATCCAGAAGGCTCAACGAAGGTTGGCACGTGAATAAGAATTGTTTACACCAGTGTAGTGGTGATACATTTTTAATATAATCCTGGCAACAAGTGAGGCATACAAAATTGCCGAACAAGTTTCTTGAAAATTTCCCTCAGCAGCTATGCTTCAAGAAAACCTGAAATCTGGGAACTGGCAAGGGTCCTCCACTGCTCCACTGACTGGAGTCACACCTAGCACAAAGAAAGATTATCTCAACACAGGGAACCCTTTAAATAGTGTCCCAAGCTTGATCAGGCCTTCCCTCCAATATAAGGTTAGAAGTGGATTTTTGCTGATGACTGCAGTGCTCAGTTCCATTTGTAACTCCTCTGATAATTAGTCCATGCGCACATCTAAGAAGACCTGGAAAACATTCAAGCTTGGACTTGCATGTGGCAAGCAACAGCGGATGCCAGACAATCACCATCTCCAACATGACAGAATCTAATCATCATTCCATTGACATTCAACGATATTATCATCACTGAATACCCGATCATTAGCTTCTGGGGGAGGTGACCATTTATTCAAAACTTAAAGATCAGCCGTATAAAAAGTAACAGGTCAGGTATTCTGCAAGAAGTAATTCAACTTCTTGACTCCCCAAAACCTTGTTACCATCTAAAAGACACAAGTCAGATATACGATGGAATGCTCTCCAATTGCCACAATGAGTGCAGCGCCAACAACACTCAAGAAGTTCAGTAACACTCACGACAAAGTAGCAGACTGACTGGCACCCCATCCATCAATCACCTTAAATAGTCATTTTCTACATCACTGCCATAGTGTGCTACAATGTGTACCAGCTATATGTGTACTACAGCAACTTGGCAAAGTTTCTTCGACAGCATCTCCATAACCTAGGAAGAACAAAGGCAGCAAGTTCATGGCAACACCATTATTTGCAAGGCTCCCTACAAGTCACACACAATTCTGACTTGAAAATATATTTCCATTCCTTTATCGTTGCTGGGTCAACATTCTGGAACACACTTTCAAGGCATAATGTTAGTGTAGCAACACAACATGGATAAAGCATTTCAAGAAGATGGCTCACCATCACCTCCTTAAGAACAATAAATATTGATGGTAAGGCCCTTATCTCATGAATGAATAATAAAAAGAAATGCAAGTGCTGCTTGTTGTCAGCTAAAGAGGGTGAAATTCACTATTAACAACATCATTTTTGGCACAATATAACATATTCAAAAATATTTCAGTAAATAAAAATGCAATACTGAACAGGATGGTTAGGGGACCGAAACCAGAGGAAAAGGCATAAGTGGAGAAAACAGTTTCTGGAATTTCCTCTGTTATAGCAGACAACTGAGATGTTCCCCCATAGAAATTTACATTCTCTAATTTTAAAAGCCAAGAATAAAAATACAATTTTTTTCCTTTACTAGGGTTTTTTTTCTATATATCCCATTTCATGGGCAAAGAACATGAGAACATGCCCTTGTTAGATATTCATAGTAGCTCCCTTCTGTGGATTTGCCTGTCACAGAGCTTGTTAGTTTGGTGCTGCAGCACCTTCACAGTCTTTTGCTCAAAAACATTGTGATTAAACAGGGTATCACCATAAATAGAATCCAGATTTGTGAATGCTTTAAGAGATGCAGCAAAGGCGGTCTGATACACACATGACCTCTAGCATAGCAATTTAGATGTTATTTTCTGTGTTCCTGACATTTCCAACATCTGAGCATTACTTCTATAATTACAGGAAAAGACACAATAGAACAGAAATTAGGGCAGAACTGTAGACTGACTCCTCAGTGAAAACAGAATGAATGTCTTTAAGGAAGTCATACAAAATCCTATGCACTAGTGGGATAAGTGAAGGTGCACTGATCCTCCAGTTGAGAGTTCATACTATCAAAATTTTCCTGACCAGTCATTACATCTACAAGACATCATATTTTTTCCATGATTTTCTTAGGTTTCACCCAACAATCAGTTGCATCTTTTACTCTCCATTAAAAAAATCAGTACATCTACAACAGAGTACTCATTTCAAGACTGGCAGCAATGTTCTGATTGCATATTCTATTGCCAATGAAGCCTCCCAACCTCTCACTTTTCTGGTTTGAACTTGCTGGTGAATTAGAAAGAAAGCTACTAAACAAAATTTCACTAATTAGACGAGATCCTGATGTAATATTCTTACTGACTGCAAAGCTCTTTCACGTAGGGTCATGGTCAGTGTCATTATCCTACCCCCTATTCAAGCTATTAGCATTCGACCATTTATCATTCTGTTGTATCTGAGATTAGACATATTATGGGATAATGGCCAAAATAACCCAAACATTCTTGGCATTGATTCATTCATGCTCCACTCTCATCTCTAAAAAGACAGACCGAGGAGTACTGAATGCTAGATATGATTTGATTTTTTTTCACAATTAAAAAAGCTCCTAAAAAGATAAAACATTAACTGATCTTTAAACCCATCCTCTCAGGACTGGAACAGGCATTAGCAACATGAAAATATACATCTCTTTCTGAGCCTGAGGTTACAAATGCCAACTTGACTATCCGGAGTTAACGGACTCTTTGCAGATCCCTAAAATTTTCCATCCCATCCCAATGAAGTCTATGGTAGATGGCACTGGAAAATCTTGCTCAAAGAATATAAATGCTGAGACATAACGCTCACGTTTGGAATACTCAAACAAATTTTAGGTGCTACATTCTGAAATAACATTGAGGCAACAGAATTAGAACAGCATTAGAGTTGTTGTTTTAGGTGAGTTAAACAAAAAGGAACAAAATCATTTTTGTTAGAACAGAAATAGTATTAACAGGTTATTCATGTTGCTAACTACTCAGGACAGGGGTGACTCTGAGCTGACAAGATAGTCAGTGAATATTATGAATGGACAAGATAAATTGCTCATGATGCATGGGAGGTTTGAAATAACAAAAGAGAATGCATATACAGTGTTAAATGTAAAGAATTCACAACAGTGATAGGAAAAGCTAGGCTATGAAATGCACAATCAGGCTAACTGAACTGGATTAACAGGGCACCATGGTCCCCAACCACTCTTGCCCCCACTCCTTCCAACCAGGGTAAAAAGTCAGGGTGGAGCCCATTCATAATCCTAATGGTTGTCCCATATCAGTTTAACACTGGAAGCCCCAATAACTGCTGTCAGGTAAGGTACTCGGGAGGAAGGCCTGCCTTAGAGAGTTGCTAATCAATCAAATGATTGGCAACTCTGTTGTTTTAACTGCTCTTGATGGACATGATGGCCATTGCTGGGATGACATGCAATCTTACTACACTGAGAAACCTAGAGGTCAGGAGTCTTAGCTAATGGACAGTCAGTTTCAAGAGGTCAGGCAGGATGGGTCAAAGGTGTGGAAATGCTACTGATGGGCTTGTGAACCCACAAAGGAAGTCCCACCTGTTTGGTTTTTAATCTTTAAACTGTCTAGGAGAGGAGCATAAAATCACCAATTGAATCAAGCAGAGACCACGACAATATTGAAGAATATTGGCTGGATTGGTGATTGAAGTAAAAGGGGATAATGAAGCCATGGTTGGCACATGAATTTCTGACTACTTAAGAGAATTATCTCCAATATGGCTTGGTTGGGCCACAAGGACAGCTTAAATGTTGTAAATGTAATGTTCTTACACTTAGTTTAACCATTCTCCTTATTCTACTTAGGTACTCCCTTGGGATTGAGGACGACTTACTTCCACTTCAATTCCATGAGTTCTGAGATGGCTGCTGAGTCCAATATGGCGAACGTAGACTGCCAAATGCAGGGAAGGTAATGCCTACAGGATCGGATAGAAGTTTGTTGTGTGTTCGCTCCGACCCCTTGACTTCACCTCTGTGTTTCTGACAAACTCTTGATGCGTTCAGTGCCTTCCCAAATGAACCTTCACTATTTCAGTCGGCTATTTCAAAAGGCTAAGGAAATTCAGCATGTCTGCTATGACTCTTATCAACATTTACAGGTGCACCATAGAAAGCATCCTTTCTGGATTTATCACCACTTAGTATGGCTCTGTCCCAAGACTGGTGGCATAACGGACAGGGAAGGTTATCTCGGATTGTAAGGATCTTGATCAATTGGGCCAGTGGGCTGACAAATGGCAGGATGTTTAATTTAGACAAATGCGAGGTGATGCATTTTGGTAGACTTACTCAGTTAATGGTAGGGCGTTGGGGAGAGTTAGAGAACAAAAAGTTAGGTACAGATTCATAGCTCCTTGAAAGTGGGCAGAGTGGTGAAGAAGGCATTCAGCTTGCTTGGTTTCATTGATCAGGACATTGAATACAAGAGTTGGGACATCTTGTTGAAGTTGTACAAGACATAGGTAAGGCAACGTATGGAATACTGTGTACAGTTCTGGTCAATCATAACATTATTAAACTAAAAAGAGTGCAGAGAAGATTTAGTAGGATGCTACCAAGACTTGAGAGATTAAGTTATAAGGAGAGGCTGAATAGAATGGCACTTTTTTCTGTGGAGCATAGAAGGCTTGGAAGTAATCTTAATGAGGGCTACAAAATAATGTGGGGCATAGGTCAGCTAGATAATCACTATCCTTTCTCAAAGGCAGGGGAAACTAAAACTAGAAGGCATAGGTTTTGAGGTGAGAGGGGAGAGATACAAAAGTGTTCAAAGGGGCAATTCTTTCACACAGAGTGGTGAGTGTCTTGAACAAGCTGCCAATGACAGTAGTTGAGGCAGTTACAATTTTATCTTTTAAAAAGCAGTTAGACAGTTATACGGTTAAGATGGGTATAGACGGATACAAGCCAAAATGTGGGCAATTGGGAGTAGCTTACGGGTTTAAAAAAAGGCACTAATGGACAAGTTGGGCTGAAGGGCTGTTTCCATACTGTAAACCTCTATGACTGCAAAAAATTACAAAGGGTTGTGAATGAAGTCCAGTCCATTAATGCAAACCAGCCTCCTATCCATCAACTCTGACTATATATCCTGCTGCCTTAGAACAGCAGCCAGAATAATTAAGGACCCAAGGCACTGGACATACTCCTTTTCACCTTCTTTCTTCAGGAAAAAGATACAACAGTCCCAGATCACTTATCAACTGGTTCAAGAACAGCTTCTTTCCTCTTGCCATCAGATTTTTGAATGGATCTGCCTTATATTAAAGTTGATGTTTTGCCACACTCTAGCTATGACTAGAACACTGTATTTGGCACGTTCTCTATGAATAGTGTACTTTGTCTCTATAGCATGCAAGAAATAATAATTTTCACTGTATATCAATACATGACAATAATATATACCAATATCAGACCATAATAAACCAAATCTAAAAGACTGATCAACAATTAAATGTTGTCAATTCGAGAGAATGGGATAGTTGGCCTTTCTTAACAACCTATTCCAACCTTGGACAGCTGTCGGTGATTTTGTATGAGTGATCGTCAGATTTTAGATTTAGACTTGAGGAACTGAGTAGGCTCTGGAGAGGAGGGGTACATATGCTGCTAATCACTGGTGCCCATGCAGTCAGGGGAGTTAGGCTCAGACTGAATTTTCTCAAATGTTTGCCTTGTCTCAACATGCTTGCTAACACACACACACACACAATGTGGGCATTCCACTCTGGAATAAAGTTAAAATGTTCAAGGTCTGATTGCCTTGGGGCAAGAGTCCAAATCTGCGTGGCTTTTTTTGCAAGTTGGGTCATGCAGTACATGCCTGCCCATAGCTATGCTTTGGCCCTCCTGTACAAGTACTGGCCCACTAAAGTGCACCATATTATTTTCAGAGCACATTTTCCCCCTTGTAAGTGAAAAGTATATGGTGATTGAGCTTGGCACAGTACAGATGCAGGTAAAGTGGTGTGGTGCAGTAAATAGTGTTCCTGCTTCTGAGCCTGATGTTTTAGGTTCAAGTCCCAGTCCATGAATCGGTGATTAAGGAAGGGGTGTTCGTAATGTGGCCATCAGGTTGAGTATCAGCCGACAAAATAGGTACAGGAATAGGCCAAATGACCAATCAAACTTGTTCTGCCGTTAAATGGGATCATGGCTGATCTATGGCCTAATTCTACCTAGCTGCCGTTGGCCCATATCCCTTAATAGATTTGCTTTACAAAAAAATTATCTTAAGATTTAAAGATAGCAACTGATCCAGCATCAAGTGCCATATGTGGCAAAAGAGTTCCAAACCTCTAACATCCTTTGTATGTAAAAGTGCTTCCTGACATCTCATCATAGAAATCACAGAAACCCTACAGTACAGAAAGAGGCCATTTGGCCCATTTGACCACAATGCCACCAGATCCTACCCCTATATCCCTACATACTTATCCGCTAATCCCTCTAACTTGTCTTCTGAATGGTCTGGCCCTCACTTTTGACTATTCTCCTAGTTCTAGGATCTTAAACCAATGGAAATAGATTATCTATATCTACCCTGGCAGTTCCTGTTAGAACCTTGAAGATTTTAATCAGATCATCCCATAACCTTTGAAATTCTAGTGAAAGGTTCAACTTGTATCTCTCCCTCATAATTAAGCCCTTGAAAGTTCAGGTATCAATCTTGTAAAACTACACTGCATTCCTCCAAGGCCAATTCACCCTTTTCTAAGATGTGATACCCAGAGCAGCTTAAAGTACTCCCAAGTGGACTCTAACCAGGGCTTTGCAGCAAAGGCTAATATTTCATTAGTCCTCTGGATTATTTAACACCCAATGATGGGATTTTAAAGATCTATAAACTTGAATCCCCCCTCCCAAAAATCATTATGGGGACACAGTGGTGTAGTGATATTATCACTGTTCTAGTAACCCAGAGACCCAAGGCATTGCTGGAGTTCAAATCTTATCACGGCTGATGGTAAAATTTGAATTCAATAACAAAATCTGGAATTAAAAGTCCAGTGATAACCTTGAAACCATTGTCAGTGGTGGTAAAAGCCTATCTATTTCACACATATGTCCTTTCCTGTTTTACCCCATTATCTTTAATTCCGTTACTGATTAAAAATCTGTCCATCTGTCTTGAACAGACCAGTAAAGAATTCCACAGATTCACTACCTTCAGAGACGAAATTCCTCATCTCTGTCTTAAATGGGTGACATCTTGCCCTGGATTATGTCCTTTTGTCCAACAAGAGGGTGTAATCTACTCTCTCATAAAGGAAATAACATCATCTCTGTATTTGCATTGTCAAGCTCCTTGACAGTCCTACCTTTCAATAAATTTGCCTCTCATTCTTCTAAAATTTCTTGAATACAGACCCAATCTATTCAATCTCTCCTCAAAATAATCTCTCCATACCCAAAATCAACTAAGTGAACCTCTTCTTGATTTCCTCTCATGTCAGTATATCTTTCCTTGAGTAAGGGGGTCAAATTTTTCAGAATTCAACTGCCACTGTGCATTGATGTCAGAAGGTTTTCAAATTAAACAGATTGCAGTACTTTGTTCTCCTTTATTTCTCCACGCTGAATGGTTGTAAGTGTTGTCAATTTCAATTTAATTTGAGAAAACATGCGCCACTTAATGCAAAATGTAATTTTCTGTTAACAAGGTTCTTTTGTGTGACTAGAAAATGCACATATTACAAGTGAACTAGTTGGTGCTAATTTACTGGAACTCAGATTTAAACTCGGAAATGAAAGCAGGAGTCATGCACCAATTGGACATGTCACTGTTAATTCATTTACACTTAGTACTGATGTTTGCAGCGCATATTTAATCTTTTGGATGCTGCTGCCTAGATATTGCATATGGCCAGGTTCAAAGAAGTGTTACTGATTGCGTTATATTAATGATTAAGTTGTGTGTAATTATCTTGACAAAGCAGTGGTTGCAAAGTGCATCATATTGAAATCTGAGTTTTTGATGGGTTTTATAAATAGAGAAATACAAAGCCAAGAAGATTAGTTAAACCTACATGAAACAGTCTGACCGCAATGTGACTATGATTCCCAATTCTGAGCACCCAAAGACATGAGGAATGGGTTAAGGAGTAGGGAAGGATAAGGTAAGGGTCCAGAAATAGGAGAAGCATTAGGGACCCTGCTTTTGCTCCTGGGCCAGGGCTGGACTTGTGTTGCATTATTTCAGAACATTATGCGTCAGTGCTCCAATCCTCCTAATGCTCATATTCTCAATTCTATGTAGGGTTACTTGTTCGCTTCATGACTTCTTAGGCTTTATTGGTAAGGCACTGAATACATAAGTAAGGAGGTCACATTGAACTTGTATAAGGCAATAGTTAGTCCTCATCTGGAATACTGCGTCAAATTCTGTTCGAGGAAGGATGCAAAGAAGATTGATCACAATAATTCCAGGCATAAAGGACTGTAACTATGACAGTAGATTGGAGAGGTTGGAACCATTTTCCTTGGGAAAAAAAGTTGAGGGGAACTTGATGGAATTTTTCAAGATCCTGAGGGGTACTTACAAAGTAATTTGTGAGATCCTGTTCCCACTTAAGACAGCATTGAGGAGGGGGCCCTAATAGATTTCTCAATCTGGAAGGGAGTCAAACTAGACTTGGTATTGGAGAATGAGTCAAACCAGCTGATCAGTGTTTCAGTGGGGTAACATTTTGGTTTAGGGACCATAATGCCATAAGTTATGGTGAAGGGCAAGAGTGGCCCTTGGATGGGGGTACTTAATTGGGCGAAGGCCAATTACATTCAAATTAGACAGGAACTGGGAAATATGAATGGGGAGCAGCTATTCGAGGACAAATCCATGTCTGGCATGTGGGAGGTTTTTAAAGGCCAGTTGATTGGCATGCCGGAGAGGCATGTCCTGCAAAAATGACAGAAATGTCAAGATTCAGGGACCAGGGATGACGAGGAAAACTGTAAATTTAAAAGGAAAAACGAAACATACGATAGGTCTAGGCATCTAAAAACTGACAAAGCCCGAGGATACTGAAAGTAGGAAGAAACTTAAACACAGAATCGGGAGGGCTAAAACGGGCACGAAATATCTATAGCAAACAGGGCTAAGGAGAATCCCAAAGCTTTTTCTGTATACATCAGGAGCAAGAGGATAGCAAGAAAAAGACCTGGCCCATTCAAGGACAATGGAGGGAAGTTATGCATGGAGTCACAGGAAATGGGCGAGATCCTTAAGTATTTTGTATCAGTATCCACCAAGGAGAAGGACATAACAAATGTTAGAGGTCAGGCAATGGTGTGTGAATGCTCTGGTGAATGTCAATATATCGAAGGAGGAAATATTGAGTAAATTGCATTAAGATAAACAAGTCCCCGGGGCAGGATGGGATCTATCCAAGGTTATTGTGGAAGACAAGGGAAGAAACAGCTGGGGCCTTAACAGATATTTCATATCTTCTTTGACCATAAGTGAGATTCCAGAGGACTGGAGAGAAGCCAATGTTGTTCCCTTGTTTAAGGAGGAAGCAGAGACAAATTATAGGACGGTAAGCCTGATGTCCTTAGTTGGCAAGCTTTTGGTAGAAGATATGAGAGACACAATATATGCACATTTGGAAGAAAAAGGACTGGTTATTGACTGGCAACATGGTTTTGTATAGTGAATGTCCCTTCTCACCAATTAGATTATGTTTTTGGAGAGGTGACAAATGGAATTTGATATTGCGTTTGACAAAGACCCACATGGCAGACTGGTACAAAAATTGAAATCACATGGGATTCAGGGTGGGCTGGCTAGATGGATACTGAACTGGCTTAGTTATAGAAAACAGAGTAGCAGTAGAAGGATTTTTTTCAGAATGAATACCTGGAGCTAAGTAGTATGCTGCAAGGATCAGTACTGGAACCTCTGGTGTTTGTAGTATACATAAATGAACTGGAGGAAAACGTGGGTGGCCTGATTAGTAAGTTTGCGGATGACACAAAGACTGGTGGAGTTGCTGACAGTGCCAGGTATGGTCAAAAGATACAACAGATTATAGATAGATTGAAAACTTGGATACAGAAATGGGAGATGGAGTTTAATCCAAATAAATGCGAGGTGATGCATTTTGGAGGATCAAATTTAGGTGTGAATTATACTGTAAATGGCAGGAAAGGAACATTAACATGCAAAGGGATCTGTATGTGCAGGTCACAGTTCCCTAAAAGTGGCAATACAGGTGGCCAAGGTGATTAAGAAAGCATACACATGCTTGCTTTAATTTGCTGGGGCACTGCGTAAAAAAAGTTGGGAAATCATGTTGCAGTTATACAAAACCTTGGTTAGGATGCATTTGATATTGTGTGCAGTTCTGGTCACCACACTACCAGAAGGATATGGAAGCTTTGGAGAGTGTGCAAAGAAAGTTCATCAAGATATTGCCATGTCTTGACAATATTGGCTATGAGGAGAGGTTGAATGAATGATGATTGTTTTCATTGAAAAGACGGAGGCTGAATAGAGACCTGATTGAGATCTACAAAATTATGAAAGGCATAGACAGATGGATAGCCAGAGACTTTTTCTAAGGGTGGAAGTGTCAATTACAAGGGGGCACAAGTTCAAGGTAAGAGCAGGAAAGTTTAAGGGAGATGTGCATGGGAAATTTTTTATGTAGAGAGTGGTGGGTGCTGAGAACACACTGCCAGAAGTGAGAGGAACAGGCACATTAGCAACATTTAAGAGACATCTGGATGGGTACATGAATAGGAAGGGAATAGAGGGATGTGGACTGAGTAAGGGCAGAAAATATTTTTTAAGTTAGGGCAGCATGATTAGCAGACTTGGAGGGGCAAAGGGTCTGTTCCTGTGCTGGTATTTTTCAATGTCTTTTGCTCTAGAGAGCATAGATACAAAATATTGGCAAAAGCAGTAAAACTGATGAGGAAGTTGTTTTTGGACAGGAAGGTGGTTGGAGTCTGGAATGGACTTTCTGGTGAAGGCAGGCTCAATCAAGACAGTCAAAAGGAATTGGATCACTCCCTGAAAAAAAAGAATGTGCAGGGTTATGGGGAAAAGGCAGAAACAGAACACATCTTTCAAAGAGCCAGTGGTGGACACTTTGGGCCATATGCCACCCTTCAGCACTGTAAGGATTCTGAGATTCTGTCCCAGTCGTTGTCTTTTCTCAGATTTGTTTGTTGGCTCCCTCTACTGTTTTCATTACAAAACTTAGTTCTAGTCTTGGCTTCCACTGACACATCCAGTGGCTCTTAGCTTATGCTACTGTACTATCACCTTAATTTGTGCATGATCAATAGTACACAAATTTATTGGTTTGGTTTTTGCCTTTAAATGTTGTTACTTTCCTCACCTTTTAACTTTTCTGCTTTCCTACACTTATTTTTCGTGTTTTAACTCATTCTCATACGATAAAGAGCAGCATGAATACAGCTGCCATCCTGAAGAGTGGATAGAAAAATGTGAAACAAGGATGCTAATTTCAACGAAACATTAAATACAAAGGCCATAACTTATCCAAGGCATTGCCATGAGGCATTCTTAGTAATACTTAATGAAACTGACAACATGCAATTAAAGTTTTACTGTCAAATTATAAAACAAGTAAGAAAGCTATCCAATAAAGTTACTGGAATTAATTTTGCAAACTAGTTTCTTAATTTGTGTGTGTGTATATATAATTTTTTTGAATATTGTACTTAATTCACTTATAATTTTAAACTTCTCTGAAGGCAAGATTGATCAATAATAAGTGAATTAAGTACAACATTCAAAAAAAATTACACACACCTCTTTAACTCCTTATTTGGTGGGGAGGTATGTGATGTGATCTGCGTGCCTCCAGCACCTACAGGCATGGCTGTTGGGTACATACTCAGATCAGTGCAGCAGCACCTTATTAGATTTTATTGATCAGGGTTATCAAGCTCTGATCGATTAATTGGCAATAACCAAAAAGGCCATGAAACCAAATGAGGTTTAAAGGGTGCTGTACAACTGAAGAATCTCTCTCTCCTCAATGAAAGAACAACAACAATGATAAACATTGCCAGCATCAACCAGCATGAGGAGGGCCACATACTAAAGGAAGACCAGAGCCAGAGTATCAGAACAGGTCAAATGACCTGACTACGCAGAGAACTAAAGAGACCAACTAGAAAAAAGCAAATATCTGCCTGAGCACTTGCCAATCACTCAAAAGTTTAATCAAAATCTAGTATTAGGCTTGAACGTTAGTATTCTGTAAGATAACTTAGTATTGATTGTGTGGGTGATTAATAGTTGTGTGAATAAATATTACATTTCTAACAAGAACGCTACTCAAAATTCTTTGTCCATCCTATAAAGGGTTAAAAACAGACTGTGTGGCAGGCAAAGGCACAACAGCTATACTTAGTTATTTTCCTTTAACACTATTTTTAAAAGTTATAGGAGATCATAGAATTCTTAAAATAAATTCCAATTAAAATGCTGCAGTAGTTCCTTACCCATATGATTTTGCCAGCATTTTGAAGCAGCATCCTCAATGAATGGTCGCGCAGTTGACAAATCCACTAGTCCACGTTCATTTGTAGGTAGTGTTACTTTGAAAATCTCCTCCAAAGCTTGTTTCTTATTGACAATTAGTTCAGTCCAAACCCGATTCACAGCTTTGAGGAGAAGTTGCCGACCTAAAAATGAAAGTTCCAAGTTTTAAAAAAGGTACAATGTTTATATTTTCTGAAATACTGTAGATGTAAAAAGAAATGGGCTGAAATGAAAATTGGTTTGCAATAAAAAAATGCTAACATTCATTTTCCTCAGACATCCTATTCCTATGCCTTTTTATTTGCACAAATCAACATGTTAGAAGAAAACATTGATTTCAATGAATGCAAATTAGATTTAAAACCAATATTAGTTTTGTTTAAAGCCCAAGTGGGATACTTTATTGGAATAATTTATCATACCAGTTAAGGGGGCTAGGACATGAGCAAAATTCAAAATGGAATAAGTTACCAATTTGGAACTGTTATATACTGAATTCCACGCTTAACCTAGAACTCTCTCACTTCACCCTTTCTCTTCTGAAAGGGAAGAATCAATACAAACCACTGGATTCCATCTACTACTTATCAGGAACTGTTCTCTCCATTGAATCCCCACAGTTCAGAAGGAAACCATTTTGCCCATCAAGTCTGCAACAACTCTCCAAAAAAGCATCTTTGCTCGGCCCACTCCATCCTGCTCTATCCCCATAACCCCTGCATTTGCCATGGTGCATCTATCTAACCTATGCATATTTGAACAGCAATGGGCAATTTAGCATGGCCAATCCAGCTAACTTGCACATCTTTGCACTGTGGGAGGAAACCAGAGCACCCAGAGGAAGCACAGACATGAAGAGCATGTGTAAACTCCATACAGATATCCAAGCCTAGAATCAGGCCTGGGTCTCTGGCATTCTGAAGTGGCAGTGCTAACAACTGTGCCACCATGTCACTCTCTCCTCCCTTTTTGAATGCAACAACCTATTGGTGCATAATTTTATAGGTGGTGGTTAGCATATTGCATCTTTCCCAATTAATAAGGAAAACTCAACAGTGCTGCAAATTATTTGACTAAGGAAACATAACAACCAAGTTTGGTTCATGACATGCACAATTCTAGGTGTGACTAATGGGAAGTATACATAATTTGGAGCACTGATTAATTTTCTTTTTTTTGGTATGCGTAGCTTAGCTATTTATTGAGGACATCGAGTGAGTCTTCAGTTAAGCCTCACATTGTGATCCTGACTGAACCTTACTCAAAGATTGACACCACAACAAAAAATAAAAGTTCATACTTGGATACCTCAAGGAACTGATATACATTTGACACTTTTGATATACGTTATACATATATCCACAGATGGCTTTCCTTATAAAAGTGGGACAGCTCTTGTAGATATGATCCTTGATGCATGCTTGAAATCTGTTGTGATTGGTAGATATAAAAGTTGAATACATATATACATCTTAGATTGTGTTCTTCAGAGACTGGGGCATCTCACTTTGGATAAATATTAAAAATATGATGGAGTAATGACTAAAAATCTGGACAGGCTACTTGTAATGGAGTGTTGGGGCAAAAAGAGGGAGAAAAGAAACATTGAAGGTTGGAGGGCAAAAGAGGGGAAACTGGGAAGGAAGGAGGCAGAATGGAGTGATTCACAGAGGAAACAAAGAAATTTTGATTACCCCACTTCTAATAGCAACACAGTTACATCATACTCATAACTAATAGTAAAATAACAACAATGAGGCACCTCTCAATCAATAATAATACATCACTTATAACCTATTGATATGCACCAATAAATTATAGCTCAAATCATCTTGCATTGAACCATGTGCAGTCAGCATCCCCTGTCGATATCACTTAAAACAGGCCTGATCCCTCTCCATGTCAAGAATTTAGGTGGTGTTGACAGCTCTGAACCGAGAGCCTCAATCAGAATGATCTGTATTTGAAAGTTATATGTTCCTGATTCCTTGTTTGTTTTCTTTTGCATGGATCACCATTCTCCATGTCTCTCCCAGAGTTCCATTCCCAGCTCCACATCTTTTCCAACCAACATTTCCCAGTCGCCATTTAATCGCCCAGTCTCCACCTCTCTCATTCTAACTGGAGTCCCTCTGATTTTAGAATTCCTCCAGAATTCAGGCTCCTAATGATTTCAGAGCACCACCTAGTCCCTAACTTCAGATCCCTTGCATGGTTAGGGACTTTATGACTCCATATTCCTGTCTCTCCAATTCCTGTTGCCTGCGTCCCATTGCAGCTCTCTGTTGGTGGTCGGACAATATCACTGAGCCTGAAGCTTTAACAGTGGCCAGTGACATTGTGGAGCGTGCGCACTGCAGAGGAAAATTAAAATAGCTGACCTTAAAGGTTTGCTCAAGGCACAACTGGGGCGAGGTACCCCTGATTCCAGGAAATTCCTGATCATTCAGGAGGATTAGGAACTCTATTGTGTCTATTTGCCTTCCTTCTGTTTTGAAATTTGTACAATTCTACAAAAAGAAAATAACTATGAATGCAGCAAAAGCTGGATGTAATGCCTCAATGAAGAGCAGATAAGACATTTACAAAGTGTCAAGATCAGGAATAACTTAGTTTATTGCATTTTTAATTAGTTTAATCATTCTTTGTAACAATCTCTTTTCTCTAAAATAAAAATGATTTATATACTTAAATTACAGAATGTCCTTTCTGTTCTATTATGTCTAATATTTAAAAATTACTGACGAATCTCATCCTGTTGATTACATGAACAATTGGGTCAGTCAAAAACTAAGTCAGAATTGAATTAAATGATTACTTCCGTAATATATTTTACCTTCACTGATATCTTGGCTATGAGTTCCATCTGGTTCAAGATCAGAAGGTATCATGATGTGCCATGTTGTCATTCTGGCTTCGGCTTCCAGGCCGAACCCTTCAAGGTTACTGTGTTAAAAAAAATATACATAATGTAAATGTGGCCATGCCAAACGTGGAAATAAAACACAATTTTTTTATAGCCTTATTTTGTTGAATGTAGATTAATAAGTGATACATTAATCTGTCCCTAATCTTAAACTACTGAGTAAGCTGTGTTAATAACAAAAGATAGGTCAGAGTGGCTTTTTGTTTTGCAATCTTATCAAATTCATGCAAATAGTTAAACCTCTGAGACGTAAACAGTAGACTGAATTTTATTTGCTTTCTGTGGATGTTCAGGGGACTAATAAAACATTGGCATGCCTTTCATTTTCTTGTTGCCAAAACATCTTATCAGCAATGCGTGGCTCTCCCATTCAGAGACCAATTGAGCCATTTTGGATGGGAAAAAACAGCTTCTACTCACTTCCACTAGCACTTAGCTAGGAGCTGCTGTGGGAAGGAGGAAGAGAGACCACTGCCACGTGGGGAGTCAGCCAGGTAAACTCTGCCAACTTCCTGAGATGGGGCGGTGGAAGACCACACGAATGAACATCTCCTTACTTGAGAACAAGGCACTCTGACATAAGGGCTCCCAGTAGCAACGGCTGTCTTGAATAGCAATGGTGTCATCTGTCCTAACTAACCCCTCCCCCACTGCTGCAGCCTGCTCAACAAGCCCCAGCGCTCCTAGACCTCACTTATCTGATTATCTGAGGGAATAGAGTGAAGGCTTACTAGGCTGATTCCTGGGATAGCAAGTTTGTCATATGAGGAGACATGAAGTTAGTTAAGATTATATTCACTGGAGTTTAGAAGAGTGAGAGGCATCTTATAGAAACTTATAAAATTCTGACAGGGTTAGATAGGGTAGATTCAGAAAGAATGTTCCCAATGGTGACGGAATCCACAACTAGGGGCCATAGTTTGAGGATAAGGGAGGATAAAGTGAATCTATAGAATTCACAATCACAGAAAGTAGTTCAGACCAAAATATTGTGCGATTTCAAGAAGAAATTAGACATTGCTCTTTGGGCTAATATGTGATCAAGGGATAGGGGAGAAGACAGAATCAGGATATTGAATTTAATGATCAGCCATAATCATAACGAATGGCAGAGCAGGCTTGTAGGGCCAAATGGCCTGCTCCTGCTTCTAGTTTCTATAATTGTGAGGCCACACTATTCCAGGTGCAGAGCCCCAGCAATTGCTACCACTTCTAGGTGCATTGCTGAATTACTGGCCTCAGATTGGCTGGCAATTCTTTTGGGGGGGGGGGGGTGAGTGCATGAGCAGCTGACCTCTCCACTATGGTGACAGCCAATTAACATGGAGCACCAGGTTCTGCTGACTACCAAAATAGGGTTATCCACATTTTCAGGTTTGTTGGTGGAATCTTCACTGTCCCCTCCAAACTCTGGCCATCATTTTCATCATCTTACAGCTTGACCAGCTCACAGTTAAACAAGTGAATGACAACAACAGCAATGCACATTAAATTATATCTTTAACATAAGAAAATGGCCCAAAGCACTTCACAAGTGTGATACCAAATAAAATGTAACAGTGAGCCATATAAGGAGATCTTAGGACAGGCCTATTGGCTTGATTAAAGCGGTGGCTTTTAAAAAATGTTTTAAAAGCAGACACGTGGAGAAGTTTAGGAAATTATATCAATTTGGGACCTGGACAATTGAAGTCACACCCATCAATTGTGAAACAATGAAAAGGTGGATTGGTGAAGTAGACCAGGATTGAGAAGTTCAGAGATCACAGGAGGTTACAGGGCTGGAGGAAGTCACCAAGGTAGGAATGAGTGAGGTCAACAAGGGATTTTAAACAGCAATGAGAATTTTAAAATCAAGACAATTTTGGACCAGAAGTCATCGAGCACAAGAATAAGAGGTGAGCAAGACGGTGCAAGGTAAGAAACAAGCAGTAGATTTTTGGATTTGCTATGGGCCTATATCCTCCATAAACCAGAGGTAAAAACCTCTATTTGTAACATAAATGGTCCATTCCAGGCAGCATCCTGGTAAAGCTCCCCTGCATTGCCCTCCCCTCACCAGTGCATTCACATCCTTCCTATATTGTAACGTGGTTACTAGAAAGCTAACGCCTCGTGGGCAGAGCCAGTTTCCAGCACAATTTTTTCAAAACTAACATACAATATCACAGAAACTTTATTTCTTCTGGATTAAGTTGCACTTGCAATACCCTGATATTTTGTACAAGTTGGCCAATTTCAAGCTTTTCATGCTGAAAAAATAAAGCACAACTGAGCAGAAACAATATAATGAAAATTTGCAATTGCAAATTTGCATTTGCAATTGCAAATTTTAAACAAATGCTTAATTCAGATCCGTTTTTATATTACTACTGTCGCTCTGAAATGCATCTTGCCAAGAAAATATATTCAATTTTTTTTTTTTTACAATGAAAGAAGCCACAGCCTTTTTTTTTCCACTTGTGAGCCCCATCAACTTGTGATTGAGATGCTGTGTAGCCATTGACATTTTTGGTCAAAATGCTGATCGGAAGATGTATGATGAAGGTTGAGAAGTGGTTGTGAACTTAAATGGAATTTCAGAACAAAATGTGTTTGATCAAAAATCAATAATGTTTACTATTAGTAAATGGAAAGTAAATCTTAGAATTATATACAATGCTTTATCGGGTATCTCTTGAAGTGTTGTGATATTTTTATGCAGACAATTAAATAAAAAAAAACACTTTTACTACCAAGTCATAACTAAAAATATTGTAATCATTCATTCTGTTTAGGTCTTTATTAAAAGTTGTAATGAGAAGTACATGAGAAAAATGAATTAAGATCAGTAATGCAATCATGAGTGTTAATATTCTGGTCAAAACATGATTTTTCTTCTGTTTTCTACTCTATGAAATATTCAAAACCAATCTAAAAACGTGCATCCCATTTTGAAATAAATGGTGATATTATTCACTTTTTACAAGTCATACACCCATTTACGTGGCCATTATCTGAAGTTGAGCCAATTCATTTGCCCTCTTTCTTGATTCTGCTGAGCATATGATTCCATATCTTCTCCACCGGGTCACTAGTTTCCACTTTTGTAACATCTGTTATCACCCCTTCCTCCACTCATCTACTTCTGAAACCTCACATTCTTTAAAAGTACCTGATGAGCACTTGGCACACCATAACATTCAAGGCTCTGGACCCAGTGTTGGCAAGTGGAATTAAATGGGAAGATTAGGACATTTCATATGGCAGTGCAGACTCAATGGGCCTCTTCTACACTGAGGTATTCTGTGATATATTGCAGGCTGGGGTGAACACCATGACAGGCTAAGACATACAAAAGACAGGAACCTTGAGAAGGATAAATTCTTGACTTTTGTATGGACTAATGAATGGATGGTCTGATTTAGAAATTTGGTTTGGAATATTTGATTTGTGGTGGCTTTTCTTTTAGTACTGTGGCCAAGAAATCACTGTGTTGGTCAGTAACAGAAGAAAGATAAGTTGTTGGACGTTTGGTGAATGGGAAATTGGAGTTGTTTTCACTGGTACCTTCATTCAGTCAACTCAATCACAGACAAACAGAAACCCTTGATTGCAACTTCAGCCTCATTTTTTGCTTTCTTGTTTGGGGCTTCTTTTGTTTTTGGATGGCAGCTGTTCAAGATTCTGCCATTCATGCTTCCTCTAGCTAAATCTTATATTTGTTTATTGACCTATTCCAATTTCCTTTTGTCTTGCACCACCAATCCTTTTGCCATTTACTCTCCTACCTTCCACCCCACCAGAGACCTTTCCTTTTTTTCTTTATCACCCTCTCTCTTTCATTGCTTCTGTAATAATATTAACCAATTACATTCTAACTTTTCCCATAATGTGAAACATTAACTCTCTCCATCGATGCTGTTAGACCCGCTAAGTATTCTAAGCAACTTCAGGAAGGGGACATTTTGTTTGCCTGATCCTCACTGCTCGTCATTTCCTGGTGGCATGGGCAGTGTCTGTGATGATGATGAGGTTGTGCAGGACACAACAGACAATAACAAGTCGGGACACAGTTCTGGCAGGAACTGCATGGTCATTTCTGAGAGGTCCAGGCAGTAAAACATCCCAATTGCCTGCTCCATCACATCTTATGTAGCAGCATGGTTTTCATTATATGCATGTTTCATCCTTGTGTGCGAGTTGCACATTAGAATCATGAGCCAAGTGATTAGTAATTAGTCCTCATCACCCAATAATTACTCCTGGTTTGTCAGGATGGCTCAAATGCAGAAATATGATCTCTTTTTTGATCCAATTCCACTTTTAAAAGTTATACCACTTAGTTTATAGTGCTTTTCCTCCATTTTACCACTCTGCCAATATCCTCTTGAAGTTTGCAGTATGTTCCACATTGTTTACTATACTTGCAACTTTTACATCATCAGCAAACAGTGCTCCATTACCAAAGCCTAAGTTAGAAAGAACAGAGGTTCTAATATCAACTTCTGGAAGATACTACTGCATTTTGAGAATAAACAGTCCATTGCTACTCTCTCCAATTTTACACTAATGCTGTTAGTGCTTTATCCCTTTAATTTATGGGCTTCAAGACAATGGACTCTCTAGCAATGGGAATAGCTAATTAACTAGAAATACATTTTAAAACCAACTGACTTCACGTGAGGACTATCATATTTAAATAACTGGAGAAATCAAAAATCCAAACATAATTAAAGTATGGGTTGATGACATTCATGCATCATGCATTATAACAGCCAAACAATTTCTATATTAGGCTTATAGAAATTAAGATACAAGGAACTGAAATATTATGAATAATTAAAAAAAGTTTTTGTGCAAAAACTCTGGACTTCTATTAGAACGATATTACGTTGGTTACTTTAACATAGCTACCATACAGTGTAAAAGTTTTCAAAATTATTTCTGAAGACTTGCCTTCCAACATAGAGACTAATTAAACAATGGGCCAGGCAGCCAATGAATTCTTGATCATGATTGCCAGGTCCGAGTATAAGCGTGCGGTTGACTGTCAGGATCCGTAATGAGTCTAAAAGAGCAACTTGCTGAGGAACAGTCTTATGTGGTCTCGATAACTGGTAGAGTATTGTCCGATTCAGGCAGTGGTAAATTGGGTCCAGAGACAGCCCTTGAGACCTCCTTTTAGACTAGACAAAAAAAAAACAATATGAATTATTATAGATCTTTAACGATTGAAGCATTCAATATTTTTTACTTTGCTGTGGCTACGAAGTTAGAAATCACCAGTTTGCCAGCACACTATAGATTCTGATTGAAACATAACTCTACAAAATTGAAATCAATTAAGTATAACAGAATATTAAACATTGAAAAGACTAATAGACAATAAATGCTATTTTGCATTTGTGTATTCAATGTATGTTGCATATATGCTATGCACATGGAGCTTCATGTGATAGACTGGGTGCTTGTCCATTTATGCTGTACTGATGGAAAGGCAATGTATCGGCAAAGCCTAAAAAGATATTGAAAAACTATTATTCTACATCAATTTCAATAAACCAAGAAAATATTAAATAGATGCAAGTTTTTTTTTTAATTTTAATCACATTTGCTTATTGAGGGTCCATATAGATATTTCAGATTTGCATTTCTCATACTACTTATGCTTCGAACATTCACTGGCAGTCACTTTATGTTAAATTCTTTCAGGCAACATGACTTTCAATGTTCCAAACTAAACTTTCATCTTTCATTAGAAGCAATTTCTTGATGTCAATGGACAGTTTATTAGTTCAATTTTCCTTCAACATGCTATGTTACTTCATGCATCATATTTCATTTACAATAAAGGGGAATTTTAAAGAAGTTGCCTCTAGGTTACAGGAAAAATTATCAAAAGGATTTGCTGGTTAAGGAAGACAGATGTATTATGTCCTCACTACCTATTACATCTATGTAGTCCCAGAAGTAATTTATTTCCTCTGGCAGAAAACAAAAATCTATAAAATTTCTCAAATCTACATAATAAGATATAACAACAAATAAAATCAAGTGTAAAATGCTTCAATGCCTCTATGTGTTCACTATACTCTGAGGAAGAATTCAATGTGTAGTTTTTAGAAACAGGTTGAGCATTTCTTTTTAATCTGGAGCCTTTAAATTTCTCTAAATGTTTCACTTCTTTGTGAGGAGCTTGGATGATAAATAAACTATTTTTGACTTTCTCAAACTTGGCTTTTTAATTGGCTGCCAACATTTCAATGTAGGAGTGTGAACTGTACTTCCGTGCTCATTTACTTTTACACTAAATATTGTAAGGCAGGTATTTCAAATGTAAAAATGTTGCATACAATGCACCATTATTATTTATGGGGACTATGCTTAGCAAGTTGTCAAGCTGAAAGAAATCTCTAAAAATTGAAAATCTGGGGTGGTGGTGTGACAAGGTAAGTAATTGTTCCAAGTGAAACCGGTGACTTCATTCCCTACCTTCAATTCAAATATCTCCTCCATGTTGCAGTCGTGATGTTACTGAGTACCAATAATTTACAGATCTATTTACACAAAGTGCGAGGAAACACTGCTTGAATATAATTAATCTGCCATGACATTGCACACATAGGGCTGGATTTAATGAAACAGTAGAGAATCCCTGCTCCGGCGGCGCTCAGCTACAGTTATTTACTATTTTGAGGAACGGCTTCCATCCCAATCTGGGAGGAAGGCCTGTCTCTGTGCTACTGGCCAAGTCCATGTAACATTGCCAGCTGGGGCAATGGCCATTGCAGTGTGTACACGTAGTGGGGTTGGGCATGGCCAAAACAACTGAGAAGGTGAGACATTGAGGTAGGAAAACATGCCCTGTGCAGTCAAGTTCTTTTCCTCTTCTTCAGCAACAGGCCTACTTCCAGTCAGAGTAAGATAATCATGTTTTTTAAATTCCCAAAAAATATCACTACACATTCAATTACACTGAATCCTAACTGCCACATTTCAGGGCTTTCTCAGAAACAGTGAATTGTCATGACGCAAGGGGTGGCCATTTGGCCCATTATGTCTGCACCAGCTCTCCGATGAGCATCTTATTCTCTCACTTTATATCACTTTGCAGTTACTCTTGTTCCTGTATCTGTGTGTGAAATTTTAAAGAAGTCTTGAAGAACATGATACAACAAAATATGATATTATCCATCAAAATATTGGCCAGAAATTTATTGGAATCTGGCATTTTGCAGTCAGCATAATGAAATAGATTCTGTTCATCATTCTTCTGCTCTAGTTTTGTAGTGCAACTTGCTGCAAGTGAGATTGGCAATTGTTGAAGTGAGAGGAGCAGCAGTTGAAAACTTGGTGAATAATGGGACCACTAGCCTTCTGCCATAATCAATGATAGACTTGATTGATTGAGAAAGCTCTGAAGTAGCAGCTTGAACACCAACCTGAATTACACGTTGTGAAATATTATTTTACTTTTTCTCTACGAAACATGAAACATGGGGAGACGATGGCAGAGGGCAAATGTCATTGGATGCGAAATTGAGGTGCCCAGGCTCCTCAATTACACAAGGCATGGAGTATAAAAATAGGAAAGTTTTGCCAAAACCATACAAGGCATCAGTTAAACCACATCTGGAATATTGAATAATTTGGTCCCTTATTCAAGGGCAGCCTCAAGAAGGTTCATTTGGTTGATCCCAGGTATGGAACAATTTTCTTAAGAGGAGGGGTTGAGTAGGTAAGGCCTGTACTCACTGGAGTTTAGAAGAATGAGGTACAACCTTATTGAGATATATATTATTCACAGGGATATAGTAGATGCCACAAGGTTATTTCTCTTGTGGGACAGTGTCAGACCAGAGAATATTATCATAAAGCAAGGGGTTGCCCATTTAAGACAGAGATGAGGAGGAATTTCTTCTCTCAGAGGAGCGTGAATCTGTGGAATTCCTTGCGGCAGGGAGTCTGTTTCAGTAAAAATGTTCAAGCTCAAGATAGACAGACTTTTAATTAAGAGAAAAATCAAGGGTTATGAGGATAAAGTGGAATTGAGGATTATCATATCAGATCAGTCATGATCTCATTGAATGATGGAGTAGATGCAATGGGCTGAATGGCTTACTTCTGCTCTCACATCTTATGATCTAATTATCGGTGCATATGGGTTCAAATCCAACCATAGCATTTAGCAGAGCTAAATTTAGAATTGAAAACTGGTCCCAGTAACGGTGGTCATGATGTGGAGATGCCAGCATTGGACTGGGGTAAACAAAGTAACAAGTCTCACAACACCAGGTTAAAGTCCAACAGTTTATTTCATAGCAAACACCATTAGCTTTTGAGGCTCTGTCCCTTCATCAGGTGAGTAGGCAGTTCTGATCACAAATAGGGCATATAAAAGGCACACACTCAGTTTACGGAATACTGATTAGAATGCGAATCTTTACATCTAATCAAGTCTTAAAAGGTGCAGACAACGTGAGTAGTGATAGAATTAAGCAGAGGTTAAAAAGATGTGTATTGTCTCCAGACAGGACAGTAAGTGAGATTTTGCAAGCCCAGGCAAGTCATGGGGGTTACAAGTTGTGTGACATGAATCCAAGATCCCAGTTGAGGCCGTCCTCACGTGCAGAATTTGGTTATCAGTCTCTGCTCAGCGACTCTGCGCTATTGTGTGTTGTGAAAGCTGCCTTGGAGAACGCTTACCCGAAGATCAGAAGCCAAATGCCTGTGATTGTTAAAGTGTTCGCCAACAGGAAGAAAACAGTCTTGTTTGGTGATTGTCGAGCGGTGTTCATTCATCTGTTGTCGTAGTGTCTGCATGGTCTCCCCAATGTACTATGCCTTGGCATATCCTTTCCTACAGCATATCAGGCAGACAACGTTGGCTGAGTTGCAAGAGAATATACCACGTACCTGGTGGATGGTGTTCTCGCTTGAGATGATGGCATCTGTGTCAATGATCCGGCATGCCTTGCAGAGGTTGCTGTGGCAGGATCGTATGGTGATCACTGTTCTCCTGAAGGCTGGACAGTTTGCTGTGGACAATGGACTGTGAGGTTGTGCGGTTGTTTGAAGGCAAGAAATGGGGGTGTGGGAATGGCCTTAGCAAGATGCTCGTCTTCATCAATAACACGTTGAAGACTCCAGAGAAGATGTCGTAGCTTCTCTCTTCCAGGGAAGTATTGGTTGACGAAGGATACTCTGTCTACTGTGTCCCATGTTTGGCTTCTGAGGAAGTCGGTGTGTTTTTTCGCTGTGGCACATTGGAACTGTCGATGAGTCGAGCGCCATATCCTATGAGGGCATCTTTCAGTATTTGGAGGTGTCTGTTGTGATCCTTCTCATCTATGCAGATCCTGTGGATACCAAGGGCTTGGCCATAGGGGATGGCTTCTTTAACTGTTTAGGGTCGAAGTTGAAGAAGTGGAGCATTGTGACATTATTTGTGGACTTGCAGTACAACGAATTGCTGAGGTGACCGTCCTTAATAGTGATGCATGTGTGTTCAAGAATGCAATCGATTCCTGAAAGTAGTCCATGGTGAGTCTGATGGTAGGGTGGAACTTGATGACATCATCATATAGTTGTTTCAGTGATTGTTCACCATGAGTGCAAAGGAAAACAATGTGATTGATGTATCTTGTGTAGAGCTTCAAAGTTCTGTGCAGTGAAGGTGGCTTGTTTGAGCCTGTGCAAGAAGATTTTGGAACGCTGAGGTGCGAATTTGGTCCCCATGGCTGTTCCATGTGTCTGGATGAAGAGTGATTGTTGAAGCTGAAGACATTATAGTCCAGGATGAAGCGAATGAGTTGTAAAACTGCATCTGGACATTGGCAGTTGTCGGCATCGAGTACTGAGACAGTAACAGCAATGCCATCGTCGTTGGGGATGCTGGTTTACAGTGCTGAGACATCCATTGTGACGAGGAGTACTCCTGGTTCAACTGCTCCATGTGTGCCGAGTTTCTGTAGGAAATCCGTAATGTTGTGACAAAAACTGGGAGTTCTTTGTATAATGGGTTTCAGGATGCCCTCAATGTAGCTGGAGTGGTTCTCGCACAGGATTCCATTACCCGATATGATGGGACGGCTTGGTGTGTTTGCCTTTTGTATCTTTGGGAGGCAGTAGAGATCTCCAACGCGAGAAGTACGTGGGATGTCAGCATGGAAGGTGCTCTGATCAAGACCTTTGATCCAGTCCTTCAGTGTTGACGGGTACGTTCTTTGGTCGCATATGGGGGTAAATGTCTGTAGTATTCCTCATTGTTCAGTTGTCGGTACACTTCTTTGCAGTAATTCGTTCTGTTCAGTATAACAATGGCGCCTCCTTTGTCTGCTGGTTTAATGACAATGTTGTGGTTGTTCATGAGAGCACAGATGACGTTATGTTTGTTGAGTGATGGCTGGAGCTGTCTTGAGTGCGGTTGATGAATCTGGTGTTGACGTACCTTCTGGTGGCTTGGGCATACACGTCAAGTCGAGGGCAGCAGCCTTCCAGAGGAGATCAATTGGGCTCTTTCCTCTTCAGTTGCTGCTCTGTGGATCTCTGTCGGTTGTTCCGGTTCACTGGCTGTCTCATTGTGTTCACTGTTGGAATCTTGGGGTTTGTGAAGGAACTTCTGCAACCTCATTCATCTGATGAATTCTTCTGTGTTGCTGCAAGAATGATGGAGACCCTTTTGGTGGTGGGGCAGAAATTGAGCTCTCGGCTGAGAACTTCAACTTCTTCTGGTCGAAGAGTGTAGTCCAACAAGTTGACAATGGACTTCCCTACAGTGGTACTGTTTTTTTTTATTGTGGCTGCAGGGGAGGCTTGGTTGCTGCTCATAGTGATGCCGAGTTTCTCAAGTTTCCTGTTCTTGGTGTGCATGTAAATGGTGTCTCTGCTTGGCAGAGCAACTGCTCTGCATCTTGAACGCAAGTTGAGAATATGAATTCTATCTTGGTTTACAGGATGTGGTATCCGCTGTAGAGCTGGTGTATGAGATGGTTAAGGATACGAGGTGCGACGGCAAAGCCTCTTAGCGTAGTCCATCTTATAGGTTGACCTGAGTGGGTTTGTGATCTGTAGTCCTTTCAGTATCTTGTCTACATTTTTGCAACTTTGTAAAAATTTGATGTGTGTTGATACACGCAATCTTCCTGGAAATTCTCTCCACTTGGAGCCGGCAGTTTGTGGTGTCGACGGTAGTCATGATGTGGAAATGCCGGCGTTGGACTGGGTAAACACTAAACAAATCTCACAACACCAGGTTGAAGTCCAACAGTTTATCACATAGCAAACGCCACTGGCTTTCGGGGCTCTGTTTCTTCGTCAGGTGAGTGGGGAGTTCTGATCACAAACAAGGCATATAAAAGGCACACATTCAGTTTACAGAATACTGATTAGAATGCAAGTCTTTACAGCTAATCAAGTCTTAAAGGTGCAGACAATGTCAGTGTAAATAGCAGTAAGCATAGGTTAAAGAGACGTCTATTGTCTCCAGGCAGAACAGTAAGTGAGATTTTGCAAGCCCAGGCAAGTCATGGGGTTACAAATAGTGTGACGTGAATCCAAGATCCCAGTTGAGGCTGTCTTCATGTGTGCAGAACTTGGCTATCAGTCTCTGCTCAGCAACTCTGCGCTGTTGTGTGTCACGAAGGCCACCTTGGAAAACGCTTACCCAAACATCAGAGGCCGAATATGCCCATAAATGCCGAAGCCTTCGCCAATAGGAAGAGAACAGTCTTGCCTTGTAATTGTTGAGCAGTGTTCATTCATCTGTTGTCATAGCGTCTGCATGGTCTCCCCAATCTACCGTGCCTTGAGACATCCTTTCCTGCAGCGTATCAGATAGATAACATTGGCTGAGTTGCAAATGTATGTCTCGTGTACCTGGTGGATGGTATTCTCACCTGAGATGATGGCATCTGTGTTGACGATCCAGCATATCTTGCAGAGATTGCTGTGGCAAGGTTGTGTGTCATAGTCACTGTTTTCCTGAAGGCTTGGTAGTACAATGGTCTGTTTGAGGTTGTGTAGTCGTTTGAAGGCAAGAAGTGGAGGTGTGGGGATGGCCTTGGTGAGATGTTCATCTTCATCAATGACATATTGAAAATTCTGGAGATGTCTTAGTTTCCCCACTCTGGGGAAGTATTGGACGATGAAGGGTACTGTGTCCACTGTGAGACTGGTACTCAACTTATTGATCGACTGTTTCGACGCGCCACAGCGAAAAACCGCATCGACCTTCTCAGAAGGAGAACATGGGATACGGTGGACAGAGTACTCTTTGTCGTCCAGTATTTCCCTGGAGCGGAGGAGCTATGACTAATGAGAGAAGGAAATTTGTCAGCCTTATTCATGACTCAGATCGATAGTTATGTGGTTGACTCTTAACTGCTCTTTGCCCTGCAAATCACTCAGTTAAGATCAAGTAGGGATAGGCAACGAATGACTGGCCTTGGCAATGACACCTACATTCTATGAAAGGAGAAAGCAAATAAATATATGAATTCGATAGATCTTGCCAGGATTGATATTATCATATTTTAATTCAGGGATCTAAAGCAGTCTGCTCTTTGCACACAGAAACTATATATTTTCTATCAACTCAAAACATCATGTTACTTATGGAATCACCATAATGATTGTTGGTCTGAGATTGTGGTGGTGCTAGGAAGCAATGTGGAAGTAAATCCTGCCAAAATGAATTTAGGATTGACTACTACCTCTAGCCAGGATCTACAACAAATTGATTTCACAAATTAGTTCAATCATTTAAACATACCAGGTTAGCTAGAATCCTGGTTGTATGCTTTGTGACAATTAATTATCACTTAATTGCTAAAAGATTTCAAAGTGAAAGACCATTGGAAGTATAAATTACCCTGTTAGCAGGATCATCAGGCTGTTATAGCAATTTTAACTTTCTACAGCAATTCATATTTGCAGCACAAATGGTACAATTTCTTGGCACTAGGTAGGAGAATGACAGCAAGCTATTTTTTGGAGAAGGTCATTGTAAAGTCGCACAAACTATTTCAAAATTTGTTGGTGATTTGCAACTTGTGGTGCATTTCATTCTTGTCTTAACACATTGGATTTGTTTTTTTTAAAAAAACCACATGAATAATGGCACTTGCCTTGAACTTATTTTGTCAACAAATTCTGGACTGTTATGTCATCTCAGATACTCAATGCCCTCCAATGAATGTCCAGTATTCTGTATCTCCCCTTTTCATTTTATATCTAAATATAATTAGTTCCATTTTATATTTACATACTGGAATATCAGTTTACTTTTTTTTTACACTCAATCATGGTATCAACTTACCTGTCCTATCAACTGAACAATAAAATCAACCACCAGCTTGGACTCTTTGCTAAATATGCCTTGCCAAAGCTTATCCACAAGTCGTTGTGTGAAGTAAAATACATTGTTCACTAATATGTTGTAACTTCCTCCACTAGTAATAGGTAATGTGGCATCTTCACCTGCAAGTTATGAAAAAAATACCAAAAATACTCTGTTATGCTCCAGAATGATATATGACAGTCAAGAAGAATACAGTATAAAGTTAATACATATGTTCATTTCAATATAATTTCTATTCAAGATTAAAATTTTTAGTTATGCTTTGTTTTAAAATGGCAAGTTTTTCTTTGTAAGATTATATTGAGATGAGACATCAAAATTATCAATTCTTTCAATACCTTTCAAACAGTTAAGTTAATATGGCAAACAGATTTAAAAAAATTGCCCTGGATAAGTGTTCATGAAACATTTTGACAAAAATATCAGGTCAATAATAAGAACATTTGGCATTGTTAAACATTTGCATTGGTTCTTTTATTTAATCCATGGAGCAGCACTTTATATTAGCTTCATTAAACATTGCAACATCATATTTTGAATATGACCATAATTACTGAACAACTCGAATTTTAAGTAACTGGACTACATTATCCATGTGGGAGATGTCCTAAATTAATTGACAAGGAGTATTTATACTAAGTAAATATTTTTGCAGAAGCGGTGACTCAGAAGCAGAAACAAAGTTCAAGATTGTATGCCATAAACTCAGTGAAAATGGTCACACTGTAGAATGAACAAAAAAAATCACGGTCAGAGAGAAATACCAACTGCATTCAATCTTTGAGTTTTTAAACAAAATCTGGATTCTTAGATTTTTAAAATTTGTTCATGGGAAATGGTCATCACTGGCTAGGTCAACATTTTATTACCTATCCCTAATTGCCTGAGAAGATGGTGTCTCTTGAATTGCTGCAATCCACATGGTGTACATACATGTACAGTGCTGTTAGGGAAGATTTTGAGTGACGGTGACGGAACGGTGACACATTAGCAGGTCAGAATGGTGTACGGTTTGCGTGGAATCTTCCAGGTGGTTGTATTCCCACGTATCTGCTGTCCTTGAACATTATCATGTGAAAAACTGAAATATGTTATTTTGCCAAAACCTTTGAGCAATTTCCAAAATTGCCAGAAAAAGATTGGTATTTAAAAATTGATTAAATTGAGCAAATGTCACATTAGTCACGATTTTCATATGTGGTCTTTAATTCAGCACTAGAATGTTTGTGACTGATAAACCTTAGATTATCATGCTTATTTAAACTGTGCATTCATACAGCTTGCTACTGACATCTACTGATAGGCTTTATATTGTTAAAGATGTTCAAAACCAAAAGATATCCCATGAAAGCAACTCTACTTTATGATAAGCAAAGCCAATAAAAATCAAGATAAAAAAATCTGTAAGCACAGATTCATACACATTTAGCATTTCTCTGAACAACATTTTGTTGGAAAATAAGGCAGTTTTTCTTCAGCACTGGCTGAAGGAACATTCTTCAGACCCACCTAATAAAACGTCTGCTGCAAGTAAGTGATCCATCACACTATCCAGGATGCAAGTTTGAAATTCTTTTTGTTGAGCCCGTGTTGATCTATCAGGTGATGCCTTATAAACAAAAAAAAGTCACAATTAAGCTTTTCATTTTCACTAAAGCACATGCCACAGTTGTTGTTGAGAAAAAAATTACTGTTTAATATTAGACAATAGAACATAGAACATAGAACAATACAGCACAGAACAGGCCCTTCGGCCTTCGATGTTGTGCCGACCAAAATAAAAAGCAATGCCCCTCCAAACTAAACCATTCCCTTCTCTTCCATATACTTATCAATTAACTTCTTAAACGCCACCAAACTTGGCGCATCTACAACAGCTGCAGGCAGGGCATTCCACTCCCTAATCACTCTGAGTAAAGAACCTACCTCTGATATCCGTCCTATAACTCATACCCCTTAATTTAAAGCTGTGTCCCCTCGTGCTAGCTTTCTCCATCCTAGGAAAAAGGCTATCACTGTCCATCACTGTTCCTCAAAACATGTTTGAGGAAAACAAATAAATGATGGAAATATTACAATAGAGACAGTATTCACAGTGAAAAGTGATCTGGATGGTTGTACTACAGGATTGCGGCAAACTGAAAAGATTGAGTATGTGGACATTAAAAAAGAGGTGGTGTTGGAACTGTTAAATTCCATCAAGATGGATAAGTCGCTGGGTCTGGATGGGATGTACCCCAGGTTACCGTGGGAGGTGAGGGAAGTGATTGCAGAGCCCCTGGCGATAATCTTTGTGCCGTCGATGGAGACAGGAGAGGTTCCGGAAGATTGGAGGATTGCGGATGTGGTGCTTATTTTCAAGAAAGGGAACAGGAATAGTCCGGGCAATTACCAACCAGTGAGTTTGACCTCAGTGGTCAGTAAGTTGACGGAGAGGATTCTGAGAGATAGGATTATGAGCATTTAGAGAAGTTCAGTATGATCAGAAAGAGTCAACACGGCTTTGTTAAGGGCAGATTGTGCCTTATGAGCCTAGTTGAGCTCTTTGAAAATGTGACTGAACACATTGATGAAGGAAGAGCAGTGGAAGTGGTTTACATGGATTTCAGCGAAGTGTTTGATAAGGTGCCCCATGCAAGACTTCTTGAGAAGGTGAGAGGGCATGGGATCCAAGGGGCTTTGGCCTTGTGGATCCAGAACTGGTTTGCCTGCAGAAGTCAGAGAGTAGTTGTGGATGGATCTTTTTCTGCATGGAGGTCAGTCACCAGTGGAGTGCCCCAGGGATCTATTCTAGGACCCTTGCTGTTTGTCATTTTCATAAATGACCTGGATGAGGAAGTGGAAGGATGGATTAGTAAGTTCGCAGATGATACGAAGGTTGGTGGTGTTGTGGATAGTCTGGAGGGATGTCTGAAGTTGCAGTGAGACATAGATAGGATGCAAGACTGGGCGGAGAAGTGGCAGATGGACTTCAATGCGGATAAATGTGTGGTGGTCCATTTTGGCAGAACCAATGGGATGAAGCAGTATAATATTAAGGGTAGGAGTCTTGGGCGTGTTGAGGAGCAGAAGGATCTTGGAGTCTGGGCCCATAGGACTCTTAAATCTGCCCCGCAAGTGGAGGATGTGGTCAAGAAGGCATATGGTGTACTGGCCTTCACTAATAGAGGGATTAAGTTTAGGAGTTGGGAGGTAATGCTGCAACTTTATAAGGCCCTTGTCAGACCCCACTTGGAGTACTATGTGCAGTTCTGGTTGCCTCACTATAGGAAGGATGTGGAAGCTATTGAGAGGGTGCAGAGGAGATTTACAAGGATGTTGCCTGGATTAGGGGGCATGCCTTATGAAGATAGGTTGAGAGAGCTAGGTCTCTTCTCCCTGGAGAGACGAAGGTTGAGGCGCAACCTGATAGAGGTTTATAAGATGTTGAGAGGAATAGATAGAGTGGATTCTCAGAGGCTATTTCCCAGGGCTGAAATGGTCGCTACGAGAGGACACAGGTTTAAGGTGCTGGGGGGCAAGTACAGAGATGTTAGAGGTAAGTTTTTCACTCAGAAGGTGGTGAGTGAATGGAATCGGCTGCCATTAGTGGTGGTAGAGGCAAACTCACTGGGGTCTTTTAAGAGACTTCTGGATGAGTACATGGGATTTAACGGAATTGGGAGTTACAGATAATTCTATGGCCTGGTAGGTACTGATATGATCGGCACAACTTGTGGGCCGAAGGGCCTGTTTGTGCTGTAGTGTTTTATGTCCTATATTCAGCATCTGCAGAGAAGGAAACAGAGTTAATGTTTCAGAACATGGCAAAATTAGAAACGTAACAACTTTTAATGAGGCGCAATGAGGAGTGTGGGGAAAAAGGGGAAAGGTCTGTGATTGGGTGAAAAGATGGGAGATGGGGAGAATATAGTTGGTCATTTACTAGTGCAGATGTTTTGTTAGGTGGGTCTAGATAAAGTTCCTTCAGCCAGTGCTGAAGATAAACTGTGTAACTTGCATAGACTCTAACAAAACATTGCTCATGAAAAGTGCTAAATATATAATTCAATGCTTTTAGATTAGTTTGTTTCTTGGTTTTACTGGCTTTACTTATTAGAAAATAGAGTTCTAGGTCTTTTGGCTAAGATCAAGCGTAATATCGACATGCTGTGCTTGGTTGAAGTCATTAGGTTACGTTTTAGCTTCATTTGAAGTAATTTTTAAAAGTGGCATCTTGGCCTTTTGATTAAGATGCAAATGAGATCAAGCCTTGGAGGAGGAGCTATCCTTACTCCAATCTGCTTGGATCACGTAGATCAAGCCCAAGATAGGTGGTGAGAATCCTGTCCTGTCAGCTTGGATCAGGAATGTCTCAACTTATTGAGACTCTGAATCGAACTTGATTTGATTGAATTAGAATAAAAACAAAACAAAGAAAATAGAGTTGTTTATGTTGGATGTGTTTTTGCACGAAAAAACCATTTTGAATGCCTGTACTAATACAAAGCCTACCAGTAAATGACAAATGGGTCAGTAGAAGTTAAAGGGAGTGGCAATGGGACAATAAACAAAGGATGGATTCAGAGCAGATATATACAGCAAAGAAAAGCAAAAACAAGAAAAGCAAGGTCAAGAGTGAAAACTGCAGAGGAAAGCAGACAAAATGGTGGGGGAGGTGGAGAGTGACGGGTTGAGATTATAATTAATGAACTGTGTTGAGTCCAGAGGCTACAAAACAACTAATCAAAAGGAGAGGTGTTGTTTCTTAAGCCTGTGTTGAAAGAAGCACACATAAACTGCTACTCATTTGAGGGAGTGATTGGCACCTTGGGAGAGGTAACATTGCAAGTATTACATTCGACGCAAATGCAGGCAAAGGTGATGTTAGAAGAGTCAAGGTTTTGGAGATGATTGAGGGGCGGATCAGGGTGTTACAGAGAAACAATTCTTTTAGAATGCTGACAGACGAAGGACATACAAGGTGGAGGGTGAACTTCTCATTATACAGCCTGGTAGAATTGAAGTGGAGGAGAATGGGAACATAACAGTGATTTGGGGGGAGCAGAAAGGGTGAGAGCAGCAGTGTTAGAAATGGATCAGACATAGTTGAGGGCTATAAAAATCATTGTTGCGTGGGTGCAGGGGGAATCCTTGGTAGAGAGAAAAGTAGGACATATCAGAGGTGTTGGTATAGATCAGAAAGGATGCAAAGAGAAAAACTGAGTGGATGGAATGTAATCCTGAAAGAATATGAACTATCATTAGTGTGATGATACTGTGCCTTTGAGAAATGCATTTTATCATATTTCTTACGAACGGTATATTTAAAATTCAGCTCTATTTTACACAGTGCCATTTTGTCTGGGCAAGAGACGACTCCAGCATTGAGAATGCAAGATAATGACTGATTTTAGCTAGTGGTGTGTTTGTCTAAACAGAGTTAATTCACTTGTAATTACTTAGGTTTCCATTGTGGTTTCAGAGAAGGATTTTGATTAAGTTGATTGACGAGATGCAGGTTCATTTATGTTCTTTGGGGAAGCAAATCTGCCATCCTTACCTCATCTGGCCTACATGTGGTGGCTCCAGAGCCACAGCAATATGGTTGACTCTCAACTGCTCTCTGGCAACTAGGGTTGGGCAATAAATGCTGGCCAGCCAGTGACATCCATATCCGACAAATGAATAAAAAAAAAGACAGTCATGTGCGAATGGGAGGAGCTAAGCTGCAGGGAAGATGCAATTTCTCTTTCATTTTAACACAACTGGTTTTGCAAGAAGCGCCTTTCTCTCTCTGGAGGCTGTTGTTTGTGGCTATCAGAAGACAAGTGTCTCTCTGCAGGTGTTCAAAAAGCTCTCGGACCACTCAAGTGCAAGCATGTAAGCCTGTGATTTTTGCTAATCGATTTTGAGGAAGACTTAAGTCTACAAGAGAAATGTTGCTCGAATTGGAACTCAGGAATGGGTTAGAAGTTATGAACTGTATTTTGTCACATTTAAATAGTTAAATTAGTTTAACATTTATTAATTGATCTGTTACAGTTAAATAGCATCTTTAAATAAAATTTGTTTTGCTAAAAACTTCCTAGTGTGTCAACAGAAACACACCTGGAGTGAAACGCATTAATGCCAAAACAGCAAATAGTTGGAGTCTATTTTAACCTGATCACATACAATAATATAAGCAACTTCTGAACTTTTACTCTGAATTCCAAGATTCAAGTTAGTTGAGAAATAATTAATGGTCTGAGCACTGAACAAATGCGTGCGCACCCGTACGCATGTGCACACAGTTCCCTGTTTTATTCAACCCAACACTGAAGCTCAATTTTGTTGACCAGACATTAGATTGTAAACTGGTTGAAGTTTTAGCTTGATCAAGTCAGCTGATTTCTTATTTAAGCACTTATCGATGAAAATGAAATAAGTATCTAAATGGTGAAGTAAACAGACAATTGGTGATAAAAGATTCACTGATGCATTTTTTATTTTAATCAACACTTACCTCTAATAGCAGGTCTATGAGAGTAGTCTGTTTACTAGCAGGTGCAAGACACAGATTTTCTATCACAAGGACACGCATGAAGTCGAAAACAAATTTCCTGGCAGGATGGTTGGTGAGGAAAGTCTTTGCTCCCACATTACAGTATTCTGATTGACTCCTATTCATGCCAGTATCACCTGCAAATGCCTTGAATTCTTCAGCAGGAGAGCCAACATCATCATCAAGATCACTTACCTGAAGAAAGACAGCACATCGTTTTATAACTTCAATTTATATTGCATCTTTAATTTAATGAAATCATAGAAGCCCAACAGTGCAGAAGGAGGCTATTCAGCCTATTGAGCCAGTACCAACAACAATCCCACTCAGGCCCTATCCCTGTAACACTACGTTTAGAGGGTTTGAAAATGAGTGTAGACATTTTAAAATTAAGGGGTAATTTGATAGTGGAGACATTTAATCGTGCTGAAAGATAGCAAGTGGGAACTCCACCATCTTCTCACTTCTATTCTGAAGAAGTCTGTGGCAGGAAGACTCATGCACCATTTCTCTATTCTACTACCAATTGAGGCCCTTAAATGGGTAATTAATGTTACAAGGTACTTACCATGTGGGAAGTCTAAAAAGTAAATCTTTGCAGGCTTGTAGGGATGTCCCTCATTCAAAGGCATTAAGGGCAGAAATTTCTCATCCTGCCAGTCACAAGAATCATAGCCAACAGTCCACTGACCTCAGGTGGGAATTTCCAGCCTTGGGGTGAGCATAGCCGGAAGAAGAAAGGGGCCTATTGAGAACCACCCCCTGTCCTTACTACCAACCCTGAAACTTCTCACTTCCAAGACCTGCAACCTCCCACTAGTCATCACTTGATCTATGACCTTGATCCTTGGCCATTATTGGGAGCAGCCACTGCCTTCTAGTGGCACTGGCGAACAAGAACAGCTTCCCACCTACCAAGAGTAGAATCTCAGGAAGACTCACCTAATTGTCTGTGTTACTGTCCAGGTAAGTGTATGACTGGCACTTAATTTGGTGGGTTTTCTTGACAAGAGGCAATGTTGAGCTCTTGCCTGCTCTCCAGAAATTAGACAAGGCTCCTGTCCTTTCACAATGAATCTCTCCCAGGATGTTGTTTGACTGGAACCAATGTCAGACAGAGAGCATATAGGTGATAGGGAAACAGACTTGCCGTTAGATGAGATGTGAGGAACTGATGTTTGGTTAATCTCAAGTTTAGAGTGTAGAATGTGAGAGACCAGCCAGAACTATGATGAAAAAATCAAGTGTATATGAAGGAACAAATAAGGCTTTCAGAAGCAGATGAGCTGAGCCAGGAGCAAACACAGACGATGTTAGAGAGATGAATTGGTGCTTTTGGCAGTGGCATGAATAGATCAGAAGTACATCTCAGGTTCAAATGTGACACCAAGATTGCAGACATCTGGTTTAATCTCAGATTGTGGTCAGGGATAGGGATGGAGTCAGTAGCTTGGGAATAGAATTTTAAATGGAGACTGAAAACATTGGTTTCAGTCTTCCCAACATTTAATCGGCAGAACTTTCTGGTCATCCAATACTGGTTATCAAATAATCAGTATGATAATTTTTTAACAGTGAAGAGTTGAAACCTGCAACTGCTATTAGCTAGAGGAATAGGGATAACAGATGCAAGGGAACAGCATCACCTGCAAGTTCCTTTCTAAGCCGTACACCATCCTGATTTGGAATTATGGCGCCGTTCTTTCATTATTGTTGGGTTAAAATCATGGAACTCGTTCCCTAACAAAATTGCAACACATTGATCTTCTCAAGATGGGCAATAAGAGACAATCTAGTGCCCCAGCCAGATATTGTGATGGATGGTTAAACCAGTAGTGTGGCATATCCTTTCAGATTTGCATCTCTTGTACTGAGGCAACAACCAGGCTGAGAGTAATAGATTTATTGGGACTAGGATATCAAAGGGGGTGATGAGAATGTGGTTGACTAAATGAGTAACTGCTGAAATTTTGCAGCAAACAGAGAACCAAAGGCTTAATAGTTTGGATTTTGAAAGCGCAGCTGTAATTGAAGAAGTGCTTTTTGGAGATGGATACAGGAGGGAGGTTTGGGGCAAGGAAAAGAGATATGGATGTTGAGTGATATAGGCAAGAGATAGCTTTATTTGAGATTGATACAATAGAATTAACAAGAGCATAGGATGACATGATCATAGGATAGCCATGAAAGTTCATATGGAGAAAGAATGGGGGTAGAGCACTCAGAGGAAAGAGAACAGAATGAGTTAGAGGTTGATATCACCAAGGATGACGTGTCATTCAGTGCAGAGGCTGAGAGGGGCAGTGAAAATCAATATATTAGTTGTATATTTTACAGGTCTGTAATACAGTTTGCATAATATTAATATTGGGCGACTGCATGGAGTAGGAATGTTCTCTCCGCATCTGCATGGATTTCCTCCAGGTGCTCTGGTTTCCTCTTATAGTCCCAAAATGTGACGGTTAGGGGGAATTAGTGGGGTAAATGTGTGCGGTTATTGAGATAGGGCAGTTGTTGAGCCTAGTTAAGATGCTCTGTTAAAGAGTTGGTGCAGACTCAATAGATTGAATCGATTTCTTCAGCACTGTAGAGATTCTATGAATATACTATGTTTGTACGCTTAATGAGATCAAATTTGTGCAAGTTTCATTCTCCCAAATGGTAAAAAGAAAGTTGTGGTAAATAAACTTAATTTCAGCTTGTCAGACATTTGGTTAACAAGTTAATGGAATACTTATCACAACAATTACATGCAAGCCAATAATAAATTACAAACAGTGCCAGTTTGGGACCGAGGTGCAATTAACCATAAGGAGATTTTTCAAGTTGAAGAAACTTTAACAATGTAACAATGAAATAATCAAACATTTAAAACCTATCATGGTGGTCAGTTAATATAGCACGGATAACTACCTAATGACAATGATTATGCTCCTCCCCCACTCCTGCCTCTTCCAAACTATCCCAAGTAGTTAGTTCCAAATAATCAATTGGATGGGAGTGGCAGGGAAAGGTAATTGTAAAAGTATTTCATTTATGGACAGTCCATTATAAAAATTACAGAATAAAACTTTTAATGCATTTTATTCTCTCTCTCCGTTGCTTAATTAAATGACAGTTTAAAAAGGATTGTTGCCCTCGTCAAAACACTGTTTCCTTTGTTCAACATGTTTAATAACTGATTTTCCTCTGGCAATCAGGTCTCCTTATCCATATTACGCTCATCACCCATGTATCTCAATACCAGGATGAAGGAAGGCATAAATTAATTATGTGGCAATTTAAAAATGAAAAGGAATGATGCACTGTTCACAATGCCAATTCATCTTCCTTTCATTCACTTGCAGAACTTTGTGACAATGACTTAATCATTTAATAGAAGTTAAACACGCACCATTTCCGAATAGGGCCTGATGTTAAAGGGAAAGACTGTCGCTGCAAAAGCGCAAAGAAATTCTGGACTTGTCCAAAGAGGAGCTAGATCTGGAACATTGTGATATAAGTAACGAAAAAACTGCATCAAAGTAACTGGGTATTCTCTAAGCCAAGAACCTTCTTCTTCAGACTGCCAGGGCTGTGGAAAGAAACAAAGTATAAATACAAGGGAAAATCTTTAATATTTAGTATAAATTGGCTCTCAATGTTTGTCCTATCAATCTTGTCTAGGTTTACAATGTAATTTATGTTACATACTTTGTTGATAAGATTCAAACCAATTCAAGTTGAAGTGTGCTGTTTTTGCATTCAAATTTGAGAATTTATTTTTCTTTACTTAGGGTACAAATCTTAACTGATACAGGAATAGGAGAATGATACCAGAATTAAATTGAAGTGTTAGAATTGGGTCACAAAAATTCTGACAGCTTTGGAAAACATTCAGGCAAAAGTGAAAGTAAAAGGGAACACCAACAGCACACTAGCAACTTGAGTAAAATACCCAAATACTGTTTGTAAAGATAGTGCTGGATAGGGAAGGGTGTTTTCTGTGCAATTTCATGCAGCATGCCTTAAACAGAGGAGAAGCAAACTTTGGGCTGTAGTTGGTTATTTCTGTCACAGTCTATGCTGAATGATCTTTGCAGCCAGCTTTGTAGTTGATAGCAAGGCTCTGTATCTTAACCTTGCTGATTCAGAACCTGTAAAGACAGTGCTCTATTGGCACTGCCAGTTGACTGCACCAGAACCTGCAGATGGAATTGATGGCATTTTGGCAAGTACAGCCAGATTATAATACTTCTGAGAAAGTATGGCTATTAGCCATTCATGTGTCTTTGCACGTCATGTTGTCCCAGATTCCTTTGAAAAGAGGAGCCCCAATGTATAATAATTGGCTTTTCTGGCCTGTGTCAGCAACCACCTACTGGCGCAATCTTATGGGAGATGATCAATTAATGTTTACTGTTCAATCATGGACAGTGGGTGCCAAATGGGTGCTGTTAGTCAATGACAGAAGGGTTGGTCAGCAGCTGCACTGGGCGATGCAAGCGTTGCAGAGGAAGCAGAAGGTCTAAGGTGCTCCTCAAAATGGGACTACTTACAAAAGTATCCACAGAGAGTAATAATAAAACACCACTCAAAACTGTGGGGTTGCTTAGTGTAAAGCAGTGCAGAGCCACTTATAAAGCTGGAGACCCCCTCTTTGCATCACTCTTAGGAAATGGATGTAAATTAGGACCTTAAACACCTTGACTGGGTGCCTGCCTTCATCGACTGGGTCGCTGATTCCAGAGGCAGCCTGTCTCTGTTATCTCTTCTGCAGGCATTACCATACGAGGGAGTCAACACTTTGGATTTCCCCTGCTTTCTCAGTCCCACTTCCTCAAATCACATCTTGAAGGGATGGGAAAGTTTTGGTCATTGTCTCCTAAACTGCAGCTGTATAGATGGGCACAGGGTATCTAAACCTGCCTGTCCTAGGTCACCAAAACATCATCTTCCAAATACCGCAGATTGAAGGAATTCCCATTGAAAAATCCACTAATGGCAAAAAAACCGCAATTTATAATTTTTTTTTAAACAAAGATTCACAAGAACTCTGGTGACTGCAGGAAAATAAATTTACACACAGTTGAATATGTGATTTAAAATATTTATCTGGGCTACACACATCAGTTCCTGATATAGCTGAGATCCTAGTAGTGATGGATGCCTGTTTCAAACTGGTATTTTTAGACATTTGGCCCTCTACACTTGATTAAAAGACAGCATGCAGAACAGACATCTGTCAAATGCACATGTATTCAGTTACTCAACCCTGTTCCTAAGAAATAAAGCAATAATGTAGAATGAAGAACTGGTGGGAAATAAACTACCCCCATTTTCAGATATCAACCATGTGATTTACACACTAAAATGGGAAGCAGCAAAAAATCTAGGCTGATGCTAACGATCCAATATCAAATCTAATCTCAATATTAGATGAAACAACATTCTAACTCAAATAATGCATTTCAGAATATAACTTCTTAAATATGTGTTTTAGTTGAGGGTACAGTGAAACTACTTTTGACTACAAAGTTTTAGATGCTTCCTAATGCATTTGCTCAGAACTGTAGTTGTAGATTCTGGGCTGGAATTTTACATTAATCAACAGAAGTGACGAATCCCATCAACCTAATGCTGATGGATGAAATAAGGCAAGATTGGATGCAGGTTGAGACAGATTAGACTGAAGCAATGAGCGTATATTTTCAAAATCACAAAAGTTTTAAAAGTTTTACTATTTTATCCAAGTCTTTGTGATTAGGAATGTCAATTTAATTTTTGCATACTTACAAGATTGAGCATACTCCTCAACATTCCCAACAATAAAAAAGCAGATTCTGAGCATACATTGTGAACAGATGCAACCACTGTCCCACTCGAAGCTGGAACACCAAAGATAAATGTCCAGATAGAATCCAGATCAAACTGTTTTAAGAAAGCATATGGCAATATGGTTAGCTATCAATGTGAACACTTTTTTTCTTAAATTGAAGTATGATGCTATTTAGTATTACAATTATTTCATTATTTTTCGATTAAATGTATTATTAACAAGTTACTTTGTTTTTAATGCGTGGAGCCTGAAGAGATTGGAGAGGTACTGAATAAATATTTCTCTTCGGTATTCACGCAGGGTGATGTAAATGTAGTTATGGAGAACACTGAGGTACAGGGTAGCAAGCTGGAAGGTATCGAAGTAGATAGGGAGGATGTGCTAGATATTCTCGAGGGTTTGAAGTTGGATAAGTCCCCTGGGCCGGACGGGATTTACCCTAGGATTCTCTGGGAGGCAAGAGAGGAGATTGCAGAGCCTCTGGCTCTGATCTTCAGGTCGTCGTTGGTTACGGGTGTGGTTCCGGAGGACTGGAGGATAGCGAATGTGGTCCCATTGTTCAAGAAGGGGAAGAGAGACCTTCCAGGGAATTATAGGCCAGTGAGTCTTACTTCTGTTGTGGGCAAAGTATTGGAGAGAATTATTAGGGATAGGATTTATAGTTATTTAGAGAGAAATGAATTGATTGGGGATAGTCAGCATGGTTTTGTGAAGGGTAGGTCGTGCCTTACTAACCTCATTGAGTTTTTTGAAAAAGTGACTAAAGAGGTGGATGGGGGTAAGGCGGTTGATGTGGTATATATGGACTTTAGTAAGGCGTTTGATAAGGTGGCCCATGGAAGACTTCTGCAGAAAATGCAGATGTATGGGATAGAGGGTGATTTAGCTAATTGGGTTAGGAATTGGCTAGCAGATAGAAGACAGAGGGTGGTGGTTGATGGGAGATATTCATCGTGGAGTTCGGTGACAAGTGGTGTACCTCAGGGGTCTGTTTTGGGGCCCCTGCTGTTTGTAATTTTTATAAATGATCTGGATGAGGGTATTGAAGGATGGATTAGTAAATTTGCAGATGACACTAAAGTCGGTGGAGTGGTAGATAGTGAAGAGGGTGTTATAGTTTGCAGAGGGACTTGGACAAGTTGCAGAGCTGGGCCGAGAGGTGGCAAATGGAGTTTAATGTGGAAAAGTGTGAGGTAATGCACTTTGGCAGGAATAATAAATGTGTAGAGTATAGGGCTAATGGTAGGATTCTTAATAGTGTTGATGAACAGAGGGATCTTGGTGTGTATGTGCATAGATCCCTGAAAGTAGGCAGTCAAGTCGATAAGGTTGTTAAGAAGGCATATGGAGTCTTAGCTTTTATTGGTAGGGGGATTGAATTTCGGAGCCGCAACGTCATGTTGCAACTGTACAAAACTCTAGTGCGGCCGCACTTGGAGTATTGTGTGCAGTTCTGGTCCCCACATTATAAGAAAGATGTGGAGGCATTGGAGAGGGTACAGAGGAGGTTTACCAGGATGTTGCCTGGTATGGAGGGCAGGTCTTATGAAGAGAGGCTGAGGGATTTGAGGTTGTTTTCGTTAGAAAGGAGGCGGCTAAGAGGGGACCTAATTGAAACATATAAGATGATTAGAGGTTTAGATAGGGTGGACAGTGATAGCCTTTTTCCTAGGATGGAAAAAGCTAGCACAAGGGGACACAGCTTTAAATTAAGGGGTGATAGTTATAGGACGGATATCAGAGGTAGGTTCTTTACCCAAAGGGTGGTTCGGGAGTGGAATGCCCTGCCTGCAGCAGTTGTAGATGCGCCAAGTTTGGTGGCGTTTAAGAGGTTAGTTGATAAGTATATGGAAGAGAAGGGAATGGTTTAGTTTGGAGGGGCATTGCTTTTTATATTGGTCGGCGCAACATCGAAGGCCGAAGGGCCTGTTCTGTGCTGTATTGTTCTATGTTCTAATTCCAATGATAGGAAACTAATTTCAGAGCTTGGAAAATTCTCACTTTTACAAGGGTCAACTGGATTTAGTATAAACATGCCTACATTGTTTAACTATTAAAAGTAACTCATTATTCTAGCCATCTTTTGCTATAGTGGACATTAGAATTTATATTCACATCCTTTAAAATGACATACAATAATAGTTTTATTATAAAAAGGGGAAGTTGACTCACTATGTTTTATTTGGGTAGATAAGCAATATTGGCAAAAGTCCAACACCAGCTTCTATTTATACAGCACCTTTAATGGAATGAAGCAGCCCAAGGCACTTCACAGGAACATAATAAAACCAAGTATGACACTGAGGAACACAAGGAACTATTAGGTCGGAATAACAAAAGCTTGGTCACAGGAAGTAGATGTTAATGAATGTCTGGGAAAGAGTGGTAGAGAATTGTAGATTGAGGGTGTTCCAGAGCTTGATGCCTAGGAGCTGATGACACAGCCAATGACAAGGCAATTAAAATGTTATAGACATAGGCCAAAATTAGAGGAGCACGGATTTCATGGAGGATTGTGAGATTGGAGAAGATTACAGGGAAAGAAAGGGCAAAGACATGGTGTCTTTGAAAAGACATGAAAAGTTCAATATCAAGATACTGCTTGATTGGGAGCCAGTGTCTGCAAGTAGTGGGGCATTTGCTGCGAGTAGAATGCAGGAGGCCAACCTGAAGCATGCTGGAATATTCAAATCTACAGGCTACTTCTACCTAATTTGTTGCGGTAGATTTAGATTTGAAAGTGAAACAGGAGGAGTAGAAAGTCATGCAATTTTCTCTGGGGATGTTTGTTCATTTTGCAGTTCTTTCTGAAATTATTTCTCAGAATTTCAGCAGCTTCTTCAGGAAATACATCAAGTTAATTTGCGAGTCCAAATAGTACTGGCATAAGAGCAACAGCTGATGCAAACCTGTTTTATTTTTCTTATCTGCATAAAAACACTAAAATGCAGTTGGGTGATTTAAAAGAGATAATACATTAATTTAACACGGCTGGAGAGATAATATTGGGAAACAAAGCAATGGCAGAGGAACTGAATAGTTATCTTGCATCAATCTTCATGGTAGAAGACACCAATGGGATGCCAGAGCTCCAGGAGAGTCAGAGAGCACAGCTGAATAGTGGCCATCACTAAGTAAAAGGTTCTGGGGAAACTGAAAGCTCTGAAGGTGGATAAATCATCTGGACTGAATAGACTACACCCCAGGGTGTTAAAGGAGATAGCTGAAGAAATTGTGGAGGCATTAGTGGTGATCTTTCAAGAATTGTTGGAGGCAGGGAGGGTACCAGAGGACCGGAAAGTAGTAAATGTAACACCGCTATTTAAGAAAGGACAGAGGCAGCAGACGGGATATTGGCCGGTTAGCCTGCCTTCAGTCATCGGCAAGATTTGAGAGCTCATTGTTAAAGATGAGATCGTAGAGTACTCGGAATTGCATGATAAAGTAGGACCGAGCCAGCACAGCTTTGTCAAGAGGAGCTCATGTCTGACAAATCTATTAGAGTTCCTTGAGGAGACAGCAGGAAGTTAGATAAAGGACAACAAGTGGACATGATTTATTTAGATTTTCAGAAGACCTCTGAACAGGTGCTGCACAGGGGACTGTTAAGTAAATTAAGAGTAAGAACCTGGCACGGATAGAAGATTGGTTGACTAGTAGAAGGCAGAGAGTGGGAATAAAGGAATCTATTTCAGGATGGCAGCCAATGACTAGTGGTATGCCTCAGGGAGGTCAGTACTGGGATCACAACTTTTCACAATATACGTTAACACTTTGGAGAAGGAACTGAAGGCACTGTTGCTAAGTTTGCAAATGATAAAGACATGTAGAGAGATAGGTGGTACTGAGGAAGTGGGGGAACTGCAGAAAGATTTGGGAGATGGGCAAAGAAGTGGCAGATGGAATTCAACATGGAAAATTGTGAGGTTATGCACTTTGGAAGGAGGCATAGACTATTTTTTAAATGGGAAAATGCTGAGGAAATCAGAAACACAGGGACTTGGGAGTCCTTGTTCAAGATTCTCTTAAGGTTAACGTGCAGGTTCAGTCAAACGGAAGCAAATGCAATGTTAGCATTCATGTCAAGAGGATTAGAATACTAGAACAAGGATGTACTTCTGAGACTGCATAAGGCTTTGGTCAGACCCTATTTGGAATGTTGTGAGCAGTTTTGGGTCCCATATCTAATGAAGGATGTGTTGGTCTTGGAAAGGGTCCAGAGGATGTTCACAAGAATGATCCCTGGAATGAAGAGCTTATCATTTAAGGAATGGTTGAGGATTCTGGGTCTGTACTGATTGGAGTTTAGGAGATTAGGAGGGATCTTATTGAAACTTACAGGGTACTGCAAGGCCTGGATCAAGTGAACATGGAGAGGTTATTTCCACTAGTAAAGTAGACTTGAACTAGAGGGCACAACCTCAGGTAAAGGGACAATCCTTTAAAACGGAGATGAGGAGGAATTTCTTTAGCCAGAAAGTGGTGAATCTGTGGAACACTTCGCTGCAGAGGGCTCTGGAGGCCAAGTTATTGAGTGTTTTTAAAACTAAGATAGATAGATTCTTGATTAACAAGGGGATTAGGGCTTATAGGAAAAGGCAGGAGAATTGGGATGAGTAAAATATCAGCCATGATTGAATGACGAAGCAGACTTCTTGGGCCGAGTGGCTTAATTCTGCTCCAGGTCTTATTGGTGTTAAATTCATCGTTTGAACATAACAAAAAAACTGTTTTGATTTCAAGAAATACTAACAATTCCTAAATGGGCTTTGGTCTGTTGCCACATTTTTCAGTCTGTTTCACTCAATGCCATACTGATCTTGTATACTTTAAAATGGAACACCAGTAAAACAGGGAAATAAGAACACTAACTGCTTTTTCCTTCTCTTTTGTGTTCAGCAACTTAACAGTACCACTGGGGAGACGTTGGTTACTGCTTGTATAGTCACCTGAGGCTTTTGATCAAGGGTGGACCCAAGTACAGGCGAGTGATAGCAGAAAGGAAATTGCAGGGTGGGGCTTATTGAGGGAGGTCAGCACCACTCACTACCTCTGTGATCCTCTTTGTAGTCTGATGTCACATGCTTTTTTTTTCTTTTTTTGGTTTCAAAGATTGGAATTGCTAAGATTTACAGCATTCATTAAGGCTTCGCCCTAAATGGCAAAAATAAAAAGCAAATGCTCATTTGTCTAAATCGAACAAAAAAGTTGGTTTTAATTTTCCAGATTCAACATGTTCAAAGTGCGACAAACAGTGAAAATGTTGGGCAGAATCCTGTGTCCTCCCCACAGAGTTTGGTGATAGGGAGGCATTTAATTGTGAAGGAGGGTGACAACTTCTTGCCTCAACCCTAGTAGTTGGGGATCACAACAAGCAAACTCCAGTATCGTTGGCTGCATGGTCCTAGGTGGGGTGGGGGAAGGTATGGTTCTGTGCCCTTGTTCAAAGGCACATAGCATGTTACCTAAAGACCCAGCATTGGGAAGGGGGTTGGTGGTGAGAACCACACTGGCTGCTCCTTTTTGTCATCACTGACATGCATCTGGGTCCTTCCTTGATTAAAGGCCTCAGGTTGTTATACTTGAGCAATGTACAACTCCCCAATGGTATCTCTGTTTGGTATAGAATACCAGAGGTAAAAGCAATTCCAGTATTCTTATTTTCTTGGTATTCCTTTTTAAGGTATACAAGACCAGTTCAGGTCAGAATTCTTATTTCCTCGCTTACTGTTTTTAATTCTGGGGAGCTGCCAGCCAAAGGCAAGAGGGTCCTTCATCCCTGGGATCTTTGGCACTGATCTAAGTGGCTGTGTGGCACAAGATGCCACTGACCTTTCCAAATACAGACCATACAATGTCCCTGCAAGCAACCAGGATATCCATCACCTCCACTAATTAGTCTGTTACTCATTGAACAAACAGCAACAAATTTTTAACAATACATGTACAGACATTGAAGCAAGAGTCACTTGTATTCCTCACGGTTTATAGGATAAAATATTTTCTAACTAGTCATTCAATGCAGATACCTGATATAATTAGAATGTCACTGATGCTGCATTATAAGTGAGGTGTAAGAACTTCTATCTAGGTTTTAAAATTAAGCAGGTAAATTATTAAATGTAGTCACAATTCAAAGCGCTTAATTGCACTGGATTGAAAAATAATTTGCCATTTTCTATTCCATTTGATTGCCATATAAGTTTCATCCTTTAAGTTAAGTACATTTGTTAAATGTCTTATCTCATAATAAGTTACAGATCCCTCATAATTTCATCATTTTCAAGGACAAGGAAAAAATACATAATATTCCATGTTAACTGGTTAACACGTTAACTAGAGTTACGACTCTGACACAGTCATAGTACTTTAAATGGATAAAGAAATGGAGCCCAAATTTTAAACTAAAATGAATAGTGATTAAACAATGAGTTACGTACCTGCAGGTTTTCTGGCAGTTCAGTAACAGGCTGCTGGAGGAAAAGAGCCATCAACAGAAAATATAGTTCAGGCACATTGGTATGTTTGGGTAAGAATGACTGGAGAATAAAGAAACCAGGGACATGACAAGCATCACGGTTTATTTCACGCACTGTTGATCTACCACCAGCAATTCTGCCAACATTGAAACCTGAAAATGACAAGTTAAAGATATTTTTATAGAAAGATCAGTGGCTTTTCTTCTGCTACATGGTATTTTCTAAGACAAAATTATCTCTCTTCATTTGAGAGAAACATGACTTTTGCTCAATACTTCATGCCAACATATCAAACAGAAAATTTAAATTGTCATAAATGAAGAAGAAACTTTTTATTGTAACATGATGTGCAAATTGTACCCGCATACAGGCTGAATGAAGCAAGATCAGTTTTGCATTAAACGAATTTTTTGGAGTAGGTTCATAGCTTTTGGTAGCGAGGACACGTATATCCCAACTTCAAGGATATTTTTACAAATAAAGAAACCTACTACACTGCGTTGAACCAGACTAATTACTTTCTCTGGTTACAGAGTGTTTATACAATTGCACTTATGAACAACTGCCATGCAAATGCTTATTTGTGAAGTTCTGAGAGGGATTTCCCAAAGCACTTTTGGGCTTACAGAACATATTGTTGTATCTGTTACAAATTTAAGCCAATTTAGAATGCCAGTTTGAGGTAAAACAGGATTCCATATATTCAGGGGATGTCCTTCATAAAGCAGCATATCACTTTTCTTTATTTTTCACAACGTGAAGGTCATTGGCAAGGTCAGCTTGTATTGCTCACATGTAGCATTAACAAAACTGATGTGGGAATGGAATTACATACAGGTCAGACCTGGTAAGGATGACTGTTCTTTCCCAGAAGAACATTGTTATAAAAACCCAGTTAATATATTAATCTATAGAACTTCATAGTCACTTTTAGTGATCATTAGTATTTTATTCCAAATTTCTTTTTTCATAAGCTGAATTCAAATTGTTAAATGATCATGACAGGATTTGAACATGTTTTATCTGGATTTGTAGTCAAGACCTTTGGATTCCCCATGCAATAACCTAACCAGTACACTATGGTACTCCTCACTTGATTCCTTTAAGAGAAACTACACAAAAAAGTTAATACATCACAAACAATGCAGAAAGCAAACAGGCAATATTCCAGATGTATCAGTTACACTGTGCAATAGAAAGATTTCACACATACCTAATACAGTGCCAATTTTATTTGTGAGAACAGAGTCAGTCTGGTCGAGCCAGCCTCCTCCAGAAAGCCCTTCTTTAAACTTGGCAAGGATTGACTGATTGCTCAGCAATACAACAAGAATTCTCATTGCTGCAGTGACAGTAGTGGGATGTAAATGTTCTTCCATGAACATCAGAAGCCAGTCAAAACCCCAAATCTTCACCAATTCTTCACATGCCCTATGGTTTGATGTTGCAGGTATTTTGAAAGGGAAAAAAAACAAGTTCATTCAAATCTCTGGCATGAAAAAATACACAATGTGGATAAAAATATGATTTAACTAAAATAATAGAAATGCAAATGGCACGTGTAGCATTTAGACTTAAACAACATCAAAATTAGCAGCCATGAACCTTGGACATTGATGAAGAGCATCTGGCCAGCTGCAAACACAATAAATCAGAGTTTCTTGATGTTAAGCTGGCTGTCAGTCTTTACACATACCCAGGAGGTAAAGTTTCTGCTGTTGCTGCACTTAATAGCCAAACCAAATCACAAATTATCAGAGCAAACTGGAAGTGCAAGTTAATGTCTCAGCCACTGCTAATTAATATTTTGTGGGGCACAAACACATAACACTTACTTAATAGATCTTATAATCTTTTATAACTCTTTTTACTTCTGTTAAAAATAATTAAACAGTTAAATCATGAAACAATAATATAATTTCAATGTCCTGAAAAGATCATTAGAAAATTTTAAAAGTAAAATTTGTTTTCAAATTTTAAATCCTCTACTTGCTACTTAATTCTACCCACAGAGATCACACAACTCAGTGTGATTTGTATTTAAGCATGCAATGTAACAATAATAAAATTAGACAGTGAGCAGTGCATACAGCAAAGATAGTGTTGCAGAGTCATATTACGTATTATATATGTATAATACAAACACATCTCAAAAATCACAGAAAATAACTTTCATGCACTTCAAGCAATACTCACTGCGGATTTACACAGTTCTTTTCTTTTGAAATATATAGTAGCTTTAGCAAGATATCTAAAAGTCTGTTTCTCAGTAGAATGGCATTAGCTGAAACAAGGCCGCCAAAATCATCATCAGCACCTGGTAGACATGTGAAATATACACATCTTCAAAACTGGCCTCAGGGATGGACTTTTAATAAACTATATTTTTATACAGGAAGGCTTGAAAGGATTAAATGAGTTAACTACTACTTCTCCACCTATAAGAGTATTAACTAACATTCACAAAGGACTCTAATGATGTTGAATGGTCAAATTTGGGTGTTGAATCAATTAAAAAAATTATGGAACAAAGACAATGATAGGAGAGGCTTAGAAAGGAAAATATAGTGGTAGAGGAGACTAGAGTAAGAGAATCAGGAAGTAGGCAACAAATAAAGAAACTGTTTCAAATGATCTAAGCACAAAAAAAAGCACCAAGGCAGCTCTAGTCAACCTTTGAACTACCAATACTGGAAAAGAGCAGATGGTTGAATGTGCATTGAGACTAAACACAGAACTCTGAAATAAAGGTGCTGCTGCATTATACAATTCTCAAATAATGTACCACTGTGATTCTAGTACTTGCATTACAATTGCAGCATTAGCAATTGTGAATTGTTCTCAACAATTGGGAGGTTTATTGCAATCCATTATGCGGTATACTGTTGATCCATAGTATGCCAAATTAAAAAGGCTAAGTTAATCAAATATTAGATTACTTTATACAGTCAACATACAAAGAAGTTTTAAACTAGAGAGACATTGCTCACCTTCTTCCTTTTCCTCGCTATGAGCTTCCATGGCAATAAACTTCTCACAGACTGCAAACGTTGGTAATGTGGAAGAAAGGAACTGACCAAATCTTGACACAAACAAAGAAACTGGAAATTAGTAAATAATTATTTGCAGCTTAAAATTAGCACAGGCACTTCTCAATTACTGTAATTCGGTCACTGCCACCAGTCTTAGTGCAACTGTTGATATTGTCATGCTTCTCTGGCTTTCTTAAAGCCTCCCTCAGTCCACATTTCAATGTTATTCACTTATTTGATTTTTCTTTTTCCTCTTCTGCTTTTACTCAATTATTTCTCCAATTGTGTCCAAAAATACTATTGGGTCTTTGCCTCTGATATCCGTACTTGGTTGTCTTAATTTGTCATTCTAAATATACTTAGCAACTCTTGATTCCTGAATGTAGTTGACTTTCAACTACTCTGTGCTCCGTCATTCAACAAGATCATGGCTGATCTTTTCATGGATTCAGCTCCACTTACCTGCCCGCTAACCTTAACCCTTAATTCCTTTACTAGTCAAAAATTTATCTATCCTTGCCTTAAAAATAATCAGTGAGATACCTCAACTGGTTCTCTGGGTAGGCAATTCCAGATTCATAACAAGTTCCTCAACTCATCCCTAAATCTGCTCCTCCATATTTTGGGGCCACACCCTTAGTCCTAATTTCACCTGCCAGTGGAAACAACTTCCTTGCTTCTATCTAATCTGTTCCCTTCATAATCTTATATGTTTCTATAAGATCTCCCCTCATTCCTCTATGCACGACTTGCATACCTTTCTATTAGACTGAAAGACCAACAATGCACTTCGCTGCTGTATTTGTGCAACTTGCAGAATTCTTTCAGCCACTAAACTCTAAGTCCATCATTTCAAGGTTACACTTTTTGAATTGTAAAACATTCGCAGTACTCAAATGGTTTGCTGTAATTCAATTCATTGATTATTTTAACATTTTCTATTGTATTTGGATTCTACCTGAGCAAATCATTGCTGTTTGGAAAACCTTGTAGCAAAAGGCTGAGCACGTTACTGATAGCTGCAATGGTTGGCTGTGACAAAGATGCATCTCTCAGAGTAAGCAGTAGTTTTGGTATCAATTGGAATTCCCTCATTAACTTGGCATTTCTAGAAGCTTCACTGTAAAACAGAATCAAAGGAACCTTTTTATTTCTAAAAACTTAATTGAAATATAAATATTTAAAAAGTATTTTGAAATAATTTAATACCTTGATTCAGTCAAAAGTTCAATAAAGTGCTCAAATAATGACAGATGAAGTTCATACGGTGCATTAAGCCAGACCTGTAAAAATAAGGTCATGTCAAAAAAAAATCATCAAACTTAAAACTTCAAAAAAATTCTTGTTAATTTTCAGTAAATGTTCCGAATGGGGAGCTGTATGATCGAAACTATTGTTGGGTGGGACCACTGTCCTACCTAATCTAACATGATCCTGTCCTAAATTTTAGGAACATGCTCGTTTGCATTAAACAAGTGCCATCTACATCATTTGTTGAAGGTACTGTAATTCCAGAGTTACATCTTGTCAAATACATTTTCTTTGCTGAATGATGTACTACTTTCCTAATGGATCTCTCAAGAAACAATTACTGTTGGGATTCAGTATTGTGAGGCGCCATATGGTGAATACACTGGAAAGAAAAAGGTGGAAAGGAGCCTGATAGGTACTGTGATATTATAACACGGGATAGATAGGAAAAACCCTCACGCTATCAGAATTTCAAGATGAGACAATTTTAATGGAAATCAAAAAAGTAAAAGAGAATTAGTAAGGCATGAATCTATGTTGTCTTTTCATTCTAAGTTATCGTTGCACTACTTTTTATTCATATCTTACTTCAAAGTCACAAAGCAAATCCTGAAATCCATTGGAATTAGGAATGATACTGGTCTCATGGCCACTGTCGACAGTTCCCACTAATGAAAATGTAAGATGGAGAATGTGACTGTTCAACAGAGTCCGTTTCTTCTTCAACAGCATTGCCAGGAGCTAAAACAGAAACCAAATCTTCACTGAAAATTCTATCATATTTGGATTCAGAAACCAAAATTGTATTTGGAAACTGATATTGGTAAACTTGAAACGACAGTCGAAGGAGAAGAGAAATCAGAGGAAAGAAAATATATTCACTTCAAAAGATCTTTGGTATCCTAGTTCTTTTATTTGTGCATTCAACTACATTTTAAATATATGTAATATCCTTGTCACTTTTACTCTTCCTGGCAGATTTTTACGCATTACTTTCACAGTAACTTCATTGCAGTGTTAACGTAAGCCTACTTGTGACACTAATAAACTTGAATATAATGTGTAAATACATTTTTATAATATCCACTTTTCTCAAATTTAAATTTATGCTCTTCAATCCTACCCTCCCACTTCAATTAGAAGAAATTCTTGAAGGCTCATCCTATCTATACCATCTGACATATTTTATACACTGTGATATGGTTCAATCTTAAACAGTTTTCTTTCCAGAATGTAGAGCTTGGCCTTCTGTAATTTTTCCTCATTGCTCAACACCTGTGAATACAAGATCAATGTTGTTACTTTTCTCTGTATCCTCCCCAATATCTATATACGCTTTTTACTTCCATGGAGGGCCAAATTTGAACATTCTTCAAATATGGCCTGACAGCAAATTCTAAACTCCTAGTATATCCAATAAAAACACATTCAACATTAATCCTCCATTTCACTTATTGGTGATTCTATTACTTTTTTCTGAATTCCAATCAAAAAAATACAATTACAAAAACAAATGAATGTGTGAACAATTCTGCCCACAATTTGAATCCATACAAATCCAAATACTGAATCACAACGAATGCATTATTATCTAAATTTTAAGATATTTGTTTTTATTTAACACTTCAACTGTTGATAAACTATTCCAAAAACGTTCAAGTCTCTGCTTCTTCTGTGCTTTATCCTTCACTGGCATCAGCGTCAGACAAAACCAGTTACAAATTGTTATTTCCTAATTTACATATGTACAATATCTGTTCCCACAACCACGAGTTGCAGGGAAGCTCTTACTTGGTAGCCTTTAATCCTCTCCATCTCTTTGCTGGCCAGTGCATTACTTTTTACCACACAGACTAGAGCCTTCACAGCAGCGTAGAGACCTTCGACATCTGATGCCATTGCAACCAAGCCTAAAATAGCAGCTGCTCCACCAATGTACTGCAGAGTAGTGGCAACAGGCCTAGGAACAGAAGTTCTCACACCTGGCAAAAAAAAAATTGATGTCACTTGAATAAAATATTGCAAGAAAAATATCTTTGTTTGGTTTTGTAATACTTTATGTTTTGATATTTTTAATAATGCAATTGTGAAAAGAATGGCTGAAGTGTGGCTAGAAGCTCAGTGAAGCTAATATGGAAAAGGCATAATTATTAAATAACTTTCTAATAAATTATATAGGCAACGTCTAGTTGAGACTGATGTAAATCCTGCTAATGATCTCAATTAAAGATGGTGTTCTTTTAAAACACTAGGAAAACAGAACTGGATATTCAATTCAAAATGCAATTGATAAATTCTAAAAATCCAATTTTTTCAAAGTACTCTCCAATGTTAGATTACCATTGATGCAAGTTAAGTTGTGGGCCATTAGGTAAGCTTGGGGCCAATGTGGCAAATGTCATGTCTGGCTCCATTTTAACTCATGATGTACAGATGCCGGCGTTGGACTGGGGTGGTAAGAACTCAGTAAGAATTTAGCAACACCAATTTACAATCCAACCGATTTATTTGATAGTAAAAAAGCGAGCTTTCGACTCTTGTGTCTTCCTCAGGCAAATGCAGTGTTCTGGACCAGAACACTGCATTTGCCTGAGGAAGACACAAGAGTCGAAAGCTCGCTTTTTTACTATCAAATAAATCGGTTGGATTATAAATTGGTGTTGCTAAATTCTTACTGAGTTCCATTTTAACTCCCAGATCTCATTTAAATGCACCAGGATGCAAACTCACTCTAACCTTGTCAATAAAGTGAGGCCGATGAGAGGGTGTTAAACAGGGCAGCAGGAAACCTGGAATTGCTGGGACAGTGCCAATATTGGTGTAAATATGCACCCAAATTGTAATTGGAGGAGATTCAACTTATTGTTGTAGAGATTTAGGGAGTAAGCTTTATGCATTCATACCACAGTCAGCATTTAAACAATGTGTTCAATAGTAAAAATGTCCTAAAACGCTTGCCAAATGGAAATGGAGAGGAACAGACATTAAGAATTAGAACAAAAGACAGAAAGCCTGGTTCAAAGATGGATTTTGAGAAAGTTTTGAGATAGATTATAAACCAGAGGTAGATTTAGGAAGCAATGCCAGAGCAAATAACTGAAAGCTTCACAGTTAAGGGCAGTCAAGATAAGTGGTGGATTAGTGGCGTGGGATGTATTGTATGTAATTGTATAGGCTGCAGAGGTATTCCTCCTGCCCAAAATAGGAACAGGGCCTGCTGCTCTTTCACACCTAGTACCTTTAGTTAAGTTAATGTCAAATTCATAATGCAGATGACCGGAATTAAAACAGAGTATGAATTGCCATTGGATAGACTTTCATATTTCACTGAGGTCTTTCCTGTATGGCGAGTAAACCTCAGTATTAAAAATCAGAACATACACCTTAAAATACTGCAAACCAACTGGATTGGGCAAGCAGACTTCTGCAAAGATTTTAGCAAGTTCTTACTGTCTAAGTTCTGTTTTTGATAGGAATCGGGGTCTACGATCGTTGTTATGAACAACAAGAATAAAACAAAACGCACAACTTTTGAATTGTATACCCTGGATTTGAAATATTTAAACAGAATAACACAAGTCTTGTGATTAACACCATACCTAGATATCCTATAAGAGCTGCACCAATAGTTCGCGCTGGTCCATTTAAGTGTCCTGCAGCATTATGCAACAGTTTTACTGGTGTAGCGTTTTCATGCGAGGAAATGGCCATCTACACAATACAAAACAAAGTGTTGAAATTAGTGGCCAAGAAACTCCAATTTTACTTTTTTTCTTTAAATTCTGAAATATGAAGTGCACCAACAAATGCCCAATCATTGTCACTGATCCAAAAAAGCAAGAGGATGCCATTAGAAACATTGACTATCCTACCATTCACAGAACATTCTTATTTATACTACCAACTTTATTTGTAGTGGACTCTCTCTTTCTTTCAAAGCAGAGAGGAAAGACAACCTTGTGCCTTACAGCCAGTTTCTGACTTCATTACAGCCTTGGTTCAAACATAAACAAAAGAGCTGAAGTCCTGAAGGGAGATGAAAGTGATTGCCCTTGACATCAGGGCAGCATTTTGACTGGATTTGGTATCAAGCTGTGCTAGAAAAACTGGAGTCAATGGGAATCAGAGGGAAAACCCTCCACTGGTTGGACTTGTACCCGACACAAAAGGAAGACGGTTGTGGTGGTTGGAGATTAATTATCTTCGGCCAGGACATTACTGCAGGAATTCCTCAGGGTAGTGCCAATCAATTTCAGCTGCTTCACCAGTAAGCTTTCTTCCATCAAAAGGTCAGACATAAAAATCTTTTGCTGATGACTGCATAATGTGCAGCACCATTTGTGACTCCTTAAATACTGAAGCAGTCCATGTTCAAATGCGGCAAGATGTGGGCTGATAAATGGCAAGTCATATTTGTGCCATACAGATGCAGACACTGACCATCTCCAGCAAGAGGGGATCTAACCATTTTTCCATGATATTCAATGACATTACTATCGCTGAATTCCTCACTATCAACTTCCTGGGTGTTACCATTGAACAGAAACTGGACGAGTCTTTTTAATACTGTCGCTGCAAGAACAGGTCAAAGGCTCTGAAAACTGCAATAAGTAACTCAACTCTTGACTTCCCAAAGCCTACTCACTATCTATAAGCACAAATCAGGAATGCAATGGAGTACTCCCCCCTTGCTTGGATGAGTGCAGCTCCAACGACTTTCAAGCAGCTTGAGATGATCCAGGGCATAGCAGCCCGCTCTGATTGCTGTGCCTTCCGCAAACATTCGTTCCCCCCACCAATGACAAACAGTGCCAGCCATGTGTTCTATCTACAAGATGCATAGCAGGAACCCAAGGTTTCTGAGGCAGCATCATCCAAACCCCCAAAAAAAAGAGCTGATACCTGACCTGGAAACATCACTACCTGGAGGTTCCCCTCCAAGTCACTCACCATCCTGACTTGGAAATATATTGCCTTTCCTTTAGTATCACTGTGTTAAAATCCTGGAACTCCTTCCTTTTGCTGGTTAAAAGGAAAAAGGAGGCTTACGTCAGGATGAGGTTTGAAGGCTCGGTTAGTGCAATGGATAGCTGTAGATTAGCCAGAAGGGAGCTAAAGAGGGAATTGAGGAGAGCAAAGAGAGGACATGAGAAGACTTTGGCTGATAGGATTAGGGAGAATCCTAAAGCTTTCTTTAGATATGTTAAGAATAGAAGATTGGTTAGGGCAAGATTAGGGCCAGTCATAGACAGCAGTGGGAAGTTGTGCGTGGAGCCTGAGGAGATTGGAGAGGTACTGAATAAATATTTCTCTTCGGTATTCACGCAGGGTGATGTAAATGTAGTTATGGAGAACACTGAGGTACAGGGTAGCAAACTGGAAGGTATCGAAGTAGATAGGGAGGATGTGCTAGATATTCTCGAGGGTTTGAAGTTGGATAAGTCCCCTGGGCCGGACGGGATTTACCCTAGGATTCTCTGGGAGGCAAGAGAGGAGATTGCAGAGCCTCTGGCTCTGATCTTCAGGTCGTCGTTGGTTACGGGTGTGGTTCCGGAGGACTGGAGGATAGCGAATGTGGTCCCGTTGTTCAAGAAGGGGAAGAGAGACCTTCCAGGGAATTATAGGCCAGTGAGTCTTACTTCTGTGGTGGGCAAAGTGTTGGAGAGAATAATTAGGGATAGGATTTATAGTTATTTAGAGAGTAATGAATTGATTGGAGATAGTCAGCATGGTTTTGTGAAGGGTAGGTCGTGCCTTACTAACCTCATTGAGTTTTTTGAAAAAGTGACTAAGGAGGTGGATGGGGGTAAGGCGGTTGATGTGGTATATATGGACTTTAGTAAGGCGTTTGATAAGGTGGCCCATGGAAGACTTCTGCAGAAAATGCAGATGTATGGGATAGAGGGTGATTTAGCTAATTGGGTTAGGAATTGGCTAGCAGATAGAAGACAGAGGGTGGTGGTTGATGGGAGATATTCATCGTGGAGTTCGGTTACAAGTGGTGTACCTCAGGGGTCTGTTTTGGGGCCCCTGCTGTTTGTAATTTTTATAAATGATCTGGATGAGGGTATTGAAGGATGGATTAGTAAATTTGCAGATGACACTAAAGTCGGTGGAGTGGTAGATAGTGAAGAGGGGTGTTATAGTTTGCAGAGGGACTTGGACAAGTTGCAGAGCTGGGCCGAGAGGTGGCAAATGGAGTTTAATGTGGAAAAGTGTGAGGTAATGCACTATGGCAGAAATAATAAACGTGTAGAGTATAGGGCAAATGGTAGGATTCTTAGTAGTCTAGATGAACAGAGGGATCTTGGTGTGTATGTGCATAGATCCCTGAAAGTAGGCAGTCAGGTCGAGAAGGTTGTTAGGAAGGCATATGGAGTCTTGGCTTTTATTGGTAGAGGGATTGAATTTCGGAGCCGCAACGTCATGTTGCAACTGTACAAAACTCTAGTGCGGCCGCACTTGGAGTATTGTGTGCAGTTCTGGTCCCCACATTATAAGAAAGATGTGGAGGCATTGGAGAGGGTACAGAGGAGGTTTACCAGGATGTTGCCTGGTATGGAGGGCAGGTCTTATGAAGAGAGGCTGAGGGATTTGAGGTTGTTTTCGTTAGAAAGGAGGCGGCTAAGAGGGGACCTAATCGAAACATATAAGATGATTAGAGGTTTAGATAGGGTGGACAGTGATAGCCTTTTTCCTAGGATGGAAAAAGCTAGCACGAGGGGACACAGCTTTAAATTAAGGGGTGATAGTTATAGGACGGATATCAGAGGTAGGTTCTTTACCCAAAGGGTGGTTCGGGAGTGGAATGCCCTGCCTGCAGCAGTTGTAGATGCGCCAAGTTTGGTGGCGTTTAAGAGGTTAGTTGATAAGTATATGGAAGAGAAGGGAATGGTTTAGTTTGGAGGGGCATTGCTTTTTATATTGGTCGGCGCAACATCGGAGGCCGAAGGGCCTGTTCTGTGCTGTAATGTTCTATGTTCTATGTAATAGTACTATGGATGTCCCTGCAGGGGGTGCAGCAGTTCAAGAAGATATGTCATCACCATTTTCTGAAGGACAACTAGGGATCAATACAGGTCTAGCCAGTAATGCCCAGATTCCGTAAATGAATAAACTAAAATGACATAAGTAGCACTATTATGAATGGACAACAACTTGCACTTTCATAGAACTTCATTTGGAAAATTTAACTTGCACAGTAGCAGTTTTTGTTGCAATATTTAACAGTCCCTCGGTTTTTCTTAAAGATTTTTTAATGCTTCCCTCGAATGATGATGATATATGCTACAGAATTTACCTTCAGCAAGAATTTCTTTTTTTAAAATAACCAATGTTAAACTGATACATCTAACTCCATGGACATGCTCTGTATTAGTTCTCAACTATAAAAGAGTAACATTAGCTATTTGTCTGCCCTCAAAGGACATTTTTCTAAAGAACTATAGATTTTTTTAAAATCTGGACCTGGTGCTTTGTCTTCTTTTGAATTTATTCAATGCATTCTATTTTTCAAAAATATGTTTTAAATACACTTGCTTCATCATTCATTTTAACGTCCTATCTGCCCGTTCTACCTCCCAGGTAACTAGTGAAGCAAAGTAACTATTTAATTTTTCTGCCATCTCCATGCCCCCTTGTCCGAGACTTCCCTTCAGAGAGTTTCTCACCTTCCATCCTTTCAAACTCCTAAAAGCCTGTCAAATTTAAACTATCCATATTTTTAGGAATGCAAGCGCGATTTATGTAATTTCTCCTCACAATTCAGTTCTTGAAATACTCGTAATATGCTATGAATCTGAACTGCACACACTTAAAGGCAAACATATCCTTTTCTAAGGTATGGTCCTCAGAACTATACAGGGTACTCAACTTATGACCCAACCAGAGTGTTTTATAGCTCTAGAATCTTCCCTTTATATTACGGCCCTCTTAGAAGACTACCACTTCATCAGTCTTACTGATTTTTTTTTTGAACCCAAGTACTTCATTTTAGCAATACACAGGCCCCTAAACCTCTTTAGGTCTGTTGTTCCTAGCTTTTCACCATTTCAATAATACTCAAATTTATTCTTCTTTGTTCCAAAATGGATCACCTCAAACACTGAAATCCACTGACAAAGAAGATTGACAGTTCTTAATCTGTCAATGTCTTTGTAATTTTATGCTCCAATCTACATTATTATATCACCAGTCTAGGTCTCATCTGTAATCTTGGACATATGACACTTTGTGTTATCTTATTCATGAATACAGTAAATAGTTGACACCCTAGCACAAATCTTTATGGAACACCATTAGCCATTTCCTTCCAATTAAGGTAAATGCTCATTATCCCTTAATTCTACCTTCTACACCTAACATCAATAATTTGCCTTGGGTTTTTAAGTCTAGCCAACAATCTCTGAAATGCAACTTCAGTGAATGCCTTCTGGAACGACTATCCTTTAAGTTTTAAAAAAATGCTGTAAATACTCAATCTGGCAGCATCCCTGCAAAGACAGACATGCATTAATAAGGTAGTTTTTGCAACTGTCAGACAACTAGAGGTATTTTACCGTTAAAGTATGGCCACTGTTGTTATCTAGGAAATGCAGCAGCCAATTTGCACCCATTTTAACAAAAATCTTTTTTTTGTGATGCTGATTGAAAGAAACATTAGCCAGGACACTGGAGAGAACTCCATTTCTCTTCTTCCAAATAGTGTCATGGCATCTTTTATATCAACCCAAGAAAGCAGACGTGGTCTTGTGTTAACATCTCATCCAAAAAAATGGCACCTCTGACACTGCAACATTCCCTCAGCATTGCACTGGAGTGTCAGCATAGAGTTTTACTCTCAAGCGCTAGAGTAAGATTTGAACCCTGAAATCTCTGACTTGGAGGCAAAAGTGCAACCAATTGGATGAAAGCTAACTATGGTCGGATTAGGCAGGAACTTATGGAAACTGATTGGGAACAGTTGTTCGAGGGTAAGTCCACGCTAGGCACTTAGAACATAGAACATTACAGCACAGAACAGGCCCTTCGGCCTTCGATGTTGCGCCGACCAATATAAAAAGCAATGCCCCTCCAAACTAAACCATTCCCTTCTCTTCCATATACTTATCAACTAACCTCTTAAACGCCACAAACTTGGCGCATCTACAACTGCTGCAGGCAGGGCATTCCACTCCCGAACCACCCTTTGGGTAAAGAACCTACCTCTGATATCCGTCCTATAACTATCACCCCTTAATTTAAAGCTGTATCCCCTCGTGCTAGCTTTCTCCATCCTAGGAAAAAGGCTATCACTGTCCACCCTATCTAAACCTCTAATCATCTTATATGTTTCGATAAGGTCCCCTCTTAGCCGCCTCCTTTCTAACGAAAACAACCTCAAATCCCTCAGCCTCTCTTCATAAGACCTGCCCTCCATACCAGGCAACATCCTGGTAAACCTCCTCTGTACCCTCTCCAATGCCTCCACATCTTTCTTATAATGTGGGGACCAGAACTGCACACAATACTCCAAGTGCGGCCGCACTAGAGTTTTGTACAGTTGCAACATGACGTTGCGGCTCCGAAATTCAATCCCCCTACCAATAAAAGCTAAGACTCCATATGCCTTCTTAACAACCTTATCGACTTGACTGCCTACTTTCAGGGATCTATGCACATATACACCAAGATCCCTCTGTTCATCAAGACTACTAAGAATCCTACCATTAGCCCTATACTCTACACATTTATTATTTCTGCCATAGTGCATTACCTCACACTTTTCCACATTAAACTCCATTTGCCACCTCTCGGCCCAGCTCTGCAACTTGTCCAAGTCCCTCTGCAAACTATAACACCCCTCTTCACTATCTACCACTCCACCGACTTTAGTGTCATCTGCAAATTTACTAATCCATCCTTCAATACCCTCATCCAGATCATTTATAAAAATTACAAACAGCAGGGGCCCCAAAACAGACCCCTGAGGTACACCACTTGTCACCGAACTCCACGATGAATATCTCCCATCAACCACCACCCTCTGTCTTCTATCTGCTAGCCAATTCCTAACCCAATTAGCTAAATCACCCTCTATCCCATACATCTGCATTTTCTGCAGAAGTCTTCCATGGGCCACCTTATCAAACGCCTTACTAAAGTCCATATATACCACATCAACCGCCTTACCCCCATCCACCTCCTTAGTCACTTTTTCAAAAAACTCAATGAGGTTAGTAAGGCACGACCTATCCTTCACAAAACCATGCTGACTATCCCCAATCAATTCATTTCTCTCTAAATAACTATAAATCCTATCCCTAATTATTCTCTCCAATACTTTGCCATTTGAACATTTGTAGCTGAGGGTGTGGTTCAAGTGGTGGTGTAATGAAGTTTCTTTCTCAAAACCTTTCTTTGATTTATTTTATGAAGTTAGTTCTTTTATTGCTGACTACTGAAGCATCCTTACTGCTGGATGAGTATAGAGGCATGTCCTTGCTGATCCAAGCAGTGTGTTGTTAGACCAGACTCTTCTCAAGCTACCTCCTGTAGATAATGGATGGCCAATCAGTAAAGGCACTTGGGAGTCTTTCAAGGGAACACTGAAAATGTTGCAAGATAGATATGTGCTGGCTAAGAGGAAAGATGGGAAAGGTAGGATTAGAGAGCCATGGATTACTAGGGATATTGAGGACTTGGTTAGGAAGAGAGAGGCGCATGATAGGTCGAAGCAGCTGGGAACGGAGACAGCGTTGGAGGAATATAGAGAGAGTAGGAGGGAGCTCAAACAGGAAGTTAGAAGGGCAAAAAGGGGGCATGAAATGGTTTTGGCGGATAGGATTAAGGAAAATCCAAAGGCTTTTTACTCCTATGTTAGGAATAAAAGGGTGGTTAGAGGAAAAATCAGACCTCTTAGAGACAGAGAAGGAGAACTGTGCTTAGAGCCCGAGGGAATGAAGGAGATCCTGAATGAATACTTTGCGTCGATATTCACGAAGGAGAGGGGCTTGTTGACAGCTCCTGTCTCTGAGGGAGCTGTGGACCAGTTGAGGGAAATATCCATACCGATGGAGGAAGTGTTAGAGCTTCTACGTAGCATTAAAACTGATAAATCGCCGGGGCCTGATGGCATTTATCCCAGGCTGTTTAGGGAGGTGCAAGGTGAAATTGCTGAGCCTCTGAAGCAAATCTTTGTCTCTTCTTTGGACACAGGTGAGGTCCCAGAGCACTGGAGAACAACTAATGTTGTACCGTTGTTTAAAAAGGGTAGTAGTGATAACCCTGGAAATTATAGGCCGGTGAGTTTAACATCAGTGGTAGGGAAGCTGTTGGAGGGGATTCTTAGAGATAGGATGCCTAAGTAGGTACTTAGAGCGTTGCGATCTGATTAGGGATACGCAGCATGGCTTTGTTAAGGGGAGGTCGTGCCTTACGAATCTGGTAGAACTTTTTGAGGAGGTGACGAAAACAGTCGATGAAGGGCGAGTCGTTGATGTTATCTATATGGATTTCAGTAAGACGTTTGATAAAGTCCCTCATGGGAGGTTATTTGAAAAGGTCAAAGCTCATGGGATACAAGGACGGGTAGCTAGATGGATAAGTAACTGCCTTAGTAATAGGAGACAGAGTAATAGTGGAAGGGTGTTTTTCTAGCTGGAGGTCGGTCACTAGTGGTGTGCCGCAGGGCTGGGACCTCTTCCATTTGCAATATATATAAATGACTTGGAAGAGGGAGTAAGTGGAGTGATCAGCAAGTTTGCAGACAATACAAAGATGGCTGGACTTGCAGATAGTGAGGAGCATTGTCAGGCGATGCAGCAGGACACAGATAGGCTGGTAGCTTGGGCAGATAGATGGCAGATGGAATTCAATCCTGATAAATGCGATGTGATGCGCTTTGGGAGAAAGAATGTAGGGGGGAGGTATATGATAAAGGGTAGACCTATTAAAAGTATAGAAACTCAGAGCGACCTGGGGGTGCAGGTGCACAAGTCTCTGAAGATGGCAGAGCAGGTGGAGAAGGTTGTGAAGAAAACATATAGTATGCTAGCCTTCATAGGAAGGGGTATAGAGTACAAGAGCTGGCCTTTAATGTTGCAGTTGTATAAAGCGTTGGTTAGACCTCATTTGGAATACTGTGTCCAGTTCTGGTCGCCTTACTACCAGAAGGACATGGAGACTCAGAGTGCAGAGGAGGTTTACCAGGATGCTGCCTGGTATGGAAGGTCTGGGTTACGAGGAGAGGTTAGGCAAATTGGGACTGTTTTCCTTAGAAAGACGTAGACTTAGAGGAGATCTAATAGAGGTGTACAAGATTATGAGGGGTATAGATAGAGTAAACAGGGTTAAGCTTTTTCCTAGGATGGACTCAAATAGCACAAGGGGTCACGGGCTTAGGGTGAGGTGGGGGGCGGGAGGAAGGTAAGGTATAATTTGGATGCAAGAGGGAGTTTTTTCTCACAGAGGGTGGTGGGGGTATGGAATGCACTGCCAAGTAAAATGGTGGAGGCAGGTACTCTGGAGTTATTTAAGAAATACTTAGATGGGCACATGAACAGAATGGGAATGGAGGGGTATAGAAAACTGATTTAAAATAGGGATCATGAGCCTTGGGAGTCCCTGGGAAGTGTGTAAATAGATGATGATATTGATGTACTTGTTTTTATCCTACAGGTGCTTTGGTCCACCTTGTTGTCTAACGAGGGGCATACACGCGATGGGTCGTGAGAGGGCTGCTCTTGGATTTTTTTCGAGAGTATCCTAGTGCTTCACGTCGTTAGTGTACGCTTGACCTGGACCATTTGATGGGCAACACGACAGCTCAGTGACTATCGCTGTGCTGTGCAGATACATGGATTTGGGCCTGTGTCTGTGGGAGTTTGCGCATTCTCCCCGTGCTTGCGTGGGTTTTCTCCGGGTGCTCCGGTTTCCTCCCACATCCCAAAGATGTGCTCTTAGGCTAATTGGCAAAACAAATTCTTCCTAAATTGTCTCAAATTTGGTTTTTAATCCATAGATCTATAAACATAGACAGGGATCATGGGTAGAGGTGGGAACATCGGGGTGGCGGCGCGGACTCGTTGGGCCGAAGGGCCTGTTTCCCGTGCTGTTGTTTTGTTCTTTGTTCTGATGCAATGTGCTAAGTCTGAAAAACTAAATCTGTACCTCTCTATGCAGATACTGCCAGATCCATTGAATATTTTCAATATTTTCTGTTTTCATAACAGACTTCCAGCATTTTACTTTCGTACACCTTCTACAAATCTACATTGGGGTGAGCCAATCATTCTGGTCCTCAATTGCAGAAAGGTAACATGCTAACTGGTCTATAACTTCCTTATTTCCTTCTATAATTTCTTTCTTTATCATTTTTCTTACATTTGCTAAGCAGTAGCTGCATTTGTGCAATTTTGCATCACAGTTGTAAAGTTCGTTAACACAATACACATTTTGCTGGAAACTATAACCATGTAAGGTAACATGAAATCCTGAAGAGCGGAAGTTAACTAGAACTCAAAATGTACTTAACATATTTTTAGCAAATGAAACACAAATGAATTGCACATCAGCTCAAAGCATATTTGATTTTAACATCTTGTTTAAATATATGTTTTGCATTAACTGCTCACCTGTTTAGCTATGGCTTTACTGTCCATTTTGTTGTAATTTTTCCTAATTCTGGCCACTGTAAGTGAAGAGACTGACTGTGCATACAACCCAAAAGAAACTTTCTCCTCAGGAATCAGGCTGATAGGGGATGGAATGACCATTTCAGATTTCGAATCTTTTGAATCTTTATAAAAGGAAGAAAACAGGTTAGCAATGTACAAATTTGAAAAAGGAAGGGAACCCCGATCAATGCCAAGTTCATACACAAGCACAACTTTTAATAATAAAAATATGACCATGCAAAGATCACTCAGTATCGTTCATACAAATATGATTACTAGCTTTAAAATTCTACTAAGATGGCATTTATTTTCATGTAAACATTTGGTAGAAATTAAAAATTGATTTAAACTCTAACAAGCACATATACTTTCCACATCTGATCTAAATGGAATCTTGTAATACATACAAAGTAATGGATGTTATTAGTGCTGTGATATCCTAGATGATCACATGTGCAGGAAGTGCTACCAGCTGCAGAAACTTGAGCTCCAGGTTTCCAAGCACGGATGATTGAGCGAGTCACTGTGGTGCAGCCACGAGGCTGAGAACTATATGGAAAGCCCACACAAAGAGGTGGTCACACTATAGTTTAAAAGGCCTGGAAACAGAGGTGGAATGGGTAACCACCAGGCAGTCCAAGAGAACTAGATAGATAGTGCAGGAATCCCTTGGAAATCTGCACATAAATTGGCTTTCCATTTAGAAGCTGGTGGGGGCGCTAGCTCCTCAAAAAGTAGTCAGAACCAGGTTTGTAACACCACAAGTGGCTTGGCTTTATATGAGGGGAGAAAAAAGGGAATAGTAGTGATAAGGGATTTATTAATTAGGGGAACAGACCTATCATTTCAGGAGGTATGTTGCCAGATGTCACAGAGCTGCTAAAGGATATTCTTCTGAAGTAGGGTAAACAGCCAGAAATTGTGGTCCACATTGCTATTATTGTCTTAGATAGGAAGGGTGATGGAGTCCTAGAGTCAGAATCTAGGGAGCTAAACAGAAAATTAGCAAGCAAGATCTCAAATCTTGGGATTCCTCCCTACGAAAGTGAGTAGAGAAACAGGAAGAAAAAGCAGATGAATGCCTAGTTGGAAAGATGGTGCAGGAGGAAGTGCTTTAAATTCCAGGCTCGGGAGGGTCCGGGGGGGGGATCTGTAGATGCCAGACAGGATGCACATGAACAGAGTTGAGACTGAGTTCCTTACAGAGCATTTTGCTAGTGCTGCTGGGAGGGTTTAAAACTAACTCGGTAAGGGTGTGGGAACCAAGAGAAATTATTAGAGTGGAAAATCAGGATGTATAAAATACTGGGACACACAGAAGGCACTACTATAGAGAATATCATTTAATAAGTGATATCAGAGTCAGAGTAAGAGAGAAATTAATGACATCTAAATCAGAGTTACTCTGCAGGTATGTAAATGTATTTAGTAAATAAGATTGGGAAGTTACAGGTGCAGTTTGCAAGATGGAAATATGATGTTGTGACGATAACAAAGACCTTGGTCAAGGAAGGGAAAGACTGGGTGTCAAATATTCCTGGCAAAATATTCACAAAATAAGGAATGAAGGAGGGGGTTCGGCAGTATTGATTAGGGAACGCATCTTGGAGGAAGAGAATGTCCCAGAGGATTCAAAGATAGAATCAATTTGGCTACAGCTTAAGAACAAAAAGGGTGCAATTTCACTGCTTGGTGTAGTCTATAGACTGCCAACTAGTGAGGAAGATATAAAAGAATTAATTTGCAGGGAAATTACAGAGATACATAAGCATTGTAAAGTACTTAAATGAAGGACTTCAATTGTCCATATGCAGATTGGGACAGTGGTAACATAAAAGGCAGGAGAAAGGGCAAAGATATCTAAATTGTGTTAAATAATTTTTTTTTTGAGAGTAGCGTGTGTCCAGTCCAACAAGGAAGGATGCTATTTTGGACCTACTTTATTGAAACGGAGTGGGCAAAGTTATTCAAGTGTAATTGGGGGAACATTTATGAGATAGTGATCATTGTCATAAACTTAATACAATGACAGAAAAGGAACTAGACAATACAGAGCAAAAATAATTCAAAGGGGCAAAAATGGAGCTGAGCCAATGAGACTGGAACGAAAGGTTGGTAGGAAAAACTAACTGAACAGCGTGCTACCTTCAAAATAAAAATGGTCTGGACACAGTCAAGGTATGTGTCCTAAAAAGGGAAAGGTATGACAAACATATTTAGAGCTCCTCAATGAAAGAAAAGAAAAAATGTATTTATGAAGGGTGTCAGATAGAAAATACAGTTGAGAATCAACAGTAGTACAAAAGGTTCAGAGGGGAAGTGAAAAAACACGCTAGAGAAGCGAAGTGGGATTATAGAAAAGACTGGCAGCCAAAATTAAGGAGAAATCCCAAAATCTTCAAAATGTATATAAATAGTGAAATAATAGTACGAGGAGGAATAGGGTTGATTAGGGATTGAAAAGGGTATTTACACATGTAGGTTGAGGCATAGCTGAGGTATTAAATAAATACTTTGCATGTTTTTCCCAAGGAGGTAGGGCGTTGTAATGGACAAGAAAACTCTGCCCCCTAAAAGAGTGCAAAATTGATGAGGTTAATAGATTCTGATCCTTAAAGATAATAAGGCACCAGCATCAGATGTGATGCATCCATGGATATTGAAGGAAGTGAGCATGGAAATTGCAGCGGCGCTGGCCAGAATTTTTCAACCCTCTCTCGACTCAGGAGAAATGCCAGAGGATTAGTAAATTGCAAATGTTATGCTCCTGTTCAAAAAAGATTGTCAATATAGTTCTAGCAATTATAGACCAGTCAGTTTAATATCAGTGCTGGACAAGCTTCCACGAACAATTATTTGAATAGAATTCGTAGTCACATGGAAAAATGACATTCAATTAGGAAGAGCTAGCATGAATTTCCAATGGGGAAACAGTGTTTAATTAACTTGGATTTTTTTGAAGAGATAACAGGAAGGGTCAATGAGAGTAATGCTATCGATGTGGTGTATATAGATTTTCAGAAGGCCTTCAATACAGTGCCATGCAACAGGATTGAGAGAAAAATTACCACAAAACTCAGAAGTATTGTAAACTTTTAAGAAGACAGTATAGAAGCAAAGTCATGAACCAGTTGGTGGAAGGGGCAGAAAGTGGCAGAAGAATTTTAATGGGGAGAAGTGAGAAGTAAATCATTTTGGTGGTAAGAACCCTAAAGGACAATAGAAAATTCTTACAGGTGTGCAGAAGCAGTGGGATCTGTGTGTAAATGTGCATAGATCATTTATGATAGGACAGATAGAGAGAGCAATTAATAAAGCATATAGTATTCTGGGCTTTATTAATAGCAGCATTGAATACAAGAGCAAGGAGGTGATGTTGAACTTAAACAAGGCACCAGTTAGACAGAACTGGAATACTGTATACAGTTCTGGGTGCCACACAATAAGATGATATGAACGCACTGGATACTGCAGAAGAGGTTTACAAGATTGGTTCCAGAGATGGGAAGCTTCAGTCACGAGGACAAATTGGAGAGATTACACCTCTTCTTCTTGCTGAGAAGGTGGCTAAGAGGAAATTTGATAAAGATGCTCAAAATCATGAGGAAGCTGGACAAAGTAGGTTGGGAGAAAATGTTCTTGCTCAAAGGAACAAGAGCAAGAGGCTGCAGATTTAATAAGTGATTAGTAAAAAAAGCAAATGTTGAGTTTTTTTTCACACCATGACGCTTTAGGTCTGGAATGCTCTGTCTGTAAGTGTGGTGCAGACAGGCTCACTCAAGCATTCAGTAGGGTATCAGATGATTATTTGAACAGAAACAATGTGCAGGAAAAGGTACTAAGTCATGATGCTCATTTGAACAGGGGGTAAACACAATGGACCAAGTGGCCTCCTTTTGTGCTATATCGATTTTGAGATTGTTTTCTTTTCAATCCTCTTCACTTTGAAACTGACTCATTATGTTCAACAAGCACTAACAACTTTTCCAAATGCTCATTTGTCATTTATCCAAAGTTGATGTTATCTAATATTCTCCAACTTAAGGATGTTAATGCCATCTTTAAAGTCACCATCTTGGTTGGCATAATTAATTCAGCAAGGGGCAGGAATTAAAATAGAATCTTTCTGAATTAAGGGTGAAACTTACATACCCTGCATTTACTAAGACATTGGTAAGTGTGATCCCAGTGCATCTCACATTTACCCTGTCCTGTGTGCTACTTATTGTTGCAAATTATTTCAAGTGTAGTAAATATATTTTCTAATTTTCGTAAGTTTTAAAATATTAATTTTAAATGAAGTCATGGATTATTCCTATAAATGTCCCAATCAATATTCTGGATCAAAATGGCCCAATTACAACATTCATATAATTTGTATTGTGTATTGCTGAAAAAAGACACTTTGTTGAAGTTTTTCATCTCACATCAGAAGAATGCCAATGTTAGGTGAAACCACAACTTTATGCTGTATGAGAAAAAGGCACTGATTTTTTAAGAAAATCATTTCCAGGACACTGGCATCACTGATGGGGCAGCATTTATTGTCCATCCCCAGCTGCTCTTGATAAGGTGGTGGTGAGTTTCCTTCTTGAATTGCAGCAGTCCACATGCCATTTAGGGAAAATCTCTCAATTTTTGACCAGCCGGTCAGCAGGCTCCAGCGGGTTTGTAAGTGAACTTTGTTTGGTGGAGGCATTGTCATAGAAAATGAATCAGTTGATGATGACTGACAGTTACCTGCCAATAATTATTTGAAATTTAAACCAGTTTAACTCTGGTCACAGCATAGCTCTTTGGAACGAACTAACAAATAGATATAATTCATTTTGTTTAACTGAACCACTGCAATGTGTATGTTCTTTCAGTCTATAAGGAACAGGACCCTGTGTCTTAAATGAAGCTTCCAATGCATGCAAATACACCACATGCGAGCCTGAATGACAATCTTAAATTGGTTGCTTTTTGCATATTTTAGGAAAAAGGAAGCAAAGGCTTATATTTATAAGCTCATTAGAGAAAAAATTAGTGCCAAAGAAAGCTAATATGTTATCTACGGTTAGCAATAGGATAGAACAAAGTACTTTTAATGTAAGAACATAAATTCTTAAGATAGCCTTGGGAACAAGTTTACACATTGTACTTGAGGCATTTTCTTAGAACAGCACATTGTGGAATCAACAAGGGAACAGGGCATTTTAGCTTTGATTGTGCAATATCTATAAGAAAATTGCACTTTATAGACTCCCTTTGCTGGTGCATAATTTCACAGGCACCAAATGTCCTGCTTTTCCACCCAAGTAGCTATTAATCATGTCAGTCTTGACAGTCAGCAAATTATTTTCCCATACAAATTGTTCCTAACTACATTTGGTATCTAGCAAAAAAAAATTACCGTTTAACATTTAACGGGAACCTTTTGCTTTGCCTTTAAAGGGAGATGGGAAAAATGCAGGGACTGGAATTGGAAAGATAAAGCTGATAGAGCAATTTTAATAGACAAATGGATGATTCATGTTGTTGTACTGCTGATCTTGTCATTGTTACCTAACCTAGAGGTACTAAGGCCATTCATTGAACCTTGGACCTTCCTATTTTGAATACTTCAGCTGCTAACTTCAGCTGTCAAGCCACAGGAAGTTAACTTCCACCATTTTTTAAACAATACTGAAGAACATTTTAATCATAATCCATAACTGAGAAAATAACGCCAAAGACTGGTGCTGGAACATAGTGTTTAAATCAACGTGACAAAAAAAAAAGTGAGAAGTGTTTTTCGACTGAAAGAAAAAGCTAGGATAGATCTGTTATGTGTAATAACATTGACATGCTTATTTTATCCCAAGCTTTCTGACTTGACAGAAGTCTTTTAAGCTTAATTTTGAACTTTACAATTTGACATCAAAAATATTACTTACATGGAACACACACAGCTTGGAAGCTACCAACATAGTTTGGTCCTAAATCATAGATCACACTGATACTTGAAGCAGGTAAAACTTCCTCCAAAAAATGAGTAGGTCCTAGACGCCATACTAATGATGAAATCTGGCGCTGAGCTGGAGGTGTTCCAATGAAGCCATACACTGTGCTAACAACTGGCAGATTTGTTGATCCTGATCCACCAGGAGAACTGTGGATATAGTGAAGCTGCAAAACAAACAAAACAAAAGAAAACTGATCATTGAGAGTGCCTGCTCTACAAGAAACACAGCTGAATCATAAAACAAATTAATATTTGCATTTCCCATTGTCTCAACAAAAGTTGGTGGTGCAACTAAAAGGCAGGATTACAAATCAAGGATTGTGTGCATTCAATGCACATATTTTTAACAACTGCAATTGCTTTACTGAAGGCAATCTTTATAACACTATTTTGTCCCATTAATAAAACTCTGGAACACATTTATTTGTATGTTATCACCCACTGAACACAGTATAGCTTAAAACATTCACTACATGAAACATGGATATTGTCAGAAGCCTGGGTCTAAAGTATGCAAATAAATTCTTCAGTTACATTTCTTCAACAAAAAAGTTTAAATGGTGGCATTTATAAAGTCGTTCAGTTATTGCATATTCTTTATAATAGGTATCCAGGATTAATCCATTAATGTTGTACTCTACAAAAACCCTTCTGAAAATTTCTGGGAGAAGAAAACAGCTTGACAACATTTTGAAAGGGCAGTTTGCATCATTTCCATTATGGAAGTTGACACTAGGTTCAATTAATCAATCCTATTTACATCATCAGAGTTTGGTCCAAACATGTTGACATCAGTAATGGGTACTATGCTCCCTTGTAGTTTCTTTGGCCAGCTGGAGCAGCAGTGTATGAAGGTTGTCATTGTTTGAAAACAACACAAAGTTTACGACTGAAAAAGCCATAAAATCAGGAGAATACTGATCAATTGAAGTTTACATGAAGGAAATCTTAGCACTGAGAAACTGAAATGAAATGAAATTCAGAAGTTAGAATAAATTTAGTGATGTACTTGATACTCATTAGTCTTTATACAAACTAAAATAATTGGGAATTGAATTTAAATAGAATAAATATGATAATATTGACTGAGTTTTGGGTATTACATGGAAGTGTCACAATGCTGTCGTCGATTTCTAGATTAAAAGGCAGCACTATGGAAGACGTTTTAGTTCCAATGAATGTTTCATCAGTAGTGAATTACTCTTTCCTGGAGAATCCAGTAAAGATGATTTGAATAAGTTCTAGCAACTGCAAAAGCAAACAAAAGAGATTGTTCAAAAGTCTTTTCGTTTAATTTAGTAAGTCAAAGTACTTGCTCTGGGAAACATGGAAGTCTGAACAATTCTGAATTGAGTTTTTATTCCTATTTTTTAAAGCCCTATGCCACAAGCTTTCATCTCCGTATTGTGTGGCAAGATGATTTCATCGCTCCGTGCAGTGAATTAAGTAACTGAGAATAAAATATAATCTTGCATTTTATATGATACAGAAAATATAAATTCTAAGGATCACTGCAGCAATATGATATTTAATTGGTATTTCTATAGTTATTTTATGAATATTGTTGATTTAATTGAAAAATTATAGGGGAATGTAGTTTGGACAACTTAATTTTGGCAGGCAAATTAAGCCTTGAAATGAATGCATTATATACATGTTTAAAATACTATCTCTTCACTGATTCAAATAATTTACTAAATAATCAAAGTCTGGAAAAATATTTCTTCAACAAGGTGGCAATTTGTCTTCAACAAATTGCAAAGAATTTATAAGTATGATTATCTGAAGTAAAACTTTAATCTTAAAATAAATAAAATAAAGCAGCAATAAAAACAAGCTCAACAGATAAATGGAAATTCATCCCCTCAAAGTCTTTCATCTTGATGCTTCTACTCTCAATAAAATAAACTGGCAATTTTAATAATACTAAGTAATTTTAATTTGATTACTTCAACCTTTCTAGTCTACATTACAATCCGAAGTTAAGGGGTCACAGCTGAACCTGTGCATTCATACCATCTGGTCATTAGGTAATCATTTGGGACCTAACATTTAAATTAGCTACTAACAGCAAAAGCTCTTCTGGGGATTGGGATCCATTGGCCAACCAATCTGTTTTCTTGGTTTTTGTTAGCTAACGGAAGTTGTATCTGCCCAGGAACAAAAGATCTCCCACAGGATGACATGTGAAGACAAAAAGCAGAAATAACCATGACACAAAACAATCTTGTTGACGGAGACTTCAAATTGCATTCCTTGAACAATACAAAGGCCTAATTAATGCTATGATGATGCACCAACTTAACTATCCTGGGTACAGTGAACCTGAAATGCTATTTCAAAGAGAACACAGATCAATCTGCAGAGTAGGAGATAATATGAACCAAAAAAATCATTTGTTAAAAATGGCTCTTAAATTGGTTTTATTGTTGCAACTTTAGCCATGTGCTCACAGAACACCATACCTTTACTGTGTTAATGAGCTGACCATCCACATATAATGTAGCAGTGCTGTTCTTTAACATGCCTTTACTCATCACAAGCACCAGGTGATGCCACTGTCCCTCGTTGATCAGGTCATTGCAGCGAAATCGTGCACAGCAAGGAAGAATTTCATAAAAAGATGACTCCTCATTGAAGTCATCAACTAAAAAAAAATGGAAAAACAATTCAGCCCTAGTTTCACTGTTGACATTGCTCTGCACTGCTGCACCTCATAGCAGCACTACATTTCTCAGCAGCAGCACTCCACATACCATGAAGTATTTTTATATTGTGCCTTTAATGCAACGAAACATCCTAAGACATTTCAAAGAGACATTATGAAACAAAATATAAAACCGAGTCACAAAGAAATGTTCAGGCAGATGACTAAAGTTTAGTCAGAAGTAGCTTTTAAGAAATGTCTTAAAGGATACAAGAGAGATAGACAGATGAAGGGTCAAAGAAAGCCTGTGAGCAGAAGGCCTGAGCTCCAATAGCGGTGTGATTAAAATTGGGAATCCTCAATAAACCAAATTTAGAGGGCCACAAGTACCTGAGGATTATAGGGCTGGAAGAGATTTGAGATAGGTAGAGACTGGAACAAAGAGGGAGATTCACACACTAATAATGAACTCAGCTGTATTTCAACAGTGGTCCAACAGATAGAAGAACAATACCTAACTCAATGCTATACATTTATTGAAAAGTAACTCAATAATAAATAATTTGATGCAACACTGAAGGAGGCTAATTAGCCCATCATCAAGCCTGTGCTATCTCTTTATAAAGTTATCCCATTAGTCCCATTCTTCTTTCCTTTTCCCCATAGTCCAGCAATTTTCTTACTTTTCAAGTATTTATCCAATTCTCTTTTGAAAGTTATTACTGAACACAATACCATTGTATCCTTCAAGACACATTCCAAATCATAACAGCATGTAGAAAACTAATCCTCCCTTATTCTTCTTTTACTAGTTAGCTTATGTATCTATGTCCTTCAGTTACTAATCTTTCTGCCAGTGGAAACAATTATACCTCACTTTATGAAAATCCTTCAAGATTTTGAACACATCTATTAAATCTGCTTCTAGTTCCTCCACATAACAAAGCTCCATATCCTTGATACCATTCTAGTGAGTCTCCTCTACTCCCTTTCTAAGTCCTTATTATCCTTCTTAAACTGTGCTGTCAAGAACTGCATACAATGACCATGATTTTGTTGCAAAATTCAAAGTTTGCAAGTAATAAAAATATAGAAATGTAGTAAACAGGAAAGGGGATAGTAATAGACGCCTGGAGAATAAAGACAGATACGTAGCAGACACAATTTAACACAGGAAAATAAGTTATGCATTTTGGAAAAAGGAATTTTTAAAACAGCATTTGCAACTTGTCCTGCCACCTTCAAAGAGTAGTATACATACACCCCCAGGTTTCCATGTTCTTGTACCCTGTAAAATAAATTATGCTGAACCTTGATAACTCACTGGTGAAATTCCAGCTGCTTCCAACTGCATCACATTGTACTTCTCTGTGGAATTGCATCTGCCCATTTCACCAAACTGTTTTTGTTCTTCTGAAGTTTGTTTGCTAAATTACCAAATGTTGTCATCTACAACTTTGAAGTTATGCTCTATATACCTATATCTAGGTCATGTATACATCAAAAATTAAAAATTGACTATGGAATAAATATTTCCTTTCTCATTCAGATTTCAATTTTTTCTCAACCATTTTCCTTTGACATTTCACACCCATTTTTCAAATATTTGTTGGCCACATTTAAAATATATAGATGAACTTTCAATGAGTGTTGCAATTGAAGAGTTATTGAAATCTTTCATCATATATAATTTTACTGCAGAAATTATCAAATTGACAGATATTTAACAAATCAGGCAGTTTCAACAACTGATGTTAGACTGCCATTTTCCAGTAAAACATTGCTCAATATGAAAATGTATGTTTTCCAATATTAACTTCAATGTCAGAAAGATAAATGTATCTCTACATTTATACTGGAGTGTTACAATGTCATTTATTTCCTCCTGCACTTCATAACACCAAACATGTTCAACAGCACTTTTTTGCCATTACTCACCATAGTTTTGCAGCAATTCTTCCTTAGTTGAAACTAGCAAGGACTTGTCTTTCCCAGAAAACACAATGACAAGGCAAATGAAATGCTGGTCAGACGAGTTTGATTTCCGCACAAGAGTAAGGAGCTTAACTGGATGATTGTTCAGAGGAATACTGAGCCTCTCAATACAAAACCAAGTTGAGTAAGTAAGGCCAGATGGTGGTGGAAAGAACCGTTCACCTGGAAAAAAAATTCAAAGGATATATGTATAAATTCTCTGCCGTATTAGCACCATAAATGCAAATAACTGATTTATTATAACTTTTCATGCACAGTGAAACACAATGTATATTAATATCGTGAGCTATAATAATATTTAGACATTCAAGCCTTGTGCATTAAATGCACCTGCTTTAATGACACACAGACAGTGCTAAAGTATCGAAGTAAGTCGCAAAAGCAATTGCTTAATAATCCTATTTCAGTGATGCCCCACTGAAGTGAAGCAAAGTAGAATCTGCCAGTTTAACCCAAGGGAAATTACATTCCAAATCCTGGGATCAAGGTCATTTAGATAATAGGGTAGATGTGTGCATCCACACCAACTCAAAGACACATTTGGAAACTTATAGCAGGATCCTACTACTAAGAAGGGAAGAACTAGTGCCAGGAGTAGGTTGAAAATAGGTTTAAAAACAAAATTCTCAATTTTTTAGAGGGTATGGTCCTTGATAAATAAATTGGGGCGTGATACCTTCACTCAGTAGGTACAGGTCTTCCCAAGTAATCAAGGGGTGCATCTGTTGGAATTTTGAAGGAATATTTCCAGGATTCTGACTTTGTGTGGAAGGATAAGCAAGTATGGGCAGAAAAGGTACCTAACTCTACAAGTTTTGAATTTCCTGAGGATTTCTTTCTGAACAGGTGGATCCATGTTCTGTGCCAAATTGCAACCCCTGCCACAACTCTTTCATAATTTAACTGCTACAAAATATTATGAGTCTGCAGGAAACAATGGATAATATCAGTTACCTTTAGCCTGCAGTTTATGGAAAGTGTACTATCTACTGTATAAATGTTGAGGCAACTACCTCATCCAGATTATAGGATAGGTCATGCTATAATCAGTGCATTCAATATTAAATGTAAAAATGAGAAACTACTTAAAAAAATGTACTTGTCAACAAATCCTTCAATGTATATGAAGTCTGACAACCCCAGGTTTAAGTCCAACCAATTAATTTGATCGTAAACTCACAAGCTTTTGGGGTTTGACCTTCGTCAGGTCATTCACCTGACAAAGGATAAACCCCAAAAGCTTGTGAGTTTACTCTCAAATTAATTGGTTGGACCTAAACCTGGTGTTGTCAAACTTCTTACTGTGTTTACCCCAGTCCAATGCTGGCATCTCCACATCCTTCAATGCTACCAATGGATTGCATGTGTCAACAATTGGTGCAGGAAATTAGAAGTGATAATCATGGGCTGGATTTTACAACTCCCTGCTAGGCATGTTTTCGGTGAGAGACACACAAAATATGTTGGATGACTAGCCCCCTGCCTTCCTGCCAACTCCTGATCCAATCTGTATAATACGAAAGAGTGGCTAGAATAGGTGCCCCAAAATCTACGCTTTAAGGGCCTTAAATGGCCAATTATTGCCTTTTTGGAGCCCTCAATCTACCTTCACTATCACAGTATGCTGGTCAATGTTAGATAGGCAGAAGTGAGAAGTCGATTTCTCTTAACAAATTTACTGAGGGTGGAAAAGGAAGAGGGGTACATCATTCCAAGAGTGTCCTGTGCACCTGTTCCTTTAGATGTTACCCCCACTTTGCACCTTCCTTCAAAACTTGCCAAGCCATCGCTTTTGTTTGTTCCATGGGGACCCCAATACCCCTCTGTCCAAAGAGCCAGGGACTTACCTGGGTTCAGTTTAGGCCACCCAGAATGTGGCATCTTTGTGAGGCGGCCATGTTTAAAATCACTCTTCATGAAACCAACTTTTCCTCTGGGAGGGGAGGGGTGAGGTAGGGTGACAAATGATATGCCCCTCCTCACCCTACTTTGCAAAATACAGCCCCATCTGAGAAGGGGGAAGGACAAATACAAGGGAAAATATCCTGACAGCTATTTCTCCAAGGGACCACTGCATCAAATTTCACATCTACATTCCTTCCTTTAATGCTCTATCCTGTCCTAACCCGGACTTATGCATTTTCTAGTTTCTGTCCTATCTTCCCTCATACCTTCTCTGAGCTCTTGTGCCAAAGAGACCTAACCTCCTGCCCCATCGATCTAATTTCCCCTAAACTGCTGATCACCCAATTTTTCTTCCCAGCCCCTATATATTAGCTGATTTTGTAAATGGCTCTCTCTCTTCTCTTATTTAAATCTGCCATCACCCCTCATCAAAAAAATCTCAACCCCAACATCCTTTCAACTACAATCCTATCTCTAACCACCGTTTTATCTCTAAAGTCTTTACTGCTGGCTTTCATATCCATGTCTATTTTTCCTCGATCTCCATATCTGAATCCCTCCAGTCAGGTTTCTATTCCTACCACAGCACTGAAAAAGCTCTCAACCAAGTTAAGAATGACATCTTATGTGACTGTGACAAAGGTTAACTCTCCCTCTTCACATTTCTCAGTTTGTCTGCAGCTGTTGATACAGTTGATCACACCACCTTTCTCCCCTGTTTCCTAACCTGAGTGGGATTGGTCTCACCTGGTTCCATTCTTACCTAATCATAGGCAGAGAATCACTTATAGCGGCTTCTCTTCCTGCTTCCTTACCATTAGCTCTGGTGTTTCCCAAAAATCAATCCTTGGTCCTTTCTTATTTCTCATCTACATGTTGCTCCTTGGTAACATCTGAAGGTAGCATTAGTTTTCACATGCAGATTGGCAATTTCACCCAGCTCTACTGCATCACCACCCCTCTTGACTACTCCAATATTTTTAAATCAGATTGCCTAGCTGAAATTCAGTATGGGATGAGCTGGTATTTCTTCTAGTTAAATACTGCGAAGACCGAAGCCATTGATTATAATCTTGAAACAAAACTTCACCCTCTCTTTGGCAACACTTGAGATTAAACCAGTCAGTTTACACTTTGGTGTGATATTTGATCACAAGATAAGCTTCTGAAATATTCATGCCATCACCAAGATCACCTATTTACACCTCTATAGCATCAGCTTACTTTGCTCCAGCTCAGCTTATCGGCTGCTGAAACCCTCAGTTGCTTACCTCCAGACTCAACTCTTCAAATGCATTTCATGCTGGTTTCCCACTTCCCATTTACTATAAACTTGAAGTTATCCAAAACTGCCCATGTCATAACTAACTGCATGTCCTGTTTCCCCGTTCCCCACAGACTTACTGATCCATATTGGTTCTCAATCAAGGAAAGTCCTGATTTTAAAATTCTCATCTTGTTTTTGAATAGCTCCATGGCCTCGTCTCTCCATATCTCTAATCTTTTCCAACCATCTGAGATTTCTGCACCCCTTTAAGTCTTGTCGTCTGTTCTTCCCTGATTTTAGTTGCTCCACTTTGGTGATTGGAGGCTTTATTTGAGTGACTTTGAGCACTAGAATATCTTCCCTACATCTCTACTTCTTTTAAGATACTCCTTAACATCTCTGACCTAGACTTCGGTCTTTCCTCTAATTCTCCATATATGGTTAGGTGTCTTATTTCATTTTATAACAGTCCTGCCAAATATCTTGGCTGTTTTATTTTGTTAATAACACTATTTCGTTAAAAGTTGGTGTTGTCATTTGTTGATGATGGTTTGTATCTGTTTTGTTTTTAAAAATGCAAATGAATTATATCACACACTTAATCCTTTTGCCTCTGCCATCAAAATATAACTGTTAACGCCAAACAATTTTTTTTACCTGTACCAAGTCCACTGGTAACAATTCCATCATTGACACCTCCTGTAGTGGGAGCAGCATTGTTGGGTGCATTGTGTGGAGCCAAACTAGGCAAGAACAGGCAGCTAAGAGGAGAAAACAGCGCACCTATGAATGCACAGCAAGTAGAAATAATGACAACTTCCATTATCAATAACATCTGTGATTACAATTCAAGATAATCAATTGACTGCTAATACTCTGGAATATTCAATGGCTATGAGATTTTTTTTTATTCATTCTTGAGATTTGAACGTCGTTAGCAAGGCCAGCATTTATTTCCCGTTATTAATTTCCTTGATCCTGTGGTGGTGAGATAGTGGTAATGCCACTGAATCAGGGATCCAGAGACTCTCACTAATGCTCTAGGGACATGAGTGCTCAAATCCCACCACCGCAGCTGATGGAATTTAAATTCCATGAATAAATCTGGAATTAAAAACTTGTTCCAGTAATTTTGATGACAGCTTGTTGTAGAGATCCATCTAGCTCACAAACATTGTGTCATTAAAGCAGCACACATCCAGGTAAGTTGAGAATATTCTTTCACACTTTACTTGTAGCTTTTTGATGGTGGGCAAGTTTTGGAGAGTCAGGAAGTAAATTACATGCCACTGAATTCCCAGCCTCTGACCTAATCTACTGAGCAGACAGTTTGGCTGGCTCAGTAAAGTTGGTGATTAATAGTAATCCCTAAGATGTTGATACTGTGGATTCAGTGATGGTGACATCATGGAGAGATTGTTTCTTGATGGAGATGGCCATTGCCTGGCACTTGTATGGAACAAACATCAGTCAAATCTTTCAGATCTAAGGAGTTGTGAATGGTACTGAACATGGCAATGATTAGCTAACTTCCGACTTTTAACCCATGACTGAGGGCAGGTCATTGATGAAGTAGTTGATGAAACCAGCTGAAAATGGTCACCACCTTGAGGAACTCATGCAGCGATATCCTGTGACTGAGCTAATTGGTCTCCAACAATCACAACCATCATCTTTTGTGCTAGGTATGATTCCAACCAGGGTATTTTTCAGTTGATTGCCACTGCCTTCAATTTTTTTTTGTGTTCTTTGATGCCACACTCTGTCCAATGCTGTCTTGTTTCAAGTGCAACCACTCTCACCTCATCTCAGGAATTAAGTTCTTTTGTCCAAGTTTCAAGGGCTGGAATGGAGGGGCCCACTGAGCATCAGTGAGCAAGCTGTTGCTGAATAAACATCATTTGACGGTGCTGGCAACAATGTCTTCCATTTCTTCACTGATGAGTCAAAGAGGACTGATGTGGCTATAGGTGGCTGGAGGGAGGGGAGGGGCATCAAAAGGAAAGACTCTCCTAATGCATAAATGGAATTTGTCAAACGATCAAGCGCCCTCGAATTTTGATCTTGTGCATTAGTCCAGTAATACACCAGACTTACAAATGAAGATAGATACAATACAAATAATAAACTTGATTCATGTTCCACAGATGATTATTGGTGGTGCAATGCATCAACTCCTCATGCAAAACTCTGTGCTTAACAATGCAGATAAACAAAACACAAGATTTCACTAATCTGCATTCACAGTGCAAATCTACTTTTAACACTTGTTTCATTAAAATTTGTGTTCTCCATTTGTACAAATTGTAATTGACAGTGGTTACGGAAAATTTATTCTGAACCCATGGACATAATATTGAAAATATTTATACTTTACAGTATTGACCATGCTTAAAAAAATTAGTGCCTTTATTTGAGATGCATAAATTTTTGAATGTGCAGATATAATTTAACTACCTGAAATCTTTTGTTTCATTCTTCTATGAAACTAGTCCCACATGCTTTATTTTAAACAAGTCATGATACAATAAAAACATTAAAAATCAGTATTAGAAGATGGTAATAATGTCTAATTTTTTTTTGTCAAGGTTACCAAGCAACTTGCATACTCACCCAAAGCCTTCCAGAGCCATATCAAACTCCACAAACGCTGGGGTGACTGATGAACCGTGAAGCCTAATATCATGCGGCGTTGTCATGGAGACCAAGCACTTCACCCTGGTCAGAGGTACTGTGCTTCCTTCTGCCCCTTTGAGTAAGCTTTTGCTAATCCTGTAGTGAGAGTTATCTTCATTCAAGCTGAATACAATATCAGGACCAAATCCATCCAGAGATGTGATCGTACTCCCTGAGGTGCATCATTACAATGTAAAAAAAACACAGGGGCTAGTTAAAGACATTCAAATAATAGGGGATATAACTAGGCACTTCTTTCTTTGATGCCAATTCACTCGCACTCATGCGCACACACAACAGCCACCTTGTAACCTGCTATAATAGATCAAGTATCCATTGTAGAACCTGCCTGATTTTAGTTCTCTTAATTTCAACAGGGTAAGAATTGGGTGTACTTTAAATGGGTGGTTGATCTCCTTTTGCCAAGGTAGCACATGGACAGCAAAATTGCAGGTGGGCTAAAAAAGTAGGGGACAAATAAAAAAAAGGACAGGATCTTAAATGTCACATATATAAAAACAGACTTTAAACTCAAAGGAAGAGGGTGCAAAGCACTGACCTTGTATTTCCAGCCAAATGAATAGCTGGCAGCATTTGAGAGTACACCCGGAATATTGTGTAGTTTCGGTTTCCTTATGCAAGGAAGGTTACGCTTGTGATAGATATTATGCAATGAAGGTTTATTAGACTGATCCCTGGGATGGCAGAACTGTGTAATGAGGAGAGATGCAGGGGATTGAACTGATGTTCTCTAGAGTTTAGAAGTGTCAGAGGTGATTTCATTGAAGCATACAATATTCTTACAGAGCTTGACAGGGTAAATATAGGAAGTATGTTGTCCCTGACTGGTGAGCTAGAATCAGGAGAGACAGTCTCAGGGTAAGATATTGGCCATTTAGGACTGAGGTGCAGAGGAACACCACCACTCCAAGTCTGGTGAGTCTTTGGAATTTTCTACCCCAGAAGACTATTAAGACATCAAGAGTATGGGGATATTGCGGGAAAATAGCATTGAGAAAGAGGATCAGCAATGATCTACCTAAATGGTGGAACAGGCTGAGGAGGCTTATGGTGTATGCTACCTCTACGTAACAATGTTCTCTTCATAAATAATCACAAAATCCATAACCCTAACAAATAACACACAAGAGACTGTCTAAACTTAACCAGAGGTGATATAGAGACCTATATTAAATACCAGGGCTGCAACAAAGAATAATTTAAACAGATAGATGGAAAAGGCAGTGAGTAAACTGGATTCCAGATGATACAGATCATCAGGTAATAAGTATGGACATAAAAATGAAAATGCCCTGAGAAAGCAACAAATAAGAGATGATGAGAGGAAATAAATCTCAAAATAAGATGTATGTACATAAGCATACTGATGTGACTGTTGAGAGCTAAAATATGCTGGAAATAGCAAATGCATGGGGAAATCTAGGGGATAAGAATTAGCATAACATTCATGATTAAATGCTCATAAAAATGGAGTAGATAAAACAAAAAATGTAGTAGCTGGTCCTGTGGTAGATAGAAATCTTCAAAATTAGCTACTCCACAAAGAAATCTCTATTGCAAAAAAAATCCAATCTAACCCAGGTCAGCTAATTTGCCCATTGAAGGATTAGGAAAAGTATACTTGAAAAGAAAAAAGTTATCTCAGCAAATTACTTCAATCTAATATAAACCAGGAAAAATTGTGATTTGGAATCAGAGTTGGTACATCATAAAAGACACTGCTCGTCATAATTCAATATTAATTATATTCCCAGAAAATTCTTGAACTAGTGAAGAAAAGGACGGCATGGTAGCACAGTGGTTAGCACTGCTGCTTCACAGCTCCAGGGACCTGGGTTCAATTCCTGGCTCAGGTCACTGTCCATGTGGAGTCTGCACATTTTCCTCGTGTTTGAGTGGGTTTCTTCCAGGTGCACTGATTTCCTCCCACAAACCAAAGATATATGGGTTAGGCTGATTGGTCATGCTAAAATTGCCCTTTAGTGTCTTGAGATGCGTAGGTTAGAGGGATTAGTGGGTAAAATATGTAGGGATAATGAGGGTAGGGCCTGGGTGGGATTGTGGTCAGTGCAGGCTTGATGGGCTGAATGGCTTCCTCCTGCACTGTAGGGTAGCTATGATTTCTATGAAAAGCAACCACAAGATGAGAAAATTTAGATGTGATTTGAGAGTTAGAAATACCCAAGACCAGAAGTCAGGTTGGTAACTTTCATAAGATTAAATTCAACAAAGAACAGTGAGAATGGGTGAGATTGTTCAACAACTCTTTGGGCAGCACATATAGAACATCTTCATCGTACAATGCTAAGATGCAGGAGAAAGTACATTTGCAAAAACAATAAACACAGACTAAGTAAATGTGCTCCAAAATGGATGGGGTCCCTGAGGATTGGAGGATAGCGAATGTGGTACCGTTATTTAAAAAGGGTAGTAGGGATAACATGGGTAATTATAGGCCAGTGAGCTTGACGTCCGCGATAGGGAAGGTGTTGGAGAAGCTTTTTAGAGATAGGATGTATGCACATTTAGTTTGGAACAATCTCATTAGTGATAGACAGCATGGCTTTGTAGGAAGGAGATCGTGCCTTACAAATTTGGTAGAGTTTTTTGAGGAGGTGATAAAAACAGTTGACGAAGGGCCAAGGATGTCATCTATATAGATTTTGGAAAGGCGTTTGACAAAGTCCCTCATGGCAGGTTAAGGCTCACGAAATACAAGGAGAGGTGGCTAGATGAGTAGAGAATTGGCTTGGCCACAGGATACACAGAGGGTATCAGTCGAAGGGTCTTTTTCTGGCTGGAGGTCTGTGACCAGTGGTGTTCCACAGGGCTCTGTATCTCGACCTCTGCTATTTGTGATACACATAAATGACCTGGAAGAAGGTGTAACTGGTGTTATCAGCAAGTTTGCTGATGACACGAAGATGGCTGGAATTGCGGATGGCTATGAACATTGTCAGACAGTACAGCAGGATATAGATAGGCTGGAAAATTGGGCAGCAAAATGGCAGATGGAATTTAATCCAGATAAATGCGAGGTGATGCATTAGAAGAACTAATGTAGGGGGGAGCTATACAATAAGTGGCAGAGCCATCAAAAGTATAGAAACACAGAGGGACGTGGTGTGCAAGTCCACAAATCCCTGAAGGTGGCAGCACAGGTGGAGAAGATGGTAAGGAAGGCATATGGTATGTTTGCCTTTATAGGATGGGGTATTGAGTACAAAAGCTGGAATCTGATGTTGCAGCTGTATAGAACGCTAGTTAGGCCACATTTGGAGTACTGCGTCCAATTCTGGTCACCGCACTTCCAGAAGGACATGGAGGCTTGAGAGAGAGTGCAGAGAAGGTTTACCAGGATATTGCCTGGTATGGAGAGTGTAAGCGATGAGGAGAAATTGGGTAGACTGGAGTTGTTCTCCCTGGAAAGACAGAGAAGCCTAATAGGAGTGTACAAAATTATGTAGGGTATAGGTAGGGTGAATAGTGGAAAGCTTTTCCCAGGTTGGAGGTGACGATCACGAAAGGGTCATAGGCTCAAGATGAGAGGGGCGAGGTATAACTCCGATATCAAAGGGACTTTTCTTTTTACGGACAGGGTGGTGGGGGCCTGGAATGCGCTGCCAAGTAGGGTGGTGGAGGCAGACACGCTGGCTTTGTTTAAAAATTATCCAGATAGTCACATGAGCAGGCTGGGAATGGAGGGATACAAACGAAAGGTCTAGTTGGGCCAATGTACGGCACAGGCTTGGAGGGATTGTTTCCTGTGCTGTACTGTTCTTTGTAAATAAATTACAAAGATAGAAGAAAAAGGAGGAGGATATAGAGAATGGAATTATTGTGAGGAATAAAAGAAAATGCAGAAAAATGAAATGAATGATCAGAGGTGAAGAGAAACATTCAGGAAAAAGGATAGCAGCTGACCAAACACAAATTTCACGATGTCTCAGTAGCAACAAGACAGTCATAAAAGAGGTAAAAAATATGCAAGATGCAGAAAAGCTCAATCTTAGACTGAGAACAAAAAAGAGCAAATATTTTATAAATATACTTCTGCCCAATATTTAAAGGGAAGTGGAACTAACTGAACTCTCCATCAAAATATCCCCAGTAAAACAAATTATTTTTAGAAAGTAGATGAAAGTTGTAGAAAGGCTAAATTGGTTCATAAAAAAATTTCCAGGGATAGATAGCATTTATCCCAGAACAGAAACACTGGGAGCACAAGAGTTTAAAATGCAGACTCCTGCCAGGTGGTGTTCTGCTCTAGAAGTATAACATTTGGAAAAGCAGCCTGATAATTTTCACATTGCATCTTCCAAGATTAAATGATTCTGTCCAACTCATGTAGAGGCAAATATTATAATTATGTATCAGCACAGAACTATGCTGGATGGAACTACATAATGGGATATCAGATGTGGGGAACAATACACAAATATTTGGTCCACTTTTTTTGTGCAATAATTCATAGTTAAGTACGTTTCTTCTGTTTCTTTAAACGTATTTCTGTTGACATCGAAATAATGTGATAACTTATCCAGTAAAAACAACATTGGAAGTATGGCAAGGCAAATTCAGCCAGGAAAAAACATTTCTTTTAAATGCATTTTATAAAATAATTTTTAAAATTTTAACATTAAAAACTTTAGTCACAATTTAATTGGGCTGTTAGCCCAGAAATTCTGGAACTGAGCCATCAAACCAGAAATCCTGAGTTCACATTTTGCTATTGCAAATTGGGGAATTCAATACAGTAAAATTGTGGTGAAATAACCATAGGAGCTGCCAGCTGTTGTAAAAACTCAGCCAGTTCACAAATGTACATCAATGAAGGAAATCTGGTACCCCAACCTACTCTGACCTACATGTGATTTTAATCTCACACTGATATGATTGGCTCAAAACAATTATAGATGGGTAATAAACATGGCCTTGCCTGTGTCAGCCACATTAGAAAAGATTGTTTTTAAAATGAACAAAGATACGATTCAAGACAAATTTGAAAATTATCAAGCTCCATTTAAACACTTCACAAGGAGAGATTATACAATTTATATCTTACAACATACCTCTCATATCTGATTCACAACTTAAAGAGCTTGGTTTGTGAACCCTGTACACACTTATCAACTTCTTATCCCAGGCCCCGCAATTCAATGGGTTACCAAGACGGAGAAACTCCCTGAAGGCAATCAATGAAGATGTAGTCAATATCAACAGAACAAAGCAATAACATCTTTAAACATTATAAGTTAATCACTTAAGGAAAACTGCATTTCCCCTCTTCATGTTGCAGAATAATTGTTTATTGTTTCAATTTATTTACAAATATATCCAACCCAGCAACCAGTTTCATCATTTTTCGTAAACTAACAACAATTAAACACTATATATTTTTAAGAGAAAAATGTGCCTTCACCAATGTCATTTTTCATTATGGATGAATGGAAGTGAACATGATAATCATCCGTTCAATTTTTCCTCAGCTTTCTGAGGAGTTACCAAGGTTTTAGTCAATATTTCCCATACCAATGTATTTTGAGTATAGATGAATGTGGCTACAAATGTATTTGAATATAGGGATAGCTTATCTAGGATAAGCAAGTGTTAAATTCTTATAGACTTATATATCTACTCTTGATGCTCTTTCTGGTAATATTCAGGTTAAATGTCCAATATATTTTAGCTAATCCAATAGCTTGCCTTGATAATCACAAAGTACCAATTATGCAGAGAATTCTACCCCATAATTCAAATATCAAAAGAGCATCATATATATTTTAAACGAACATGCACATTATGGTATTTAAAATAAACTACAATAAATATTTTAAAAATATTTCACTGCATACTCCAAGGGGATTCAAAGGCATAACCAAAAAGTGGATGCTACTATGGAAAAAACGATTGGAGAGGATGACAAATCTGCAGAGAGATCTGGATAGGCTGAGTGAGGGGGCAAGGACCTGGCAGATGGAGTATAATGTTAGCAAACGTAAAGTTATCCACTTCAGTAGAAATAATAGTAGGAGGGATTATTATTTAAAGAGAGAAAAACTGCAACATGCTTCTGTGCAGAGGGACCTGGGGGTCCTTGCGCATGAATTGCAAAAAGCCAGTCTGCAGGTGCAGCAGGTGATCAAGAAGGTGAATGGAATGTTGGCCTTTATAGAGAGGGGGATAGAATATAAAAACGAGGTCGTCTTGCTGCAACTGTACAGGCACTGGTGAGGCCGCAACTGGAGTACCGTGTGCCGTTCTGGTCACTGCATTTTCGAAAGGATATATTGGCCTTGGAGGGAGTGCAGAGAAGGTTCACTAGGCTGATACTGGAGATGGAGGGGGTTGGCCTATGAGAAGAGATTGAATAGAGTGGGTCTGTACTCGAAGTTTAGAAGGCTGAGATCTTATAAGAGACATACAAGATAATGAAGGGGCTAGATAAGTTAGAAATAGAGAGATTCTTCCTGCTTAGAAAGGATAGTACAACTAGAGAGCATAGCCTCAAAATAAGTGGGGGTGGGGGGGAGAGAGAGAGAGAGAGAGAGAGAGAGAGAGAAGCAGTTTAGGTCAGAGTTGAGGAGGAAATTCTTCGCTCAAAGGCTGGTGAGTCTCTGGAATTTTCTGCCTATTGAAGCGGTGGAAGCTACCTCGCTGAATATATTTAAGTCACAGGTAGATAGATTTCTGATAGACAAGGGAATTAAGGATTATGGGGAGAAAGCGGGAAAGTGAAACTGATCCACTTCAGATCAGGCTCGAAGGACTAAATGGCCTACTCTTGCTCCTATTTGTTATGTTCTTATGACAAAACAGGTGGAATTAAAGAGGTTCTTAAAGGAGAGCAAGGTTGTGAGGCAGAGGGGTTTGACTAGGGAATTGGTTGAGGGCACCAAGGAATCATCAACGGTGGACTGATGGAAGGGATGGATGCACAAGAGGGCAAATTTAATAGTCTGGCACTTACTGGATTAGAGGAAGTTGTAGAGATTGGCAAGTCCATGAAACTGTCCAAGTCACAGCAAAAGAAGAATTGAGACACTTATGGACAAAAAATTGATAAAGAAGTTGTATGAGATAGGTTGCTGTATTTAAAGCTGATGAATCACCAGTACGGATAAGGTGAATCCAACGATGCCGGGGTTATATTCCAGAATCAAGTCTATGTGGAGTTTGTACATTCTCCCTGTGCTGCCTGGGTTTTCTCCAGATGCTTCAGTTTCTTTCCACAGTCTGAAGATGTATAGGTTAGGTTTACAGGCCACGCTAAATTGACCCTTAGTGTCAGAAAGAATAGCAGGGTAAATACATGGGGTTACAGGCCTGAGTGGGATCGTGGTCAGTGCAGGGTCAATGAGCCAAATGGCTTCCTTTTGCACTGTAGGGATTCTATTCTATGATTCTATGAAAGAAAGAATGGAAATTGCAGGGACACTAATTATAGTTTTCTAATTTTCCTTAGATAGGTGATTTCAGAGAGCTGCAGAATTGCAAATCTTCCATTCTTGATCCAAAAGGCTACAAGAATGAGCCCAGAAACCAGTCCAAACTTGTAGTGAGAAATGTTTTTGATATTAAAATCAGAACAAAATTGTCACTTGGCCAAATCTTGATTAAGGAACACAAGCACAGATTTGTTAAGGGCTGAAAAGAGTTTTATAGAGGGGCTCCCCAGATGTCTGTGTTAGGACCACAAATCTATATGATACAGAATAATGACATGAACTTTGATGTAAAGGGCACCATTTCAAAATCTGACATGCAACACAAAGCTTGCACATATTATGAACAGAGAGAGAGATGATGCTAAACTTCAAAAGGATATAGATAAGTTGGTGGAATGGACAGACAAATGGCAAATTAAATTTAATGCAGAGAAGTGGAAAGTAATTCATTTTGGGCAGAAGAGCAGGGAGTGACTACATAAAGTAAGAGGAAAAGGGCAAGATCTGGAGATATATGTGTGCATAAATTGATGAAACTAACAGTACGGGTTGAGGAGTTCAGTTAGCAAAGCACATAGGATCCCAGGAGAGGCAAGTGATTGACCTTAATATCAAGGTAATATTTCACCAAGTAGGGCAGCAAGGAGCCTGAACAAAACTGGAGGCAATGGGAATTGGGGGAAAACTCTAGTTGGAGTCATACTTGGCTTAAAGGAAGATGGTTGTAGTGATTAGATATCAATCATCTCAGCTCTAGAACACCTCTGCAGAAGTTCCTCAGAATAATTGTGAGGCCCAACCACCTTCAGCTGCTCCATCAATCATCTTCCATCCATCAAAAGGGCAGAAGTGGGGATGTTTACTGATGACTTCAAAATGTTCAATATCATTTGGGACTCCTCAGTAATTGAAACAGTTCATGTCTAAATGAAGCAAGGCCTAGACAATATCCAGGCTTAGGTTGACAACTGACAGGTAACGTTCACATCACACAAGTGCCAGGCAATGACCATCTCCAACAAAAGAGGGTCTAACCATCGGCCTTTGATATTCAATGGCATTACCATCGCTGAATATCCCAGAATTAACATTCTGGGGGTTACCGTTGACCACAAACTGATTTGGACTAGCCAGGTAAATACTGTGGTTACCAGATGAGATCAAAGAGTAAGGACCGTGTGGTGACTTCCTCACCTCCTGATTCTTCTGTCTATCACCTATAAGGCATAAATCAGAAGCACAGTTGGGTACCATCCACTTGCCCGGGTGAGTGCAGCTCCAACAATACTCAAGGAGTTCGATACCATCAGGTCAAAGCAACATGCTTTGATTGCTACTCCTTCTACAAATATTCAACCTACAGTGTTAACAGTGTGTATCATCCACAAGTCACATTGCAGGAACTCACCAAAGTTGTTTAGGCAGCACTACTCAAACCCATGACTAGAAGGACAGAGCAGCAGATACCTGGGAATATCACTGTTGGAGGTTCCCCTCCAAATCAATCATCATCCTGACTTGGAAATATACATTCCTTCATATCACTCGGTCAAAATCCTGGAAATCCCTCCCTAATCACATTTTAGACGTACCTACATTTCAGGAATGCAGCATTTCATGAAGCCAGCTTGCCACCACCTTTTCACAGGCAATTGCGGATGGCAATAAATGCTGGCCTGGCCAGCAATGCCCATATCCCATAAATGAATTTAAAAAGTACAAAAACAAGGAAATTATGATAAACCTGAAGATTTGATCTCAATTAGAGTATTGCATTCAGTTTTGGGCATCACCCTTTAGGAAGGATGTGAAAGCATTGGGAGTGAGTGTAGAAACGATTCACAAAAATGATCTTAGAGATGGGCAGCTTCATTTACGTGGATAGATTGAAGAGTCTGGAGCTGTTTTCTGTGAAGAGAAAGTCAAAAAGAGATTTCATAAAAGTCATGAGGGATCTGGACAGAATAAATAGAGAAAAGCTGTATTGTTAATGGAATGAAAGAGAGCCAGCGGACAGTGCTCTAATGCGACTGGAAATCAAACAGTGAAAAACGGTTTTACAGCAAGTGGCTGTCTGGAGCACATTGCCTGAGAGCATGGTAGAGGCAAAGTCAATCAAGGCTTTCAAACAAGAATTATTTCATTACTTGGAGAAAGAAAATTACAGTTCTACAAGGAAAAGTTGGGAGAATGACACAAGATGAACTGCACTTAAATTCTGAAGTATATTTATTGGTGTCACAAGTAAACTTACATTAACACTGCAAAGAAGTTACTAGTCGACACACTCCGACACCTGTTCAAGTACACTGAGGAGAATTTAGTATAGTCAGCGCATCTAACCAGCAAGAATTTGTTCTTACTGGGGCGAAGGAGATCGAAGGGAAACCTGATTGAAATCTACAAGATTATGAGAAGCATGGATAGAATGGATAGTCAGAAGTTTTTTCCACCAAGGTGGGGGAGTCAATTACAAGAGGGTATAGGTTTAAGGTGTGAGGGCAAGGTTAAAAGGAGATGTACAAGACAGATTTTTTTTTAAACACAGTAGTGGGTGCCTGGGACTCGTTACCAGAGGAAGTAGAGGAAGCGGATATGAAAGGGACTTTTAAGGGGCGTCTTGACAAGTACACGAATAGAATAGGAATAGAGGGACATGGTCCCCGGAATGGTAGGGGGTTTCAGTTAAGTTGTGCAGCATTGTCGGTGCAAACTTGGAGGGCCGAAGGGCCTGTCCCATGCCATAATTTTCTTTGCTCTTTTGGCTTCTGGACCATGGGAGAAAACCAGAGCAGCCAGAGGAAATCTATGTAGACAAAGGGAGAAAGTGCAGAGTCCTTACAGTGACCCAAGCTGCGAATTGAACTTGGGTCCCTGGTGCTGTGAGGCAGCAGTGCTTAGCATTATGCCACCCCATTTGTTCGTGTTAGAAATAAGGTATAGTTTTAAGTTTGATTTGTGAATTTGTATTTGGTTTGTGAGTTTGTATTTATAAAAACTTTAGTTTAGCTTCATGTTAAAAAGATAGCCTTGCATCCTAGGTCAATTCTGAGGAGCAATGGACAATTTGGCAGACATGATGTACAGATGCCGGCGTTGGATTGGGGTGGTAAGAACTCAGTAAGAATTTAGCAACACCAATTTATAATCCAACCGATTTATTTGATAGTAAAAAAGCGAGCTTTCGACTCTGTGTCTTCCTCTGAATTCTTACTGAATTTGCTAAATTCTTACTGAATTTGGCAGAGGACAGTGAGACTCTGAGGTCAGTTGGTAACATCATTGCCTGAGTCAGAAGTCTGCAGTTTCAAGTCCCAAACCAGCACAAGAACTTAGACTGACAGTCCTGTGCAGTTCGAAGAAAGTGTTGCACAGTGGAAGGCAGCAGCTTTCAGATGAGGCAATAAACCAAAGCTCCTTCTGCTCTCTCAGGTGAACACAAAGAATCCCATGGCACTGTTTTGAAGCACTGGGGAGTTAGCCTTTGTCATCACGCCATTAATCATTCCTCAATTTCACTAAAAACAAATCATTTCTTCACTGTCACATTTCTGTTTGAGAGAGATTGCTGGGCACAAATTGACTGCCATGTTTTCTACAACGTGACTGCCCTTCAAAAATATGACTGGGGTGTAAAGCACTTTGAAGTAGTTTTTTTCTGCTGTTCAAACAGATTTGCTGGATATTCAAGCATGTCTAGTGGGAGAAAGACAAGTTATTGAAGAAGAAAAAAGGAAAGGAGAAAAAAGTCAAGGAGCAATTTCAATTTTTGTTTGATCAATGGGGATGTTGAACTGCTTTGTTTCGATCCAAGCTTCAACTGAGGAAAAGAGGAAGATATTGCAACTTTTCTCCTGCCAACTGTCAAATTTCCAGTCAATGCTGGTGGTGGCAGCTATGTTATGCTGAGTTACATATATTTTTGCCATCAGCTCTGAAATTGGTCTTAGCAGTGGACTATGCTTGCACATTTATTCAGGGAAGTAGTGCTGAACTGTGCCACTTTAAAAATTCTGCTTATGAAGTTAACGCACCAGTAATAGAATGTTTGCAAGTTAGTTGAATTTGGGGTAAACATGATGATGGTGGGTCAGAAGCTGGTTTGCCTTTCTAGTAACATTAACTCGGCATGGAAATCAAAATCCAAAGGACAGTTGCATTTTGACATTCATTCCTGACAATTATGGAAGATAGAAACTGTTGCTGAGCCATCAGGTAGCCACTGTCTGAATATTGAGAACATTTAGCTGAAGATTTTTTACTACAGTAAATCAAAGCAACTTTTCTAATATTGATGTCCATTGGAAATTTACTACAGCAATAATTTAAACATCTGAGATTAATTACCAACTTTACAAGTACAGTATTTATACATCCTACCTAAGGACCATTGGTTCTAATGATTGCGAAGCCAATCTCTCAAACATCCTCTGGAGTGGTGGGTGTAGAGGATGGTCTTCATCAGACAAAGCAGAACTACACCTTTGTAGAAGTCGTGCATGAAGTCCTGTTTCACACATTACTTGTTGGTTTCTTTCTGAATGGATGAGTGACTGCAAGATATTAGCCACTGCAAGCTGCAGATCTAATGCATACTAAGACAGACAAGAAAGAAAGGGTTAGAAAGAAAATACAAGTTAAAAAAAAAATCAACCAACTGAACTTTGTGCCAAGGAGGATTAGTTCATGGTTTGCAACGTTTTAGCTTTCTGTCAAGGTGAAAATTTGGAAGTGAACTCCTGTACATAGGATAAAGAAGGGAATTATTTTTAGGAAGAACCCCTGGTTGTAATAACTAAACAGTTGTCTCTGAAAAGACACTTTAAAATCCAATTGTAATAGTGCCCCATCCCTCACCGTGTGATCTTTCAAATATTGGAATAATCAACAGGAATTAGTCTAATTTTCTTGCAGCAGTTTACAAAACCACTTACAACATCTCCACATTTCTCACATTAAGTAAACTCTTTCAGTACTGAATTCAGTCATAATGTTTGCTTTAATTATTTCTGAAACTCTGGTAAATTTTGTAAATATATACATTCAATTACATTTTTTAAACCTTACATTGTAACATAGACCAACTCAAACAATTTTTTCAAGTTTTAATTTTGTCAAAATGCCAACTTAAATCTGTGCTTTGTGAGCAAAGATAACTGTAGAATTCAGTGTAAACTAACCAGGATTTACATTATGACCTTATTTAAAAATAAAAAGAATCATAACATGATTGTAGTACAGGCTTCAGGACATAAACTCTTCTGGATTAAATAATTTGCTTTTTCAGGCAAACAAAATATGTAGTTGAGAGAAGAACAGGGTACTCTCCAAGTGTTCCGACTATCAATCACCTCACAACTGAAATTACTCAACCAATTATCTGGTTATTCATCTGTTTGTGGGATCTTGTGGACAAATTGGCTACCACATATTTTAACATGACTACACTTTCAAAAGTGCTTAATATAGTGTAAAGCAATTTAATAAAACAGTGGCTGCGGAATGTACTACATATATGGTAACCTTTTCTTTTCTCAGTTATTCTGAATTCAGTGATCTCAGGAAGGAGTCAATGTGAGCCACCCATTTAAAAATCGTTCATGGGTTGAGAGAGACAAAGAGGACCTTCAATGATACAATGGATCCATAAATTATACAGCAATGTTGTGGCAGGGGAACTTAAAATTAATTATAAACAATTGTCAGGCTTTTTGCATTCTCAAATCACAGTTTGCACAGATGAACAAGAATTAACCATCAATTATATCACCCAAATAAAGTGACTTCTGAATCTGAAATTGTCAACATGTTTGTTTTAAAAAAAAGTTAAAAATATAAGTCAGTGTTAAATACTGGAGATAAACAGCTCCAGCATAATGGTTTGCAAAGCCGTATATGTACTACTTTTATATTAAAGTCATAATTTGCAACTAAATTCACTCTGAAAAAGTACCAAATTGGAATTATCTCAAATGGTCGTCAAAAATCTTTTCTTAATATTTTAACATATTTTAACATAAAATTTTAACATTTCTGTGCACATGCCAGTCCTATGCAATTAGTCTCATTTGAACAATGTTGAATGGATGTTACTTTGCATCAGGATTTTTTTTTTAATCCCACAACACTGAAAATGTCCTTTATGCCAATTAATCCACACAAGGTGGTTGATTAGAAATCCATTTAACATTAAAAAGTAGAGGTATCAAATGATTTATGCAAATCAATTATAAGGGGTAATATTTCCATATCCAATAGATTGCCTGAACATCATTCAAACGTGACTAGAGTGAAATAAACTGGTTGTATGAAACTAATCTGTACTTTTATATGACATTTGACCAATGCTTTCAGATACTTAAATACAATTTAGGTTCAAATGCAATACACAAATGAGGAACAGAAATGAGAAATGGTGAGCAAAAGTACTGGATGATCTCATATCCAGAAATTACAGCAGTTCTGTTACTTCCCATTGCTACAAGAAGTGGATCACAACACAAGTAGTAGGAGTCCCCTATTTCAGTACATAAAGATTATAATTTGAAGCAGGACTGAACCACATAGATGCAAAGATGGCAAATTCAGCTGCTCTCAGCCAGTAAGTGAAGGTGATGGTATCATTAGATTCAACACCCTTGGCAAGGAGAACAGAGGGGTTGGGTGAACATGCAATAAGTTAATTTTGCTAGATTTTTTTTTATTAAAAAGCATATGCACCTTCATGTTAGATGAACACAGTACTGGATTTGGCCAGGGTGAATCCCTTGGTCATACCACTAATACCTGTGGGATTCATCTTTCCCATTAAAGGGCAAAATATAAAATCACAAAAGGGAGAAAATAAAATGGTAAATCTGAATTAATTTTCTACCGTATAAATACATTTCTTAGAAAATTGATGCCATTCAGCGATTTTGTGACTTCTTATTCAATTCTGTAATAATCATCTGGCAAAAAGATCATAAGTTAAAATGCATTTAAGGGAACTATTTTATTCTGGTGTTGCTCTGATCATAACTGCCATAACATAACAAGATGCAAGCCCCCTCATACTAGCATCAGGTGGGCAGCAGAGGTAGTACATCCACTCACGTGTGTTTCGGGTAGAATTGAAGATACCTCCACAAGCTGTCATAAAATTATTAACACGTATTATAAAGCAGTGTTTTCTTTTCACAACCACAGAAAGAATTTTGAAGCAAAATGTTTCATAAAAATTAGGAAAATATTCAATAAAGATTTAGTGGGAAAATATCTAATATTGGGCAAAAATAGAGAAATATATTTAGATTTTATTTCAATTATTTTCTCTTAATTTCTTTCAATTTTAACTTAGCTGAATCACAGGTCTACATACATATATTTCACACACACACACATTCGTGGTAATATTACTAATATTTTAAGCAATTGTCCTAATTTTGAATCCCATCTTATCTACCTCAGGTTGTTCACTGGCACTGACTGATGCCAGGAGGTCTAATATTGCAAGTACAGCTCCTGGATGTATTATGACAGGATCAGAAGAATGTAACGACGTTACTGCATTGTGTAGCTTCACTTCTGTGACAGATTTGGCTGGAAACACAGGTGGTGTTGAAACGGCATGATAGCCTGGCCTACACAAAAAGCAAAATTATATGCATCACTCTGTAGACATGGTAGACTAAACAAAAGCAAAATAAAAATAATTCAAATCATATTTCTAAATTATTGAATAAAATTAAAACATAAAGGCTTACTTTTCTATACCTGTACATTTAAACCATTCTGAAGTCAAAATGCAAGATTTTTTCTTTAATTACTCAACCTTCCCTGAAGAGTAAAATACTAAAAGGCTGCTGTAGCTCATCATATAATAGCACTATTTTCCAAAATTATAGACAGTAAAACATTTAAAGAGCAATTCCTATTTGCAAAATACATGGCTTCAATCCTTTAAAAGGAGTCAGTTGTATACCCATCTTTCTTACATGAAGAAATTTCAGGAGAAAATTGTCCCTTAAATATTTAAGAGCTATTACTCGCGAAACAAAAAGGAATGTATTTAAATACATCTATATTTGAACCACTTAAAGCATTTTATTATCTAGATACCAAACTAATTTATCAATATCTATTGTTTTAATATCAACATCTCAGACAACTTTGGAAAGAAAACTAACTTTAAAAGTTTAACTGGCTGTGATTTATCAATATTCTGAGGCTTCAAGTTGCAATAGGTGAGAATATTCATTAAACATGTACCTCATTCTTAAATGCTTAGAGATGTTTTCTTTCAGCATTAATGATGTCAAACTCAGATCTGTATGCTTTCTACTCTGAACATAGCACCTTGTAAGCCTATTCTTTTTCCCCCTCAAACTGCAAATTATCAAAAGAGGACTCTTCAACCAAGAGTATCAAATTATGAACTGCAAATAAAGCATCCCATTTATCAATCACAGCAATAACAGAGGTAAGTTTTTGTGAAATACACATTTCTATTGTAACATGCAAGATAAAACACCATTCCCCCTTGATTTATTTTGAAGAGAGAAATAACTTTTATAATTCTTCAGTTCCAGATTTAAGCTTTTGAAATGTCAGACATTTTATCCAGTGAAAATAGTGAAAAAATTAGCAGGTCTCTCATCCCTCCAACCTGCTCCGCAATTTGACAAAAAAAGGCCGAGCTTTTTTCATTAATCGTTCACTGGATATGGGTGTTGCTGGCCAACCCAGCATTCATTCAATGATAGTTCTGCCATTGAGGGATAGGTGGTTAAATTCTCTCTTGTTGGATATGGCCATTGATTGGCATGTTTGTGGCAAATGCTTCTTTTAATGAATTTATGGGCGTGGGCGTCACTGGCCAGGCCAGCATTTACTGCACATCCGTTGAACAGTTAGAATCCCTGAAGTGCAGGTACACTCGTTGTTAGGAAGAGAGATCCAGGATTTTGACCCAGTATCAATAAAGGAACTGCAATGTATTTCCAAGTCAGAACGGTGAGTGGTATGGAGAGGAGGTCCGAGGTGGTGACTTTCCCAGGTATCTGCTACACTTGCCTTCCTAGATGGCACTGATCATGGGTTTGGAAAGTGGGGTTATGTTTTGAGTATTATTGGAGCTGCATTCATCTCAACAAGTAGAGAGTATTCCATTACATCCCTGACTTGTACCTTTTAGATAGTGGCCAGGCTTTGGAGAGTCAGGGGATGAGTTACTCAGCATAGGATTCCTAGCTTTTGATCTGTTCAGGTAGCCACAGTATATGTGACTAGCCCACTTCAGTTTCTGGTCAACAGTAACCCCTAGAATGTTAATAGTGGGGGATTCAGTGATGATAACTGAATGTCAAGGGGCAATGGTTAGATTCTTTCTTGTTGGAGAAGGTCATTGCCTGGCATTCGTGTGATGCAAATCTAACTTGTCACATGTCAGTCCAAGCCTGGATATTGTCCAGATCTTGCTTCATTTGGACATTATTTCAGTGCCTGAGTAGTTGTAAAATGCCATGGCAGCTGGTGGATTATTAACTAAATTCTTAGATCCAGAATTAAAAGCTAGCTTCAGTAATAATGGCCATGAACACATTGTTGATTTTTGTAAATACCCATCTGGTTTTACGAAAGGAAATCTGCTGTCTTTACCTGGTCTGGTCAATATGTGACTGCAGACCTACAGAAATGTGTCGACTCTTTAAATGCCCTCTGAAAAAGCCTAGCAAGTCAGACAGTTGTACCAAACCACCAAAGTCTGAAAAAATTAAACTGGATGGACTACATGCATTGGCCAAGGCACTGAAAATAACAACAGCAAACCCAGTCCCACTGACCCTGCAAAGTCCTCCATAGTGGAGTTGGGGTGGTGGTGGGAGGGAGAGAATCATGATGGCATCTGATCAAACCTGCTGGTAACCACTTCCTGCTCCCCTCCCCCTTACTTGATGAAATAATACTTCTCCATGTTGGATACCAATTGGAAGAAGCAGTGAGAATAGTAAGGACACAATCTACTCTGGGTACACTCAGCAAGAATGGATTGATAGCACTGATAGCGTCAAACTGATGTGTCCTAAAGGATATAACTGCTACGCTTGGTTTATAGCAAGTGAGGAGGCAACCAACAAAATAGAAGAATCTGCGTTTTACTTTATTAATTCAAGAGATGTGGGCTGCACTTCCGAGGCAGCATTTAATGCCCATCCTGAATAACCCTCCAGGTGATGGTGGTGAGCTTCCTTCTTGAACTGTTTAAGTTCACGCGCTGCGAGTACATCCATAGTGCTTTTTGGCAGGAAGTCCCAGGATTTTGACCCAGCGACAGTGAAGGAATGGCAAATTTTCAAGTCAGCATGGTGAGTGGCTTGAAAGGTAATCTCCAGATGTTGCTATTCCCATGAATCTGCTGCCTTTATCCTTCTAAATGTTAGTGGCTGTGGGTTTGAAAGCTGCTAAGGAGTTTGCTGCATTCTTGCACTGGGTTTTGTAGATGTACACAATACTGCTACTAAGCATCAATGGTGAAGAAAATGGATGTTGTGAATGGGCTACCAATCAAGCAGGCTGCTTTGTCCTGGATAGTGCCCAGCTTCTTATCTTTGTCCTCACCAATCAGGAGACCAGAGGTAGAAAATTGATTTGGGTGGTGAAGAAGAATAGTAGGAGAAATAAATCTCTTGTGGGAGTGAGTGGTCTAAGATCTCCTAACAGTAACCACAAAACAGGACAAAATACATAAGAAGAAATATTGCGAGAAAGGGACAGCAATAATCATGGATGATTTTAACCCTAGTGACAATCACAACATGATTAAACTTTACATCCAGTTTGTGAGAGTGAAGAGTGGGTCAAAAACTGGAATCTTAAATTTAAATAAGGGCAACAATGTGGGTATGAAAGCTAACAAACTGAAATAAACTGGGATACAAGCTGAGAGGTAGATCATTCGAGAGGCAGTGCCAGTCATTCAAGGGAACATTTCTGTATACTCAGAATAAATATATTTCTACTATAAAAGGAAAAACTAAGGAGGCTTAATTTAAGAAATTAAGAAAAGCAGCATCAAATTTACGGAAAAAGCATCAAATTTACGGAAAAAGCATCAAATTTACGGAAAAAGCATCAAATTTACGGAAAAAGCATCAAATTTACGGAAAAAGCATCAAATTTACGGAAAAAGCATCAAATTTACGGAAAAAGCATCAAATTTACGGAAAAAGCATACAGCATGCACAAAAATGAGTGGCGGATCAGATGATTGGTTAGAGTATGAAGTATGGCAGAAAATGACTAAAAGGTTAACCAGGAGAAATAAATTAAGAGTATGAGAGGAAGATAGGTTTAAATATTATGAACAGCAACAGTTTCTGCAGGTATTTAAAGGATAGAAGTAGTGAGTGTTGGTCCTCCAGAGAGTGACAATAGGGAGTCAATAGATAATTGGTCTTCATCAAGTAGCAAATAGACAGACACACACACACACATCTGTGAAGTGTTTGGTGCACTCCTCCACATCGGTGAAAACTGGATAACATGTGCTATGCAAGAGAAAATACTGAACCAGTTTTCACCTTTACCATCTAAAATGCATCCTCGCATTGCAGAGCAGGACAATATCACCAATTCAGAAGTCCTGGAACGAGCTAATTCCACAGGCATATGCTCACTGCTAAGCCAAAAATGAGTGCACTGGTTTGGCCATGTCCATCAGATGGATGACAGCCACATACACAAAGATCTTCTGTGTTGACCATGGGGGTCACGATCTCCTGGACATCCATACTTGCACTACAAAAACACTGCAAGCAATTTATAAAGATAGTGGATACTGACATGGACAACTAGGAAAGAGTTGCTTACAGCCATGACCTCTGAAAGCTGACTGTTTGGAATGTCATTGGAAAGGCAATCAGGAACGAAAAAGTTTACTGGCAGGGAAGGCGGCCCAAAGAAAATCTTGTGGCTAATGAATCGTGCACCTTACCAGCCACTTTGATCCTCTACAGTAAATATGCCAGAGACTTTAATGCCAGATGTAACTCTCAAGCTACACCAGGCAATGTTTAACACAGAATTGACCACTGTTGACCACAAACCATCACCTTATGAGGTGGAAGGCTATCATAGATTGGTCATTCTCTCATGTACAGCAACCTCTTATCACTTTGCATCTTTCTTCCAGCAAGATTCACACTTGAATAAAAGTTTAAATAAAATGACTTTGGGAAAGGTTCTTAAGTTGGCCAGCTCTCATACTCCATTGTTAGAACACTGGACTGCACATATTGTGAAGATTTGCACCCCTGGCGACTAAATTAGGATGTCTTCCAATGACTAAATTTTGCAGGGTGTATGATCAAACTGCTGGTCAGGCACCTTACAGCCAGGTAATCATTCACTACTTACAGATATTATGTTAATATAAAAATCCAAAGCATCTCAAGCATCACCTAATAAGGAGAAGCTATTAATAAACCTGCAAGCTACATCATCTTGGCATCGCTGGAGTCATAGTTATAAAGTCATGTAGTACAGAAAAGGTCCACTGAGTCTGCACTAAAAGTAGCACAGGAAAAAGCAAGGCAGAAAGTTAAAAAGAAAAAGATCCACCGACAGATCTAAGTGTGAAAGTTATACAACAACATTAGAGAACATTTTGAGGTGAATCAGTGTTAGAAAAACTAGGCTAAATTATTCCTACTAGGCTAGTACCTTTTCCTGGACAAAGCTGGAGTGCCCCAAGGAGAGGGAAGGGAAGTCTCATGTGCCAAGCAAGGCGGAACTTGTTCAGCCAGACTATAGACAAAAAAAGCAAACATTGTTGGACAAGGATTGTTAGGAAAAAAGAAGCACAAGTTTGTTAGTACATTTACTGCTAAGATCGCAAATTGGTTTAAGAAAACAACATGAAAAGCAGGACAAAAAGCAGCAGTTTAAAGCACTGATGAAAGAAAAACCAAACGGAAATAGAAAAATAGTGCAAAGAAACAAATCAAGTTTCTCAGTAAGTTGGCAAAATTTATAATTATACTCAAAGTTTACAAGAAAAATTTGCATATTACACTATTAAATCCATATGTTAAAAACTGACAGTGGTTTTAAATGCATCAAGGAATTCATTTAACAAACTTTTTAATGATGCAACCAAAACATTTTTTTAGACTACTTCTATAGCAGCATATTAGTCACTTACTTCAGCAGTCCAAGTTCACATAAAACAAATCTAAACATTGTCTATGAAATGCTCTTATTTGCAATTAGGCTCAACAGGTAGCACATTCGCTTATAGATCACTAGGGTCTGGACACAAAGTACTCTGAGATGCCCAATGCCTACGAAAAGCACTATAAATGCAGATCTTCCATTTTGCGTTTTGGTTAAAACCATGGCAAGCATCCTTCTAAATCTCCATTCTTGAATACGGTTGACTCCTAAATTACTAACATACTAACCACTGCCAGTTTATATTCAGCCAATTAGGAGGTCAAATGCATGTACACATTGGGTGTAAGAGTTCCAAGGCTTTTTCCCCACTATGGGAAACTGAGAAAGATAGGGCAAAAGCATTTCTTATCATCTGAGTCTTCTAAACAAATACTTGGATTAATTCCCAAAGTAATAGCCACTCCAGTAAGTGATATGGAGATAGGCAAGATTATACAGGTGCTTTGTGACATTTCACAAAGTAACTCTTGCAATGATTCCTGGGCTTGTGATAATTGGTGTAGAAACTAACTTCCACTAACAGCAAGTCCAGCCACTATAACATTTCCGCTTTGAGCTCCACTGAACTCAGCTTGGCTGCCACATACAATGCCACTGATTTCAGGAACTTATGGTAACACTCAAATTGCAGTACAATCTTAAAATGTTTTTGTTTATATTTTTGCTGCTTACTTCCATTAGCTATAATACCTACCTTTGATGCCATGAGCAGTCATCAGCCCACTGGCCTACTCTATGCTGGCGAGGCAACAAAGTAACACAGTAACACAAGTCACATCCACATAATTACATACTTCAGCTACTGTGTCAGATTACACTATTTCCATCCCTGGGCATATCAAGTAATATGGGCTGGACAGGCTCACCATAGGCAACAGCATACTGTTATATAATCAAACGGAAGTGGTCCCGAAGTCCTGAATATTGACACTCAAGCTCATGAAGTTTCATAGCATCAGATCAAACGTAGACAAGCAAACCTATGATTGATTACCACTTATGATCTGACTGAAGAGTTAGTACTCATCCATGTTGATCACAACTTCAGAGGCACTATGAAAAGTAAAGGTTCAGAATGTCCAAATTGTCTGAACCAGGCGCTAATTGCTACCAGACCAAACAGAACAGGAGAACTAACACAGAGTTGAAGGGCGGGAGTGGAAAGAGGGTTTTTGTATGACTTTGACACCAGTTCTGTGACATGAAGGGATAGCTTCCAACTGAACTGGGATGACGCCTGTGCTCTGACAGAAAGCAGAAATAGGAGATGGCAAATCTTTAAACTAAAATAGGGAAAGGGTTGATAAAAAATGTAAGCAGCCTCAATATAAACATAAGAAAGGACATGCTGTAGTAGGTCTTCATTATAAGTTGCCCAAGATAAAATCATTCATGTTAATTTTTGTTTAGCCCATTACGAACACTGGCCAGCCACCATCAAGTTCACTTAGTTGATGGGGCAGCGAATGCGAGTGCGGGGCAGCGAGAAAGACAGACAGAGCGGAGAGGAGGGAGAGAGAGAGAGAAAGACAGACAGAGCGGAGAAGAGGGAGAGGGAGAGAGAGAGACAGATCGGAGGAGAAGAGAGACAGGCAGTGGGAAAGGAAAGCAAGCTGAAAGTTGAGCTGAGTTTCAGGATTGCTGTAGTAAGACAGAGGCTGTGCCAGTCCGCATTTTGTTTGAGTAAATTAGTGTTGTCTAATTTTAATGCATTTAGTATTTACATTAAATTCAGTGATTTATTTTGTTTTGCAAATTATTCCAGCCAAGAATGCATATTGTGGAACATGTACAATGCAGTATTTCAACCTGTACGTTGTTTTTTTCCAGGCAAGAAATGTCAAAAGATGTTAATTCAGACTTTGGCATTTATTCCTATTGATTCATGAAAAATTGGTCCATTTAAAGTCTCGATTTTCAAGAACAGAACTACAAGTGATGTTTTTATAGAAAGACACTGACGGCAAAATGAATAGGTAGACTTATAGGAGTTTAAAACAATCATTAAACACAAAGTGAGAAAAAAATCCCAGTAAATGGGGGGACCATGTGTTGCAAACATGGGAATGGCTGCATTTTTGCACCACTCGGTTTTTAATTTTTTCATTTATCCTGGTGCATAATTCATAATTATCCGATCCTGGAGTCTACTCCATGCTACGTTCCAGAAAGATCTTGATTAGATTTGGGTGACAGGGAGCCAAGCTTTGTTTGATCAAGACAGCCAATCCTTGTTTGATCAAGATAGCCAGAGACAGCAAGGGTGGAGCCTTGTTCACAGTGGTGGATTAGCTGGTGAGCAGGGTCACGTTCTAGCAATATTACAAGTAAAATGTCAGGCAATGATAATTCCCCATAAGAATCTAAGCACCTCCTCCAACGTTCAAAAGCACTCCCATTACAAATCCACCACTATCAATTACCAATGACTTAACCAGACAAATTCCATAAAAATTGTGACTATAACAGTAGGTCAAAAGGTTGTGTTTACAGTGGCAAGCAGTTCACCACCTGACTCCCCATAGCCTGACCAACATCTACAAAGGCACAAATCAAAAGTCTGGAAGAAATACTCTCCTCTTATCTGGATAAGCGCAGTTCCAATGACACTCAAGTTCAACACCAACCTGGAAAAAGCAACCCACTTAAATGACAATACAGAAGGAGGCCTACCAAATTCTTAATCAGTGCTGGCTCTTTGCAAGAGCAAATAAACTAGTCCCATACCCCAGCATCTCTGCAAATATTCTCTTTTCAGATGCATAACCAACTCCCCTTTGAAAGCCATGACTGAATTTTTCTTCACCACAGTCTCAGGAATGCACTATAGATGCTAGCCACTCAATCCACAGAATGCCTTTCATGCTGCCTTTGGTGTTTTTGCCATTAATCTCAAATTGATGTCCTTTGGTTCGCGACTCACCCACCCAACAGGAATAGTTTCTCCCTACCTGTTCTGCCTAGACCCATGATGATTTGAGAGCCTCCATAAGATCTCATTTCAACTTTTACTTCTCTAACTACAATAACCCAAGCTTCTCCAATTTGTCCATCCAACTGAAGTCTCTTATACCTAGAGTCCTTTTCAATTATTTTTCCTATTCCAATACCTTCATATCCATTCTGCAGCATAGTGCCCAAAATAGAACACAATATTCCAGTTGATGCCAAACAAATGTTTTATAAAGCACTAGTCACTTGATTGTACAGTATTTGAATGGCTCCATCATTTTATTCTTTTTAACCATTTTCCAATCATTTGCTGTGAATACATGTGAACAAAGTGTTTCTTATTTCTTTTAATACTACTGGCTATCCATTTCCTAATTTAGCTCTCTTTACCAACTTTTAACTTTTGTCTATTTGTTCAATCCATTGTAGTTGTAGTTTTCATTTTCATTCCTCAGATTATTTCCACTGTTTCCATGATCAATTTCTTCTTCTTTTAAACCCAAATTCCTTTGTTATATGCATCTCCTCTGAATTCCTTTTGTAGAGTTTCTAAACTTTACCTACTTTTATTCCATGTCTTTCCCCCTGGACTGCATGGTTCGCAAGAAAAATTCTTTGGCACACTGCAAAAGCATTAATTGTTCCAGAAACAAAGTTGGAGAGATGTGCATGTCTAAATGTAGCTGAATGTTAAAATTAAAAATTTTCTGAATTATTAAGGAATGTAAAACCAAAAGTAAAAATCTGAAGGAAAAATTCCTTCCCTTAACTGACCTCATTCACTGCTACTACTTGTGTGCTTATTACACTGTGATGCAAAAAACATTTTGGCCCACTTCTTTTGCTCAGCACCAGAGGTTGCATCTGATGCTGACTGCGATTTAATCTGTCTACTTGCCATTTTACGTTACACTTTTGGACCTTCAAATTTCAGCTCTAGCAGGGAAGCAGAGACTAAGAACAAAGAAAAGTACAGTGCAATAACAGGCCCGCCAGCCCGCCAAGCCTATGACCATCACGATGCCCTAACTAAATAAAAATCTTCTACCCTTCTTCGGTCCGCGTCCCTCTATTCCCTCCCTACAAAAAGTTGATTGGCCAACTGTTGAACATGATCAGGTCAGTCATACTCTTTTTGCTGTCTTGAACTGATCCCCTAAGGTCAGTCCTTATTTCATTAACACGCACTGCTTTAAACAAAGTGGTCAATCCCAACATTATAGTTTCTCCTCACCCAACAAAGTTCATCTTCACAACCCTCATCACTATATGAAAATGCTCAACTCCACTCAATTCATCACCTTTTGATAATGCTGATTCTTCTGACATTGCCAGAGAAGATCAAGGGATTTTGGAAGGTGAGTTAAGAGGGGAGAGTGCAGGAAACATAAGGTCTGCAGGATTGGGGATCAGCACTGACTGGGGGAAAAGAAGAGAAAGAGAGAAAAAGAGAAAGAGAATTGTTTGATGTGGGAGTGTAAAGATTTCCAGGAGGGGATTAACATTATCAAGAGTAAAGTGAGTGTGTCCGTTGTCATAGGCAAATGGTTTTGAATAGTACTAGGAGGAGGAGGTGCATTTCCAAATGTGTGTTGGAGTGCCCTGACACGCCAGTTGATTGAGCTAGAATTTTCCAGCCAGCGTAACACAGCAAAACTCTGACATGGGTTTCCTGGCAGCGAGGAGCGTATAAAATAGGAAACTCCTTTGACAGCAGAGGATCAGAAGATCTGGCTGCAAGCCAATGGTGGGCCACTTCCACTGCCTCTAAACACAAGGTGGGAAACATAGAAAATCCTGCCCATTGGCTTTATGCTTGATATGAAAATCATGATAAGGGTCTAAGTCAATGTTTTGGAGAATCTTTGCACATGAAATTCAAGCAACTTAATTCTACAAAATAATGCCATTAGAAAGCAAGCAGCTGTTTTTCTCCAAAATTCTGATTCCAAGGTATGTATCATATTTGCCTTGGTCAAAGCAATTCATTCCCAATAAATGAAAACTATTCAATCTTCCAAGGTCATTTTCTGCAGGATGAAACCACATAGAAAGGCAATCAATTTGAGAAATAAAAATGAGTAATTTGATGAAAAAAACTTAAATAAATAACTCAGTAAATGAGAGCCAGTTGATGGAAAGAAAAACTGATAACAGTTTTAGATAGATTCTAATATGTTTAAATGTAGAAGTTTTGAACAAAGGGAGGTATTTTTCACATTCGGCCCCTCATGGCCGACATACATGTTAGGTAAATGCCAATTATTTGTTTAAATGTGGAAGTCAAATTCCCAAGAATTATTATAGAATTTAAATTGTTTTGAGGAGATGCTCATTTCAAGAGTTCAATACACTGTATAGCAATTATCCTGCTATTCTAATAGGATTTATCAACTAAGGAATAAAAGCATTTCAATTAATATTTAGTTATTCAACTATAAACCACAATTTGATACAAAACATACAAATTTCCAAAATATTTCAATTAAACCCACTATAAAATATGTAATAAAACTTAACCAACACTGAAAAATATACATTTGCTCTTGAGCATTGTTTCCTTTAAAATAATGTTTACTTTGGAAACTTGAAAACAGGAAAGGTCAAATTGACTAACTTCTTACCTGTCAAAAGAGTCTGTGGCCATTTTGTAGAGACAAGAGAAAAGTTTACTACAATATTTCAGTGCAGGAGGTACAGATTCCAATGATGCATCATCTTCAAGCATTCTCTGAAATGGTTGGGTATTTGAAGGACAGAAAGTAACTGAACCTAATTGTCGGGCATTTGAGAAGCAGCCAAGCAAACGCACAGCATCTGCAAGTTTTTCATACTGAATTTCAGTTTTGAAAAAATGAGAATTAGCAGGTTCATAACGCATTGCTGCAGTTAATGTACAAATGACTGTATGCACCAGTTCAAAGACTTGGTCTGAGTTCACCTTTTCCCAAACTCCCTTCGGTTCATGACTCAAGGAGCATTCCATGGCAACCAACAATGACGTGACATAAACAAATCCCCCAACTTTTCGGAACACCGTTCGTGTGCGATGACTTTCTCTCAACACAGTAAGGAGAGCCTGTGGAAACATGCATTTCAACAAAATGAAAATGGGGATCGTGGGTATTATTCAGTGCTGTCAATTGAAAGAAAATTATGGTTAGGGTTCAGAAAACAGATTTATTCAGACCTCATTTTTATTAGCACGAATACTGCAATGCCAATAATCATAACTAGTATCAAGGCTGAATGTTACCTTTGGCTGATATTCTAAAATAACTAGCTGTCAGTTTTACCTTGACTGATGAGATGGTAAATTGAATCAAAGTTTGACTTAAAAAAGGCACAGTGGTGATTTTAAGCAGGTGTGTTTAAAACAGACTGAAGTATGAGTACAATATACTTACTATTAGAATATCAGTTTTCAGTTGCAATTCTGTAGATGAGGCTGTGTGCATCAGTCCTAACAATGTACCCATATCATCTTCACCACTGGGGGACAAAATTAGCTGCTGTATAATCATCAGTGCAGGTTCCCGACACTGTGGATATTTAACTATGTTATGCACACATCGCGCTCCTCCAAACTCCCGGAAAACACCTGAAAAAATATACAATAAAACCAGTTTTAAATTATTTAATCCCTACATTCACCACACTTATTACTTTCTCAAAAAATTTCTTTTCAAGAACAACTTTGAAAATCATGCATAGCTGAGTAACTGGTTACAAAATGACATATGTTTACATCTAGAACTTGGTTGTATCTGTCATCTAGGCAAAGGTTTGACATGGGGAATTGAAACCCGAGGGAAATGAATTACAAAACATTTTTCAAAATTCAGAAGGGTAAGACTATTTAGTGATGCACAGTAAGGAGTCTCACAATATTAGGTTAAGGTCCAACAGCTTTATTTGGAACCATGAGTTTTTGAAGCAATAAACCTGTTGGACTTTAACCTGGTGTTGTGATATTTCTTACTGTGTCTACACCAGTCTAATGCTGGCATCTCCACATCTTTAGTGGTGCAAACTATTGCTATTATTAAAGCAGCACTATCTCCATGTAAAGTGTTTGACAATCTTCTTTGTTAGAAGAGGTACAGGCCAGAAGAGCTGTGTCACATGTCAAGCAACTGATTTATGGAGAGCTATGACAGTAACACTACATTCTGCACCCACTCCTTTCCTTCTCTATGAATGGTATACTTTATATAGCATGCAAGAAACAATACCTTTCACTATATACAGTGACAATAATAAATCAAAAATTCTGTTAATGTAAACTTGTGCTCAATGGAAATTGGAGTCATAAATGAGACGAAAGATGATTCTTAGGTATTAAGCTGCTTAGGTCCACAACAGCAATGTAGAAATTCCTCACAGCAGCTTTCTAAATACAACAATCAATGCTCCATCAACAACTTTCCTTCAATTATCAAACTGGAAATGAAATTATATGCATTTGTTTGCAGTGTTTACAGATTTTTTTCCATAATTCCTCAAATAATGGAAGTCATGCAACCAATCAGGGCTGAGCTGATGAGTGGCAAGTAACATTCCTGCCACAGATGTTGATCTCCATCTCTAATGAGATAGGTAATAGTTTCTCTTGACATTCAAAAGCATTTTCATTACTAAGACACCCATGTTCAACATCCTGGAGTTCTCCATTGATGCAAAATGCAGCTAGATCAGCAGACTAGGTGTTCTATGCTCAGGAGTTAGCTCACTCCCTGATTCATTAAAGCCTTCTCATGTATGACAAGTCAGGAGGGTGTAGAAATACTCTGTATTTGATTGCAGAGGAAAATTTTCAACACTCACAAGCCAATACACAATTCATAAAATCTCTATAGTGCAGATGGCGTAATCTTCACCATCAAGCCTGTACTGACAACAATCCCATCCAGGCCTTATCCCCATAACCTCACTTATTTATCCTAAGCTCCCTGACACTAAAGGTCAATTTAGCATGGCCAATCAACCTAACCCACACATCTTTGGACTGTGGGAGGAAGCTGGGGCACATGGAGGAATCCCACGCAAACAGAGAGAACATGCAAACAGAGACATTCACCTGAGGCCAGAATAGAACTCTGTTTCTGGCACTAAGGCAGCAATGCTAACCACTGCACCATCCTGGTCACTATGATCTTTCTGACCAGCACTTCTAGAATTGGAACACTAGCGACAGCATATACTAACTACAGGGATGAACAGCAGTGACTCATCAAAGATCTGTCAGTAACACTTCCTGACCTATGACTCCCGCTAACAAGAGGAGCAAGGGCATAAGATGCATGCGAACAATACAACATCATAATTCCTTCATTATGCATGGATTAAAATCCTAGGCCTTGCTGCCATATAAATGTAATGGGAGCTTCTTCACCACATGATTGTAAAGATTAAGATTCAACAGCATCTTCTCCTGGCATTTTAAGATGGATGGACAATGCATGCTGGCCTTGCCACTGATGCCCACATTCTAAGAATGGATAGTAAAGAAAGCAGGCAATTTGGAGCTTGAGTACATACAGAAGTATAATTCCCACTTGCTGTTTACGGATTACTCTCCCCTTTTTTAAAAAAATTGTCCTCATCAATAGTTAAAGGGTAGTATGAAGACTTCAAATGAGTTCAGTTGCCAAGTAATAAATATTTTTTAAAAAATATCTTCTGAATAAAATTCTGTTTTTAAAACCTCTACCGAAAGTTGTGACAATGGAGACAGGGATCAGCTGATTGAATAAAACTCTTATACCACTGCTACATAGTGTGCCAAAATCTATGTACTGATACAGAATCTAGTATCTCTGCCACTGAGATAGAATTTATTAATAGATCTTCTAATTACCTGCATTTGTGTTGGATCCTTGCAGTAATACTGTCAGGGTCTCCATCACTAATAGGGCAAGCTGCTTTCGGTCCTCCAAGGAACAATTTGCTTTAGATTCCACTTTAACAAAATAAATTTTTAGTTAACTAATTTCACATTTAAAAAATTACATCTTTAAAAATAAATTTGTTGCTGCAATGCTTACATGCACCCTAATGCATGCAGTTCTGGTCACCATTAAGGCAGTATAGAAGATCAGACAAGATTTACAAGGATGATACCATAAATGACCATGAACGAATGGATAGACTATTTCTTTTTCCTTGAAAACACTTAGAGGCAAGCCAATAGAGGTCTTTAAAATTCTGCAAACTTTTGCCACAGTGGATACAGAGAGAATGTTTCCTTAGGGAAAGAACATAACTAGAAGTCATCAATACAAGATAGTCACAAAAAAATCCAATAGGGAATTCAGGAGCAATTTCTTGCTCACCACAGGCAGTGGTTGAAGAGAATAGCTTGGATGCATTTAAGTAGAAGCTAAACACACGAGGTAGAAGGAAATAGAAGATATATTCATTTTTTTCATATAGGATGTGGGTTTCACTGGCAAAATTCCAATGAGGAAATCCAGATGGGAAAATACAGGAAGTCTGAGGGCAGTGTAAATGCTGCTATAGATGATTAGGCCAAATTTCTATATATCCAATGCAATCATTGCTATAAATAAACCAAAAAACTCTCATTACACACAGTTCATTTGCTCAATGCCAAGCATGCACATTCATTGTCGTTGTCCCGTTGTATCCTACAGAGCAATGGAATCGGCAGTGGCCAGGACCAAAAATGGTGCCATTGAAATAAGCAATTTGGCCTACATATCTTATGGGAAAATCATGAGGATGGCAATAAACATATTCAATAAGTATTCAAGTCCACAATAGTCATTCATGTTAGTGTGTCAGTTCATTGCTACAAGTAACATTTTTTGCATCTTACAGATCAGTAATGATATAATATCAACCCTGGCATCAGGAAATCCATTTCTTAATAACTTTTCTCATCTTTTGCATTTGACAAGTATTCTTTGTTTTCTGGATGTTATCTCTCTTTTTTTTTAAAATGTGGGCAGGAACCAGCAATAGCCTCAAGAATCTTTACTGAATAATTTTATTCTTAGAAGTATTCTAAGCTCTTGGGTTAACCCACCATGTTTCAAGTATCCCTTTTGTTGTTACGAAGGCATTAAGTGATACATTTATGGAATATGGACACCCATTCATGTCTGACAAGTTCAAAGCTGGTTTATGTTCAGCCATTTAGTCCCAATTATATCTATATATTGAAAATGTCTCTATAGCTAGAAAAATGTAAAAATACATCTGATTTCTCTTCCTAACATTCTGGTAAAGCTGGTAAAACGTGAAAGTTAAATTGCATTAATATTATTTACCAACAATCTCTTACAAATAGCTTGGAGCTTCAGAATTATTCATGAATATGCAGAGATGTACTGGCAGGTTGGGTGCAGCACTCTGAAGCTAGTGGCTTTTGCTACCAAATAAACCTATTAAATATTTAAACCTGCTAAAATATTAAGGTTTACAGGGCGTAGGGACTGGGGAAGATACTTGGTCAGGCAGTCATTGCAGACTGAGCTGAATGACCTTTTCTGCACTGTACACATTCTATAATTTTGCACTGATAGGATTAATTTGTTTTCATAAAACTACAATTCAGTGAATCTATACCCAAATTTGCAAAAATAAGAACATAAGAACATATGGAAAGGAGGAGGCCACATGGCCCATCAAGCATGTCCTACAATTCAGTGCAATCATGGCTGATCTTCAGCTTCAATCCCACTTTCTCATCTGCTCTCCAGTGTCTCCGGATTAAATCTATCTAAACAGCTTGAAACACATTCAGCAAGAAAGTATATACAATCTTCTGGGTTAGAAAATTCCAAAGATTCAAAACCCTTTGAAAGAAGAATTTTTTTCTAATTTCAATTCTAAATGATTGACCCCCTTAAACTGAGACAATGTTGTGGATTTTTCAACCAGAGGAAACAGCCTTTTGGTATCATCTCTGTCAAGTCACTTCAAAATCTTGCATCTATCAATGAGATCCCATATCTCATTGTTCTAAACTTCAGAGAACGTACACCTAATTTACTCAATCTTTCATCATAGACAATCTTCTCATCCCAGGGGATCAACATGGTGAACTTTGGCTGTACCACCTCCAATGTAAGTGTATTAGTTTTAAAATACAGTGACCAAAACTGCACACAATATTTCAGCTGTGGTTTCACCACAGCAATAACTTTTCTATCCTTGTAATCAAATTTCCTTGTAACCAGACTCCATCATTTCATTTGTTTTGCTTCTCTTGCCAATTATATTTGCTCACATCTCCTTACTGAGACACAGTTGCACAGTGTTCTCTGGCATGTTAACCAGATAAAGTCTTGGCCATTATTGGATATTTGACTGAAAAGCACAACATCTTTACATGCATCAAAAACAGAAAATGCAAGAAAAACTCAGTGCATCTGGCAGCATCTACGGAGAGAGAAAATGGAGTTAACACTTCAAGTATGTATGCATGGATTATATACTGGAAGCAAAATAAAAAGTCAATGATTGGTGGGAAGGAGGGGGAATGCAAGAAAGATGTGTAAGTTATAAAGCAGAGAAAGTATTAATGGCAGAAGAAGGTGCAAGTAGCTGCATAGAAGTTAAAATATCAGAATGCATTAATGGCAGAATAAAGATCAGTGCTCAGCAAAAACAAAAAACTTAAGGGACAGATAGTCCAGGAGGCAAAATGTTTTCAAATATAAATAAAAAGGATCAAAATGGAGGAGAAAGATCGCAGTTCAACAGTTTAAAATCGTTGAACTCAACGTCAGTCCCAAGGGCTGTAACAAATGTGTACTTCCAGTTGGGATAATTGGACAAGTGATCAAGTACTGGGACCAAAGATCAGTTCAAAAGTAGTCCAGCCCAACGAAACATCATGAGCTCAACCAGTAACTTCCTCATCTGTATGGATCAACTATACACGATAAATCTTTGGCAGCTCCTTTGTAAAAAAAAACCTTTATCTGTGGGACGTGGCTGTTTCAGGTGTATTGATGTAGAGCGGCGTTGGACTGGGGTAAATACAGTAAGTAGTCTGACAACACCAGGTTTCAATCCAACTGATTTATTTGATAGTAAACTTGCAAGCTTTCGACTCTATAGCCTTTGTCAGGCAAATGAGGTGTTCTGGTCTCCAACAGCACACATACCAGCACAGACTGTTTACAGATTACTGATTAGAATGCGAATCTTTACACCTATACACCTCTTGAATAGCAGGTTGTGTGTAAAGATTCGCATTCCAATCAGTAATCTGTAAACAGTCTGTGCTGGTATGTGTGCTGTTGGAGACCAGAACACCTCATTTGCCTGACGAAGGCCATAGAATCGAAAGCTTGCGAGTTTACTATCAAATAAATCGGTTGGATTAAAACCTGGTGTTGTCAAACTACTTACTGTGTTCCAGGTACAGACAGAGAAAGAACTGCTACAACAATAATTTAATAACAATAATGGCAATATTGGCTCTAAAATGGCTATTCTGGCTGAGTGTGAAGCATGTTGGGATTTTTGGTCAATTCAGATTAATACCAGATGCAGGTCGTAAAGAGGCTCAAGTCTGGGAACTGTGATCTGAAGCTTGCTGTGTTGATCAGATCAGTTGTTTACATTGACCCAAACACTGCATCTCCAATTTTTATGGCTGTTATATTTGGAGTACAGTAAGTCGTCTCACAACACCAGGTTAAAGTCCAACAGGTTTACCCGGCAGCCTGAGCTTTTGGAGTCTTCAGGTGAGCGAAGAGTTGTGTTCACAAACAGGACATATACGAACACAAACTCAATTTACAAGATAATGATTGGAATGTGAATCTTTACAGATAATCAAGTCTTAAAGGTACAGACAATGAGAGTGGAAAGGATGAAAAGCACAGGCTAAAGAGGTGTGTACTGCCTCCAGCCAGGGCAGTTAGAGAGTTTAAGCCCACGCAAGTCATGGGGGAGACAGATAGTATGACATGAACCCAAGATCATTGTTGAGGTTGTCACGTGTGCGGAATTTGGTTATCAGTTTCTGCTCAGCGATTCTGCGTTGTCATGTGTCATGAAGGCTACCTTGAAGAATGTTTACCAGGAGATCAGAAGCTGAATGCCCATTACTGCTGAAGTGTTCCCTGATTGGAAGGGAACACTCCTGCCTGATGATTGCCGAACGATGTTTATTCATTCTTTGTCATAGCGTCTGCATGGTCTCTCCAATGTAACATGCCTCGGGACATCCTTTCCTGCAGCGTATCAGGTAAACAATGTTGGTTGTGTCGCAAGAGTATGTACTATATACCTGGTGAATACTATCCTCACGTGAGATGATGGCATGTGTGTCGATGATCCAGCACATCTTGCAGAGGTTGTTGTGGCAGAGTTATGTGGTGTCCTAAAGACAGCATGGATATGTTGGGATGAAGGGCTTATTTCATGCTGTAAACCTCTATGACTCGACGATTCTATTAACTGTCCTGGATGGTAACAATACACACTTCTTTAACCTTGCTTGACTCTTTCTCCACTCTCAATGTCTGCACCTTTAAGACTTGATTATCTGTAAAGACTTGCGATCTAACTATTATCTTGTAAATGAATGTCTGAATATGCCCTGTTTGTGAACACAACTCCGCACTTACCTGAAGAAGCATGACACTCGAAAAGCTTGTGTTGCCAAATAAGCCTAATGGACTTTCCAACATTACATTTCATCTGCCAAGTGTTTCCACTTACTTACCAGTCTATACCCATCTGTAGATGCTTTTGATCATTTTCACCATTTGCCTTCCCACCTATTTGAGTGTCATCCACAAACTTGGCAATAGTATAATCATTGCACTTGTCTTAAGTCATTAATATATATCATAAATAATTGCGGCCCCAGCACTGATCCATGTGGCACTCTAGTAGCTAATGCAGCCATCCTAAAAATATCCCTCATATCCCAACACACTGCCCTCTGTTAGCCAATCTTCTCTCTCTGCTAATATACAACCTCCAATACCATGGCTCATATTGTTAAGTAACCTATTGTGAGATATTTATTGAATGCTTTTTGGAAATCCAAATATATTACCTCTACTAGTTCCTGGTATCTATCTTGCTGGTTATCACTTCAAAAGAATGCTAATGAATGTCACATATGATTTCCCCTTCAATGAGCCAGCTGACTCTCATTAAAACTGCATTTGATGGAGTATTGCACAAAGAAGGCCTTATAATATCAATGCTAATCAGAACTGCGTGAAATTCTTCACTAACTGGAAACATGCCTAGCAAAGGGGAAGGAGGCTATGGTCGTTGGAGGTCAATAATTTTAATCCCAGCACATTGCTGCATGGATTTCTCAGGGCAATATGCCACAGGCCCAATCATCTTTGGCTGTTTCAATGACATTCCTTCCATCATTAGGCCATAAATGGGATATGTGTACTGATGAAAGCACATTGTTCACTACCACTTGCAGCTCTTCAAATTTCCTAAAACTCATTTAGAAGTGGGCTCACAGATGTCAGTTTACTTTCATGCCACTCAAGTAACAAGCAATGACTGTCTTCAACAAGAGAAAATCTAATCATTCCCACTTGAAACTCAATGGTATAACCATTATTCAATTCCCTTCCAACATCTCAGGGATCACTGACCAGAAATTTAACTGGATCAGGCATATGAATATTATGGCTACAAGACTAGGCAAGAGCTTGGGAGTTCAATGGCAACTAACTTATAGAACATAGAACATTACAGAGCAGAACAAGCCCTTCGGCCTTCGATGTTGCACCAACCAATTAAGAAAAAGCAATGACCTCTAACGGAAACCATTCCCTTTTCATCCATAAACTTATCTACTAACCTCTTAAATGCCACCAAACTTGGCGCATCTACAACTGCAGCAGGCAGGGCATTCCATACCCTTCCACCCTCTGGGTAAAGAACCTACCTCTGACACCCGTCCTATAACTACCACCCCTTAATTTAAAGCTATGTCTCCTCATGCTAGCTTTCTCCATCCTAGGAAAAAGGCTATCACTATCCACCCTATCTAAATCTCTAATCATCTTGTATGTTTCAATAAGGTCTCCTCTTAGCCGCCTTCTTTCTAACGAAAACAACCTCAAATCCCTCAGCCTCTCTTCATAAGACCCGCCCTCCATACCAGGCAACATCCTGGTAAACCTCCTCTGAATCCTCTCCAATGCCTCCACATCTTTCTTATAATGCGGGGACCAGAACTGTACACAATATTCCAAGTGCGGCCGCACTAGAGTTTTGTACAGTTGCAACATGACATCGCGGCTCCGAAATTCAATCCCCCTACCAATAAAAGCTAAGACTCCGTATGCCTTCTTAACAACCTTATCGACTTGATTGCCAACTTTCAGGGATCTATGCACATATACACCAAGATCCCTCTGTTCATCAACACTATTAAGAGTCCTACCATTAGCCCTATACTGTACACATTTGTTATTCCTGCCAAAGTGAATTACCTCACACTTTTCCACATTAAACTCCATTTGCCACCTCTCGGCCCAGCTCTGCAACTTGTCCAAGTCTCTCTGCAAACTATAACACCCCTCTTCACTATCTACCACTCCTCTGACTTTGGTGTTACAAACAGTTATTTCCTGTTTCTGCAAATCTTGTCTCCTATCCACAGAGGATAAGTCAGGAGTGTGATGGTACATTGCCCATTTGATTGCTTGAGCATAACTCCAACACTTTCTTCCAAGAAAGAGCAATCTGCTTGATCAGCATCTGGACACCCCATCCACCACCTTAAACATATATCAGCCGTCTCCACCAACTTTGCATAATAGCTGCAGTCCTTGCTCCCATTCACACAAGTTGCAGGAACCACAAACATGTTGGACAATTGCAAGGGTTGAGGCTCTTCCATTGTAATGATCTTTGCCTTTCTAATAGTCACACCCTCCTATTCCTGACCACAGACCATATATGAAATATACAGCCTAAGGGGTGTGACTACCTCCTGGAACAAATAGTCCAGTAAACTTTCCCTCTCCCTGTTGCATCACTGTGTTTGAAGTTTGGACTCAAATTCATCAGCTTGGAGTTGAGGCTCCAGGAGCTGCAGGCATGGTTGCTGTGGATCACACTGGTTAGGAAAAGCAAAATAACGTTGTAATCTGGTGTTGAGACTTCTTACTGTGCTTAACCCTATCCAATACTGGCAGATCCATATCATGTATGGACTATGCAGTTTGAACCAACTCTAATGATGTTTTTCAGAAGTATGTTCATTGTATGACCGAAAAGACTGATGAGACGGCAATTGGCCAGGTTGGATTTCTACTGATATAAAAATCAAATTACTGCAGATGCAGGAATCTGAAACAAACACAGAAAATGCTGGACATTTTCAGATCTGACAGCATCTATGGAGATAGAACAGTTTGCATGACTGTCAGTGCTCTTGCTTTGTGTGCGCAGGATATACCTGGGTACCAGGACATTGGTCCTGTATATATATTGCTGGGTAGACAACTTTGTTAAAGCTCTACTAGAACATCTTGGCTAGGAAAGCAATGCATTCTACAGCAAATGACTTATATTGTCAGGCCCCTAGCTTTTCCAGTGTATAGCGCCATCAGCTTTTTTTTTTATCACGGAGTGAATCGAATTGACTGAAGACTGGCTTTGTAATGTTAGGACTTCAAGAAGACTGAGAGGGATCATCCACTCAGCACCTTTGGCTGAAGATTGCTTCACATGCTTCATGTGATGTGCCGTGCTCCCCCAGCATTCAGGATTAGGTTTCTTATGGAGCATCCTTCTCCAGTGATTGCACATTGGCATTCACAACTGAACACGGCTGAACTGAAGAGCTTAGATCTGATCTGTGGGTTGTGAAATCTATCCATCACTTGCTGCTCACACTGATTGGCACACAAATAAATCTGGAATGTGACTTTGCCAGGTTGGCATCTCATTTTTAGGAATGGTTAGGTATGCCTAATGCTGCTGCCGGCAAACCCTTCAGCACTTTTCATTGAACCAGGATTGATCCCCCGATTATTGGAATGGTGAGGGTATCCCAGGCCATGAGGTTACAGATTGTGGTTGCATACAATTATGCTGACGGCCCACAGCTCCCCGTGGATGGCAGTTGTAAGTTGATAGATTTATTCAAAATCTATCCCATTTAACGTGTAGCAGTGCCTCACAACATGATACAGAGTATCCTTAATGTGAAGGCCGAACTTTGACTCCACAAGGATTGTGTGGTTGTTATTCCTACCAATACAGTGAAGGACAGATCCATCTGTGGTACCTAGATTGATGCGAGATGTAAAAAAATCTCTTATTGGCTCCCCCATCACCTAACAAAGACCCAGCCTAGAACCATAGAACATTACAGCACAGAAATAAGCCTTTTGGCCCTTCATGGCTGTGTCAAACCATTTTTCTGCCTAGTCCCACTGACCTGCACCTGAACGATGTCCCAAGCAACTATATCCTTTAGGAATCAGCCAGCTCGGTTGGAGGTGGTGCTACCAAATATTCTTTGTGTTGGGCACTGAAGTCACTGAGTACATTCATCACCTTTGCTACTCTCAGTGCTTCCTCCAAGTGGTGGCTAACATGAAGGAATACTAAATCATCAACTGACGGAGCACAGTACATTGTAAAGAGCAGGAGATTTCCATGGCAATGGCTGATCTGATGAGATTTCATTAGGTTAGAGCTAATGTTGAGATCTCCCAAGACAACATTCTCCTGACTGTATACCATTGCCACCTCTGCTGGGATGATGATGATGATGATGGCATCTGTGACATGATCTGCAAGGTGTGATTCTGTGAGAATGACTATGTTAGACTGTTGCTTGACTATAGTCCGTGAGACAGCTCTTCCAATTTTGGTATAAACCCCAGATGTTAGTAAGGATGCCTTTGCAGGGTCACAAGCTTCTGTTTGCTTGTCGCTTCCAGTGTCTAGGTTGATGCTGGGAATTCTGTCCAGTTTCATTCCTTTTTATTAGTTTTTTTTTTTAAGTGGTTTGATACAACTTAATAGCTTGCTCAGCCAGAGGGCATTTAAGAATCACATTATGGCAGATCTGGAGTCACATGTAGACCAGTGCAGGAAGATGGCAGATTTCCTTCCAGAAAAAACATTCATGACCCAGATGGCTTTTTTTAACATTTGAAAAAAGTTTCATGATCATTATTAGGCTTTCCATTCCAGATTTGCAATGAATCCAAAATCCACCACCTGTCATGGTTGGATTCAAACCTTCGTCTTCACAGTATTTTCCTCGGTCTCTGGACTACCAGTCCAGTAACAATACCATGAAAGCCACCATCTCTTGAGCAGGTCATTCTAATTGCAACTGACATGCATTGTCTCGCTATTGCAACTAATTCACCTGTTGCTGCTTTAATTACAACTCAAGTGTGGTCCAACAGGCAAACAGTTTTTAAAAAAATTAAAATCACAAAATATTCATTGTAGTCTAATGAACAGAGGTAATTAACACTTGCAGTATTGACATGAAAGAATGCTTCATATTCAAGTGGTTGTCAAAATAAATTATCTAATTTTATGGCAAAGATTGGCAGGTAAAACACAGTTAAAAAATTCTTAATATGTAAAATTCTGTATGTCACTATAAAGTACAGCTTTGAAATAGAAAAAATGTCTAGCTTTTGTTTGCACATAACAGTACAACTTACCAGATTTTTAAAACCCCACCAAAAGAGAATGCTCATTTTGTTTTTACTTTAATTGGAAGTGAACAGCAAATTCAATACGTGAACTCAACACTTAATATATATTCCCTATCATTATATCAATGCTCAATCATAAAGGTCCTTACAGTGCAGAAAGAGGCTATTTAGCTTTCCAACCTGCATTGACAACAATCCTACCCTGGCCTGGGTAAGACTGTTGTCATTGTAGGTTCAATGAACTGAATGGCCTCCCGTCTGCACCAAAGGGATCTTACCATCTTATAACACTATTTAATTTTCCTCTCCTTTAAGACTGTTCCCAAATTACAGCCTCTCCCTTCAAGGTAACATGTTTGCTCACATCCCTAAATCTCCTCCTTTGGGTCAATGATATTTTCTTTATGCCTTAAAAACACGTTGGGGTACGAGTTCCATGTTCGAGACCAGAGGCGCTTTAGCATAAATGCAATTTGGTGCTGTTGATTCAAATTACATTTTATATTAGTTTCAACTGGAATTCATTAAAATTTGTACCAAAATACAGAACTGAATCTTCAAACAGTGGTCAAAATTCCACAGCGTAAAAATTGGAATTTGAATTATCTAGTGCTTATAGTGGTCAAGAACCACAGTATTTAAGGGTCTTCTCTGCTGAGTTACTACTGGACAAAGAAATCCACATTGGCTATTAATTGAAATATTAAAATTGGGCAACTTTCATTAACAAGTGAAATGAGGCATGCAATAATCTGAAACTATTGTGACTGATGCTTACATTCACACGAGCATGGGATCAAATTCAAAAGGTCATTTTTGCAAAGGGGCTAATTTGGTATGAACCATCTTTATTGTATTTAAAAGGCTAAGCCTCCATTTTAAAACAATATTAAAGTAAAGAATGAATTATAAAAAATGCTTTTTAAATACCGATGAATGTTCCATACTTTTGTAAAGCATGAAAACAGGAAAATTATGGGCAGGCAATGACCACACGATCCATCAAGCCAGGCCCATACTTAGATGCTGTTGTGTTATGACTGGACACTTCCTACTACCCAGCAGTCACAATCTTGTGGGGGAAGCAAGATAACAGGACAAGTAACCCCAAACCTGAAAAAAAATCCAGACAACAAGATACTTGGCTGATAATGGCCATCTCAAGATTGGACCTTCAGTGTTTAAAGGAAGCGTTCACATTAATATAGATAATTAAAACATTTACCTGGTTCATGAAAATTCGGAATGGGCTCTTTTAATAGAGCAGCATATTTGTGCAGAAGATTAACCATCACCTCAAGCAATCCAACTTCTCGATATACATCCCTAAAAATAGGATCATGGCGAGCAAATTTCAAAAGGGTCTTCATTGCAGTGATGCTACATTGGTAAGAGGTGCTGGATTTTAACAAGATGCTGATACTTATTAGTTCTTTACATGGAATATAGTTTAAACTGAAGATAATAAACTCCAACATTTCAAAGTACTTGGGTTGCACCTCAGGTGCTTTGGAAATCTTCTCAGCAAACTGTGAAAGTGTATGCTGAGATTCTAGGATGAAGTAATTAGCATTATCTGCAACGTAGAGGTCTGAAATGGCATCGAGGATGATTCTGGCAAGATGGCTTGATTTTGCTTTTAAAAAGGCAATCTGAAGAACAGAGAATGCCTGAATATTTTTTACTGTGCGACCTAGTTAAGAAAAGAATAACAGTATTTAATACATTTTAATAACTTCTTCCCAAATTCAGAACAGCATTCAATATATACAAATTTATACCACCAAATAACTTTAACAAGTGAATTTCAAGGAAGTGAAAATAACAGCACATTTCATCATTTAGTTAAATAACAATTGGTGTCCCTGTGGAATTTAATATCCTCATGAGTTTCATGAGCAAAATGCTGCTAATTTCCTTCCTAATATTGGCTCCTGAATTCTATGTACCATCTTAAAATTTGGAATTATTTTCCAAAATTTAGTAACTCAGTAAGCTTTTTCTACTAATGTCCATTTTTAAATATGCAGATTCTCTAATTTTATTACACTTTTCTGCTACTGCCAACTAGTCCAGTTTTCCCTTTTGATGCTGCCTGAGAGAAAAGGCAAGTATCCAATGTGACTTTGATAGTTAATTCTACCATTTACCACATCTCATTATGAGAATGTGTTATGCCAATTATTGCATTTAGAGGTGACAGCTCTTGGCTGTTCCTAAATACAATTGCCTAATTAAATGCATACACAGTTTATTCATTTTCCTTCATAGACAGAAATACAATCTGTTATAGTTTAGAGTCTGTCATTATTTAAAATCAAGTCTTAGAATGCTTCCAAGAGCCTAATGAACACGAATAAACATAAATTATGCATTTTTTAATGCAAAAACTATTTTGCTGTGAAGCATAAGAAATCACCATAACAAAATAGTGAAAGACAGTCACAATTTAAAAGCAGACAGTCTGCATTAAAAAAGTGATAAGTAAACTTACCTAGTAATAAGGAATAGCAACAGAAATTTTCTTAATGGTGTGGGACGCAACTAATGTGATTGACATGAATAAAGATCATAGTGTCAAATTTTCAAAATAATAAAAAAAATGTTTGCTAAAGATACTATTCTTTAACTCAATGTTGAGAATCAATTGATAGTATCACCTTTGCCAGAAGGTTGTGGCACTGCAAATCCTGGCAGCAGAAAAGGTGCTCCACTAGTTATGCCAGTCGATCTCAATTCATTGACCCCATATATTGTCAATGAAGTCACTAACTGAACCAAATCTTTCAGGGCCTCTTTAGCATCAGGCTCTTGTGCTTGCTCCAATCTAAAATGTACAAAGACATTACCATTAGTTTCTACTGAACAACTGTTATTGCCTGAATAAAATGTTAAGTAGTAATTACATAGAGGATAAGGACTGTTAACAAAGAAAAAGAAAAGGCATAGAGGGCATACTATTAACCAAGTGTTCCTTAAATCCCTTCAAAATAAAGTTCCAATGTGGTCTTTTGCACATGAGGAGTTCAGTCATTTTAATAACTGGGCCTTACTTAAATGTAGTTGCCAAATCATGCACATAGTTAGAGTACTGACAGGCTGATTGTTCTTATAGGACAGCAAGAAATCCAGTCTGGCAGCAACTCAGCATGGACTTCTAAAGAGGCTGAAGACTTTGTGAAAACTGCATTGAGAAAGCCAATCAAATGTGAAGGTTTGAAATTCTCAAATCAATTTTAAAAAATATTTTCAGAGATGATTCAAAGCAAACGTACACTGCATTTTGCCACTCCTTAAGTACCACTGCTCATACCAAAAATCTTACTGGTAATTATAACAATGATACTGGGATTCTAAAAACATTACAAGAACATGACTAGCATGGAATAATGAGGATCTCAACTGCATATAACAGCAAGCCTAAATGACTAATCTAAGGCACAATTGAAAACTGCATTGGACGGTTTTTTAAAATTTTTTTTTATGGTTTTCTTCATACTACTAATCATCTCACATAAAAAAATAATAGTCGGATAGCCAAAACAACCCACAACATTCCCTATTGCAGCAACTTAAATGTATACAGGGACTTTCATGCAAAGAAACATATAAGATGCTTTACAGAAGCATAATGCCAGAACGAGATGTGTCAAATAACCAAAATTTTGGTCAAGAGTTAGGTTTTAAAGAGCGTTTTAAAGAGGAAAGAGAGAACAGATTTGGGAAGTGGAGAGTTGTGTGTTATCAATACAACATTTTTTATACTTTGTAATAGAACGTTGGTTAACATTACTGCAAATAATCAGATTAAACACAGTGGCTAATTATACCAACCAACATGGCATTGTTCAAAGGAATCTTGATAGATCAATGGATAAAGAACTGGTACAGAGAGATCCATGCAGATTAGAAAAGTCACAGGTTTAAGCAACAGCTGGAACATGAAACACATGTTAAATGATAATATTAAATGCTAATTATATCAGAGATGGAAAATTATATGGATAAGTCATGAAAAGCATTGATGAAAAAATTCACAGCAAATGAGCAAAGCAAATACAAACCTACAATGTATATTTTTGAGAGCATCTGGCTTTGGTGAAATTATATCTGCAAAATTGCTCTTTTTTATCTCAAAATTATATAAAAGATCAAGCATTACAGCAATAAATTCAGAGGAAAGCAATTCACTGTGACCAGTACTTAAAGGCACTGGATTTTGTTGCACCACTGTCTATTCCAGGATTTTATTCTCAAGAGGGGAAAGAAAAATAGAATCCAAGAAAGCTATTTGTGTGACACAATTTAAGGACTAGAGGATGCAATGTGGGGCTAATCCAGTAATAAAAGAGGATAGTAGAAATGTGGGATTGATTTCCATAAGAAATCATGGACTGGATGATCTTTTGTTCATAAATAAGATGTGGGTTATTAGTTCTCAAAATAAGTACAGAACACAAAGGGGGATTTGGGAAGATTAGATGACCAATGATCATCGTCAAACACAATGGCATGTTACTTCAATAGGAATTACAATTGCTGAGCTGGAAGGAGAACTTCAGTCAACAATAGTCAGGCTAACTTAGCTTTCATTTTTTTGGTTCCTTCACGTCATGCACGGTCCCCTGGAAGAGAGAGGGCAAACAACTCCCAAGATGTACAACATGTATATACCCAGTTAATAGGAGTTGTACAACATAATCTAGACAGGCTCTACCTTCCTTTTTGAGGACAGATTCAGAATGTTCATAATGCAAATAGCTGAAGTTAAAAATCTTGCTCAGTAGAGATAAACCCCTTTTTATCAATTCACTATTCATACAATCATAGAATCCATACAATGCAAAAAAAGGCCATTCGGCTTACCAACACTTCAAAAGAGCAGCTTACTCAGCTCCCTTCCCTGCTCCATGTTCATAACCCCACATGTTTACTCCACTAATTCTTTGGACACTAAAGAACAATTTAGCATGGCCAATCAACCTAAGCTGCATGTCTTTCGACTGTAAGAGAAACAATTGCCACCTGTGCCTTCAATCACCTTGAAAGTAATCTCCGACTGTGTCTTCAATTTAGGCACTCTTCACTAAAATTGGATTTCGGTTATTCATGTTTTAAGATTCTGTAGCCCTTCTTCCACTTCCCTAGGACTTTGGGTCCATCCTTCGTTGGCATCATGTTGTAGGGTTGATTTGATGGTTCACTCAGAGGTCTTGAGGCTTGTGCAGTTAAACATAACCTGTTAATTGGTAACTCTTAGCTGTAATGACTGCTGTCTTCATGCTGGCTCCTTCCAAACTCCACACTATCATGTGACTCTCAACATCATACTGTGGGCAGTAACATTCTATAATCCCATGTTCTGCCTGAACACACTTACATGGTGACAAAATGGTTTGCACTGTTGCCTCAGCACAAGGGACCAGAGTTCAATTCTGGTCTCTGGTGACTGTATGGAGTTTGCATGTTGTCTCCATGTCTGCATGGGTTCCCTCCTGGCGTTCCAGTTTCCTCCCACAATCCAAAAATGTGAGATTGGGTTGATTGGCCATGCTAAATTGCCCCTTAGTTTCAGTGGGATTTGCAGGTAAATACATGGGGTTACAGGGGTAGGGTAAAGGTGGGATTGTTGTCGGTGCGTGCTCTACGAGCTGAATTGCCTCCTTCTGCACTATAGGGATTCTATGATACTACATAAAGCACCATTCCTCGCAATCCACCATACTCTTTCAGAAAATCCTTATAACTGAGTTCTGGTTGAAAATATTTTACATGCAAAAGAAAAGCTGGGCATACTTGTTATGCTATATAACCTTAAATGCCATTAAGTTTTAAGGTAGAAACTGTGGTCACACAGTTAATCAAATGCATTGATGTCAAAACAATGGTGGTACCACAACTGAAGACAATACAAGAAGAAATCACAATTATGTCATGAACTTGCCTGAGCAGAAGATCACAGAGGAACTGATAACCTTGGCAGGATCTAAAATCATCTAAGAGAACCTGCGATATATCACTGGAGTCTTTCAGGAAACAGGACAACTCAGCAAACATTTCAACAATTTCCAGGGGTAAAAGATCTTCTGACTGCTGCATGTTCTGGATACAAGTGGCAACACATTCTTTTTCTGTAATAGATCAGTACAAACAGCTTGGAAAGTTGCTATTGTGCAATCCCCTATTCTTTTTTAGCAGCTATAAGGAGAAAAATGTACAAACCTAAACAATTGTCTTTAAACTTCATTAGACTCTTCAAGCAACAGTAATACAACTGAAATTAAACTACAATTCTTAGAATTAGAAAACAAGTTGACATTTTCTGGAACTGTTATTTAATGTAAATAATTTTGAAAAATACTTTAAATTAGTTGCATACCTTCAAGTTATCAATGTTGTATTCTTCCCCACCTTGTAAAAGTTTTAATTTAATATTTTCGATCATATTTTACAGCAAATAGTGAGATCAATTTTCAACAAGAGACACTTTTTTGCAGAAAGATCAATAAAATTAGTCACCACCTTCCTTTAAAAACTCAATTCAGAAACTTTTTCCAATTTAAAGTAATTAAATTAGGATTACAGAAGTATCTTTGACGTCCAGCTTTGACAAGGGTATGTGGATTATAAAATTGCTCGTCAAATGTTGTACATATTTTTTAACAAAGATGCTTTTATTTAATGTACACCTCATACTAAACCAAGTTAAATGAAAGACTTGTATATACTTTCAGCACTCACTTATTTAGTCTTCAAAATGCTTCCACTGCTGGGTAATTTATAATAATTTGGATGCAGAATATCTAAATGTTCAACTGTAGATTATGACTGGATAATCTGCAGCAGCAGTAACATTGCAGTGATTAATTCTGATATATGCTCATTAAACTTGCAAAAGGATGCATATGCAGTATCTGCATCAACAGTTTCTGTCAATGTAAAAATTAGGGAGAATGCGAAAGGTTATGGAAAGGGTGAAGATTTAGAATAATGTTGGCAAGAATGCTGAATTTCAGTTGTGTGGACAAATAGGACATTGGGGTTGTTCTCCTTCCTGAAGGAAAGTATGAGAAAACATCTGTTTGAAATTTTCAAAACATGACAATACAGTCAGTAGACAGAAACTGCTTCCATTGGCAGAAGAGTTAAGAATCAGAAAATACTAATACAAGATGAATGGGAAAAGAACCAAAGACAACATTAGGAAAAACCCATTTTCACACAACAACTGGTTAAGATGTGAAAAATACTGCTGGATAGTGTCGGGATCTAGAATTATGGAATTCAAAAGGAAATTAAATAATCACCTGAAAGGAAAAAACCTCTATGGGATTATTGAGACAGAGTTGAGAAGGAGAGCCAGCTGATTTGTTCTTATTGAGACCCAGCATGGAAATTACAGGGCTAATTAGCAGCCTCCTGCACTGTAACTACTCTACAGATCTGCAGCAGAGTGATGAGTTATAGGTATACAACTTGGTAGGGCACGTTGAGTAGGCTTTTTTTTACTCCATTCACCGAATGAGGATTAGTGACAAGACTAGAATTCATTGCTGATCTCTAACTGCCTTTGAGAAGGTGATGGCGATCTGCCTTAATACCAGAGTGGCACGTTAGCCTATTTTACAGGATAGTTAAGAGTCAAATACATTGCTGAGGATCTGGGATAAGAAATAGGACAGAACAGGCAAGAACAGCAGATATCCTCCATAAAGGACATTAATGAACCAGATGGATTTTTACATTAAGCCAGTAGTTACATGGTCACCATTACTGATATCAAGTGTTTGTTCAAGTTTAAATTCCCCACCTGCCATTGTGGAACTTGAACTCATATGTCTGGATTGTTCGCGAAGGTTTTTGGATTCCAAAGCCAGGGAAAATAATCATTATGCTACTGCTTCCAACAATAAAATGGTACACGGGATACTTGGCTTTACAAATGGAAGCATCAAATAGCAAACCAAGGAAGTGATACTGAGTATTTATAAATCATTGGTTAGGTCATAGCTGGAGTATATTGGCCAATAAACTGCATTACACTTTAGGAAGGAATGCTAAACCTCAGACAGGGTGCAGATAAAATTTACTGGAATGGCATCAGCAATGCAAAGTCTTGGGTTACATGGGGAGAATAGAGAAATTGAATTTGTTTTCCTTCCAGCAAAGACAGTTAAGAGGCGATTTGGTAGAGCTGTTCATAATCTTCAAGGGTTTTGGTCAAGCAAAAAACAACTGTTTTTACTGGTGGATGCAAAGGGACACAAATTTAAGGTAACTTGCAAAAGAACAAGAGCCAAACGGGAATTTCTTCTCCTGTAGTGAATCATAATCTCAAATGCACTGATTGACAGGTTTGTGGAAACAAATTTGATAATAAAAAGAAATTGGATTAATATTTGATTGGGAAATATTTGCTGGGTAGAAGGTAGGTCAGGGGAGTTGGGCAAATTAAAAAGCTTTTTCCATACAGAGACAATAGACTGAATGACTTCTTTCAGTGTTGTAGCATTCATTGATTTTAAGAAAATCTGATGATAAATGCAGCCAGCAACATTTGAAGTCAAAATTCTAATTCAGTTCCCAATGTTTGCCAAGGTTGATACAAAAACATTAAATAAAAACTCTCGACTCCAGCTGCTCACATCCCAGCTTCTGTAAGAATTTCATCCCGTTCTCCCAGTTTCTCTACCACTGTCACATCTGTTGACAGTGGTATCTTCCAAAACATTGCTTTTGCTATGTCTGCCATTTTCCAAAAGCTAGAAGGCTTGAAACTTTAATTCTAGTTATCTTGCCACAGATGCTGCAAGACCTGCTGAGTTTATCTAGCATTTTCTGTTTTTATTTGTAATCTTTTACGTTAAGGAATTAAACGTTTAATATTTTTTGGAGCAAAATGAGGTATAACAATAGGTGTAATCAAGGGGTGGAAGAATTAGTACCAGGAGTATGTGGAAGCAAGTTAAAAGGTCATCCAAATGTAGAAAGTATATGTTACTACTGGTAACTGAAATGATGTCAATTATGACATAAAAAATGTTAAAACTTTAAGAAAAATAGGTCAGGGAAAAAAGTGAAATGCAATTTGTGTAAATAATTCTGATACAGAGGAGCATTAGCTTGATTGAATGGCCTTCTGTGCTGACCATCTTAAGATTATTTACTAGTCAAAACTCTGCTGTCAGTACAAAAACATGTGCAAAAGACAATGATGATGAAGGAATGTTGCAGGTACCTACCATGAATGTACTTGACAACATTGAGACTGAGCCCATGGCGAGAAATGGTCATCAGTACCTCTCCTGCACTCTTTCTCCACAGAATATTGTAGGGAGGGCACCAAGAGGTAATTGCACTGAACAGAAGCTGGAGATCATCTTTCTGGGCTAGCTCTTCTGCTGGTGACACATATTTGCAGAGTTTCACCAAGATCTAAAATCAAAATAAAATTGTTAGCGATGGGCAGCGTTGCAGTAATGGGTATTGGCACTTACACTTCCAGCACCAAGGTTCTGTTCTAGACTAGGCTGATGATAGAAAAGCTTCATCTGTCTCAATGTGGATTAAACATCGATTTTTTTTGCAATATATTTCTGAACTGTTGGCTGACAGCTATGTTAGTTTCACAAACAGTTGTTTTAAAACATCATAAAATTTTAAATTGAGAAAAAGATCATTTATACACTAGAAGTTAAAACAATGAATAATTTTTAAATTTTTGAGATGCCATAATAAATACAGTTGTGATATTTTTGTATCTGAGTTTTGAGGGCTGCATGGTGGTTCAGTGGTTAGCACCGCTGCCTCACAGCGCCAGGGACCAGAGTTTGATTCGCAGCTTGGATCACTGTGTGGGCGGAGTCTGCACATCCTCTCTGTCTGTGTTTTATCTTTCTGGTTTTCTCCCACAGTCCAAAAGATGCTGTGTATTTGCTCAGGCATTGGGTTGGAAGTGCATCTCTATAAATAGCTCCCATTCAAGATCAGGCAATCCCATCCTCCAAGGTCTGGGCCCACTGGTGTTCCCACCCTCCCTATCGAATCATGACACCCACTCCAGCCTTCCCTGTATACTTGGGTTCTGGCACTTTGATTTGTTGTCTGGTCACAAGCAGATCAATCAGATTGGTTGCAGCTCTAGAATAGAGTGAGAAGCAGATGTTTCCCCTCCAGCCAATCTACATCCCGCAGAGCATTATATGGCTCTGGAGCAGCTCTCATCAGTAAGGAAGCACTCCCATTGACTTCTCTGATGGTGAAACATTGTCATTTTAAAAATTCTACCTAATAATCCCTCATGCTCAGTAATGTTTCAGTGAAGCGTCTGGGATCATGTCATTACATTAAAGGCATTCTGTAAAAATAAGTTGTTCTTCTTGTACAGGCACTGATTGAGGGTGATTGATCAACTCTGATCAGTTTAAATTACCTCAACCATAAACAGTACATCTCAAAAACTAGTTGACTCTTTTCAACAAAACTTGATAAATACACAAACTATGGCCAGAAGAACTGGTTAGTTTTTGACAAAAGTCCAGATCTAGAAACTTGATTTTTTTTAATAATTTACATTAGCATCACAAGACAAGATGAATTGACTTTTGAGAAAATATTGCATGTTCTTTTAGTTCAAAAGTCGAGTGTTTTGGAAATGTAGTGGATTGTCTCAGCTGTAGTAATGGAATTTGTCACAGCTTTCAAAATACGTGCAGAGTTTTCAGAGCAGGTTAATGGATATGGATTGGCCTGAAACCCCCTCAGTGAGACGGATGCTTTTAATATAAAGGATCTTTCTTTTCAAATTTGTAGTTATATATCAACCAAGTAGGGAAAAGCCTCAAGGAAAAGCTGCAAAATTGTAATAACATTGAGTTCACACAACGTGGCAAAGCTATGTGGTCTGAATGTCCTCTTGTTAAATTCTACACTAACAACAAACAGCTGGCCAACGGTGAAACAATCACATTAAAAATGTCATTAAGGAATCACAAAATAAAATGCTAAATAGATTCAAACAAAACAATATTTCACCTGTACAAACACCTTCTGCAATAGTGCCCGTCGTTCACTAAGTGGTAAATCTGACTGAGCTCCCCCTGGGACATCAGGCACATGTGGAAGATCGAAGAACAGGTAGAGGCATTTAACCAGCGTTGAAGGCAAAGACATTGTAGTCATATAGTCCACAGTTTTCTGTTTAAAAAAAGAACAGACCATTTTTATTGACATTTAAATAGGACCATAATAAATAGGAACATGAGTAGGCCATTCAGCCTCTCAAACCTGCTCTGCCATTCAATAGTACGGCTGATCCAACATTCCTCATGTCCACTTTCCTGCCCTTTCCTCATAACTCTTGATTCCCTTCCTAATCGAAACTCTATCATTCTCAGTCTTAAACATACACACTGACTCTGACCCCATAGTTCTCTGTGGCAAGGAATTCCAAAGACTCAGAACCCTTGGAAGAAACTCATTTTGATCTCAATCTTCAATTTGAGATTGTGCCCCCCGGTCCTAGGCTCTCCCCTGAGAGTAAACATCCTCTTAGTGTTGACCCTGTCAAGCCCATTAAGAATCTTATATATTTCAATGAGATCATCTCTCATTGTTCTAAATTCCAATGAGTCGACTTCCAATCAAATAACCTTTCAAATCCTAATAAACATTTTCTGACTTACTTCCAATAAAATAATATTTTTCCTTAATAAGGGAACCAAACTGTTCCCAGTACTCCTGATGTGGTCTCACCAGTATTTTTCATCTAGCATTTTCAGTCCCAGAACTTCAAGTACACCTTAAAACAGACCTCAGCAGGTACCACAAACAATGAAGACAGCGACATCTAACCAACATACAGATCTGAGGTCTCATCCACTTAATTCATTCAGTAAAATCTGGTCATTCCTTAATTATCACATTAAATTGCCCATTGAATGGGTGAACACACAGTATTCCACACTAAGGAGAAGTAAAACAAATTTGGTTTACACTACTGTATCTGCAGAAATGATCTTCTGCTGGTCATCAACAGGAATGTATTTTCATTCACCAATTTTTCAGTGCACTAGGTTCAACAATCTTCAGCTGCTTCATCTATGACCTTCCTTCCACCATCAGATCAGAAGTGGGGATGTTCGCTAATGATTGCGCAATGTTCAGCGCCATGTGCATCTCCTCCTATACTGAGGCAATCCATGTTCAAATACAGCAAACGTGGACAATATTCAGGCTTGGGCAGATAAGTGGCAAATAACATTCATGTCACACAAGCACCTGGCAGTGGCCATCTCCAAAACAGAATGTTTGGCCATTGCTCCTTGACATTTAATGGCACTATCACAGCTGAATCCCCCACCATCAATATTCTAGGCAATACTATTGACCAGAGATTCAACTGGATTAGCCATATAAATACTATGACAACAAGAGCAGGTCAGAAGCAAGGAATGTTGCAGCGAGTAACTCATCTCCTAAATCCTCAAGCCTGTCCACTCACTGCAGGGATGTAATGGAACACTCTTCACTTGCCTGGATGTGTGGAGCTTCAACACCACTCAGTATGCTCCACACCATGCAGAACAAAGCAACCTGCTTGATTAAAAGCCCACGCCCAAAATTCATTCTTTCCGCCTCCACAGTGGCAGCAGTGTGTGTGCCATCTACAAAATATGCTGCAGAAACTCACCAATGCTCCTTCAACAGCACCTTTCAAACCCACAACCACTACCATCAAGAAGGATAAGGGCAACAAATGCATGGAAACACCACCTCCTGCAAGTCCCAAACCACACACTTTCCTGACTTGGAAATATATTGCCATTCCTTCATTGTCACTGGCTCAAAATTGTAGAACTCTCTCTCATGTAGCATTGTGGGTATGCCTACACCACATGGATTGCAGAAATTCAAGAAAATGGTTCACTACCACTTTCGGGGGCAATTAGGGTTGACTAATGAATGCTGGTCCAGCCAGCAATTTCCACATCCCATGAATCCAAAAACAAACTTGTCAAATGTAAGAAAATAAAATTCAAATTCAAATTTCCAAATGTTTCACTTTTGTATTGGAATTTCCACTTATGCTTCGTGTCCAATGCTAATTCTGAAAACAATTTTGCATTCATCTCAGCCTCCTCGCATCCATGCTCTGGGTACGAAGGCAACTTTATTACATATTTATTCCTCCCCCAAATATGCTCCAGATTCCTTATACTGACTAACTCAAAAGGTGAAGAGAAAAACTTTCAATTATAAATACAACTCTGGGGTCTATTATGTAGTAGATGAACAAGAAACTTGACTAATCCTGTAATTTTTCTCTCCTGTTGGGGAAGTATATTCACTCCAAGCAAGGAGCTGATAATGAGGTAATACTTAAAAAGCAATAATTCAAACAAAATTCTAATTCTTCCCCATTTCAACACTTCCCTTGATTTTCTCAATTTGATTTTCGTGAAATTTAAATTAGACAATCAGAACAAAGAACATTATAGTACTGGAACAGGCCCTTCGGCTTTCCAAGATTGCCCGTCTGATAAAACCCTCTACCCTTCCAGGGACCATAATCCCTCTATTCCTATCCTATTCACGTATTTATCAACATGCCCCATAAAAATCACTATCGTATCTACTTCCACTACTCCACCAGCAGCGAGTTCCAAGCGCTCACCACATGTGAAAAAAAAACCTCATCTTGTACATCTTCACATCTTGCCCCTCACATCTTAAACCTATGCCCCCTAGTAATTGACTCTTCCACCCTGGGAAAAAGCTTCTAACTATCCATTCTGTCCATGCCCCTCAGCCTTGTAGACTTCCATCAGGTCACCCCTCAACCTCTATTGTTCCCATAAGAACAAACCAAGCTTTTCCAATTTCTCCTCATAACTATTGCCCTACATCCAGGCAACAACGTGATAAATATTTTCTGTACGCTCTCCAAAGCCTCCACCATCCTTCTGGTAGTGTGGCGAGCAGAACTGAACACTATATTCCAATTACATGAGTAGAGGGATGGTCGAGCGACAGGGAAAAATGAGCAACATATGGATCTTTGGTAAGAGATGACCAGTACAATGCATCAGGTCTTTCTACCGATTGTTTTGCAAAATCTTGCCCTGGACATCTCCCCTCCATCTTAACTTTTTAAAAAATGTATTTTATATAGAAAGTTCAGAATCAGTTTTTTTTTAATGCCCATTTCCATCCTTAAGGATCAATGCACTCCAGGATATCTCTGTTCACCTGCTTTGTTTGGAGTTTATTCACTTAGGGTATATTTCCTTCCACTCCTCTAACCAGAATAGCCTGATATTGCTAATCTATTAACCCATATTCGGGAGTATTGCACATAGTTCTGATTGCATCTTTTAAAAAGGATGTGGAGGCACTGGGGAACATACAAATACCAGAAATATGAAGTTATAGGTATTAGGGAAAGACAAATAGGCAGAGTTTTTCTTCTATTGGTAAAAAAAGCAATAATGGTGACCTAAATATGAAAGGTTTGGGTAGGAGCAGACAGAATGCTTGCATGTGGGGAAGGCAAAAATTAGAGTTATCAATATTAAACAGTCACTAAGAAATCAAATGGCAGATTCAGAAAAAAATTTCTTTATCCAAAGATTGGACAGAAAGTGGAACTTGTTATCACAGGGAATATTGAGGCATATAGTACAGATACATTTCAAAGAAGGCTAGGTGAACAAAAGTTGGAGAAAGAAATAAATTACAAAAGCTAATTGAGGAAGGATGAAAGGACACTTGAGTAGAGTGAGGCAGCCAGTATACACTGACTGGGCTGAAGAACCCATCTTTGGAATGAATATTCAATGCAAGTCTGTTTATATGTCAAATTTCCAGCAGCCACAGTGTTTGGTGTGCTCTGTTCAAAAGTCTTGAAGACATCGAAAGGCCATTTAACATTCTAAGTATCATTTATTACATACATGAATCAATACCAACATGGATCATGATGGAGTTAAACTGGTCAAGTACGGCAAAGGGGAGAAAGAGAGAGGTAAAAAAATTCTCAGTTCAAAAACCAATACTGGAGTCAGACTTGGGGGAAAAAAAGAGCTGTGAATGCAAGAAACAGCCATCCAATATGAAGCAGTTAGGTAGCAAAGTTCTGCAAGATTGAAAAGGTTGAACACAAAGAAAAGTTTTGCTCTTGGTTGTAGGACAGAGTGCAAAAAAATTAGAAAGCAATCCAGGTAGGAGAATGAATAGAGCATTGAGTCCTTTGCTTTATTGCCATTTGGTAAGATCTTTGCTGATCTACCCAGCTGCACCTTCTCACAGTTTTTCCATATCTCTTTATTGCCTTCGTTTGCAAAATTTGATTAATATGCATCCACTGTTCCCCAAGATAAAGAATTCTAAAGTTTCACAAACCTTTGAGTAAATAATGTTTTTTTTCCCTACACCCCAATCCTGAAAAGTCAAACACGTATTCTGAAACTCAAACTCCTAGTTTTGTCTTCCCCAGTCAGGGGAAACATTCATCCAGTATCTACACTGTCAAGCACTTGAAGAATTTTATATGTTTTAACAGATCACTTCTCATTCAATATATACCTAGCCAACTCAATCCCTCTTCGTAGAGCATCCCACAAATGAGTCTTGTGCGTGTTCACTGTACACTTTCTAACTATTCTGAGATAAAGATACCAAAACTGCACACAGCTTAACAGTTATGAAGCATGTTCATATTGTTCATATCATTGCACAAAGAAAGGTGTTGATGGAAAGATGTATACTCTATTTTAATTATGGTTTGACATTTTTATCCAATGAGAATAAAGCAGCATAATAAATTCAAATAAAGCCTTATATCTAATTCTTTATCATTTGACCTGCCACTAGAGGGACTGAAGACACATGAAAGCGCAAGACACAAGTTTTACAGTATCACAAAGGAAACTTTGGTGCGTATATTTTTGAAAAGCAAGTTATAACTGGTGCTTTTTTGTTATAAAATGACAAGTAGGAAGCACAATCTTAAGAGTATTCATTATTTTTAATGTAACAAAGCTAACTAAGGAAAGTGTTGTGTGTAGGCAAACCATCCATTTTGTTATTAAAGGCAACATACTTGCATTTACTCATTAGCCAATTATGGATCCATCATTGATGTTTTGTGGGCAACACTGGACGAAGACAGAATTAGAATGGCACAAGGGCCCATAATGTCCATGCCAGCAAAAACAATTTAATTATTCCCACATGCCCACCTTATAAACATTTTCTTTTCAGATCATTATTCAAATTATTTTTTGAAAACCATGCTTGAATAGATTCCAGAACATTATTAAGGATTGCATTCCAGATTCCTGGCTCCCTAAAATCTGACTTGCAGGATTTAAACCTCATTCTCCCTGCATGGTTGGTACCAATGTGAACTACATGTGTTTGGTTAGGACATTAATATCCTGGAATTCCCACATGGAATAGAAAGTGCAGTCTATGGAACTGAAATGCCCTGCTCTGCCTCTATTTATTAGGGGTATTAAATTTAATACTTAAATTAGAAAGTCTCATCAATCAGCTATTTCCCTTGTGCTGACATAACTTCAGCTATGACAAAGTGTCATCCAGATTTAAAACACTGACTCCATTGTCTCTTCTCAGGCCTGCTGAGATTTTCCAGAATTTTCTGTTTTTGTTTCAAATTCAGAATCTACACCATTTTGCTTTTATATTATTGCCCTAATCCTGATGGCCACCTTTGTGTGCAGCTGCATTGTGATTTGTGTAGATCCTTGGTACGCACTAAATGTCACTATGTGCTGAAGTTGTCTCTGTTCCCAGTGCCGCAAAAGATAGATCTGTGCATATTGCTGTTCCGTGTCCAAGTATTTGGACTGTGCCGTACGGCCTGTTCCTTGTGGAAAAATTTATGTAAAGCAACACCTTTGACCACAAGTCCATCAGGTAATTGTCTGGACATAACATCAAGCCTTTAAAGGAAAAGAAGATGGTGAATCCTGTTGGATGATTCTGTGAACAGACTGTCAAGATCATTTGACAGGACACCTCATAACCAGAATTTTCATACAAGCACTACGACCTACTTTGGCTAGTGCTGAGAAACAGATCTTTCCTACACATCCAGAATCTCACCCGATCCACGTGTCCCTTGCGGTGACTAATGGGAAGAGACCATTGTTGCAAAGGTCTAGAGAGAGATGAGAGAGTTTTTGTCAAGGTTTATCCTGACCAGTTCTGTAATGCAAGACTCCATTGACAGTTCCCAATGATACGCACCAAGACAAACGTCAGCTGTTGCTGAAGGCTTGTTAACGCGATGAAAGGTATTCTTTTGTCTGCTTGAAACTTGCTGATCTTCCAACACAAAGAGTTGCCCCTGACCAAGTCCTGCAGACTAACACATTCCAGTACCCACAACTAGGTGCTGAAGGTTGCATTAAAGCTTGGGTAAGCTGTGGCAGAGGCACAATAGGGGGAGCTCACTGTCTACGACCTTTCAGCCGTTGTGAACTGAAGAGAGTGGAATAGTGTACAACCACCTTGGGTCATATAGAAACATAGAAAATAGGAACAGGAGTAGACCATTTGGCCCTTCAAGGATCATTCATGATCATGGCTGATCATCCAACGAAACAGCTTGATTTCCTTTTCTTCCTCCTTCTCCTCCCCCCCTCCAATTAAATACACAATCCACTTTTTTCACCACAAAAACTATAGCTAACTCCTTCTTAAAAACAAAACGTTTTGGCCTCAATTGCTTTTTGTGGCACTGAATTCCATAGGTTTACCACTTTCAATCCTAAAAGATTTACCCTTTACCCTATATCCTTAGTCTTTGACCCGTGGTTCTGAACTCCCTCACCACCAGGGAAGGGAACATCCTTTCTGCATCTACCCTGACTAGTCCTGTTAGAATTTTGTTGATTTTTATGAGATCTCCTTTCATTCTTCTGAATTTCAGCGAATATAATTCTAACCAATTCAATCTCTCCTCATTCATCAGTCCCCTCATCCTTGAAAACAGTTTGGCAAACCTTTGCCACACTACCTCTATAGCAATAGCATCTTTGTCAGATAAGGAGACCTTAAATCAAAGCAATATTCCAGATGTGGCCCCACAAAGCCCTGTATAATTGCCACAAGGCATCCCTGTTCTTTTACTCAAATCCCCTCACTATGAAGGCCAACATACCATTTGCCTTCCTTACTACCTGCTGTACCTGCAAGCTTACCTTCAGTGACTGGTGTATGAGGACACTGAGGTTTTGTCGTCATCTCCCTCTCTCAATTTATAGCCATTCAAATAATAATCTGCCTTCTTACTTTTACTACTAAAGTGGATAACCTCACATTTATTTACGTTATGCTACATCTGCCACCTGCTCATTCAGCTTGTCCAAATCACACTGAAGCACTTCTGCATCCTCTTCATAGGTCACCCTCCCACCCAGCTGTTTGTCATCTTAAAACACTGATTCTGGCAGTAGCCCCCTAGTCACTGTCTGCCATTTGGAAGAAGATCACTTTATTCTGTTTGTTCCTGGTTGTCAACCAGTTTTTTGTTCGTCTCAGTACACTATCTCAATCCAGTGCATTTCAATTTTACACACTATATGGGGTTTTGTCAAAAGCCTTCTAAAAGTCTAAACAAGCCATATCCACTGGCTCCCCTCATCAACTCTACCAGTTACATCTCTCAGAATTCCAGTAGATTTCACAGAATAATATGGTGCAAAAAAGGTCCATTGAGTCTGCACCAACACATGAAAGGCCCTGATCTGCCCACCTAAACAGAAAAATTTGTCAAGTATGCCTTCTCTTTCGTAAATCCATGTCAACTCTGATTTGCCTATTGTTTTCCAATTGCCTGCTATATAACATTTGATAATGAACTCTACCATTTTCCCTGGTTTAGGTAGTCTGGTCTATAATCCATTTTCTTTCACTACTTGTTTTAAATAGTGGAGTTACAATAGCGACTCTCTAATCTGTAGAAATTGTTCTAGAGTGTACAGAATTTGGATGATGACCAGCAATGCACCCACTATTTCTACAGCCACTTTAAGTATTCTGGGATGTAAATTATAAGGCCCTGGAGATCTATTGGCCTTCAGTCCCATCAATTTCTTCAAAACCATTTCTCTGCTAACACTGATTTCCTTCAGTTCCTCTCTCTCACTAAAATCTGAATATATATAATGAATATTACATGGTATCACAATTGCATTGATGTACCTCATAGTGCAACTTGATTAATGTAGAAAACAAATACCTTTGCACCATTTGTAGTGACCATTCCAAAATGTTTGTAACATTTCTTTGACTATTGAAGTACTTTGGAATGCAACATGATGCACGTAAAAACTCGAATATTATTGCACTGAGAGAGATAGCTATTTAAAATTGTTTGCAATGTTCTTTCTTTCAGATATTTTACAATAAAGTATATTTTCACAGAGGGATGGGGAATTGCTGGTGAAAACGTTGCCATGCATTTGTCCTTCTAGCTAGCAGAGTAGCAAGTTTGGGAGATGCTAATGAAGGAGCCTCTGAATTGCTGCAGTCCATCATGCGTAGGGTACACACTGCTGTCAATATACATCAGTGGGGAAGGGGGTAAATGTTTAAGATGAAGGAAAAAGTGGCAATCATGCTAGCTGCTTTGTCTTGGAATATGTGGAGTATATTGAATATTGTTAGAGTTGCATTCATCCAGGCAAGTGTTGAGTATTATATCGCATCCCTGACTCAAGCCTCAGTGAAGAGTGATTCCACCCACCGATTCGCATTTACTGCCATTTCGCAAGGGCTACGTGATGCCACACTCTATCAAGTGCTACTTTGATGACTCGGACAATCATACTCACTGCAACACATCTATGGGCAGGATTTTAGAGATGGGTAAGTGGAATTGCATGCTGGAGTCAGGCCTGCCATCACCAGAAATAATTCAGAGATAGCCACAGGGGCTGCTGAATGCCAACACAGATTAGTTAAAAGGTCCACCACAGTTTTCTGGGCCTGCAGCTGTTTTATTCAATATTCGGTCCTCTAGCCCTCACTAATCACCCCCCGTGCCCAATCAATCCATACAAAGTCATGACACCCACCTATGCCCAAATGCCAACACCTGGTTCCATGCACCCTCAATGGGGACCTCAAACCCTCGATGCAAATCCATCACCTTCTACGCCAATCCATTGGCCCCTTGTACCCTCCATGTCAACCAAAATACTTCCATGCCAATTCACCCACAGTCTATACAGAACTAATGAACTCTGCAGTAACAATGTGTGGAAAGCTTAAAAAACCACTACTGGTAACTTCCTTTAAAAATCTGATGGTATTACAATACTGAAATGTTAATCAACCAGACCTTCAAAGTATCAATAACAGAAAATGAAGCACTTTGCATCTATCTCTTTTGCATAAATAAACATTGATCCATTGACAAAGTAGATTGAAAAGAAAAAGTTGTCAATCCAACAACATAATAAACATGTATGCACATGTTTCAATAAATTAATGGATACTTATGCTCTAGAACTATCAGGATAAAAGACATATTGAATAAAAAAGCAGGCTCCAACATATTAATGTTTTGCGTATAGATCTGAAAATTTAAATGCTATTTCATAATCCAGCTTCATATGAAATTACAAACACCAAACAGGAACACTGTACACATTTATGATTCAGCAAATTTTGAAGACAATTCTGCAAGATCTATATTTAGTTGAACAACCTTAGATATGTCTAGCCATAATGCTGAATAATCCAATTCTATTTGCAATTGAGTTTCAACTAACCTGTCCAGAAGATGCCAACAAGTTGATTGTAGTGAGTAGCATCCAGCCTCTACTTGATTCTTCACTTTGATTAATCTCCAGAAATTGGACAATAGCACGACTAGCTGCCTCTATTAACAGAAAATGATTAATAAATGGACATAAATAACCATTGTGGCAATAACAAAAAGATTGTTCAAATAACAGTCGGCGATTTGTACGAAAACTGCACACAGGGTGTTCCATCGTTTGATAACCATAATAAAATACTTAGCACAAAAAAGGAATGCTAATGTCATAAAATATCTCAATTGCAAATTCTAAAAATACCATCCAAACAATTTGCTGTACACAAAATTAGAGATAAATTGGACAAATACCTACAGTACAAATAATATACATATAAAAATATTGAGCCTGTTTATTACATTGCAGTAGTGTTGAACAGTCAGCAGTGCTCAGCAAGTCCAATAGGTTACATTTTTCTAAAAGTTACAATATCATCTGTTTGTCCACATACCTGGTGAATGAGGTCAGGACAAACTAAAAGGCCTTTCTGAAATTTCTGCTCTTTTCAAGAAATATCAAGAGCTGAATGACATGATACAATGATCTCATTAAAATTGATGGTAGCACTGGAGAAATACCTGGGAAGGATGACAACGAGATTGAAGAGAACTGCATCAGATCTGGTTGCTGCCCTGAGAAATGCAGAGTAGGTTTGAAAATGCTTCTTTAAGGGGAAAACTTGTAGCAAAATGTAGTGGGCTTGAATTACTAAAGGTGCTTGAGAATGGATTGGATGGAGTTGGAATAGTGCAACTTGGTGAGGTCTCAGGGGATGGAGGTTAGTCTTTGGAGAGTGCTGGGAGTTTTGGTATTGGACTGAGGATCAGTCATTATCTCAGTGAAGGGCAGAGAAGGCCCAAAGAGCGAAATTGCCAGCTCCTATTTCCAACATTATGAAGATAGGTTGGAGAGATTGGGTTTATTTCCATTGGAGTCTAAAAGAATGAGGAGTGACTTGATTGAGATATAAGAAAATCCTGAATTGGGTTGATAAGCTAAAACCGAATATATTATCCAAAACCAGCTGCTTGGCGATTAGAGATAACAAATCTGGATCATTCATGCGCATGGAGCTGGATAGGAAGGTAAACACGCGACATTGAAATACAGTGACAGAATCACTAAGGAATAGAGAACACACTTACTGTGGGATAGAGAAAGGCAAATTGAGAGAAATAGAGATGACAGAGATGGCAGGGATGGGGCGAGATGTTGACGGAAAGAGAAAGAGAAGACATGTGGTGATTGTGGAATTCAGACACACAGGAAGAGACATCATGATGTGCGTGCATGTATGCAGTTATTTTAGAATCAATTATTAATACTAAATTAATTATCAATACCAAAGTAGTCTATGTCCATACACAGCAAGATCAGGACAACATTCAGGCTTAAACCATGCCAGACGATGACAATCTCCAATAAAATATAAATCTCCAATAAAATCATCTGACATGTGGAAGGCTTTCAAGTGTAAGTTGATAGGGATTCAAGACAGGCACATTCCTGTAAGGATAAAGGATAAGTATAGCAAGTTTTGGGAACGTTGGAAAACAAGAGATATTGTGAGCCCAGTTAAAGAGAAAAAGGAAACATTTCTTAAAGGTAGGAGGCTGGGAACACATGAAGCAAGTGTGGAATATAAGGAAATAGAAAGAAACTTAAGCAAGGAGTAAGAAGCGCTAAAAGAGGCAATGAAAAAACATTGGCCAGCAGGATTAAGGAAAATCCCAAGGCTTTTTATACATGTATAAAAAGCAAGAGGGTAGCCAGGGAGAGGTTGGCCCATTCAAGAACAAGAGAGGGAATCTATGCGTGAGGTCAGAGGAAAAAGGACAAGGTATTAAATGAGTACTTGGCGTCAATATTTACCAAACAGAAGGACTTGGTGGATGACGAATCTGGGAAAGGATGTGTAAACAGTTTGTGTAATGTTGAGATCAAAAAAGTGGTGGTATTGAGGTTAAGGAACATTAAGGTAGACAAGCTCTCAGGGTCTGTTGGCATATACCCTAGAATACTGAGAAAGCAAGGAAGGAAACTGCTGGGGTCTTGAGAGAAATCTTTGCATCATTACTAGCTACAGGAGAGTCCCAGAGGATTGGAGAATAGCCATTGTGGTTCCTTTGTTTAAAAAGGGTAGCAAGAATAATCCAGGTAATTACAGGCCAGTGAGCCTTACATCAGCGGTAGGGGAATTATTGGAGGGGATTTGTCTAGACAGGATATATTCCCACTTGGAAATAAGTGGACGTATTAATGAGAGGCAATGTGGATTTGAAAGGGAGGTTGTGTCTCATGAACTTGATTGAGTTTTTTGAGGCAGTTGATTGATGAGTGTAGGGCAGTGAACGTTGTCTATATGGACTTCAGTAAGGCCTTTGATCAGGTCTTTCATGACAGAATGGTACAGAAGGTGAAGTCACATGGGATCAGAAACAAATTGGCAAGGTGGATACAAAACTGGCTTGGTCAAAGACAGAGGGTAGCAATGGAAGGGTGTGTTTCTGAATGGAGGGCTGTGACAAGTGGTGTTCCTCAGGGATCAATGCTAGGATCTTTGCTGTTTGTAGTAATTTGGAGGAAAACATAACTGGATTGGTTAGTAAATTTGTGGACGACACAAAGGTTAGTGGATTTGGGGATAGCGATGTGGACCAGAGAGTACGGATCAGTTGGAGACTTGGGCGGAAAGATGGCAGATGGCGTTTAATCTGGATAAACACGAGGTAATGCATTTTGGAAGTTCTAATACAGTTAGGAAATATTCAGTAAATGGCAAAACCTTTATGAGTATTGATAGGCAAAGGGATCTGGGCGTACAGGTTCATAGATCACTGAAAGTGGCAATGCAGATGGAAAAGATAGTCAAGGCAGCGTATGGCATGCTTGCCTTCATCGGCCGGGTATTGAGTTTAAAAATTGGCAAGTCATGTTGCAACTTTATAGAACCTTAGGCTGCACTTGGGATATAGTGTTCAATTCTGGTTGCCACATTAGCAGATGTAGAGGCTTTGGAGAGGGTACAGAAAAGAGTTACCAGGAAGTTGCCTAAAATGGAGGCATTAGCTACGAGAGGTTGGAGAAACTTGATGTGTTCTCACTGGAACAACGGAGATTGAGGGGAGACCTGATAGAAGTCGATAAAATAATGAGGGGCACGGACAAGGTGGATAGTAAGAAGCTTTTTCCCCAGGATAGAACAGTTAATTATTAGGGTGCATAGGTTTAAGATTTGAGGAGCAAAGTTTAAAGGAGATGTGAGAGGCAGATCTTTTACAGAGTGGTAGGTGCCTGAAGCTTGTTGCCAGGGGAGATAGTGGAAGTGGATACAGTAATGAGTTTTCAGGGGTGTCTTGAAAAGTACGTGAATGGGATGGGAATAAAACATATGATCCCTGAAAGGGTAGGGGGTTTTAGTTAAGTCGAGCAGCATGGTCCATGTAGGCTTGGACCTGTTCCTGTACTGTATTTTTTTTGTTCTTTGTTTCTCCCCTTGATATTCAACTATGTTACCATTACTAAATCCCTCACTATCTACATCCTAGTGCAGTGACAACTTTGTGCACCATTTACCAGACACAATGCTGCACCTCACCAAGGCTCCACAGCAGCACCTTTCAAACTCCTCCAAGAATATTGTCATAGAATCCAACAGTGTGGATGCAGGCGATTCAGCCCATTGTGTGCACATCAGTTTCCTCTATAGGTCACCTTACCCAGACTCTACTTGCATAACCCCACGCATTTATGCGACAAATCCATCCAATGTACGCATCTTGGGGCACTAAGGGGCAATTTAGCATTGTCAATCCATCTGTGCTACACATCTTTGGACTGTGGGAGGAAACCCACACAGCCATAGGGAGAATGTGCAAACTTCACAACGACAAGGTCACCCAAGGCCAGAACTGAACCTCAGGTCCCTGATACTGTGCCATCATGCTACCCTGGAAGAATGAAGGCAGCTGATGCTTGGGAATATCACCACCTAAAAGCTCCTTTTAGAAACTGATGGCCATTCTCTCACTATCACTAGGTCACAACCAGAGAACCCTTCACACAAAGCACTGTGCATCTAAACCACACAGACTGCAGTAGTTCAAGGCAGTGACTCAGCACTCCCTCCTCAAGGGCAATTTGGGGTGGATATAAATGCTTGTCTTGACTCTGACATACACATCCCATGAATGAAAAAAAACTCACAGCCATCAGCAATTATTTGCTTTTCATCTTACATGATGATCAAACTTTCAAAGCTTATATGTTTTGCTGATATTCAGCTTACCATAAACTTGTCTTGACCTATCATGAATTTTATATGCACATTTGACTTTTAAAATGTTTAACTTTTTTTTAAGAATATTATTGTCTTTAAATACTAACTAACTGTAAAATACAACAGCTTATGGTAGTTTCAACATAATAGAATAGTCCCAAATGTTTCACAGGATCATTATAAACAAATCTGACACTAAGCTACATATTAGAACACTTGACTAAAATCTTGATTAAAAAAGTTGATTTAATGGGGTGTCTCAAAAGGAGATACAAGCAACAGAGAAATGTAGCAAACAAATTTCAAAGCTTAGGGCTTCAGCAGTTGGAGGAATGGGGGAGGAATTCAAATTGGAAATGCTCAAGAATTTAGATTTGGAAGAGCACTGAGATCTTGGAAGATTTAAAATTGGAAAAGGTTACATTAAAAGAAATTTGTAGTAAAAACAGCAAGCTTTCGGGACAGCCTGTCCCTTTGTCAGGTGGCTGGGAGTTCTGATCATAAAAAGGACACAAAAACACAACTCAATTTATGGTGTAGTTCCTTTTTGTCTTGTCTGGTTGGCAGAATTTCGCAGCTGGTCTGCATCTTGAGCACAAGTTGAGAATATGAATTGGTTTCCAGGGTGTGGCGTTTGCTGTAGAGCTGGGTTATGATGTGGTTGAGAAGTGTGCAAGAGGTGCACGGCAAAGTCTCTAGCATAGTCTGTGTTATAGGTTGACCTGAGTGGGTTCATGATTTGTAGTCCTTTCGGTATCTTTTGATTTTTTGCATCTTTGTAGAAACTTGATGTCTATGTCGATATGCACGATTTTTTTGGAGATCCTCTCCAATTGCAACTGGCAGTTTGCAGTATCGATGGTAGTCATGATATGGAGATACAGGCATTGGACTTTGCCGTCGCACATCTTTCATACTCCTCAACCACCTCATACACCAGCTCTACAACAAACGCCGCATCCTGGAAACCAAGATAGAGTTCATATTCTCAACTAGTGCTCAGGATGCAGACCAGCTGTGAAACTCTGCCAAGCAGACAAGACAAAGGAACTACACCATAAATTGAGTTTGTGTTTTTGTGTCCTTGTTATGATCAGAGCTTCCAGCCACCTGATGAAGGGACAGACTGTCCCAAAAGCTTGCGGCTTTTGCTACAAATAAACCTGTTTGGTCTTTAAATAGGTTTTGTGGGATTTTTTTTCTTTTTTACCCCAGTCCAATGCCTGCATCTCCACATCATAAAGGTTACACAGACAGGGAAAGGCAATAAAATATTTGAAAACAAAGATAAGAATTTTAAAATTGAGGCATTGGTAGATCAAAATCAAAGTAAGCTAGTAAACAGAGCAGAAATGAATAATCAGTGTGCACCAACAAGATACTGGTCCAGTGGGAATATCCTCATCCACTCAGAGAGCTTATTCTTACAGTCAGAATGGCTTTTCAGTTTGTACAACTGTCCAATCATGGCCTGATCTATGTAATGTGCTGAAATCATACTGGATATTAAAAAATTCTTTTCATTATTCTTACAAATTCTATAGAATTATTGTATAATTGATCATTACTTCTTAGGAATTTAGCATGAAGTGCAGAATGTTTCTGTAGTCTGTTCATGACAGCAAATTTCTGAAATAGCTTGCAAAACTCTCCTAATATGCAATCTCTTAGATGATGATATTCATGTACTTGTTTTTATCCTACAGGTGCTTTGGTCCATCTTGTTGTCTAACAAGGGGCATACAGGCGATGGGTCGTGAGAGGATTTTTTTTTTTAAATGCTTTAGTGCTTCACGTCGTTAGCGTACGCTTGACCTGGACCATTTGATGGGCAACACGACAGCTCAGTGACTAATCGCTGTGCTGTGCGGATACATGGATTTGGGCCTGTGTCTGTGTGAGTTTGCGCATTCTCCCCGTGCTTGCATAGGTTTTCTCCAGGTGCTCTGGTTTCCTCCCACATCCCAAAGATGTGCTCTTAGGCTAATTGGGAAAACAAATTCTCCCCAAATTGTCTCAAATTTGGTTTTTAATCCATAGATCTATAAACATAGACAGGGATCACAGGTAGGTGGGAACATCGGGGTGGCGGCACGGGCTCGTTGGACCGAAGAGCCTGTTTCCTGTGCTGTTTTGTTCTTTGTTCTCTGTTCTCTTTCAACTAGAGGTTTTAACTATCATTTTGTTGAGGTAACTTGTGTAAAACACTAAACAGTGAGAATCAATGGAAAGAAAAAGCACTATGAAGGAAGTTGATTCACAGAATGCTCCAAGTAAGGCTTATTAGACTTTTGGCACGAAAAGGAAAATGTAAAAAAGTTGTTTAATAGGCCAGTGCAATACTAATCTGCACTTGGCTTCCATTTAGTGCCCAACACAGCTGGGGAGCACAACATTTGATGGGTCTTGCTCCATTTCAGAGCTCTTCAATATATACCCTGTCCAATACACAATCATATCTAAAAACACAAAACTTTTCAACATCATCTTTTTCTGGCCTGGACTAAGGAGGATTTTTGAGCAGTTTTGTGCTTATTTGATATGCCAATCTGTTGCGGCTTTCCAGGCTATCATGCAGCAGATATTCAACCTGGAAATCCAATCCACTGGCATGACTATAGGTCTCAAAGAAATCCCACACCACCAGTTTAAAATCCAAATGAGTTTATTTGTAGCAAATGCCGCAAGCTTTCGGGACAGCCTGCACCTTCGTCAGGTGGCTGGGAGTTCTGGTTGTAAAAATGACAAACACACAAACTCAATTTACGTGCATAATGATTGGAATGTGAGTCTTTACAGTTAATCAATTCTTAAATGTACAGACAATGCAAGTGAGAAGAGCTTTAAGCACAAGTTAAAGAGATGTGTATTGTTTCCAGACAGGACAGTTAATGAGATTTTGCAAGTCCAGGCAAGTTGTGGGGGTTACAGATAGTGTGACATGAAACCAAGATCCCAGTTGAGGCTGTTCTCATGTATGCTGAACTTGGCTATCAGTCTCTGCTCAGCCAGTCTGCGCTGTCGTGTGGCCTGAAGGCTGCCTTGGAGAACGCTTATCCAAATGCCCATGACCGGTGAAGTGTTCTCCAACAGGAAGAGAACAGTCTTGCCTGGTGATTGTCGAGCAGTGTTCATTCATCCATTATAGTAACGTCTGCATGGTCTCCCAACATACTAAGCCTCAGGGCATCTTTTCTACAGTGTATCAGGTAGACAACGTAGACCAAGTTGCAAGAGTATGTACTGTGAACCTGGTGGATGGTATTCTCACGTGAAATGATGGCATGCTTATCGTTGATCTGGTACGTCTTACAAAAGTTGCTGTGGCAGGGTTGTGTGGTGTCGTGGTCATTGTTCTCCTGAAGGCTGGGTAGTTTGCTGCAAACAATGGTCTGTTTGAGGTTGCATGGTTGTTTGAAGGCAAGAAGTGGAGTGTGAGGATGGCCTTGATAAATGTTTATCTTTGTCAATGAGATGTTGAAGACTCTGTAGAAGACGTTGTAGCCTCTCTGCTGTGGGGAGGTACTGGATGACAAAAGGATACTCTGTCCACCATGTTCGTGTTCTGAGGGGGTCAGAGCGGGTTTTCGCTGTGACGCGTCGGAACTGTCGATCGATGACTTGAGCACCATATCCTATTCTTATGAGGGCATCTTTCAGTGTCTGGAGGTGTCTGTTGCAATCCTCATTTGAGCAGAGGGCTTGTCCGTAAGGGATGGCTTCTTTAATGCGTTTAGGATGGAAGCTGGAGGAGTTGAGCATTGTGAGGTTATTCTGCGGTACAGCGAGGTGTTGAGGTGACCGTTCTTAATATAGATGCGTGTCCAAGAATGTAACCAATTCCGGAGAATAGTCCATGCGAGTCTAATGGAACTTGTTGATGTCATCATATAGTTTTTCAGTGATTGTTCGCATGAGTCTAAAGAAAACGTCAGATGTATCTAGTGTATAGCATCAGTTGAAGGTTGTGTGGTGAGGAACTCTTGTTCAAACCTGTGCATGAAGACGTTGGCATATTGAGGTGTGAATTTGGTCCCCACGGCTGTTCAGTGTGTTTGGATGAAGAACTGGTTGTTGAAGGTGAAGACATTGTTTTCCAGAATGAAGCGGATGAGTTATAAAATTGCATCTGGAAATTGACAATTGTCGGCATTGAATACCGAGGCAGTTGCACTAATGCCACCGTTGTGGAGGATGTTCGTGTAGAGAGCTGAGACATCCATTGAGGTGAGGAGTGCTCCTGGTTCAACTAGTCCATGTGTGCTGAGTTTATGTAGGAAATCCGTAGTGTCATGACAAAAACTGGGGGTTCATTGAACAATGGGTTTTAAGATGCCCTCGACATAGCAAATAGGTTCTCGCACAGGGTCCCATTGCCCGATACAATGTATGTTTGCCTTGTGTATCTTTGGGAGGCAGTAGAGATCTCCAATGTGGGGAGTACATGAGATGAGAGCATAGAGGGTGCTCTGAATCAAAGGTCTTGATCAGAGTGTTGAGTTGATGGATGCGTTCTTTGGTCAGATCTGCAAGTAACTGTCTGTAGTGTTCCTTGTTGTTCAGTTGTTGGTACACTTCTTTGTAGTAATCCGTTCTGTTCAGTATGACAATAGCCCCTCCTTTGTATGCTGGTTTGATGACAATGTCGCAGTTGGTTTTCAGAGCACGGATGGCATTGCATTGTGCTTGGGGTTGTCTTGAGTGCGGTTAATGAATCTGGTTTTGACACACCTCCTGATGGCTTGGGCATACAGGTCAAGTCAAGGGCAGTGGCCTTCCAAAGGAATCCAATTGGATTCCTTCCTCTTCAGTCGCTGCACTGCGGATCTCTGTCGGCTGTTCCGATTCCAGTTCACTGACTGATTGTGTTCGCTGTTGGCCTTTTGGGGTTTGTGGAAGAATTTACGCAGCCTCATTCGCCTGATGAATTCCTCTGTGTCTGCTGCAAGATTGATGGGGTCATTTTGGTGGTAGGGCAGAAATTGAGCCCTCGGCTGAGAACTTCAACTTCATCTGGTTGGAGCGTGTAGTCCAACAAGTTGACAATGGACTTCCCTGTGGTGGTGCTGTTTTCTACTGTAGTACCAGAGGAGGCCTTGTTGTTGCTGATGGTGATGCCGAGTTTCTTAAGTTTCCTGTTTTTGGCGTGCATGTCAATGGTGTAGTTCCTTTGTCTTGTCTGCTTGGCCTTTTGGACTTTAACTGGTGTTGTAGGATTTTTGTGTTTTACCCTCAGTTCAACACTGGCATCTCCACATCATGACTGTAGATCTACCAGTGTCTAATTCTGCTATACTTCTGCTAAACATGTAGATGGACTATAAATTGCCAACCCAGCAGCAATTAAAATAGTTCACATGCAAGTACTTGTATTGTGTAAAGTACCTTAAAAACAAATTAGCAATTAAGTAGAAGTGGAGCATTGTGAGGTTTTCGGTGGGCTTGCAGTTCGCTGTAGGTATATGTCTATTTAGGGAATAGCGAAGAATTCAATGTAGATATAATTCAAAGTTAGGAAGATATGAAACATTAGCATTTTACTGCAGATAACTATGTATGGTTTCCTCCTGCAGTCCAAAAGACATGCTGGTTAGACGCATTAGCCATGCTAAATTCTCTCTCACTGTACACAAACAGGCGCCAGAATGTGGTGACTAGGGGATTTTTATAGTAACTTAACTGCAATGTTAATGTAAACCCACTTGTGGCACTAATAAATAAATTTAAAGAAAGCTTAAGGTGAGTGAGTTACTTAAATTAATGCTTCCTGTTATATGATCTAATTAGGAATCTTTTCCTAACATTATGAAATCTTGTTATGTTACCTCCCAGTGACGTTCCTTTCACCATAAGGTCGGAAGTGGAGACGTTTGTTGATGATGGCACAATATTCAGCACCATTCACCACTCCTCAGATCCACATCCAAATGCAATAAGACGTGGGCAATATTCAGGCTTGGGTTGACATGTGGCAAGTAGCAATCATGATGTGGAGATGTCAGTGTTGGACTGGGGTAAACACAGCAAGAATTCTCACAACATCAGGTTAAAGTCCAACAGATTTATTTAGTAGCAAACGCCACTAGCTTTCGGAGCGCTGCTCCTTCGTCAGGTGAGTGGGAGTTCTGTTCACAAACACAGTATATGAAGTCACAAACTCAATTTACAGAATAATAATTGGAATGCAAGTCATTACAGCTAATCAAGTCTTAAAAGTACAGACAATGTGAATGGAAAGAGCATTAAGCACAGTTTAAAGAGATATGTATTGTCTTCAGAAAGAACAGTTGGTGAGATTTTGCAAGTCCAGGCAAGTCGTGGCAGTTACAAAGAATGTGACATGAACCCAAGATCCTGGTTGAGGCTGTCCTAATGTGTGCGGAACTTGGCTATCAGTCTCTGCTCAGCGACTCTGCATTGTGTTTTGTGAAGGCTGCCTTGGAGAATGCTTACCCGAAGATCAGATGCCAAATGCCCGTAACCCTAACAGAAGGAGAACAGTCTTGCCTGGTGATTGTTGAGCGGTGTTCATTCATCTGTTGTTGTAGTGTCTACATGGTCTCCCCAATGTTCCATGCCTCAGGACATCCTTTCCTGCAGCACATCAAGTAGACAACATTAGCTCAGTTGCAAGAGTATGTACCACATACATAGTGGATGGTGTCCTCATGTGAGATGATGGCATCCATGTCAATATCCAGCATGTCTTCACTTCTCCAGCTTCCACCGTAAACACGTTAAAGAAGCTATCCCTTACGGACAAGCCCTCTGTAAACACAGGATCTGCTCAGGTGAGGAGGATTACAACAGACACCTCCAGATGCTGAAAGATGAACTCCAAACCAGGATATGGCGCTCGAGTCATTGATCCACAGTTCCAATGCGCCACAGCAAAAAACTGAACCGACCACCTCAGAAGACAAACACAGGATGCGGTGGACAGATTACCCTTTGTTGTCCAGTACTTCCCTGGAGTGGAGAAACTATGACATTTTCTCCTGAGCCTTCAACATATCATTGATGAAGATGAACATCTCGCCAAGGCAATCCCCACATCTCCACTTCTTACCTTCAAACAACCTCAAACAGACCACTGCCCCCAGCAAACTACCCAGCCTTCAGGAGGATGGGTGATCATGACGCCACACAACCCTGCCACAACAACCTCTGCAAGATGTGCTAAATCATTGACATGGATGCCATCATCTCATGTGAGAACACCATCCACCAGGTACACAGTACATACTCTTGCAACTCGGCCAATGTTGTCTACCTGATATGCTGCAGGAAAGGATATCCTGAGGCATGGTACATTACAGACACTACGACAACATCACCAATGAACACTGCTTGACAATAACCAGGCAAGTCTGTTCTCTTCCTGTTGGCAAATACTTCAGCGGTCACAGGCATTTGGTTTCTGATCTTCAGGTAAGTGTTCTCCAAGGCAGCCTTCACAACAGCACAGGATCACTGAGCAGAGACTAATAGCCAAGTTCCACACGTGAGGATGGCCTCAACCGGGATCTTGGGTTCACGTCACACTATCTGTAGCCCCCATGACTTCCAAAATCTCACCAACTGTCCTGTCTGGAGACAATACACATTCTAACATATGCTTAACGCTCTTTCCACTGACACCGTCTGTACTTTTAAGACTTGAATAGCTGTGAAGATTCGCATTTCAATCATTCTGTGTCTTTATTTTGTGAACAGAACTCCCACTGACCTGATGAAGGAGCAGCACTCCGAAAGCTAGTGGAGTAGCTAAACTATTGGATTTTAATCTGGTGTTGAGAGACTTCTTACGATGAAGTAACAATCGTGCTATACGAAATGCCAACAAGAGAGCATCTAACCATTTTCCCTTGACATTGAACAGCACTATCAATACTGATAGTGATCAATTGATGGTCACTATCAACATCTTGGGGATTAACACGAACTAGAAACTGAACTGAACTAATCATGGCCTCTGGCCAACAAAAGCAGATAAGAGGCTTAGAAATTAAGTGGAAAGAAAAAGCATAAAAGGAGGCAAAAGTTAATTACATCCTCAAAGACAAGGATAACTCAAAACCCAGCTAAAGAGAACAAAAAAGATAATAAAGAGACAGAAAATAAACTATAAGGACATAGTTCTGAAAAACAAAAAAAAAATGACAATAAGACCTTCTTTAAATAAATAAAGGAAGAGAGCAAAGAGAACCTAGGCTCCATAAAAATTGAATCTAAGGAGACAGTTATGGAGAACAAGGAATTAGCAGGGGAGTTACAGATATTTTGCAGTCTCTACAGTGGAAGGTATTCCAAATATGCCATTAATACTAAATACGACGGAGGAATTAAGTAGCATCACCAACATTAGCGAAGTAGTATTTGGCAAACTAATGGGGCTAAAGGCAGGTTAGTCCCCTGACCATTATGGTGTGAGCTCTAAAAGAAATAGCTATAGAGGTAGAAATGTATTGATTGCAATTTTCCAAAAATTCTTGGATTTTGGAAAAGTACTGGAGGATTCAAAAACTGCCAATGCTATTCAAAAAGAAAGGGAAGCAAAAAGTGAATAGCTATAGGCTGATTAGCCCACCATCTAATATTGCAATCAATTATTAAGGAATAGCAATACATTTGGAAAATCAATCTTGGAGAGATTGAACAGTTTAGGCCTATATTATCTGGAGTTTAGAAGATTGAGGGGAGATCAAATTGAGATATACAAAATGATAAAAGGAACAGATAAAGCAGCTGTGTAGTGGATGCTGCTACTGGTAGAGCATTATAGGTCAAAAAGTCTTAGGATAAGGGGTAGCAAATTTAAAACAGAGTTGAGGAGAAACTACTCCCAAAAGGTTGTGAATCTGTGGAATTCACTACCCCAAAGTGCAGCAGATGCTGGGACAGTGAGTAAATTTGAGGAGTTAGACAGATTTTTAACTGGTAATGGGTTGAAGGGTTATGAGGAGAAGGCAAGGACATCAGGATAGGAAAATATCAGCCATGATCAAATGGCGGAGCAGATTCAATGGGACAAATGGCCCAATTCTGCTCCTATATCTTATGATATCTACTTGTGATAAACTGCTCAAGCAGACTGAGAAAGGGAAACTATTTCGAGAGTATCCTAGTGCTTCACATCGTTAGTGTACGCTTGACCTAGACCATTTCATGGACAACACAACAGCTCAGTGACTATTGCTGTGCAGATACATGGATTTGGGCCTGTGTCTGTGGGAGTTTGCACATTCTCCCTGTGCTTGCTTGGGTTTTCTCCAGGTACTCCAGTTTGCTCCCACATCCCAAAGATGTGCTCTTAGGCTGATTGGCAGAACAAATTCTCACTAAATTGTCTCAAATTTGGTTCTAATGCACAGATCTATAAACGTAGACAGATATCATGGGTAGAAGTGGGAACATCGAGGTGGTGACACAGGCTTGTTGGGACGAAGGGCCTGTTTCCTGTGCTGTTTTGTTCTTTGTTCTTTATGTCTGACTAAATTATTACAATTTTTTGAGGATATCTCAAACAAAATAGATAGAAAGGTATCAGTAGATGTGTTATATTTGGACTTCCAGAAGGCATTCAACAAGGTACCGTATAAAAGATTAAGCCACAAGTTAAGAGCCCATGTATTGGCATGGAGGGAGAATTGGCTAATGGGCAGGAAATAGCACGTTGGGGTAAGGGGTATTTTTAAAGGTTGGCAACCTGTAACCAGTGGGGATTCACTGGGAATCAGTATACATAGCGCAACATATATTAATGACTTGAAGATTGGAAGCAAATGCACGTAGCTAAATTTGCAGGAGATACAAGCAGGTTATAAAAAGATATTGATAGGCTTAGTAAGTGGACAAAAAGTTGGCAAATGGAGAATAATGTGGGGAAAAAGTAAAGTTGTTCATTTTGGAAGGAAGAACAAAAGATCAGAGTATCAATTAAATGAAGAAAAACTGTAGAAAATTGCAACACAAAGGGGATTGGGGGTACTTTTTAAGAGCAACACAGCATGGGAAACAGGCCCTTCGGCCCAACGAGCCCGCGCTGCCGTCATAACTATATAGTAACAATTCCATTATCCTATTCTAATTTTAGGTTATTCCTAATATGGAAGAGTCTCAATGTAGGGACAATTTGTTTCCCAATCAGCCTAAGAGCGAATTTTTTGGGATGTGGGAGGAAACCCACGCAACCACGGGGAGAACGCGCAAACTCCTGCAGACAGCGGCCCAATTCCAAGTGTCTGCACAGCTACAGCGATAGTGACTGAGCTGTCATGGTGCCCTTCAGATGGTCCAGATAAAGCACTCATTTACGACATGAAGCACCAGGCAACCCATGAATCAACATCCAAGAGCTGTCCTCGCACCACCTGCCGAATGCATGCTCCTTGTCGGTCAAGTATGGACCGAATTACCTGTGGAAAAAAAAAGCCATAGTTAAACAGTCCTACTATATCCCTCTATCTGCATAACGCTCATGTGGCTGTCCAAGAGACCCTTAAACAGCCCTAGCGTGCCTGCTCCCTTCTGAATGAAACACAAAAAGCTAGGACATAAGTACAGCAGGTAATCAGAAAGGCTAATGGAACGTTGACCCTTATTTCAAGGGGGTTGGAGTATAAGATTAGGGAAGTCTTGTTGCAATAGTACGATGTATGGTGAGATCATATCTGAAGACAGAGCAGTTTTGGTCACCTTAAGGGGAAAATAATATTTACTTGGAGGCAGTTCTAAGATTAACTAAGATGATCCCTGGGCCGAAGGGCCTGTTTCCAGTGCTGTTTTGTTCTTTGATTAAATGGGTTGGGTCTCATTCGAATTTGGAAGAATGAGAGATGATCTCATTAAAACATAAGATTCTAAGGGGCTTGACAAGGTAAATGCTGAGAGGATATTTACCCTCATGGCAGAGTCTAGGATCAGAGGGCATAGTCTCACATTAAACAAGTGTCAATTTAAGATTGAGATAAAGCGGAATTTCTTCTCAGAGTTGATTGTCTTTGGGATGCCTTGCCACAAAACTGTGGGACAGAATCCTTGTGTACATTTAAGGCCGAGACAGGTAGATGCTTGATCAATAAGGGAATCAAGGGGTAGGGGAAAGCGCAGAAAAGTGGACTTGAGGAATATTGGATCAACTGTGATCTGATTGAATGGTGGAGGATGTTCAAGGGACTGAATGGTCTACTCCTTTGTCTCACAAATCTCACATCAAATAACCCACCTCCTAACTTCCCAAAGTCTCTCTACAAGCTACAAGGAACAAGTCAGGAGTGCAGTTGTCTGGATGGGTGCAACTCCAACAACATTCAAGAAACTTGACATCATCCAGAACAAAGCAGGCTATTTGATTGGCACTTGCTCCATAAACATTCACTCCTTCCATCACTGACACAAGTAGCAGCAGCATGTTCCCCTTACACGATGCATTGCAGGACCTCACCAAAGGCTCTTTGGACAATACTTTCCAAACCCACAACTGCTACTATCTAGGACAAGGGCACACCATGACTTGCAAGCTCCACTCTAAGTCACTCACCATTCTGACTTGGAAATATATCATCGTTCCTTCATTGTCACTAGGTCAAAATCCTGAAACTCTCTTACTGCACTGAGGGTGTACCTAAATCAATGGACTTAGCGGGTCAAGAAGGCAGCTCATCAGCACCTTCTAAGGGGCAATAAATTCTGGTCTAGTCAACGAAGCCCACATCTCTTCAATGAATAAAAAGGAACCCAAAATCCAAATGTGCCATACCTGTGGATTTGTTTGAGGCTCTTCTCCTGATTTCAGTTACCATTAAGCGTGATACCTGGGCAGCAAATTGCAAGAGATCTGAAAATTTCTCTGTCATGGTGCCAGGAGGAGCATTTCCAAATACCTGAAAGAAGAAAAATAAAGAAAATTTTACAGAGAAAAACATGAAATAATTTTACAAATGTGCAAGAATTGACAAGAATAATTTTTCTCTTATTAGTCTCTACCCTTAGTTTCATTCAACATTTATTTGTATTTCTGTCTAGATATCACTCGGCAAAACCATTATTTACCTGCGACTTATGCACTTGCAAATGACAATACCTTTTTTAAAAAATTGCATACATGTCTTCAAACATCTGCAGTTTTAAAGTCTTTCTTAAATTCTGTGGCAGTATATGCATCAATTTCTTGTCTTATGCTAATAGTCTTGTATGGCTCACCCCTTAATATTTTAACATTGAGTAGTTCATCATTCATTCACTCTACTCACATGCAAGAGCACTATTCCAGTGGAACAATTTAAACAAACATAAATCATTGCTAAACACTATTCCTCCAACTGCACTTTTTTCTAAGGATGAGCAACATCAGGCTCTTTTCTTTGAATCCCATCTGGAGTCTTTTTCATAGTCTTTTTAAAGATCATTGACCTGAAACATTAGCTGTTCTCTCCACAGAGACTGCCTGACCTGAGTATTTCCACCTTTGTTTTTATTTCACTCTTTTTTAATATCTTATCTGAGTAATTGTTTGTAATTAAAAACGTACACCCTCACTTAACTTACATTTAACTTTAGCATTAACTCATAATTTGACTTTCCCTTCAACCCCCACTGTAATTTTTTTTCCTTCTCCACAGTGGTTAGCATTGCTGCCTCAAGTATCAGGGACCTGACTTTGATTCCAGCTTTGGGAAACTGCGTGGAGTTTGTACATTCTCCTTGTGTCTGTGTGCTCCACACAGTTTTCTCTGGGTGCTCCAGTTTCCACCCACAATCAAAAAATGTGCAGTTTAAGTGGGCTGGCTATGTTAAATTGTCTCTTCATGTGCCAAGGTCCGTAGGATAGAGGATGAAAGAGGTAAATGCATGTGGTTACAGGATAAGGCAGGAGAGGGCCTATATAAAATGCACTCTGAGTTGGTGCAGACTCAATGGGCTGATTGGCTTCCTTCTGTGCTGCAGGGATTCTAATATTTGGGCATTCAAAGTTGAAAGAATGCTGAGCAACATTACCAAAAGAATAGAATGCTTGTCAAAACAGGTGCTCTGCTCAGCCAACATCATATCAGTTGTAATAAAAAAATTAGTGGCCTCAACATTGTTTCTTTCTGTACAGATGCTGCCTGACCTGCTGAGTATTTTCTGTTTTTATTTTAGATTACTAGCATCCATGGCTTTTCACTATGGTATCATGGTTTCCAAAACACAAATTAAAAAATAAAGCACTGACACAGCGCAGAGAGAGTATTTGATGCAGTGTTAAAAGGATGAAAGAGTTAGAAGGCAAGAATAGGAGGTACATAGAGGGATTGTGCCCAAGGATTTGTCTTTAATACATGATCTAATCAAATGCCAGTTATTTCACTCAGGTATTAGGATCCTGATTGCACACATACATTTTCCTAGAAGGGATCATTGGATATTGATCTGAGAATGTTAAAGCACAGAAACAGACCATGAGGTGGCAGTGTTGCCACCACTTCAGAAGTCTAGCCTTATCCCACTTTATTGCTTGCAGTCTGTAATCTTTAACCATGGAAGAATCATAAAATCCTTATATCGCAGGAGGCTGCACCAACAACAATCCCACCCAGGCCTCATCCCTGTAACCTCAAGTATTTACCCTGCTAATTCCCCTGACACTGGGGAGCAATTTATCATGGCAAATCAGTCTAACCCACACATTTTTGGAGTGTAGGGGGAAATCAGAACACCCGGAAGAAACCTGGAAACAGGGAGAACATGCAAACTCCACACAGCTAGATATCCGAGGCTAGAATTGAACCCAGGTCCTTAGCGCTGTGAGACAGCAGTGTGCTAACCACTGTGCCACCCTTCTCTTTTTTTCTTGCAATTCAAACATTTGGTACATTCTGCTTTGTAAAATAATGTATGGACTCTGCTTTAATAATGATTTGTATTAGAGAATGCTACATTGTAATTACCTCCATTTTAAAGGTTCACTGCACAAGTTGGATATTTCACTCATCTGATCTTGTTACCTTTCTAACCAATGAAAACAAATGTCATAATTCTTCATAATCTAAAAGACAGAGCAATGCATAACGTTCTCAGCTCCAATAAAAAAGTCTCAATTTCTTAAGCTTCTCTTCATAACTATCATTTTCATTGCTTTTATATCCTGTATAAATAAAAATATGAAACTATATACAGGGATCCAATCTTTTTACATTCTTAGTGTTCAGATACAAACTCATTACACCAGTCTTTTATGGCCTTGTCATGAAACCTTCAATCACCTCTGCATTTGAATGCCAAAGTCTCTCTATTTCAATTGCACCATAAAGTGTAAATTTATTTTCCCTATGTTTACTCCAAATGGATTTTCATTTTTTTTTTAAACATCAACATGTATCTGTTCCTATCTATTCAGTCTGCAATCTGTTACCTATGTTCTTTTTCAATTCTTCATGTTTTTCATGCATCAAATTTGGTATTGTTCCTTTAATTCCAAAGTTCAAATGATTTCTGTATATTGTCAATAACAGTAGTTTCAATATAGACACCACAAAGTCTTCCATTTTTCACAACTCTTTAGCCTCTTACCCTGCCCTCCATCTCTTTATTCATCTGGCCACCATATCATCAAAGGGAATATCACGATATATGGAATTAAGTTATGGTGGTATCTTATCAAAAGTCTTCTGAAAATTGGTATGAACCACATCTACTATTTTATGGTGCTACTAATTAATTTCTCATTGAAATACTCTCTCATCTCTAACAAAGTACCCAGAGGTGTGGAGATCATCTATAGAATAGTTGGGAAACTGTTCAGCCAATCTTGTCTACAATCCAAAATCACTTCAACTTCAATCTAGAGCTTCAGTATGCAGGTAATGTTTTTGTCAAAGCACTGAAGTGCCATCAATGGTGCCTTAGCAAGATCCCCAATCCAATAGCAAGTAAAATGGCCCAATAGCTGCATCCTGTCCCGAGCCAATAGGCGCAGCACTGAGGTGCTTATCATGCAAAATGAGTTCCATTGGGCAGAAAATGTCATTCATATGTCTGATGGCACTTGGAACAGCAAGTGCTCTACTCAGAACCCAGTCACAGTAGCCCCCTTAGCATCCCAGAAGAGGTCAAAAAAAACCCCATGAATCTTGCTTTGTGATCAATGACAATGGTTCAGGTTTGTTTAGGAAGGCACTAAATACATCAAGAGACTTCATCAGGAACAAAAACAGGTAAAGACGTAGCACTGAAAACAGCAAATAAACCTCCAAACACCCCATCTATTCAACTTTTCAAGCACCAGATGCCCTACACGTGGCAAAAGTCTGCAGATGACACATTGTATATAACAGCCATCTGAAAATGCAACAAACTGGAGGAAATACCAAAGGAGGCGAAAAGGAGCTCACGCTTCGCCAGGTGCTTGCAAATTTATACCAGATATTCTAAAAGATCCCACAACCAATAAACATTTCTCCATAATGTATTATGCTAGACTAAGGGACAGTGAGCTGCTTTCAAATATGGTGTACAAATGTGCAAGCTACACACCCTGCTCAGAGTAATTAAGACAACTAAAATAAGAATCCAAGATCAGTAACCAGTTGCTGACTCCTCATTTGTTAACTGAATCTCAGTGATAAACCTTTTAAATCAAAATATTATATCAATTGGGCACCCTTCATAATAACAAGAGTAATCTGACCACTGACTTTCCCACTGGACTTACTTATTACTTGCCACAACTTCCAAGATTCAAGGCAGCATAAATGAAGCTAACCACAAAGATGCATGCGGGAAGCCGCCGCCGCCCCCCCCCCCGACCATCATCAACTGCTCCCCCCCCCCCCCCCCCGCCCTGGCTAAACCCCCCCCCCCATACACCCCAGCTGTACCCAACTCCAAGAATCCCCTAAACACCTACACTCACCAACTCCAGCATGAGTCAAAGTTGGGTGAGGCAGAAGCGGCTGGATTTCTAGGTAAGAAATTACAAGCAGAGTAGCAATTCACTTTAAGTACCACTCCACTGGTGGTCACGGCAATTTTTGCAAAACAGCAACAAAAATCAACACTATGATTTCAGGTACATAGTTGGAAGGAACTAATGTTAACACATCACTAGCAGGAAACAAAAGTACACAAGAAAAATCTCAATCTGTGACAATTATTTATAACATCCGAACAGGAAAAAACTACTAGAATCGTACAGCAAAAAAAATCATTTGGCCCATGTACTGGCTCTTTGAAAGAAGAAGTCAATTAGTGTCACTCCCCTTTTCATTCCCAACAACATTGTATTTTTTTTCTCTTGAAGTTAAGCATCCAATTCCCTTTGGAAAGTTACTGTTAAAGTTGCTTCCACTATCTATTCAGGCAGTATATTTCAGATAATAACCGCTGCTGAGTAATTAAAATCTGAAGGAATGAAATTCCACCCTTACTTTTCACTGACAGGGAGGTTGTTTGGGAGTAAATACTGCACTATCAAAAATTTACTTACACCTGAAATGGACAAATGACAACTTCTTAAAAATTCACTCAGAGGATGCAAGCATCACTGGCAAGACTTGCACTTAACTGCTCATCCTAATTATTCTTGAAAAGTTAGGGCTGAGTCTCCTTTGCAAACCTACTGCAATCCACTTCCTGAAAGTGCTCCCACAATGCTTTTTTGGAGGGAATTCTAAGATTTTGGCCCAGTGATGATAAAGAAATAATGAGATGAAATAGCAAGATGTACCCAAATAAAAGTGATCTGGAGAACTGTAGGTTTGCACATGTCACATCGCTGTTCAAAAAAAGGGGAGAGATTTGGAGGCAAACTTGCAAGCGATACTGTCTCCATGTGCTTGCTACAATTGTCCATTTAAGTGCAATTTTGAGAGATGCTGTTGACGAGCCTTGGAAAATTGCTGCAATACATCTTGTAGATGATGCACACTGCTGCCAGTGATAGAGAGAATGGATGTTTAAGTAGAGAATGGAGTTTCTGGTGTTTTTATTGGATAGCCACCACATAAGTACAGTAACTTTGTGCTTTTCAATGTGTTTCAATGCCAAGTCTCTCACTGAAATAAAATAAAGCTTCTGGAGAAACAAGTTATCTTGCATAGTAACTTCTTGATTTCCTTAACTTGCTTTAATTACATTGATCACTACTATTACTGTAACACCCAGATCAATATATCAGCAGAGCCTTTATCAGGAGTTTATACAGATTTAGCATAAATTATTTGCTTTTGAATCCTAAGCTTCTATTTATAAAAACTTAAGATTTGATGTGCTTAAAAGCATTATCAACTTGTCCTCCACAATTTCATAAATCTGTTAATATGAACTTTAGATTTCTCTGTTGCTGTATCCCTGATAGATATATACCTCTTCCCATCTTTCCTTCAAAATGAACCACTTTACACTTTTCTCTGCATTAAATTTCATCAATGTACGAACCCATGTCCTCCCAAAGTCCACTACTGCCTTCATCACTAGTTATTACAATTTCAGATTTTACATCAAATTGAAGTTTTGCCTTTTATAGCCATCAAAAATAACTGTGGCTAAAATACAACTCTCGGGTAAAACCATTGTTTATTGAACTGGAGAGAAATACACAATCACCATGATCCTTCTTCTTGTTTCTTAGCCAAATTCATAACCACATTGCAATTGAATTCCAATGGCTTTCATTAGGCTAATGTCCTTTAGAAAAACTTTAAACATGTTTAGAAAGTCCATACATCCAACATTAATTGCATTGCCTTCAACAACTCTCTATGCTTATTTCATTTAAGGACTCCATCAGGTGCATCAGACATTAATCTTTGGCTGTCATTTATTTGTGTGTTCTTCCAAGTGACAGTTAATTTTCTCTAATATATTAGGTTGTCTGGTCTACACTTACTGGATTTATTTCTCTCCCTTTCTTCAACAGGGGTGTAATATTTGCAAATCTATCATTTCTATATCCAAATAGGATTTCAAGAATATGGCTGGGGTTCTGCTATTTCAACACTTGCTTCTCTTGAAAACCAGGGAAACATCTTTTTTAGAATGGGTGACTTTTCTATTTTAAGCACCAAGAACCTTTTAAATATCTTCCAATATCCCATTATTTTTCTCCACACCCTTTTTCAGTACATGACATCATGTTCATTTATAAAAACCGTAAAGCACTCATTTAATAGCTCTGATTCTGCAAGATGATTTCGTTATGGTTTCTAGATTTCCCAACGTTTCTGTGTCTACCCTTTTAAACAAGTAGCAATTTTTGTTTATGTATCTTTTTCAAATGATTTTTTTTTTTTACTGACAGTCAGCAATAATTGGCAGACACAGTTATCAGAAGGGAAGCATTTAGCGGGAATAAGATCAAATGAGCAGGAGGTGGGCCTCTATTCACAGTAAATTTGTACCAAAACTAGCTAATTTTCTTATAGTTGCAAGTTTTCAAATGTTCACACCGTAACGTACAGCAAAGAGATTATACATACATTTTGATTTAAAAGTTCTAATTTATGTAAATCAATTAAAAAAGTTAAGAAAATGTGTGCTTTCCCTAGTTTGGGAAAATGCCATTATTTACAGAATTGAGATTTGAAGGACAAAGGCAGTCCTATTTCTGTGCGACATAAATGGTACTTACTATCTTACAGTAATTAAAAAAGCTAAAATACAGTAATTAAAAGAGGCGGATAATTGCTGGCAATTAGTGTTTACCTAACCCTTATATTAAGGCACAGGAATTACACCTCAAGCTTTAAACAAATCAGAAGACCTTTCCCCTTCATCTCCTTGCTAGTAAATTATCAATATTGCAGAATTGACTAAAAAAGAAATTAGCTGATCACTAAAAATATTCTTTGCCAATATCCATTTCAGCTTTTAGTATTTCTTCTACCTCCACTGACAATATTGCAATCATAAAAGGGTCATTATTTCCCATTCCAGCTCCTCTCATCACTTTCCCCACCAAGACTCACCCCCACCCACCCAGTACAGAATGCCAGGCATACCCAGCAGGTCAGTCAGCATGTGAAGGAGGACATATTCAGGTTGCTGACCTTACTTCAGTATTGGCAAAATCTAGTAATGTAATGGGTTTAAAGCAAATACAGAGATAGGAAAAAAAAAAGGGCAGTGGGAAAGAAACAAAAAGGTAAATTCTGATAACAGTGGAAGGTAGGAGAGATTAAATGATCAAAGAGATGATGCTGCTAGTTAAAAGGGTATGGGTAATGGGATAGGACACAAAAGATGGGTCTAAAGAAGTGTAAATGAGAAAACAGACTTGTCATCAACAGCTGCAGTCTGGAAAAAAATTGTTGACAGAAGTAGGAACAGAAGTAGACCACTTAGCCGGTCAATCCTGTTCTGCCATTCAAATAGAAGTTCTATACCATTTCCTTATCAAACACTTAAATAGCAATGGTATACAAACATAAGAATGAGGTGGAGTAGGCCATTTGGCCCCTGCAGCCTGTTCACCATTCAATAAGATCACAGCTGATCTTTCTGTGGATTCAATGTTGTGTCTGTAAAGTGCTGAATTGAAAGTTGATATGCTATTCCCTAAGCTTACTTAGAGTTTCACTGGAACAAAGATGGAGGCCAAGGTCAATGTTGAAGAAAAGCAGAGAATTAAAATGACAGGTGAGCAGCAGTATCAGGTCACATTTACAGACCGAATGGAGGCATTCTGCAAAACACTGCATTTGCCTGACGAAGGCTATAAAGTCGAAAGCTCGCGAATTTACTATCAAATAAATTGGTTGGATTTAAAATTGGTGTTGTAAAACTTTACTGAGTTTACCCCAGTCCAACGCCAGCATCTCTACATCATGACTACAGGAGAGGTCCCAGAGGACTGGAGAACAGTCAATGTTGTTACTTTGTCTAAGAAGGGTAGCAAGAACAATACAGTAATTACAGGCAGTTGAGTCTTTCATCAACGGTATGGAAAAATATTGGAGAGGGTTTTTTGAGACAGGATTTATTCCCACTTGGAAATAAGTGGCCATATTATTGAGAGGCAATGTGGGTTTGTGAAGGGGAGGTCGTGTCTCCCGAATTCGATTGAGTTTTTCGAGGAAGTAACGAAGATGATTGATGAGGGTAGGGCAGTGGATGTTGTCTACATGGACTTCAGTAAGGTCCCTGACAATGTCCCTCATGGCAGACTGGTGCAGAAAGTCAAGTTGCATGGGATCAGATGTAAGCTGGCAAGATGGATACAAAACTGGCTCGGTCAAAACAGACAGAGGGTAGCAGTGGAAGGATGCATTTCTGAATGGAGGGCTGTGACAAGTGGCATTCTTCAGGGATCAGTGCTGGGACCTTTGCTGTTTGTAATATATATAAAATGATTTAGAGGAAAATGTAACTGGATTGATTAGCAAGTTTGCGGACGACACAAAGATCGATGGATTTGCGGATACAGACGAGGACCAGAGGATAAGCAGGATACAGATCAGCTGGAGACTTGGGCGGAGCGATAACAGATGGTGTTTAATCCGGACAAACGCAAGATAATACATTTTGGAAAGTCCAATACAAGTAGGAAATATACAGTGAATGGCAGAACCCTTAAGAGTATTGATAGGCAAAGAGATCTAGGTGTACAGGTACACAGGTCACTGAAAGTGGCAATGCAGATGGACAAGGTAGTCAAGAAGGCATATGGCACGCTTGCCTTCATTGGCTGGGGCACTGAACTTAAAAATTGGCAAACTATGCTGCAACTTTATAGAACCTTAAATAATAACCTTAAATAACTTGGAATATAGTGTTCAATTCTGGTTGCCACACTACCAGGAGGATGTGGAAGTCTTGGAGAGGGTACAGAAAAAATTTACCAGGATGTTACTTAGTATGGAAGGCATTAGCTATGGGGAGAGGTTGGAGAAATTTGGTTTGTTCTTACTGGAACAATGGAGGTTGAGGGGTGACCTGATAGAAGTCTACAAGATTATGAGAGGCATCGACAGATTAGATAATCAGAAGCTTTTTGAGGGTGGAAAAAATCAATTACTAGGAGGCACAGGTTTAAGGTTCGAGGACTAAGGTTTAAAAGAGATGTACAAGGCAGGTTTCTTAAAGAGACAGTAGTGAGTCCCTGGAACTCGTTGCCGGGGGAGGTATTGGAAGCGGATGTGGCTTTTATGTGGCATCTTGACAAATACATGAATAGGGTGGGAATAGAGGGATATAGCCTCTGGAAGGGTATATGGTTTTGGTTAATTCGGGCAGCATGGTTGGTGAAGCGAGGAAAGCCGAAGGGCCTATTCCCGTGCTGTAATTTTCTTTGTTCTGCCTTTGTAATTTTCCATTTAGTGCACAGAACATGCCCCAAGGGTGAGGCTGCCTTCCACACAGATGAATGCATGAATACAAGAAAAATGTTGAATTCCCTTGAAAACATCATTTGGAAAAATTAACATTCAACTTTATATTTTTATTAAGAATGCATTCATCCCTATTCTCAGAAACCTTCATTTCTTATATTGAATTTTAAAGCAGCTGCTCAATATTTTTTTCCTTAATACCGTACCTCTGAAATGAATATGTTTGTGTTTGGAATAATAATATTTTTATATTTCCAAGTTGATCTTCCATGATTTTATAAATTGCCAGTTGTGAGAAAATGTACACTTTATGGATGGAAGAGTTCGAGGGTAAAAGATGGGGAAGGAAAAGTGGAGGACTGGAAAAAGAACTATGGGAAGTTAATGGATTGAGGGTCGAGTCATTGTGGCACAGGAGCCCTTCATTCAGCCCATCAAATTGATGCCAGCTCCATTGCCCATGCTTTTTCCCTGTAACCCAGCAAGATAATTTCCTTCAACTGCTCAAATGTCATTCATTGGTCTCAGGTTCCACTACACACAGACAGCAAATTCAAGGTTGTTACCATTCAATTTATTATGTTAAAAAGTTCCTTCTTACAGTCCCTGCATCTCTTGCCCAAAACCTTAAAATTTGTGTTGCCTCATCCTTGTGCCATCAGCTATTAGGAAAACTTTGTTTTTGGTTTACTAATCTAAATAATGGTAGATTGCTGAGAGAATTCAGGAAATGGGGATGCAACTATGTAAGGTCACCCATTATGTGGGATCTAGGGGATGGGGGGGGAGGGGGAAAGGGGGAAGGTTGAGAGGGGAGAAATCAAGTGGGAGAAATGGGCAAGTTAACTTATACTTAGCTCTATTAATTAGTTGAAGTACTTATTGGGGCAGTAGTGGCCTTATTTTACTGCTTTGTGTAGAGAGAAGATATGAATCGCAAATGATCCCAATGTTAGTAACCTCAGTAACAAAGGAAGTAGGAACAGAAGTAGACCAGTTAGTCAATCCTGTTCCGCCATTCAAATAGATCAATCATGCCTAGTCATTAATTTCTATGCCATTCTATCCGCTATCTCCATAAGCTTAGATAGCATTAGGATAAGAACATAATGAGATCAAGAATAGGCCATTGACCTCTCAAGCCTGCTCCACTATTAATTAAGACCATGGCTGATCTTTTTGTGGACTCACCATTGACAATAACCTTTAATTCCTTTACTGTTCAAAAGCTTATGTATCTTTACCTTAAAAACATCTAAAGAGGTAGCCTCAACTGCTTCACTTGATAGAGAATTCCATGACTTCATGATCCTTTGAGTGAAGAAGTTCCTCCTCAACTCAGTCTTAAATCTGCTTCCCTTATTTTGAGACTATGCCCCCTAGTTTTGGTTTCACCTGCCAGTGGAAATAATCTCCCTGCTTCTACAGTACCTATTCCTTTCATAAGTTTATGTTTCTCTAAGATCCTCCCTCATTCTTCTAAATTCCAATGAGTATAGTCCAAGTTCACTCCTCATAAGCCAACCCACTAACCTCCAGAATCAAATGAGTGAATTTCTTCTGCACCCCCTCCAGCATCAGTATATCCTTTCTCAAGGAGACCAAAACTATGCACAGTACTCCAGAATGTGGCCTCACCAGCACCTTATTCAGCTGCAACATAACCTCCCTGTTTTTAAACTCCATTCCTCTAGCAATGAAGGAAATCTATCCTGAAATCTATTTGTCTTGAACATGCTCATTGATTGACCTTGCACATGCCCTCTAAGGTAAAGAATTCCAAAGATCCACCAAACAGTGAAAAAATTCCTCCTCATCTCAGTCATAAATAGCCTGCTCCTTACTCTGAGACTATGTCCCCTAGTTCTTGACTCACCAGCCAGAGTCTACCACATTTACCCTGGCATGCCTCGTAAGAATTTTGAATTCTACTGATTTCATTTCTCATTCTTTAAAATTCTAAAGAATACAGGCCCAGTTTAATTAATCTCTCTTCCTGAAACAATGTGTGATGGTGGAGACATGGAGAGCATCAGTGGGGAATTAATGATTTCTTTGCTCGATGACATTTTGATGCTCAGTGGAGGGTGACTGATGTATATATACACAAGGCCCATCATTCCTCAGCTGGTAAGAGCTGCGCCAGATTAGACTTCTGCTGAGTTGTTGAATGAGTTGAACTGATAAGATTTCAATAATTGATTGAATGTTTGTTGTCAACTTTCTAATATTATTATTCGAGTCAAATTTAATAAAGCAGCAGCAGACTTCAAAAGTCACAAAGTCGTGCCAAATTTTGAAATGAGCACATTATTGGCATATCCTAATCAGTATTAGCTTAAAAGAGCTATCAAAGTGATAATCACAAATGTTGCAACTTTTTTTAAAAAGAGTTATGGGTAGAATTTATATGATCGTTCAAGGCAATGTCCAATGTTGGACCCAGAATGAAAGGTCCTACAAATGTAAGCGAGAAGTGAGTCATCCAACCGTTAAGCTTTTAAAGAATAACTTTTTTTTAGAAGCAAGTTAGGAAGCTATTGGTCAACACTGAGTCTGTCCCTTAATGTTGGTTGAGTCTCAGCATACTTAACGAGTTATCAAACATGACTAACAGCACCAACCACATGCAGAACAGCCAAGAGATGTTGCAAATCACTTACCAATTTTAGCTACCAAAATATACTATTTGGAAATGAACTCTGTAATAAACAAACCATTCTAAAATGTTCAAAAATATTGTTTTGCCAGCAAAAGAATTAGTCTAGTCCTCAGAAAAAACTCTCAATTTCCAAGAATAGATAAGGCATACTGTAATACCAAAATGCACTTGGATATTATTTCCACAAAAAATAATTTACAAGCATAATTTATTTGAACTGTTCTATTTATTGGTTGTTTATAGTTCAATGGTTCAGAAGCATTATTGCATATTTGAAAAACTACAAATGCACAATCACTGGTAGAAAACATTCAGAACAAATTTTAAATACTTAGAGGATTTTCAAGCTTCCAAAGTGGATAAGGTAGATATGGATGAGAAAGGTCGTGCTTCTGATCATTAATTGAAAATCTGATTATCACAGTTTCTGCCACAATTTAACTTGAACTATTTGAATTATCTTAGAATTGCTATGGTGGAGAAGGAGGGCATTTGGCCCATTGCATCCACACCAGCTCTCCAAATAAGCATTATGATTTAGTGCCATTCCACTTGCTGCATTTTCCCCATGGCCTGCACATTTGTTTCTATAGAAACAATCATCCAATTTTATTTACACTGCCAGATTTCTTAGAAACCTTCCTCTTTGGTTTAAGTTTTCCCATTACAAAGAACAATGTAATGGCCCATCTAAGTATTTCTTAAATAACTCGAGTGCCTACCTCCACCACTTTACTTGGCAGTGCATTCCATACCCCCACCACCCTCTGTGTGAAAAAACTCCCTCTAGCATCCAAATTATACCTTACCCCCCTCACTCTAAGCCCGTGACCCCTCATGCTATTTGAGTCCATCCTAGGAAAAAGCTTAACCCTGTTTACTCTATCTATATCCCTCATAATCTTGTACACCTCTATTAGATCTCCTCTAAGTCTACTTCTTTCTAAGGACAACAGTCCCAACTTGCCTAACCTCTCCTCGTAACTCAGACCTTCCATACCAGGCAGCATCCTGGTAAACCTCCTCTGCACTCTCTCCAGAGTCTCCTCATCCTTCCGGTAGTAGGGCGACCAGAACTGGACACAGTATTCCAAATGAGGTCTAATCAACGTTTTATACAACTGCAATATTAAAGCCAGCTCTTGTACTCTATACCGCTTCCTATAAAGGCTAGCATACCATATGCTTTCTTCAGAACCTTCTCCACTTGCTCTGCCACCTTCAGAGACTTGTGCATCTGTACCCCCAGGTCCCTCTGCGTTGCTATACTCTTAATAGGTCTACCCTTTATCATATACCTCCCCTCTACATTCATTCTCCCGAAATGCATCACCTCGCATTTATCAGGGTTGAATTCCATCTGCCATCTATCTGCCCAAGTTACCAGCCTATGTCCTGCTGCATCGCCATAGACAAATTAATTTCAGTAACCTAACAAAGATTCTGCTTACTTGTCAGAGAAAAAGTCAAAAAGTTTTGATGTTTTAAAATAATTAATAATCCTGATTGAATTAATGCTGTATATACTTTTCTTATAAAACCCTTATATTGTTTCCCACAACAGTAGCAACATGTCAAAAATCTTTCAATGGCTTTGATATGACATGGGTGTTGGAAGTGTCATATAAATGCAAGCTTTTTTCCCCCCCAATTTCAGCATATGTACTGCCAAAGAAATAATGACTTTATATTTACAAAATATTTAGAAGACATGATGAATCTTTATGTTTTGACAAAACACAGTCTGGGTGCCCTGACTGGCAACTTTGGTGGGGGCAGGATACATTTAATCAGGCAGGCAGGTAGCAGATGAAGACTTTTTGCCTCCATCCTGAAGTTGTCTGTGGTCTGTAGTGGAAATATAACGATTCTAGGACTCAGGTTGGCAGCATCCAGCAGCAGCCACTGCTTCCTATTGGCATAGCAATTCCATGGAGCTACTGGCCCCCAGCTGGATGGCAGCTCTCAATTGGCAGTATTTCCACCAGAGTCCTCGATCGCAGGAAAAAGCCCACTGTTAGCCTGTCAAGTGTCTGAGTGAAACATCAGACATGGGCCATTCTTAAAAGAAGGGCTGCAGGGCTTTCACCAGTTCTTTAGTGAGTAGTTGAGGTCCGAGTTGTCTTCACAAGATTACATTCTTGTTCTGAAGCCACATCTTTAAATTAATTAAAACAGCTAAAATTGCCAAGCATTGGAATATATTTTAGACAAATGGGCCACAATAATGTTTAATTACAATACCTTTACTGCAATAAGCACAATTATGCTAAATATTCATGTAATGAAGACAAATAACATCAAAGCAACTGTAACTTTAACATGGAGTTGTGCAATGCATTATGCTACAGCAGTCACCCACAAATTCCAGAATTATTTATTCACTTTCTTCCATTATTTATGATCATGTACCTAATAAATGAAATTGGTGTAAGCCTATCCTTACCAAAATCGGATCCTGGTTTCAGTTATTTATTAATACACACAGCCCAAATTCAACTGGATTTGGATAATAACCATTGAAAACTGGCTGAAAGAAGGAAGGTTCAACAGCATTCTGAAGCATAAATCATGTACAAACTTTTACATGGGCTACAAGGGCAACAATTTATCCAAACAGTTTTTCTCATTGACTTTGGTTTTCTTGCAGAGGTTATGATTCCATGGTAGTTGTCAACATCCAATACCTTACATAAGTAACCCCATTTACATGTAAGCCTTGGCAATTTAGCATTGGCAGAGTATTTGATCATCATATTTGTCTTGGGGTAGTTAACAGTCACATATGCACATTTGTAGACGAAGGAATAATCATCAGCAATGGGAATCCTAGACATATTTTCCTTATGCAATCAAAGCCTTCTGTAACTCTTACACAAAGCCAATTGTTGCCCAAGTTAAAATCAGCTAACTTGGTACATACAGAAAATCATCCCTGGGACATTCTTTTTCTTAATGCTCAAGAGGCAAGACTAAATCTCAAAGGCATTGGCATTATCCCCCTCTCCTGTCTAACTAATATGAAGATCAAATGAAAATGCTTTTCATTTTATGATAGCTTAGGTTCAGTGATATAATGCTTACTTCTGAGACAAAGTCAACAATTCAAAAAACACTCCAGGTACTGATAATATAATCAAGTGTAACACTTCAGTACAGTACTGAAGAAGGCCATATTGTTGAAGCTGCTGTCCTTTCACTGTGTTGTGGAATCAAGGCTGTTTGACCAGTCAGTGGATGTAAAAGATTCCACAATGGCATTTAAAGAGAAGTAGGGTATTTTCTCAGGGCTCTGGCCAACATTCATCCCTCAAACAACACAATTTAAAATGGATCAACTGGTCATTCATTTTATTGCTATTTATGGAATAATGCTGTAAACAATTTTGACCCCCATATGTAGCAGTGACAACATTTCAAAAATGATACATATCCAAAAAACCTCCTTGCCAATCTTGAAAACAGGAAATGCATTATATAAAAACAAGTTTGTTCTTTCTTTTAATTTTTGACATCGCATGGCCATCACGGAGTGACAGAATTGTTACAGCACATTTGGTCTGTTGGCTCTTTGCAGGAATAGCTAGCCCTGTTCCCCAACTCTAAATTTTCTCTTTTCCAGGTATTTATTCAATTCCCTTTTGAAAACCTCAATTGAATCTGCCTCCAACACAACCTCAGGTAGTGCATGATAGATGCTAGCCGGTGGGCAAAAGTATTTTTCCTCATTCTATGTTGCTGCTCTTACATTAGTACCCTCTGATTTTTGATCTTTTTGCTAACGAGATCAGTTTTTGTCAATCTACTATTGCAATATTTCATGGTTTTGAATTTATATCAGGTCTCCCCTGAGTCTTCTATTCCCAATTGAAGTCCCTCATCACTGAAACCATTCTTATAAAAACTTTACTGTATCCTCTCTAAAGTCTTCATACCCTTCATACAAACATCTTGTCAAAGCCATCTCCACACCCTCATTTCTTTCAATCTCAAACAGACCACTGTCTGTGGCAAACTACTCAACCTTCAGGAGAACAGTGACCACAACATCACACAAACCTGCAAGACATGGCGGATCGACACAGATGCCATCATCTCACATGAGAACACCATCTAACAGATGCACGGTACATATCCTCGCAACTTGACCAATGTTGTCTATCTGATATGCTGCAGGAAAGGATGTCCCAAGGCTGGTATATTGGAGAGACCACGCAAACACTATGGCAACAGATTAATGAACACTGCTTGATAATCACCAGGCAGGAGTATTTTCTTCCTGCCAGGGAACACTTCAGCAGTCAAGGCATTCAGTGTCTGATCTTCAGGTAAGTGTTCTCGACACACGACAACACAGAAATGCTGAGCAGAAACTGATAGCCAAGTTCCGTACAGGAAGACAACCTCAACTGGGATCTTAGTGTGACATGAACCCATCTGTAACCCCATAGCTTGCCTGGATTTGCAAAATCTCACTAACTGCCCTGGCTGGAGACAATACACACCTCTTTAACCAATGCTTAACCCTCTTTCCACTCACATTGTTGGCACCTTTAAGACTTACATTCCAAAAATTATTTTGTAAATTGAGTTTGTGTTTATATATGCCCTGCTTGTGAACACAACTCCTCACTTACCTGAAGGAGCAGCACTCCAAAAGCTTGTGCTACCAAATAAATCTATTGGACTTTAACCTGGTATTGTGAGATTTCTTACTGTCCTTACCCCAGTTCAACACTGGCATCTCCATATCTTAAATTAATGGATCACATAACTGGTCATTCCACCAGCTGTTCACTATTACTCTGTTCTCTGTCACTCAACCAAACTTTGCAGCCACACTCTACTTTCCCTTTTATCTTTTAGGCTTCAACTTTGCAGTACCTTGTATAGCACTAAATCAAACACCAGATCAATTGCATTCATCAACCCCCTCTGTTCCTCATCAAAAAAACTTAATTAATAAGGCAAAACACAATTTGCCTTCAACAGATCTGTGCTGATCTTTGTTAATCACACTTGTCTGAGCGGCATGAATTTTGCACTGATTACTGTTTCCAAAAGCAACACACAGAATGAAATGACTGGCCTGTAATTACGAATAGCAATTTTAGAATAAAGGAATAATCTACAAAAACATGCAACGTAACAAAACGTTTTCAGAATCTACAACTAGTGATGTACAAACACTATCTTTTGTCAAAAATCTAATTTTCTTTAGCATTCATAAGAAAGAGAAAATGAAACATGTTCTATAAAAGAAACAGTGCCAGGCAATTCATTCAGCATAGATTTATGAAATTTGAGAGGTAGTCTGTCAACATTCAAAATGTACTGTGTAGGAAAAGTAAATAACCCTGAAAGCAATTCTAACTTTAGCATGCTCCTTGATCAGTCCTTATAGATCAAGCCAAGACTTGTGGGACTCATCACATTTGTGGGCATAAACAAACAATATAAAATTAAACAGTTCCAGAGGAGGTCATACTGGACTCAAAACATTTACTGTTCCTCTCTCCACTGATGCTGCCAGACTGAGCCTTTTCAGTATTTTGTTTTTATTCCATATATTCAGTATCCACAGTATTTTGCTTGTATTGGAAAATAAAATTCACCAATTATTCATCATTTTCAATTCTACACAAGTTATAGTTGAAGACAAAGTTGCTCTTGCTTAGAGATCCAGGTTTTCTTACCTGACCAGCACTTCTTCCCTCTACCAATGCTAACTGGACACCTGTACTCACCCTGTTGAAAACTGGTAGCATCATGTAGAGCTTTTCTTCCTGTTCTTTTTGTGTCATGTGCCGTGGTGAATGACACAGTTCCATGAAGAGGCGACGCAAGTGCATAAGGCCAAGTGCATTATCCTGAGGACTACATTCTTCCTGCCGTGGACGGCCCATGATTCTTTTCACCATGTTCATTTTTCCCAGCTTCCTGAAAACACGGCCAACCCTGTTAAACAACAGTTTGTGTTAGTGTAGCTAATTTGATGTCAGACATTATTACATTTGTATTTACATAGTAAATGTTTATCAAAGTCTTAAAAATTTTACTTTAGATATTTGACAAAATCTTTAATAACTTCCTAGAAATATCATCTGAAACAAAATTTTCCGTACAGGAATTTCAACGTTTTCTAAGCTTACAGCATTGATTAAATATTAAAAGACAATTGATCACTTTTTTTATTTTTGTCTAAAAATGTTACAGCATTCTGGGAGGGTCAAAGTCAGAACCATTGAACACCACAGCTCATTAGGGCTTGAAAATTGGACTTGAAAAGAGTAATGGTGTTAGAAGATGTGCCAAGAAACTGTTTTGACTCTAGGTTTGGAGGACATTTTAAAAGATGCCAGAAGTTGATCATGACATCTGTTTGGAGGTAGTCACCACACAGCACCAAATAAATATGACTTATTTCAAAATATTAAACTTTCAAAATCTAACTTCAGAAAAATATGACAAACTCTCTCCCTTCTTCTCTCCCCTAACCCCCAACAACTAAATATTTATCCCCATCAGCTACAAAAACTTAATTCAGTTTGCACCAGAAAAAAAGCATAATTTCAGTTTTATTATATAGATGTTTAAGCAAGCTTAGTCAAAATTATTTTTTCAAATTAAAAATTTATCTTGTAACATGGACATTAGACTTCCCCTTGTCCACACAAAACAGTCAAAATAATCAATTAAAATATGTACAACAGGACATTGCAGAAAATGTCCCAACTTCATTATTCTGACAAAGTTCCCATTAAACAGTTGATCAAAGAACTTCAATTCCTGCCTCCCAAGTCAATTAGTTTTAATAGTCCTCCTTTATCTGGCTCAATTCCTGGCTTGGGTCACTGTCTGTGCAGAGTTTGCATATTCTCCCTGTGTCTGCATGGGTTTCTTCTAGGTGCTCTTCCTTCCACAATCTGAAAAATGTGCTGGTTAGGTGCATTGACCCAAAGAGGCGCTGGAATGTGAGACTAGGGGAATTTCACAATAACTTCATTGCAGTATTAATGCAAGTCTCACTTGCCACTAATAATTAAAAAAATATTGTTTCCCTTGACTTCAAACCTGTTGTTATTTTCCCTATTCATTTCAAATTTATTGATTTTTTAAATACAGCAAAGGTTTCAACCGAAACATAGATCCTTCTTTTTCAGGCTCACCTTGTGCCCCTATCCTTGGCCAACCACTACAATCTTTGCTCTTTCTCTGCCAGCCTCCTCCCTATCACTGATAAGTTCTCCTGGCTCCTCTCCCCTAACCCCTAACTACAACAATGGCATATTTATGCCGAAGATCTGGCAGATGGAATACAATTCATCATAAGTTGTTGTAGTTGGAAGAGCAAAGATTGTAGTGGTTGGCCAAGGATAGAGGCACAAGGTGACCCTGAAAAAGAAGGTTCCTTATTTTGAGTTGCAACTACAAAGATTGAAGGTGCAATTTATCCCGAACAACGCTAACTTAGTTCAAACCGCCACTAGCCATCTTCAGTTATGCCTTTTCTTAGCTTCTGTGCGAGTTCTGGATGTTCTCAAATTTGACCTTCCCTGAGCATACATTTTGCACTGAACGAGAGGTTTTCAGAATCACGAGAGATCTGGACAGAGTCAATGTGGAAAAAGGATTCCTGTTAATGGAAGCATTGAGAAAAGGAGAAAAAAAAATAACTGGCAAAAGGAGCAATGGAGACTTAAAAAAAAACCATGTTCATACAGCAAGTAGTTCAGATCTGCAATTTACTGTCTCAGTGTGTGGCGAAGGCAGGTTGCATTGAGGCATTCCAGAGGGAACTGCATTATCTGAAAAGAAAATATGTGCAGGACTATGAGGAGAAGGCAGGGGAATGGCACTCAATACATTGCGCAGATATGACAAGCCAAAGATCTCCTTTCGTGCTGCAACAAATCTGTGATTCGTGAAATCTGTGATATCACATGGGGCAGATCGAATTGACTGAAAACTGACATTTGTGGCACTGGGCAATTTTAACAGGCAGCCAAGATCTATCATCCATTCAGCATTTCTGGCTCAAAGTGGTTGCAAATGCTTCAGGCGTTTATTTATACTGACGTACTGATTGCTATCATTATTGTTGAGCCACATCTTCCAGTTAGTTTTTAGTTATTACCACTGTTCACCATTGGATCTCGTAGGACTGCAGAGTTTTGATCTGATGTGTTGGTTGTGAGATCAATTCGCTCTGTTGTATGTTTCTTTCACCATTTTAACACGCATGCCTTCTGTTACAACTTCAGATTACCATCTCATTTTTAGATGTGGCTAATATATTTAGAAATGCTCTCCCCACTCCTAACTGAACAATGGCTGGTTTCTCAGCTCGATAGCAGTAGTAGCAAGGAATATAAGAACTAGGAGGGGGAATAGGCCATTTGGCTCCTTTAGCCTGCTCCACCATTCAACAAGATCATGGCTTATCTTTTTGTGGATTCAGCTCCACTTACCCACCCGTTCACCATAACCCTCAATTCTTTAATTGTTCAGAAATCTATCTTTGCCTTAAAAACAAAGTAGCCTCAACCACTTCACTGGGCAAGGAATTCTACAGATTCACAACTATTTTGGTGAAATTCCTCCTTAACTCAGTCCTAAATCTGCTTATCATTATTTTGAACCTATGCCCCCTAGTTCTAGTTTCACTTGCCAATGGAAGCAACCTCCCTATTTCTATCTTATCTATTCCCTTCATAACTATACATGTTTCTATAAGATATTCTCCTCATTCTTCTAAATTTCAACGAGTATTGTCCCAGTCTATACAGTCTCTCCTCATAGCCGACCCTTTCAACTCTAGAATAAACCTTGTGAATCTCTTCTGCACTCCCTCCAGTGCCAGTGCCTTCTTTCCTAAGTGAGGAGACCAATACTGTGTACAGTATTCCAGGTGTGGCCTCACCAGCATCTTATACAGCTGCAACGTAACCCCCCTGTTTTTAAACTTTACCCTTCATTGCTAGAAGGATGAAGTTCTATTTGCCTTCTTAATTACCCGCTGCACCTGCATTTGTAATTCACGCAAAACGATATCCAGGTCCCTCTGCACAGCAGCACGCTGCAATTTTTTACCATTTAAATAATAGTCCATATTGTCGTTATTCCTACCAAAAGGGATGACCTCCATCTACCAACATTGCACTCCATTTGCCAGACCTTCGCCCACTCACTTGAACTATCTATATCCCTCCGCAAACTTTCTCTCCTCTGCACACTTTGCTCTACCATTCATATTAGTGTCACTTGCAAACTTTGACACACTGCACTTGATTCCTAACACCAAATCATCTATGTAAATTGTAAACAATAGCTGTTTCTATAAGATGCCCCCTGATCCTAGGCCTATTACAGGCCACTGAATAACCAGAAAAACACCCATTTATCCCCACTCCTTGCTTTCTGTTAGTTAACCAATGCTCTATTCATGCTAATACATCATCCATAATGTCACGTACTTTACCTTACATAGCAGCCTTTTGTGCGGCACCTTGTCAAATGCCTTTTGGAAATCCAGGTATCCAACATCCACTGTTGTCCACCACACTCAATGTCTTCAAAGAACTCTAGTAAATTAGTTAAACATGATCTGCCTTTCATGAACTCATGCTCTGTTTTTCCAATGAGACAATTTCTATCCAGGTGTCTCACTATTTCTTCTTTGATGATGGATTCAAGCATTTTCCCCACTACAGAAGTTAAGCTAACCAATCTATAGTTAGCTACCTTTTGTCTACCTTTTTTTTTAAAAACAGTAGCATCACATTTGCTATTTTCTAATCTGCTGAAACTGTCTTAGAGTCCAACAAAATTTGGTAAATTACCATGATCACATTTGCTATTTCCCCTGCCATCTCTTTTAGCATCCTGGAATACATTCCATCAGGGTCTTTATCTACCTTTAGCCCCCATCAGCTTGCCAACACTGCCTCTTCAGTGATAAAGATTGTTTCTAGGCCCTCACTTGCTATAGTGTCCCTGTCATCAATTTTTTGGCATGTGTGTCTTTCCCTGTGAAGGCTGACACAAAATACCTGTTAAACACATTGGCCATTTCCTCATTTCCCATTATTAAATCCCCCTTGTCATCCTCTAAGGGACCAAATGTTTCTCTTAGCGCTCTCTAGAAACTTTTGAACTAGTTTACTCTCAATCGATCGTACTTTTCTTTCATGCCTTTCTGTTAAGCTTTAAAGATTTCCCAATCCTCTACTTTCCCACTAATCTTTGCCACTTTATACGCATTATTTTTCAGTTTGATACTCTCCTTTATTTCTTTAGCTATCAATGGCTGATTATCCCTTTTCCTATAGTCCTTCCTTTTCACTGCTTTATACTTTTGATGAGCATTGCAAAAAAAAAATCACTTAAGTCCTCCACTATTCTTCAATTGTCCCACCATAAAGTCATGCCATGACATATGCCATGACACTTTGGTAGCAGCACAATTCTGCTGCTGGTGGCCTACAGCACTTTATGACCAACCAGTTTTGAATTGCTTTATTTGACCTAAATCTATCCCATTTAGCACAGTGGTGGTGCCACACAGCACAATGGAAGATGTCCTCAATGTGAATGCAAAGCTTTCTCTCCACAAAAACTGTGAGGTGGTCATTCCTACCAATATGGACATGGATGGATCCATCTACAATAAGGATACTGCTGAGGATAAGGTCAAATAATTCTTTTCTTCCCTTGTTGGTTCCTTCACCAACTGCAACTGGCCGAGTATAGCAACCATGTCTTTTAGGAATCAGTCAATTCAGTTAATTGTGTTTTACTGAATCAGTTTTGTTGATGGACACTGAAGTGCCCCATCCAGAGTACATTGTGCCCTTGCTACCTTCAGTAGTTCTGCCAAATAGTGCATGCAGTTGAGCATTAATTCATTAGCATATAGTGGGCCACAGGTGGTAATTGACAGGCAATTTCCTTGCCCACATTTGATCTGATGCTATGAGACTTCACGTGATCTGGAGTCAACATTGAGGACTCCCAGGACTAGTCTCAACCAATTGTATATCAGCATGCTGCCATCTTTGCACATGCTCAGACATGAAGAAATTTGGGATGTTGATTGAAGAATACGATTCAGTAACTACGACACCACCAAACTATTGCTTGACTAGTCTGTGGGAGAATGATCCCAATTTTGGGATTCAGAGCTCTGACGAAGGGTCACTAGACACAAAACAGTGGCTCGACAATCTCTCTGTCCAAGTATTTTGCCAACTCTCCATCATTTTTTATAAATGTTTACAAAAAGCAAAGAGAAAGATTGGACACATGCCACTGAAATATTTTGTTTTTAATTGTATGTAAAAATTACAGAATTATGATGGAAAATTTTGGAACATAAGTACAAAAATAACATAACAGGGCCAAAGAGATTGTTCCAACAGTAGTTAGGATACATACATGTTAAAAGCCCAGTTATAATTCATTAACAAAATGTAACTTTATAAGGGGGTCTTTAACTGTGAGTGTAATTAAAATTTAAAGTTTCTTTATTAGTGTCACAAATAGGCTTAAATTAATGCTGCAATTCTCTAGTTGCCACACTCTGGCACATGTTCATGTACACCAAGGGACAATTTAGTATGGCCAACGCATCTAACCAGCATAGCTTTTGCATTGTGAGAGTAAACTAGAGCACCAAGAGGAAACACACGCAGACACAAAAAGAATATGTGCAGTCTGCACACAGTGACCTAGGTAGGAATCAAACCCGGGTCCCTGATGTTGTGAAACAGCATCGCGCAATATTGTGCCACTGTGCTGCCAAAATAGACAGTTTCAACTTTCTCTTTCACTTTCTAAAAACTGCAATCTGTGCTACTTCACCAGCACAACCTATGGAGAAGCAGGAATTATCCATAACTTCTGGCACTTCGACCAGAAGTTGCTGTCAGTTTCACGGGATGATTTTGAACACCAACTGTTTCACCATCGTTACAACCCTGTATTTTTTTTTAAAGTACACATAGCAAATGTCAGTGTCAAGACAGCACCTCCAGCAACCAGTGATCGAACAACCACAAAACATACTTGTGAACAAGATAGTAAAATTAATCCCATAATTAAAACAGCAAACTCTTCACAACACACTTCAATTTTTTTTGCACGAGGGAATAGGAAAAATATTCCTTCTGAGCCGCACCTAAAGAACCAGGGCACTAATCAGTGATGACTTGTGTTTTCTGCATGAAGCAAGTTATTCTTGAACTTAGCCAAACAGATGAGCATTTTGAAAATAAAATTCAACTGTTAACAGTAAAACAGCAACATGCATTTATGTAGCATCTTTAGTATCAAAAATTGCCTCAATCCCCTTTAGAGAGACAATAAAAAACAAGATTGAATACTAACCAACACAACAGGGATGGGGCACCAAATACGAGCTTTGCTTGTGAAACTTAAACATCCCATAAAAGAATACAAAAAAATTATTGAATACAGTCAAGTGTCTGGAGCATTACTCTGTATTTCAACAGAATCTGACAGTATACAGATTTCAATCACAACATAAATACTTATTTGGCAAAATAAGTTCAGATTGGAACCAGCCAATATTTATAAAATCATTATAAATGAAAGGTAGCATTCAGCCCAAAAAGTGCATCAAAGTTATATTTGGTAAATATAATTCCAACCTTCCAACTCCACCCTTCGAATCCAATAATGAAATTTGTTGCACCTTCGTCCTGGACTGCCCAAATGTCCCAACACTGTCAGCTGAGAAAGGGAGATGAAAATACAGCTCCAAAACACCATGGGCATGGGGTTCTAAAAGTTCACGTTCCCTACAATTTCTGCAGAGTTTTCACCCTTCAAGAATAGAACTAGTTTAAGGAATTAAATGATGCTCTTAAATTGTAATGCTTTTCTGATAAACTAAAATTTTACTCTAATACTATCACACAAACACTAAAAACGAGGCCTTGCACAAGAGTTCCTGTGTGCCAAATATGATACTCAAAAGTTCCACCCACCCCTGCCCAAATGTGTGTTGTTAATTTAAAAAGTTCCCTAAAGTAGTCCCTTACATGTGTATGTTTTTGCTTTTTCACATGTAACTAGATAACACTATCACGTTATGCTATCAACTGATTATATGAACCAGGACGTGGAGATGCTGGCATTGGACTGGGGTAAAGCACAGTAAGAAATCTCAGACCAGGTTAAAGTCCAACAGGTTTATTTGGTAACACAAGCCACAAGCTGTCGAAGCACTGCCCCTTCATCAGGTGAGTTGTGTTCACAAACAAGACACGTAGACACACATTCAATTTACAAGAACGCGAGTTGGAATGCGACTCTTTACAGGTAATCAAGTCTTAAAGGTAAGACAAAGTGGAGAGAGAGTTAAGTACAGGTTAACCTGGCTGGAGACAGTACATCTGTCTCCACCCAGGACAGTTAGAGAGATTTTGCAAGCCCAGGAAAGTCGTGGGGGCTACAAATAGTATGACATCTCACATGAGAACACTATCCACTAGGTAAACGGCACATACTCTTGCAACTTGGCCAACGTCATCTATCTGATACGCTGCAGGAAAGGATGTCTCTAGGCATGGTACATTGGGGAGACCATGCAGACGCTACAGCAATGGATGAATGAATACCACTTGACAATCACTAGAAAGGAATGTTCTCTTTCTACTGGAGAACACTTCAACAGTCATGGGCATTCAACCTCTGATCTTTGGGTAAGCATTCTCCAAGGCGGCTTTCACGATACACGACAATGCAGAATCGCTGAGCAGAAACCGATAGCCAAGTTCTGCACAGAAGGACAGCCTCAACCGGGATCTTGGGTTTGTATCATACTATCTGTAACCCCAACAATTTGCCTGGGCTTGCAAAATCTCAAACTGTCCTGGCTGGAGACAATATGCATCTCTTTAACCTGTGTTTAACCCTCTCTCCACTCACATTGTCTGTACCTTTAAGACTTGGTTATCTGTAAAGACTCGCATTCCAACCATTATCTTGTAAATTGCATTTGTGTCTATATATGCCCTGTTTGTGAACAGAATTCCCACTCACCTGATGAAGGGACAGTGTTCCAAAAGCTTGTGGCTTGTGCTACCAAATAGTTAGATAAGATAAAGAGCAACACAGCACGGGAAACAGGCCCTTCGGCCCAACGAGCCTGCGCCGCCGTCATAACTATATAGTAGCAAATCCATTATCCTATTTTATTATTCCTATATAATAATATATATATTATTCCTAATATGGAAAATTCTCACCATAGGGACAATTTGTTTCCCAATCAGCCTAAGAGCGAATTTTTGGGTTGTGGGAGGAAACCGGAGTGCCCGGAGAAAACCCACGCAACCACGGGGAGAACGCGCAAACTCCCGCAGACACCGGCCCAATTCCAAGTGTCTGCACAGCCACATCGATAGTCTCTGAGCTGTCATGGTGCCCTTCAGATGGTCCACATAAAGCGCTCATTTATGACATGAGGTACCAGGCAACCCATGAACCAACATCCAAGAGCTGTACCCGCACCACCTGCCGAATGCATGCTCAATGTTGGTCAAGTATGGACCATGCTGTTAGACTTAATCTAGCGTTATGAGGCTTCTTATTATATAAGCAAGAACAGTGGCAGCTTTTAGAAGGCAATGATTATCTTTTTCAGTGCTGATCTCTAAAGGATGATAGCAGTGGAGCGCTCTTCAATGAAGTGTTCACTTCTCCACTGGCAGAAAAGGGTAAAACTCAGGGTTAGTGTTGAAGATTAATAGCAAGTCTCAGGAACTTAAAAACACTGCGGTAGATACCTACAAATCCCTTGGGATCCAGATGACAAATTGTGAAAGTTGCATGTGCTGGGGAACTGCTATTTCTATCCACATCTTTTTTCTCCCCTCTGCACCCTCCAGTGGAAATTCCCTGACAACAAGGAAGCATTACATAGCAATCATCTGGGAAATGCATAGTTCCAGTGGGCAACTCCCCTGCACTGGGAACCATCAGGTGACTTAAATGGCAAACTTCAGATGGTTCTGACTTTTGCACCAAAAGTCAGAGAAAAGATTGGAAGAGTTAAAACTGCATTCACCCCCCACCATTAGATTTCATCTCTTATCCACTCCGGAACTCCCCCTATCCCGTGACTACACCTACTTATACAGCCCTCCACTGGCCCCTCTGTTGACAGACAGAACATCCCTCAATCACCTCCCCTCCTGACACCAACCACCTATCTGACAAGATGTTCAATCATCACTAAAAAGTCAATTGTGCTGTTATTCCCTGTCAGATTTCAAAAATATTAGCTACATCATTTTGGAAGTGCTCAACAATTTTGTTTCCTTTTAAACTTTGGGTAGCTTTTGAACATTGCACGGACTCAAGTGACAGGCATTAAGTTTAATTCTGCTGTGGGGATAAATATTGCTTATTTACATAACATTACCAAAAGTTACAAACACAGGGTCAGAGGTAACACAAAAACATAGCTGGAAATATCTTCAAGTGAAGCTTTGTGTAGGATTTCGAAAAATCAGTTTCAAGTAAGCTCAAAACACAACTCTGCCACAAATGTTCAATATTACATTGTTGTGCACAATGTTTTAAGAGAAAAGTGTTTTGTGAAGCTTTCAGCTTGGTGTCACTGCCTAAATTTCAATACAATACTTGTTCACACTATGCTTACGTAGTAATGATGCATAAAAGAGCATTGTAGTTTATATTTAAGAAAGTTCAAGTCTCCACAATGGTAATATTTGAGTAAGTACTGATCTGGAATCAAAAATTAGGAACTTAAACATCCACAGCAGAACCAATTTTAAAATTCAAATTTTTCTTTCTCAAAGCTGACCGACAAAACTACAAAAATTACATAGAACAGTTTCTCAAGAAACACCAGTTTCCTTCAAATAAGAATAGATTGCTGGGAAGAAAAATGTCCTGTTCTGAACAATTGATGCTTTTGCAATCTCTTCATAAATAGACTCAAATGCAATCATAAAATGGAATTCCTCAGCTATTTTACAACATAAGGTAGTATCATTTTGTCAGAAATTATTTCCTGGTCATGAGAAAATTCCAATAGGAAAAACAGAAACTATTTTAATTATTTCATAGTACACCACCACTGTTCACAACTTTCAAATAAGTAAAACATGTGTGCATTAAACTGGAATGACTTTCCATTAAATCTGCCACAAAAACACAAAGATTTAAGATCACTTTTGTTGTCTTGTGCTGTGCACTTTTAGCAGCTAAGACTCCAGGAAGGTGACTTGCTTTATAGTCACTACGTTTGGCATGACACACTGCACGAGCACAGCTTGGGACATTGAGAGGAGAAATTAAAAGGAAACCTTAATGATAAGCTCCAAGTTCAACTCAGCATTACTCCAAGTTGCAACCAAAAATCAGTGTGTCAGTAATCAAAACCACAAATCAGCAAATTGCCTCTTTGCAGCAACACATGCTGCTGTTTCATATGTTGCTGTCTTGCGTTACTACCTTCTAGTTCCTGATCATCTGCAAGTTTTGCTGGTATTTATTACATTACACTTTTATGTGGAAGAAGCTAGTTATATAGTTTGTACATGAAGTTGGGCAAAATTATAATTTCATAGGAATATAGAAAATAAGAGTCGATCATTTGGCTCTTTGAACATACTCCACTCAATAAGATCCTGGCCAATCCTCTACATCAACATCATACTCCTGCACTCTCCCCATACTGCAATGATTCCCTGGTGTCATGAAGACCACCCCAACCTCACAAAGTATGCTGTGAAAAAACATTTAATATGATTAAATATTTGATTAACTAAACTTTGTCTTGAGCTCTGTGGTTGGCATCTCCAAGACCCAACACACCTCAGGCCTCCCAAGCATGTGCCAAATAAAAAAGAACTGCATATGCCTGGTTTATTTTTACATTGGTCAAGCTCATGTACACGACCAATGAGATTGGAGCTGAAGACAAAGGCCCCAACGCACCCACACAAAAAGTGAAAACTCAAAGGGCACAAAAATCCAGGGAGAAATGAGAGATGGAGGTAAAAGAAATGACACATGCTATTCTAAAAATCACAATACTGAAACCATAGCAATAACTTGTATCTACAGTTATGTTTAGCTAATGCCTAGAAATGAGATTACCATTATGCTGAGACTTCTATTCTGCTCTTCAGCTTTCACCTGTTTATGAAATATGGTGCTACTTTTTTCCCCCTGATAGAATTGTACTCTAAAGCAAAACACTGCCAATTATAGAAATCTGACCCAAGAAAAAATGCTGAAGAAACTCAATGAGATAGTTTCTCTCCACAGACTCTATCTACATTCATGTTGATGACAGTTTCAAAATATTAAACCTTGGATGAATGGAACAAATTACTTAGCATTGAAGCTATCAATACTCAGCATTATGGTAGCAATTAGATTTTTGGGATCCAAATACACACAGTAAAACACGAAATCATGCATTTCCCAATTCTCTAGTTTTTCAGCCTGCATGCTATTCTCTGGCAGTGAATGCAAGCTGAACATCGCTCAAGGTCAGAGAAAGTAGGAGATGTGCCTCATTTTCTTTTGTAATGCAGAGGTGCGCTGTGATGTATAAAAGGTTGGGAACCACGGCCTTATCCATTGACACCTTCAGAATCTAATTATATATTTATTTCCTTCTTAAATATATTCAATGACTTGGCCTCAACAGCCTTCTATGGTGAATTCCACAGGTCCCCATCTCAGAAAAGAAATCTCTGTTCAAGTCAATCTAAATAGCCTACCTCACATCTTGAGATTGCGGCTCCTTGCTCTGGATCCCAGCCAGGGGAAATATCATGCATGATCCTGCCTGTCCAGCCTCATCAGAATTTTATACATTTCAATGAAATCGCCTCTTGTTTTTCTAAATTACAGTGAATACAGACTCTTGTACAATCATTCAATCTGTACCCCCTCAATCTCAGATCAGAAGATACAGTTAGCTACATCTAGTCTGTACTGCCAGACTATAAACGCAAGCTTCTGCCAGGAAAATCTCTACACTCAAGCACATGCAGAACTTTACACCTTACTAGTACATTTTAAATACAATGGAAGCACGGTTGGGCATATCATTTACCATCTCAAGTTAACAAAGCAGCCTACAGGCTAAGGTGGGGTGGGGGGTGCAATACTGCTTGATGCCATCAAAATCTTAAAAATCTTTATTACATTCAGTAATTTGACCTCCACAGCCTTCTGTGATAGAGAATTCCACAGGTTCATTACCCTCAAAAGAATTATTTTCTCACCTCAGTCCCAAATAGTCTACTCCCATCACATGACTGTAACATCTGGTTCCAGATTCTCCAAGGGAAAATACCCTCCCTGCATCTAGTCTAGTCCTGCACTGTTAGAATTTATTACCTTTCAACCTCCTCTCATCCTTCTAAACTCGAGCGAATACAGCCCATCAAATCACATTCCGCTCATAGGACAGGCCCATCAATCCCAGTATCAGCCTAGGAAACTTCCGCTGCACTTCCACTATATCTTTTCAGAGATAAGGAGACCAAAACTGCATACATAAATGCTGCAAGACATCCCTATTCCTGAATTCAAACCTCTTGCAATGAAGGAAGCCAAAATACCACTTACCTTCCTAATTGCTTGCTGCACCTGCCTCTACACGTTCACTAACTATTGTGCACCCAGATAGATCCCTTTCTACCTCGACATTATTCAGTATAACATCATTTAAAAAATACCCTTCCCTTTGCTTTTCACACCAGTGTGTAACTTCACATTTAGCCACTTTGTGCTGCATTTGCCACGTGTTTGCCCACTCTCTCAATTTGTCTAAATCGCCCTGAAGTTTCCTTGTAGCCTCTTCACAACTCTCAATTTCACCCGATTTCTTCATCAGCAAACTTGCAAATGTTACATAAAAACATAGAAAATAGAAGTAGGCATAGGCCAATCGGCCATTCGAACCTACTCCACTATTCATTTCGATCGAATTCAATATCCTGATCTTGCCTTCCTGCCATATCTCTTCATCCCTTTAGCCCCAAGAGCTATGTCTAATTTATTCTTGAAATCAGGTGTTTTGGCCTCAACTACTTTCTCTAGTAGCGAGTTCCACTCATTCCCTCAATCCTAAAAGGTTTATCCCTTGTCCTCAAACTTAGTTCTGGACTCCCCTACCATCAAGAACATTCTTTCTGAATCTACCTTGTCTAATTCTGTTAGAATTTTATAAGTTTCTACAGAACCCCTCGCACTCTTCTAAACTTCAATGAATATAATCCTAACTGTCTTGGTCTTTACTCATATGACAGACCTGTCATCCCAGGAACAACCTAGTAAACTTGTACTGTACCCCTTCTATAGCAAGGGCATCCTTCTTCAGAGAAGGATACCAAAACCACACACAATTGTCCAGATATGGTCCCACCAACATCCTATACAATTGCACAAAAACATCCCTATTTCTATACTCCAATCCTCTTACTTTGAAGGCTAGTACACCATTTGCCATCTGTATCTGCACGCATACTTTCACCAACTGATGCTCAAGGACACCAAGGTCTCGCTGAGTATCCACCTCTCTCAATTTACACTCAAATAATAATAATAATAATAATCTTTCTTTCTATTTTTGCTAACAAAATGGATAACTTCACCTTTATCCACATTATACTGCATCTGCCATGCATTTACCCACTCAATCGGTCCAAATCACACTGAAGTATTTGTGCATCCTACTCACAGCTCGCTCTCCAACCCAACTTTATATCATCTGCAAATCTGGAGATAATACATTTAGTTTTCTCTTCCAAATTTCACAGTACTGACATTAGTTCACTGGTCTAAAGTTCCTTTTCTCCCCCTTTTTGAATATTGGGCTTACATTGGTTCCTACAGATTAGAGTGTAGCTAAAGGATCTACATTTTCCAGGGCTACTTCCTTAAATACTCTGGGATGAAGATTTTCAGGACCCGGAGATTTACCAACCTTCCATCCCATCAATTTCCCCAAAAATACTTGTCTACTACCGATTACTTTCAGCTCCTCACTAAAACATGTTTCTCTTAGAACTTTGGTCCACTATTAGTGTATCTCTTAAAGAAGAGAGAGCAAAACAGCACGGGAAACGAGCCCGCACCGCCACCTCAATGTTCCCACTTCTACCCGTAATCCCTGTCAATGTTTGTAGATCTATGCATTGAAACCAAATTTGAGACAATTTAGGGAGAATTTGTTCTGCCAATCAGCCTATGAGCACGTTTTTGGGATGTGGGAGAAACCGGAGAACCCGGGGAAAACCCACGCATGGGGAGAATGCGCAAACTCCCACAGACACAGGCCCAAATCCATGTATCTGCACAGCACAGCGATAGTCACTGAATTGTCGTGTTGCCCATCAAATGGTCCACGTCAAGCGTACACTAACGACATGAACCACTACGCTACTCTCGAAAAAATCCAAGAGCAACCCTCTCACGACCCATCGCGTGTATGCCCCTTGTTAGACAACAAGATGGACCAAAGTATTTGTAGGATAAAAACAAATACATCAATATCGATTATTTACACACTTCCCAGGGACTCCCAAGGCTCATGATCCCTATTTTAAATCAATTTTCTATCCCTCCATTCCCATTCTGTTCATGTGCCCATCCAGGTATCTCTTACGTAACTCCAGAGTGTCTGCCTCCACCACTTTACTTGGCAGTACGTTCCATACCACTACCACCCTCTGTGTGAAAAAAAACTCCCTCTAGCATCCAAATTATACCTTACCCCCCTCACTCTAAGCCCGTGACCCCTCGTGCTATTCAAGTCCATCCTAGGAAAAAGCTTAACCCTATTTACTCTATCTATACCCCTCAATCTTGTACACCTCTATTAGATCTCCTCTAAGTCTACATATTTATAAGGAAAACAGCCCAATTTACCTAATCCCTCCTCGTAACTCAAACCTTCCATACCAGGTATCATCCTCCTCTGCACTCTCTAGAGAATCTCCTCGTCCTTCCGGTAGTAAGGCGACCAGAACTGGATGCAGTATTCCAAACAAGGTCTAACCAACATTTTATACAACTGCAACATTAAAGGCCAGCTCTTGTGCTCTATACCCCTTCCTATAAAGGCTAGCATACCATATGCTTTCTTCACAACGTTCTCTACCTGTTCTGCCACCCTCAAAGACTTGAGCACCTGCACCCGCACCCCCAGTACCCTTTATTATATACCTCCTCCCTACATTCTTTCTCCCAAAATGCATCACCTTGCATTTATCAGGATTGAATTCCATCTGCCATCTATCTGCCCAAGCTACCAGCCTACGTCCTGCTGCATCGCCTGACAATGCTCCTCACTATCCGCAAGTCCAGCCATCTTTGTATCGTCTGCAAACTTGATCACTCCACTTACTCCTTCTTCCAAGTCATTTATATATATATATATATTACAAATAGAAGAGGTCCCAGTACCAAGCCCTGCAGCACACCACTAGTGACTGACCTCCAGCTAGAAAAACACCCTTCCACTATTACTCTCTGTCTCCTATTACCAAGCTAGTTACTTATCCATGTAGCTACCTGTCCTTGTATCCCATTAGCCTTGATCTTTTCAACTAACCTTCCATGAGGGACTTTGTCAAACATCTTACTGAAGCCCTTCGTCGACCATTTTCATCACCTCTTCAAAATATTCTACCAGATTCGTAAGGCAGACCTCTCTTTAACAAAGCCATGCTGCGTATCCCTAATCAGATCGCAACGCTTTAAGTTCCGATACATCCTATCTCTAAGAATTCCCTCCAACAGCTTCCCTACCACTGACGTCAAACTCACTGGCCTATAATTTCCAGGGTTATCCCTATTACCCTTTTTAAACAATGGTACAACATTCGCTATTCTCCGGTCCTCTGGGACCTCACCTGTGTCCAAAGAGACAAAAATTTGCATCAGAGGCCCAGCAATTTCACCTCGCACCTCCCTAAGCAGCCTGGGATAAATGCCATCTGGCCCTGAAGATTTCAGTTTTAATGATACCTAGAAGCTCTAACACTTCCTCCCTTGGTATGGATACTTCCCTCAGCTGATCCACAACTCCCTCAAAGACAGCTCCGGTCAACAAGCCCCTCTCCTTCGTGAATACCGATGCAAAGTATTCATTCAGGATCTCCCCCATTCCCTTGGGCTCTAAGCACAGTTCCCCTCCTCCATCCCTAAAAGGTCTGATTTTTCCTCTAACTACCGTTTTATTCCTAACATAAGAGTATTTTCCTTAATCCTATCCGCCAAAACCATTTCATGCCCTTTTTGCCCTTCTAACTCCCCGTTTGAGCTTCGTCCTACTCTCTCTATATTCCTCCAACGCTCTCTCTGTTCCCAGTTGCTTTGACCTAATATATGACTTTCTTTTCTTCCTAACCAAGTCCTCAATATTCCTAGTAATCCACAGCTCTCTAATCCTACCTTTCCCAACTTTCCTCTTAGCCAGCACATATCTTTCTTGCAACATTTTCAGTATTCCCCCGGAAGACTCCCACGTGCCTCGTGTGGACTTGCCCTCAAACAACCATTCCCATCAGTTTCCATAAGTTCCTTCCTAATCCGACTGTAGTTAGCCTTCCCCCAGGGCAACAAGCATCCATTTCCATCTGTATCCTAAAGTAGACAGAATTGTGGTCACTGTTAGCCACATGTTCCCCTACTACAACATCAACCACCTGCCCTGGCTCATTACTCAGAACTAAATCCAATATAGCCCCCTCTCTACGCGGGTTAGCCACATACTGTTCCAATGATCCTTCCAGCACACATTTTACAAATTCCTCCCCGTCCAAACCCCCAGCTCTAGGTACCTTCCAATCCACCCCAGGGAGACTAAAATCTCCCACTATAACGACTCTGTTCTTTCTGCACCTATCCAAACTGTCTTTACGTATGCTTTCTTCAACTACCTGCGGGCTGTTGGGTGGCCTATAATACACTCCTAGCATAGTAATTGCCCCCTTCCTATTCCTCAACTCCACCCACAGCGACTCCACTCCTAACTCCTCTGTATTGTCCTCCTTCTGCACCGCTGTGACGCTGTCCCCAACTAACAACGCCACTCCCCCATCTCTTCTGGGCCCTCCTCTGTTCCGCCTGAAACACTTATACCCAGGAACATTCAGCTGCCACTACTCCCCTTCCTTTAACCACGTCTCTGTCACTGCAACCACATCCAAGTTCCTCGCTTTCTTTGTGAAGACAGAAGCAAAGTGCAAATTTAGTTCCTCAGCCATCTTTGTTCCACATTATGAATTCTCCCTGTTCTGACTCTAAGGGTCTACATTCACCTTTGATCTTTTTCTCTTTACGCATCTACAAGAACTTTTAGTCAGTTTTTAATGTTCCCCACAAGTTTATTTTCATATTCTATTTGCCCTTTCTTAATCAATCACTTCGTTCTCCTTTGCTGAATTTTAAACTATTCCTGATCCTCAGGTCTATTGCTTCCTCTTGTCAATTTGTATGCATCTTCTTTGAAGCTAATGCTATCTCTAATTTTCCTTGTAAGCCATGGTTTGCCCAAAGTTCCCTAACCACTCTTGCAGGATTTGGGTTCATGTCACACTATTTGTAACCTTCATGACTTATCTGGGCTTGCAACATCTCACTTACTGTCCTGTCTGGAGATAATACACATCTCTAACTTCCATTCTTGTGCCAAACAGGAACAAACAACTTTTGGAGTTCATCTATTCATTTTTTTAAATATCTGCCATTGCCTGTCCATTGTTCTTCCTTTCCATAATGTTTCCCAATCCTTCATAGACAATTCATGTTTTCTATCATGCCACAGAAGATTTCTGCACTGTATGTTGAACCCTCTTGCTCTACCTGGAGTTCACCCATCTCCTGCCTGTGCATTCTGAATCTCCAGTTGTGACCACTTCTCTATATGTGCTATGCATGGTACTATCTGTCTAGCTGATGCTCCACAATGCCTCTGGATATTGCTCCAGCTCTGAAACATAGGCATCCAGGAGCTGCAGCTGGAGACATTTCTTATACATATGCACAATGGAAATGTGTCTGACCGCTCTCATAAAGTCTGAGGAGCAGACCACAGTTTGGAACTCTCCTGCCACGTCTTAGCCCTTTAAGCTAAATTAATCCTTCTAATATCAAACCCTTTTAATATTAAATTGAAGCTGCTGTCCAGTCCAGTAATAATTTTGCAAACTTAATCTGCTATTCACCAAACCAGTTTCCTTACTCTCTTCTGGTGTGTACAAAACTCTGCAACATCCTGGTTCTACCTGGACTGAAACTGAGTACTGCACTCAGACCTTCAGCTTCTCTCTGTCCCACCTAACTCCCAGTTTAACCAAACTCCAAGCACTCTAGTTCAGCCTACTTACATTTGGCTCCTTCATAGAGGTCATTTACATATATGTCATTAACAGCTGAAGTCCAAGCAATAATTCCTGTAGCTAAGAGATTTTCACAGTATTAACGTAAGCCTACTTGTGACACTGATCAAAAAACATTAAACCCATTAATTACTGCCTGCCACTTAGAGGCAGAATAAATAGTTCTTTTTCTATTTCTCATCTGTAGTTCCAGACCGCTCAACAAGCAGGCCCACCAGACCATGGTATTTAGGTACAAAGTCTTGCAATGGAAACAGGGAGGGACATTTGGAGGGCAAGGGAGAGGTGTATAGGATGGTAACGACAAGGTAAAGTTTGGAAGAAGCGCTGGGGCAGGGCCCCACTGCCTGCAAATCTATCAGCAGGGTCCATAAAACTGAACATGGAAGTGGAAAGAATAGTGAGAATTGACCGTTAAATTAAAATCTATTATTAATTCAAGAAACCTTAGCATTTAGGCCTCAATGCAGAACAAAGGTATTAGATCACTATCATATGATTTGGAACAAATGGGCAGAGAGATAGCAGTGTTAGTTACTCTTAATGATTAAAGTTTATGCTTCAAACTTGCTGAAGTTAGTTAGTGCTAGAAAGTCCAATCATGTTGCTATGAAAACTCTCACAAAGGCCCAGAAACTTTAATGGGCAGATCTACAGCTTTAAAAATAAATAGCTTTGATCACAATCCTCACTTATTTGGCAGCAGATCTGAAGTCCCAATCTTCAAGTATTCATGTCTTGTGTGGAACATTCTTTCCCCCATTTTGTTATGGGTGGAACACCAAAACTTTGAAAAACCCTACAACAATTGAAAGTAGCTGGAGTAACAAAATGTAATGCAATCTTCATTACCTAATATGCACAGGGTGATGCCAATCAAAAATGATGGTTAACAGAGCATTCCATTTACCAATGGAATATAGCACAATACTAACATTAACTAATCTGCAAGTACTGAGGAATGCACTGCCAAGTGGTGGAGGCAGACACTCCGGAGTTATTTAAGAGATACTTGGATGGGCACATGAACAGAATGGGAATGGAGGGATATAGAAGACTGATTTAAAATAGGGATCATGAGCCTTGGGAGTTCCCTGGGAAGTGTGTAAATAGATGATGATATTGATATATTTCTGTTTTATCCTACAGGTACTTTGGTCCGCCTCGTTGTCTAACAAGGGGCATACACACGATGGGTCGTGAGAGGGCTGCTCTTGGATTTTTGAGAATATCCTAGTGCTTCATGTTGTTAGTGTACGCTTGACCTGGACCATTTGATGGACAACATGATAGCTCAGTGACTATCGCTGTGCTGTGCAGATACATGGATTTGGACCTGTGTCTGTGGGAGTTTGCGCATTCTCCCCTTGCGTGCGTGGGTTTTCTCCGGGCGCTCTGGTTTCCTCCCACATCCCAAAAATGTGCTCTTAGGCTAATTGGCAAAACAAATTCTCCCTAAATTGTCTCAAATTTGGTTTTTAATCGAAACATCTATAAACATAGACAGGGATCATGTGTAGAGGTGGGAACATTGGGGTGGCGGCACGGGCTCATCGGGCCGAAGGGCCTGTTTCCCGTGCTGTTTTGTTCTTTTTTAAGAACAGTATTCTTTTCACTTCTGATCTTTAATAGTACATTCAAACACAAAGTAAAGCATCAAATAATAGCACACAGATACAGGTTCATAATAAGATCATACGATACAGGAGCAGAATTAGCCATTCAGCCCATCAAATCTGTTTTACCATTCAATTAAGGCTGATATTTTTCTCATCCCCATTCTCTTGCCTTTTTCCCATAACCCATGATCCCCATATTACTCAAGAATCTCTGTCTTAAAAACACCTAATGTTCTGGCCTCCAGTCTTCTACAGCAGAGTTCCATAGATTCACCACTCTGGCTGAAGAAATTCTTCATCTGTTTTAAAGGATCATCCCTTTAGCTTGAAGTTGTGCCTTCTAGTTCCAGTTTTTTCCAATTAGTGGGAACATCCTTTCCTCATCCAATTTAGCCAGGCCTTGCAGTATTCTCTAATTTTATTTTTCTAGACGCCAATGAGTACAGACCCAGAGTCCTCAACTGTTCCTCATACGATTCTAGGGATCATTCTTATGAGCTGCCTCTGGATCCTTTCCAAGGCCAGCATGGCCGTCCTTAGGAATGGAGCCCAAAGCTGCTCACAATATTCCAAATGGGATGGGATCACAGCCTCATACATATATACAGCCTCAGAAGTACATCCAGTTCTTGCATTCTAGTCCTCTCGACTTGAATGCTAACATTGTATTTACCTTCCTAACTGCCAAATGAACCTGCACATTAACCTTAAGAGAATCTTGAACAAGGATTCCCAAGTCCCTTTATGCTTCTGATTTCCTAAGCATTTCCCTATTTAGAAAATAGTCTATTCCTCCTTCCAAAGTGCATAAGCTCATATTTTTCACATTGTATTTCATCTGCCAGTTCTTTGCCCACTCTCCTAATCTGTCAAGTCCTTCTGCAGCCCCCCCACTTCCTCAATACTATCTGTCCCTCTACATACCTTTGTATCATTTGCAAACTTAATAGTGCCTTCAGTTCCTTCTTCCAAATTGTTAATATTTATGTGAAAACTTGTGGTCTCAGCACTGACCCCTGAGACACACCACTAGTCACTAGCTGCCATCCTGAAAAGGACTCCTTTATCCCCACTCTCTGCCTTCTGCCAGTCAGCCAATCCTCTATCCATGCCAGGATCTTACCCTAAATACCACAGGCATTTAACTTATTCAACAGTTTCCTATGCAGCACTTGTCAAAGGCCTTTTGGAAATTTAAAAGCACATAAACTGATTCTCCTTTATCTAATTTCCTTGTTACCTCCTCAAAGAGGTCTGACAGATTTATCAGACATGACCTCCCCTTGAAGAAGCTATACTGACTCAGTTCTATTTTATCATGCACTTCCAACTACTCTGTGTCTTCATCTTTAATAATGAAGTCTAAAACCTTGCCAATCACCGGTCAGGCTAACCAGCCTGTAATTTCCTGTCAGCTGCCTTCCTCCCTTCTTGAACAGCAGTGTTACGTTAGCCACTTTCCAGTCCTCTGGGACCTTCCCTGCCTCCAGTGATTCCTGAAAGATCACCATCAATGCCTCCAACAGTTTCCTCAGCTATCTCTTTTAGAACCCTGGGGTGTAGTCCACTCAGTCTAGGTGATTTATCTACCTTCAGATCTTTCAGTTTCCCCAGAACCACCTTCTTAGTGATGGTCGCTACACTCAACTGTGCCCCTTGATTCTCCTGAAGCTCTGGCATCCCATTGGTATCTTCCACCGTGAAGACTGTTGCAAAGTATTCAGTTTCTTTGTCATTGCTTTGTCTTCTATTATTACTTCTCCAATGGTTCAATTGCTATATTTGCCTCTTTCTTACCTTTTATATAATTGTAAAAAAACTCTTCCTATTTTGGAGTCATAGATGTTTACAGCATGGAAACAGGCCCTTCGGCTCAACTTGTCCATGCCACCTTTTTTAAAACCCCTAAATTAATCCCAATTGCTCGCATTTGGTCCATATTCCTCTATATTCTCTCACCCATTTAACTGTCTAAATACTTTTTAAATGATAAAATTGTACCCGCCTCTACTACTCCCTCTGGCAGATTGTTCCAGACACTCACCATCTTTTGTTTAAAAAAATTGCCCTTCTGGGCACTTCTATATTTCTCTCCTCTCATCTTAAACCTATTCCCTCTAGTTTTAGGCTCCCCTACCCCTTAGGAAAAGATATTCAATATCAAGCTAATCTCAATATTTTGTAGATCTCTACAAGATCAGCCCTCAGCTGCCCATACTCCAGAGAAAAAAAAAATCCCAGTCTATCCAACCTCTCCTTATAACTCAAACCATCAAGTCCCAGTAGCACTCATTCTAGTTTAATAATATCCTTTCTATAATAGGGTGACTAGAACTACATATAGTATTCCAAGTGTGACCTCACCAATGTCTTGAGCAATTTCAACAAGATATCCCAACTTCTGTATTCAATGTTCTGACCAATGAAACCAAGCATGCTAAATGCCTTCCACATCATTCTGTCCACCTGTGACTCCACTTTCAAGGAGCTATGAACACGTACTCTTAAATCACTCTGTTCTGTAACCCTACCCATTGAATCAGGGCAGGACTTACTCAGTTAATCTACCAAAATGCATCACCTCGCATTTGTCTAAATTAAACTCCATCTGCCGTTCGTCAGCCCACTGGCCCAATTGATCAAGACCCCTTTGCAATCGGAGATAACTATGCCACCAATCTTACTGTCATCTGTGAACTTACTAACCACGCCTCCTATATGCTCATCCAAATCATTAACATAAATGACAAATGACAGTGAACCCAGCAATGATCCCTGAGGCACACCTCCAATTTGAAAAATAACCCTCTACAACCACCCTCGGGCTTCTGTCATGAAGCTAATTTTGTATCCATTTAGATATCTCACCCTGGACTTAATCTTGTGCAACAACCTACCATGTGGCACCTTGTCAAAGGCCTTGCTAAAGTCGATGAAGACAATATCAATTGCACTGCCCTCATCTACCTTCTTGGTTACCCCTTTAAAAAAACTCAATCCAATTTGCGAGACATGATTTTCCATTCACAAAGCCATGCTGACTGTCCCTAATCTGTTCTTGCTTCTCTAAATGCCTGTAGACCACGTCTCAAAATACCGTCCAACAACTTACCCACTACAGATATGAGGATCACTGGCCTATAGTTTCCAAGCTTTCCCCTGTAGTCCTTTTTAAAACAAAGGCCATTCTCTAATCTTCAGGCACCTCACCTGTGATTCAAATATCTCGGCTAGGGGACTCAATTTTTGCTGTGGCTTCCCACAATGTCGTGAAATACACTTCATCAGGTCCCGGGGATTTATCTATCTTGATGCGCTTTAAGGCTTCCAGCACATCTTTCTCTGTAATACGTACACTCTTCAAGACATCACTATTTATTTCCCCAAGTTCCCTAAAACCCATGCTTTACTCAACAGTAAATACTGATGAGAAATATTCATTTAGTATCTCACCATCCCCTGTGGATCTGTACATAGATGGCATTGTTGATCCTTAAGAGGCCCTACTCTCTCTCGTTACTCTTTTGCCCTTTATGGACTCTCCTTTGCCTTATCTACCAAAACAATCTCATATTCTCTTTTTGCTTTCTTGCTTTCTCTCAATTCTACTCCTACACCCACTATACTCAATGGATTTACTCAATCCCAGCTGCCTATGTCATGTGCCTCTATTTTTCTTGACCAGGGCTTCAATACCCCGAGTCATCCAGGGTTCCCTACTTCTGCCAGCCTTGCCCTTCACTTTTCAATCTTCTTTTATACTACCAGCTAGCTTACATTCGTATTTCATCTTGACCACATCCCTCCCCCCTTTATTGCTTTTTCAGTTGTACTGTCCAGTAGGAAAGAACTCAAACAGGGAGTTAGAAGGGCAAAAAGGGGTCATGAAATGCCCTTGGCAGGCAGGATTAAGGAGAATCCTAAGGCATTTTATTCATACGTTATGAACAAAAGGGTTAAAAAAAATGGACCTCTCAGGGACAAAGGAAGGGAATTATGCTTAGAGCCCAAGGAAGTAGGGGAAATCCTAAATGAATACTTTGCATCAGTATCACAAAGAAGAGGGACACATTGACTGTGAGTGTCTCAGAGGGAAGTGTTGACCCACTACAAAAAATTCCATTACAAGGGAGGAAGTGTTAAGTTTTTTAGGGAACATTAAGACGGACAAACCTCCAGGGCCTGATGGCATCTATCTTAGACTACTCAGGGAGACAAGAGGTGAAATTGCTGGGCCTCTGACAGAAATCTTCGTCTCTTCATTGGATACAGGTGAGGTCCCAGAGAATTGGAGGATAGCGAATGTGGTACTGTTATTTAAGGGTAGCAAGGATAACCCAGGTAATTATAGGCCAGTGAGCTTGATATTCATGATAGGGAAATTGTTAGAGAGGATTCTTAGAGATAGGATATATGCACATTTAGAACAGAATAATCTCATTAATGATAGCCAGCACAGTTTTGCAAGAGGGAGGCCACACCTCTCAAATTTGGTGGAGTTTTTTGAGGAGGTCACAAAAACAGTTGACGAGGGAAGGACCGTAGATGTCATCTATATGTATTTTAGTAAAGCGTTTGACAAAGTCCCTCCTGGCAGGTTGGTGCAAAAGGTTAAATCTCATGGGATAAAAGGAGAGGTGGCTAGATAGGTGGAGAACTGGTTTGGCCACAGAAGACAGAAGGTAGCAGTGGAAGGATCTTTTTCCAGCTGGAGGTCTGTGACTAGTGGTGTTCCACAGGGCTATGTGCTAGAACCTCTGCTATTTGTGATATATATAAATGATTTGCAAGATGATGTAACTGGTTTGATCAATAAGTTTGCGGACGACACAAAGACAGCTGGATTTGAGGATAGCAATGAACATTGTCAGAGAGTACAGAAGGGTATAGATAGGCTGGAAATTGGGCTGAGAAATGGCAGATGGAATTTAATCCAGATAAATGCAAAGTGATTCATTTTGGCAGAACTAATGTAGTGGGAGCTATACAACAAATGGCAGAACCATCAAGAGTATAAACATGCAGAGGGGTTTGGGTGTGCAAGTCCACAGATCCTTGAAGATGGCATCACATGTGGAGAAGGTGGTGAAAAAGGCACTTGGCATGCTTGCCTTTATTGGACGGGGCACAGAGTATAAAAATTGATGTTCTAGTGTTACAGCTGTATAGAACATCGATTAAGCCTCATTTGGAGTACTGCATCCAGTTCTGGTCGCCACACTACAGAAAGACGTGGAGGCTTTGGAGAGAGTACAGAAAAGGTTTACCAGCATGTTGCTTGGTATGGAGGGTCTTAGCTATGAGGAGAGATTGTGTAAATGGGGTTGTTCTCCCTGGAAAGACAGAATGAGGGGGGGGACCTAATAGAGGTGTATAAAATCATGAAGGGCATACATAGGGTGAACAGTGGGATGCTTTTTCCCAGATTGGAGGTGATGAACACAAGGGGTCACAGGTTCAAGGTGAGGAGGGGGTGGGGGCAGACACACTGGGATTTTACACAGAGGGTGGAGGAGGCCTGGAATACACTGCCAAGCAGGGTGGTGGAGGCAGACAGATTTATCTGGATGGCCACACGAACAGACAGGGAATGGAGGGATACAAACGAAGGGTCTAGTTGGACCAATGAGAAGCGCAGGCTTGGAGGGCCAAAAGGCCTGTTTCCTGTGCTGTTTTTTTTTGTCCTTTGCTGGCTTTTAAAGGCTTCCCAATAATTTTGTATCCTTTTTCTTTTACGCTAATGTTTGACTTCCTTCATCAGCCATGGATGCCTCGTCCTCCTCTTAGCATGTTTCCTCCTCCTTAGGATGAATTTCTGTTGTGTTTCCTAAATAACCTTCAGAAACTCCTGCCATTGCTGTTCTGTCTCCCCTGCTAGATTCAGGATAACTTCATAATTTCTTCCGGATGGTAAAGTGAGAATTCATACTGTCTCAGCATGACATCATGCTCTGTGATCTGAAATAATCCCTTTACGTGATGCTTGCAAACCAACCTCACTAATCTTGTTCAGACAACCTATTGAACAAAGCTTCATAACAATTACTTAAATCAACAGGGACTAAATATGCAAAAAACAACTATGATTGAAATAATTTAACCCACACTATTAGACTTTGTCTAATGACAAAATAATCGCGTTTTCCCCACTTCAGTGTCAACCTCGGCTCAGCAGCCATACTTGGCTTCTTCGATGGGTTCAGACATTTGAATACAAAATTCATGCTGACACTTCGGTGCAATTTTCAAACTGTGCTGTACAGTCAACCTCAACGCGTGTCCCCTCTTTTGAGTGAAATGTTAAACTCAAATGAAATAAATGATCCAAGGCACTTGTCAAAAAATATATCAGGAAGCTCTCCCAATTTTTGGGTTAAAATGTATCTCTTAACCAACACCACTAAATTATCTAATCATTATGCTCAATTGTTGGTGGGGCCTAGTGGAGAGCAATTTGGCTACTGTCTACGTCTACATCGTAACTGGGACTACAGTGCAAGTGCCGCATTGTTTTATGTACTTTGGTAAATACTGAGGACATGAAAGATACTACATAAATCACAAGTGGCTTACTACTGGGTCATTTTGTTTCATCTAAACAAAATAGCGTCTGTCTAAATAAGGAAGGAACATCCAACATTGGAAATATTTGGTCAACGTTCGTGGGAGTCAACAAACAGAATAATATTTATCCAATTCATCATAACTGGAAAAGAATTACAGATTTTTAAAAACAGAATAAAGTGATGAACACCAACATGCAAAATAAAACAGCATAATAAAATCAAATAACAACATGAAAGAGGCACAAGAAATATGTGAATAGCAGAATTGGAGGGATAGTAAAGATACATCTGGAATACTCACGTGCCCCTCAAAACCCCCAACTCGCGTGCCCCTCAGGGAGATTAACACATCCCTCCCACGTTGCCACCATCTGGTGCTACAAAAGAAATGAGAACTAAAGGCCTGAAGTTATTAAACTCAATCTATGGTTCAACAGAAAAATACTATTCCTCAAACTTAGTGAGCTCCATTTAAAAAGTGGAAGGGGTGAGGAAGAATTCCAGGCAAAAGAAAACGCTTGTATTTGTTACAATGGGGAGATCCCTTGCATTGCACAAGCGTAGTTTGAAAAATGAAAGAAAGGGGATCTACAGAAAGTATAGGTCAGCAGCAGATAATTGCAGGAAAAAGTGGTGCCATGAATGCACTTGATGAAGACTGAGAATCAACTATTTCCAAGTAAATCAAATACTGGATGACCTAAAAGTTACAATATTTCTCAGTTTGGTAGGACATGAAGTTTTTATGTTACTGCAAAATCTAGTCCATCCAGCAAAGCTTGGCATTAAAACATATTGTTGAACTGACAAATGTTTTCAAAAAGAATTCCTCACCAAAACATTATTGCAGAAAGGTTTAGGTTCCACCACCAAAGCCAGAAGGAAGACAAAGCATTTCATAGCTTGTGGCAACCTTACAAAGGCTAGCTAAAAAAGATGCAAATTTGGTATGATGCTTGATGAAATTCTTCACAATAGATCGTTATGTTAAGACTGAAATGAAGCTACCCAGCGCAGGTTGCCCACTTAAAGTACATTGATTCTTAAATCAGTAGTAGAAATTGTCAATGGAACTGATTGCAAAAGAGACTTCACAGATAGGAATTGGTGGGAAAGGTCCACAAAATGGAGAGCATTACAAAAAAAATTCTACAAAGTTACAAGCACATCACCAAATTGTGCAAGTTGAACACTCAGCCAGACAAATTTGAGTAGGGAAAACAAGAGCATGAATTGAGGCAAAAAGCACCCATTACCAAAGCATGCTGGGCACAGCAAACTTCATCTACACAAAAGATGTGCAAGAAAAAGAACATGTCAAAGGTTCCAAGAATAATCTAAGATGACTGCTGAAGATGAAGACATCTTAGAAGATAATGTGCCAAGGCAAGTTCACGAGCTGAAGCTACGCATTTTTTTGGACAGGGTGATTCACATTTTTGGCTATTCCCAAGACTCAATGGTAAATTAGTGAAAATGGAAATTGATATTGGGCGTGATATCATTGATATCTGAGACAATTTATAATCAGAAGCTAAAACATCTGCCATTGAAACCATCAAATGTTTTATGGATGCACACAGAAGAGGTCATGCCACTAAAGGATACATTAGGGTAAAAGTGAATGGACAAAATGCTGAGTTGTGTCTCTGCAGTGTATTTGGGAAATTTCCTGTTTTAATTAGTACAGCACGATAGGGAAAAATTATCCTCATCTGGTCAATGAGAAGACAACAGTTCCTGAAAAAGTACAAATGTGCGTTTGAAATTTCACTGGGCTCAGATGACAGAAGTTGAAGCCCAACCTCAACGTTAAACCAACAGAACACCAAAATGTCACAAAGCCAGAATAGTACCATATGCCTTCCAACCGAAGATTGAAAAACTGAAAAGACAAATCTAAACAGGAGTCATTGAACCAATTACTACAAATGATGGGCTATATCAATGGTGCCTGTACTAAAACGTGATGGCTTAAGTAAGGACATTAGGTATTTCAATCTAAGAACAAAGTTTGACCTTTTGGTACCACCTGATAATTCAGAGATTGTCAACCATGACCACCTATGGAAAGAGAACTCAGATTTCCAGAAACCAAGAAAAGATTACAGGTCATTCAGATTTGAATGTCACCACAGTATGCATGCACTGATTATAGAAACATTTTCCATCAAAATGTTTTGCAAAACTAAGAGGTACATCACTCTGCTTTGGCTGGGCTTACTGGATTCTTTAAGCAAATTAATACAGAAAAATGAGGCAAGGCTGACTGACTGTTCTCCCAATAATTTTTAGTAAACTAATTTAAAATGAGAAGATTAAATGCCTCCATGGAGGGGTAACTGCTCCCTGTATGATTTTCCTGTATGTACTGCATCAAGGAAATATGATAATAAAATAAGCCTGTGAATGTGAACCTCAAGATCTCCACTAATACATGCATTTCAGCATCTTTGCATGAAACATCCATCCCATTTTTTGATTTTTCCTCCAAACATGCATAATTGTCAGCATTTAACTGCAACTGCTAGCCATCTACCCAATCTACTATACTTAGTCTTTTATGTTTTCTTAATCTACTTTTGTGTCAGATTTCAATATCACATTCCCAGTGATCAGAGGACAAAAATTTACCCAGAAGTGACCCCTTCTAATTACATAGCAAATGTCTACTAACTGGAGTAGCATCAATTAACAAACTTTTTTCATATCCTTCAACTAACTTTCAAACCATTCTATTACATCTTCTCTTATACCACATTTCTGAATTCCTAAAATAAACCTCCTGAGGTCTTAGGCCTGCTGCAGAGCATTAAAGAATTGCCATTGATCTACCACCAAACTTGTAGGTTTTCCCCAAGACCCCTGAACTTTATAGAATATATTGTTCAGAAATTAACTGACAACACCATGATTCTGGTGAATATCATGATAGCACATCATAAATTAATACCTAGATTAAAACTAGAACTATAGTATTAAAAATAATGACTTCCATACCATAATGAATGACAAAAGACTTTAGTTAATATTAAGCTTTCAATTCTGTGTTTTTAAGAGGTACCGAATGGAAAAAAACTTGAAAACATGCTCAAACATTTTACAATGAAAACTCTCAATTCAAATTAGGTTTATGTATTTATTTTATTAGAATTACTGATGTAGCTTTTAGCACTTTCTAATATTAGTGGCAAAAATTTAAATTACTGGAATCACTACAATGAAATCGAATAACCAATACCTATATTACTCAAAGTGGACTGCATGCAACTCACATCTATAAGCAATTCTTCATATAAGAGAATAATGGTGGACAACACCCTTCAGTGCAAACAAGGCACAAATACAAAAACAAGGTTTCTCTCCACTACCTGCCACCAGCCACTGATAAGTAAATAAAAGTGTGCTCTCACATCCTGTTCCAATTGTAGTCAAAATTCGGCACTTTGTAAGATGCTGAATGGCTACCAATCTATTTGGCTTAAAAATCAGGACACAGCTCATTCATCAATGAAAGGTTTGCTCTGTCACACCACAGGAAGGAAGAAACCATTTGCAGTTCAAGCAGGGAGAGCTATAGTAGCTGAGACTTTACTATATGACTTGAATTTATTTAACCTTTTTATTAGTCATTTCTTGTTTGCTATTAGCCAATGCTTCTTCTGCCTCCTTCAGGATGTTCCAAATTCCCTTTTACTACTATATAAAAACCAAAATTAGTTGTATAGTTATGCCATTATTAAACTGAAATTTTTAAATAACCAAAACTTAAAGCAAATGGATTACAATTATTTCACCATGCAAACTAGTGTTTAAACCTGTACTACAGCAGTTTATATTTATCAATTGTATATTGCTTTCTCTTTTATTTCTCAGACTGAAATGAGCAAATTAGAATTGTAGAAAATAAGATATCTATGGAAATCATTCTAAAAGCAAGCAAAATTAAATTTGAGGCAATTAAGCAGCATCTGAACATTTGATGAACTATAAAAAGCAAACTTGTTTAAAGAAAACACCGGTCCTGACATTTTAAAAACAGTATTCCACTAGTCTTTTGCTAAAGTTACAGCAAGGAATAGTGTGCTTTAGAGGTGCTATTTACTAAACAATTTTATTTTACCAGTTGGGTTGCAAGACTGCTCTGATGCACTTTGTGTTTCAATATTGAAGAAACATACTACTTATCAAGCCACACATAGGTATGTGATGTGGTATTTACTCCAAAACATTGTTAAATAAAAATATTTATGTATATGAACCATAATACTGTGCTATTACTTTTAAAATGAACTGGTTGTATTCTTATTTACACAAGGGTGTTTGACTGCTCTTCTGATATAGTTGAAGGCAGTTGGCATAGCAGGAGCAAGCTGCAATGGATCTTTGTCTTGTTGTTTAGCCTAAAATCCATTCTTTCATGAATATTACTATAGCCAGAGCTTGGCCTTGGAGTGTGCACATACATAAGTCTTGTCAGAGTACTGCAGCACAATGACAGAGGTTGGAGTGATATTGGCTGTGAAATGGTTATATCAATGCCAGTACATTGTGTAACCCCAGTTTTCATTCACACAGGGTCTATGGCAGATCTACTGGGAAGGATCATGGGTTGCATGGTGATGAATTTCTCCACCAGCTATATTTGGAGGAGGATGCTCCTGAATCCATGCTCTCCGCCCAGTCGCAAAATACTCTGAGCGCAAATATATGACCACATCATCCCTCATCTGGATGAAGGACAGCATGCCAGAGGATCATAGGCACCATAATAGTGACCATCTTCAAAAAAAAAAAGAGGGAAGGCCCAACTTTGAGCAGGGCTGTGGCAGTGACCTTCCTTGCAGCAGAAGCTGAGATATCCATTAACAGTTGCCAATCATCTCTGCGTAGCTGAAGAGCTCCTACTACAGTCGCAATACAGACTCCATTCATCAAAAGGCACAATGAACACTGCAAGACAAGTCCAACAAAAACGCAGAGAGCAACAGCAACCTTTATTCATGGCCTCTTTTGATCTTTCATAGGCCTTTGAATACTAAGTGAGGGAAATGGTGGAGCATCCTCAAATTTTGGTCTTAAAATTGCATTTATCATCAAGGCCCTGGGTCACATCCATACTGATGTGGCTATATAAATGATAGCAATGCCATTACTGACAATAAAGTATAGTTCAACAAGAAAGGGTGCATTCCCCTGACATACACAACTGCTCACATGCTCTCCACACTCTCTCCATGTTGACAGACTAGCACAGAATGCAACAAGCTACTACTTTGCACTAACAATCAGAATTCAGTTCCCAACTTGACCATTAGCTGTTGTTACAATTTTGTAGAGAAATAACTGGATGAAAGGATGACAACAAGATTTCAGGTCTTAAGGAATTCACCAAGAGGACAGATCAAAAGCACCATTGACTAAACATTATTTTGGAAGGCAACTTATAATCTACAGAACAGAACTTTTAAGGGCTGAGAAAATAAACCATTGGGCATACTTCACACTGTTCTTTAAGTGGACATTCAATTCTTGTAAATGAGCCCAAGTGCTTCCTAGCTTCCCAGGGTTTACTTTTGCTCTTTTCCTTTCTCAACCTGGTTAGGATCCAGAACAGTCATGCATGCTGAGAGTTCATGGGCTTCTTCTCTCTAGTGTAAGCTAGGCGAATCTTGCAGCTTTGTCTTAGCTCCTCACCTGTTGGTCTTTTCAACGTGAGCACAACCTTCCATTGCGGTGTAATGAGCCATACAGACTTTGGCCTCTAAATGCTCTCCCCCTCACCTGAACCACAGCAGACTAAACTGTCTGGATATACACTGATATTTTAGGAAAGCCTGTGTTAAATTGCTATATCATTCACAAAGAGATAATTGCAATGTGAAAAAACTGAGGTGCCACATTTTACTGTTGTATTGCCATCATGTGTCAAATAGCAACGTATCAGTCTATCTACCAGCCATGTGGCGAGCAGCAAGAAATTATTCAATGAAGCTTCTGCATCTTGAATTTAAAGTACGATTATTTCAAACTTATAGAAACACCTTCACTCAATGACAAGCATATCCGCAACCTTCCTGTCACATACACACAACGCAGCATCTCGCTCTCGTTCTCATTCTCACCTGTCTAACCTTGGCCTGCTGCAAAGCTCTAGCGAAGCCCAACTCAAACTGGAGAAACAGCACCTTATCTTCCAATTAGGGACAATGCAACCCTCAAAACTCAATATTGAGTTCAACAACTTTAGACCATGACTTTTCACCTCCATCTTAACCATTTTTATATAACCCTAACATTTTGTCTACAAGCAAGAATGCTCCTTCCTCCTGCAAGCCATCTGCCACTTTAGATTTTAACTACATCTTTGTTGCAATCTCTCCTAGCTGCCACTAATCACTGATGTCTACTATGTTTAAACTGTTCCACCATCTTATACTATATATAATACAACACATTTCTCCCTCTCTTCAACTCTGAACAGTCAATGATTTGAAATATTAACTTTTGTTTCTCTACTGATGCTGTCAGGCCTGCCGAGTTTTTCCATAATTTTGTTCTTATTTCATATTCCAGTATCCATAGTAATTTGCTTTTATTATCAATAGTTTTCTGGGACTAGTTTTTTGGAGACACTCAGTCTAACTACTGTTAGCAGCACAAGTACTTCTTCCATGTCTCCAAATATAAACATCTTGCATCTTCTTTAAAGAAAGACAGTCAGGTTTCCATTAATTTCCAACAGTCAAACCACACAGCTTGCTGTCAGGCAGACTTAAGAACAGGTCACACCACTTCCTTCATTTTAAAGATTGTCTCAAAAAATCATGACCGTACAAAGTTCATAACTATAACATTGTTACTCGGAAGCAATTTGATTCGTTCCTCATCACATCAAGAAACAGCTAAATACAGGAAGGCTAGGGGCCTCAATTACCTCCTGGCTGCCATGTTGAAGAATGGTGCTCCAGGACTAACCATGCATCAAACTATGTTACTCCTCCAAGCTATAAAACTGATACCTCCCTGAAAATTCAGAAAATTGTCTACTAATTCCTGTCCGCAAAAAGCAGGACAAATCCAAACTAAGCAATTACCAGACCATCTTCTCATTTATCAGTAAAGTGATGGAAAGCATTATTAACAGTGATGCCAAGAGGCACTAATGCACCAATACCTGTTCGCTAATGCTCAATTTAGGCAGTTCCTTAATCGTGTGATTTCAGAATTCAATGCTGCATGGCCCAACTTGCCTACAAGACTTCAATTCTAGAGATCAGACTCATTAGCTTTGACATCAGAGCAGCATGTAACCAAGTCTGGCACTGAAGTCAATTAGAAGTAACTGGCTGAAGTAATATCTTGTAATTGATGCAGGCTAACCATTTTAGCTCAAGGACAAGCTGCAGGAGTTACCCAGGGCAATGTCCCAAGCCCAATTTAGCTTCAGCAATGGCCATCACTCGATCTTAAGGACAAAGTGGAGCTGTGTGCTGGTGTGTATGCAGTATTCAATTCTATTTACAATTCCTCAGATAATGAAACACTCCAGTTTCACATGCAGCAAGACCCTAAACAGCCATTCAACCCTTGGTTCATAATTGGCAAGTAGCTATTCTGCCAGAAAAATGTAAGGTAATAACCATCCCCAACAAAAGTCAAACTACTTACTCTTGACAATCAATGATATCACCGTTGTTAAATCTCCCGCCATCAACATCCTCAGGGTCATTAATAACCAGAAAAATCAGTTAGACTAGCTATATTGATGCCATGGCTACTGAAGCAGGTTACAGACTAAGTACTCAATGGCAAGTATCAAACCACTATAGGTTCAAAGAAGTGAAATCAGAAGGACCAACAGACATTGACCTAGCAGAAATGACAATGGCAAACCCATTCCTGTCAGACCTACAAAATCATCCTAACCAATATCCGGGGCTTGTGCCAAAATTGAGAGAGCTATCACACAGCCTAGTTCAGCAGTAACCCTATACATTCCTTCTCACCAAATCAAAATTACAATGTTCCATGCACCACTATCACCACATCCTGGATGTGTCCTGTCACACCACCAGGACACATACATCAGAACTGGTAGAACAGTGGTAAAAATCAGGAGGATTTGACCTGGGAGTCCTCTACATGGACTCCTGACCCAAAGAAGCTTCACAGCATACTGTGAAAAGTGAACTGTTGATTACCACCTGCTAATTACCAACTATCTCCCTTGCCAGTCCTCGTTAAGTGATAAATCATGTTGAATACTAATTGGAAGAAGCACTCAGGGTGGCAAGGGCATAGAACATAGTTTCAGTGGGTAACTTCAATATCTTTACCAAGTGTGACTTGATATCACCAGTATTGATGGTATGATCGAGTCCAGAGGGACATACCTGCGAGATTGGGTCTATGTTAGGTTGAGGGAAACAACAGGGAAAAAAAGCTACTTGACCTCGTCTTCATCAATCTGTCAATCACTTCTGTCCACGTCAGCACAGGCAAGTAGTCACCACACAGTCCTTCTGGAGATGAAATTCCGTCTTCACATTAAGAATATCATTTTGCATGATACTAAATAAAAGAGATTTCAAACAGATCTAGCAAGTCAAAACTCATCGCTCATGAGACGCTGTCGGCCATCAGCAGAATTGTATTCAACCACAATCGATAACTTCTTAGCTGTCATATCTCCACTCTAGCATTATTACCGAGCCAGGGGATCAACCTTAGTTCAGTGAAGAGTGGAGGAGTACTTACCAAGATCAACATCAGATGTACTTAAAAATGAGGTGCCAACCTTGTGAAGCTTCAACAAAGGACTACTCAAATATCAAACAGCAGAAGCAACGTGTGAGTAACAGAGTTGTGATCCCACAAGCAATGAATCAGATCTAAGTGCTGCAGTTGTGAATCTTGGTGGTCATTTAAACAATTCACCCTAGGGGGAAGCTCTATAACTATCTCAATCCTCCATGATGGAAAGTTCAGCACATCAATGCAAAAGTTACGACTGAAGCGTTAAGTGCCGAGTAGATAATTCATCTCACCCTTCATTGAAGTCCCCAGCATCAGAGATACCAGTTTTCAAACAATTCAATTCACTCCATTTAATATCAAGAAACAACTCAAAGTACTGGATTCTGCAAAGACCATGAGCCCTGAAAATCATTCCAGCTATAGCACCTTGTGCTTCAGAATGAGCCATGTCCCTAGACAAGCTGTGCCAAGAAAACTACATACTGGCACCTAACCAGCAATGTGGAAAATTCCTAGGAAATGTCCTATCCACAAAAAGCAGGATAAATCCAACTCAATTACTACCCGACAAATCTACTCGTAATCATCAAAGTGATGGACAGGGTTATCAATAGTGCTATCAAGTTACATTTTCACAGCAATAACCTGCTCAATGGTCAATTTAGGTTCTGTAAGGATGAGTGGCATTACAGCCATGGTTCAGACATGGACAAATGAACTGAACTCAGGAGGTGAGGTGAAAGTGACTGCCCTTAGCATCAAGGAGCTGTAGCAAAGTTAAAGTCAATGCAAAACAGGAGGAAGACTTTCCACTGGCTCGAATCATACTTAGCACAAAAGAAGATAATTATTGGAAGTCAAAGATTACAGCCTCTGGGCATCACTGCAAGAGTTCCTCAGGACAGTGACTTAGGCCCAACCATCTTCAACAGCTTCAATGACCTTCCTTTCACTCATTAAATCAGAACTGGAGATGCCTGCTGATAACTACATAATAATCAGCACCATTTATGATTCCCCAGATATCAAAGTGGTCCATGTTCACATGTAGCAAGACCTGGACAGCATTCAGGCTCAGGCTGTTAAGGAGCAAGTAACATTACACCATACAATTATAATTTCTACTGCAAGTAACTCAAAATCTGTCCAGCTACAAAATACAAGTCAGGATCATTATGGAATACACAGTGACAACTTAATGAGTGCAACTCCAGCAATATTCAGGAAATTCAACACTATTCTGGCACCTTGTCCACCACTTTACATCAATACAGTATGTACCATTCTACAAAATTTTCTATGCAACAGACCAGGCCTCCTTTGGAATCACTTTTCAAGCTTGCAACCTCTGCCATCTAGAAGAACAGCAGATGCATGGGTACAACATTAGTTGCCCTCCAAGTCAGACATCATCCTAGCTTGGAACTGCACTGCTATTCCTCATAGTCGCTGAGTCAAAATCTGGAACTCTCTTCCTAACAGAAGCTTGGCTATATCTTCACCACATACACCATAGCAGTTCACTGTCATCTTCTCAAATGCAATTTGGAATGGGTTATAAACGCCAAAGTTGCTCACATCCCACGAATGAATAAAAAATGTTACACATTTAAACGGTTGCATGATTACTTTAACAGCCAGATGCATGATTTGACGGTGATGGTGTTAGAGCGTTTCAAGATTTCTGCTTTTAGTTTCAATGCAGTGCAGAAAACATCATCTCTTTCGGTAAACCTGTGTGTTACTTTGAACGTGTGTGCAAACTATGTCTTCTCCTTTTTTGTTTAAAATCCACAATCCCTAATATAGTTAGACAATACAAAAGTGACTCACCTTCCAGTTCAACGAAGTTTCTATGCCATCTACATACCACAAGTCAGGAGTCTATTGAAATACTATCCCTCTCTTGATAAGCTGAAGTTCAAAACCATGCAGGCCAAAGTGATACAATAGACTTACCTTTAAAGCACCGGTAAACATACTTCCACTTCAACACTATTACGTTGTGACTGCAGTCACAGCAGCTTTGACAGCGTCTCCCAAACCAGCAAACTCTACATATAATAGGACAAGGGATGCAGATGCACGAGAACACCATTACCTTCAAATTCCCCTCCCAGTCACACACCAATAAGACTTAGATCTATTTTACCATTCCTTCACTATCAATAAAAATCCTGGACCACCTTATCTGATGAAGGTGGCTACACGAGGCAACAAATCATGGGCAATAAATTTAGGCTTTTCCACCTCTGTATCAACTGACCCCATCACTGTATCTCAGCTTATTTGTCACCGAAAGCTTCATTCATGCCTTTGTTAGATTTAGATTTAGGCTAGGGTTAGCCCATATCTTGCAGCTAGTTTCTGGCACCCAATCCCAATGTACACAAAGTCTGACAATGGTTCAACTTAAAAGCTTCAGCGTCATTTTTAAATTTCTCCACTGTCTCTCTCTTTTCTATTTATAACCTCATCCTACAAGTGTTCAAAATATTCGTTCTCTTCCAAAGCTGGCCTCTTGCACATTCGCTTTTAGTTGACTTGCCCTTACACTTTGGGTTTTCATCCCTGATCATCTCTACCTCTCTTCACCTGTGACATTCCCAGAACTCTAAGTATGTTCTTCTGTGGTTTGGTGTCAATGTTTTTATTGATATCACTCAAAGATTTTTGGACATTTTGCAAAATTACATTTTGATTCAAAGTGCTTTATAACTGCAAGCTGTTGGCCACTGCAGCATTACCCACATCCCAAAAATGGGGATAAAGCCTATACATTAGCAAGATCAAACATGAGCAGCTGCTTCAGTATTACCAATAATGCTCTAAAACAGAGAAATTCACTGATTTTTAACACAATGCATGGAAGCAATACTAATTGTAAATGCATTACAAGTATTCAGTTAAATAAAATACACATTTCAGCATCATTGCTCTCTTGAGAAAAAAGTAATCTTAAAAAAAGATGCAAGTTGGCCTTTTTGCTATGTTAAACAGAAATCTGATCCATTTAAAACATTGTTGCCTTTAAAAAAAGCTTTACTAAGACTATTGTACGAGTCTTCAAAACTCAATTCTCTCAAACTTCATAATTATGTGCATTAACTCTTTGTTCAGTCCAAAGTTTCAGCTGTCCAGAATAGCTAGCTACTCCTTACAGTTTAACTCAGTTTTATGCAGACCCTACAGCTCAGAATATAAATAGCTTTTAAGTGATTTGTAAAGTTAAGTCAAAATCTTAACAGATTTAAAGTAGATGTTGCTTCTTTAGCTCAACATCAATTGTTTGAGTACAATTTAAAGTTTATATTTAATTCATGGAACTTAATATAGACACAGCAAGAATTTGAAAAACTGATTTCTGGGCTGCTTCTATTCTGCAATTTCAAAACAGTAACAAGCAATAATGGACAGGTATTAATTAATTAGATTTTATGGTGAGTGGCAAATAAACAGTACTTGACACCAGTCTCAAAGTACAGTAGACTGCCCAATGATGCACAGAGCTTTATAGTGCTGCATGTTCCTTTCCCAAAAGGCAGCATAAATTGGCACAAAATCAATTGGTAAATTTGCAGTTGATACAAAATTTGGGGGAGTAGCAGATAGTAAGCACGATTGTCAAAGGATACAGCAGGATGTAAATCGGCTGGAGCACTCGGCTATAAGATAGCAGGTGGGATTAAATCCAGATAAATATGAGGTGATACGATTTGGAAGATGTACTATAGAAGGAAAATATACAGTAAACAGTAGAGACCTTAGAAATATTAGCCTACAAAGGAAAAAGGAGTGCAGATCCACAGTTCCCTGAAGGTGATAACTCAGGTGATAAGGTGCATATAGCATGCTGGCCACTTTTGGTCAGGAATTGGAAAATCATTTTGCAGCTATATAAGACTTTGGAGTAGCGTTGCAAATCTGATCTCAACACTACTGGAATGACATTGATGCATTGAAAAGGGTGCCTAAGAGATTTACCAGGATATTGCCTGTTTGGAGAGTATGGACTATGGAGAAAGATTGAAAAAACTTGAATTGTTTTCATTGGAGCAGAGGGTGGGGGGGATCTGATAGAGATTATGACAGGCTTGGATGGAGTGGATAGTCAAGGGTCTTTTTCCCAGGATCGAAGGCTCAATTACTCAGGGACAAAGACTGAAAGTAAGAGGGGCAAGTTTTTCACAGGTGGTGAATGCCTGGAACCCGCTGCCGGAGGTGATGGTGGAAGCAGATTCTATAGCAACATTCAAGAAGCATCTGAATAGGAAGGGAATAGAGTGGAATGGACCATGTAGAGACAAGAAAATTAGATTAACACACAGACCTGGTGGGCTGAAGGACCTGCTCCTGGGCTGTACCATTTTTTGTATCAAGGGATCACCAGGTTTGCAATAGCAATAATGTCAATAGGTAGCTAATCATATTGAAGTATTTTTACAGACAGCAAACCTGGAAGTTAAATTACTTTCTCCTTTACTTTTAAAGTAAATTTTCAGATAGCAAAATAATTATATTTGGATTAAGGGAGAAATTAAAATATAAAATAAACAAACAATAATTTAAGTTATGAAATTTAACATTCATAAATTTGATATAATATAAAAATCAGCACTTCAGGGCCAATAAAGGTGTTCAACAGTAACTAAATTAGTGTTAAAAACCTAATTACACTTTATTCAAATAAAGTGTAACTTATTCCAAGAGTTTTTACAGCAAAAATAATGTAAAGGAGGTGGTTTCATCAAGTCATTAATTGCTTCAAAATTACACTGGGGAAGCAGAGAGAGAGGGAGGAACAAGAGGTGGCACAGCCTTGACAGTACACCTTCTGGAGCAACGTGTGGGCACCTGATGTTGTCAGGTTTGGTAATAATGACAAGGGAGGGCGATGGCCTAGTGGTGTTGTTGCTAAACTATTAATCCTGAAACTCAGCTAATGTTCTGGGGACCAGATTTCCAAACCCACCAAGGCAGATGATAAAATTTGAATTCATTAAAAAAAAATTTGGAATTAAGAATTTACTGATGAGCATGAAATCATTGTCAATTATCAGAAAAACCCACCTGGTTCACTAATATCCTTTAACGGAAGAAATCTGCCATCTTTACCTGGTCTGGCCTATGTGTGGTCCAGAACCACAGCAAAGTGGCTGACTTTCAACTGCCTTCCAAGGGAAACTAGGGAAGGGCAATAAATATTGGCCAACTAGCAACACCTATGTCCCATGGATGGACAGAAAAAAATGCTGACAGTTGTGTCATCATTACTACTGCAAAGTTCAGGCTGATACATCTGTAGAACTATCTTTTTCTATCATTTAACATTATGCATCAACTTTTCTCTTCAAGCTACTTGGAATTTCAAACATGGTCTCCCATTATTTTTTTTAAAAGCATAATGTACTTCCAGGAAAAATTACAAGAATAACCATCTTTAATAAAAAGATCTTTATTTATAGAGCCATAGATTTTGTGTTTTACTTCTTAATTCTACTTGAAGCTGCAATATTTAACTTAATCTTCCAAAAAATCTGAGTTTAGCTTAGTAAACACTGGAAACAACATTCAAGAATTGGTCTCTTTCTAAAATTGGGAATGAAATTGAATGTATTTAAGAGGCGGCTGGATATAGCATTTGGGGCTAACAGGATTAAAGGTTACAGGGAGAAAATAGGGTTGAACTATTGAGTTGGATGATCAGGCATGATCACAACGGATGACAAGCAGGTTCAAAGGGCCGAATGGCCTCTTCCTCCTCCTATCTTCTATGTTTCTTTTCTATGTTTCTGAATGCAGAACTGTGTAACTGCAATCTATTTAGCAGCCATTAATGCAGTCATGCCTGGACATTCTGGAATTGACATAGTACCCTAAGTTCTTAATTCAATTTTCACCAAACCACAATGTAAAGAACTCAGTGAACTTCAATCACCCCGAATATGATGTAATTCATACCAGTAGCAATGTCAACTTATATTCCTTGTAAATAAGACAGAATCTGGTCACGTGTCATTAGTTTCTGCATTCATTTTCACTTTGTTGCTCTCAATTTACCTTTTTGAATTGATTTTTGCAGAAGATTCATCATTGAAAACATTTATGACATATCAATTTTCAAATCTGTTGAAAGATTTTGTCAGGAAGATTTTGCCAAAAACATTCAGTACTCTAGAAATGCACATTTGCAGAAAATGCAGAACACACCAGCTATTGCTTACTCAAAACTACCGTTACATGCACTTCTCGACAGCTAACTTAAACTTAGCTTCTCTGACCCAACTATAAGGCTTGGTTCAGTTCAATCACCAAATTCAAGTGCACCTGTTCTCATTCCATGCAAGTTTCTTTGATATTAGCATGGCTGCCAGGCCAGCAAGAGAAAGTGAGGGGCAGGGGAGAAAAAACACAAAAATTATACAGTCACCATGTACTGCAGTTTGGCTAATGTACATTATGACCAATGATAAATTGTATAAATCACCTTCAGATCTGACTTCTGGATACAAGCTTTAAGGTAGTTTCATGACTGAAAATTAAACACTTTTGCAAAGCAGTTTATACTTTGCAGCAGCACTAAAATTACAGCATGGTCAAAACTCAAGCTGATTCGAGGAAGAAACTAGCAGTCCCTGGAGGAAGTGGGATCAATTCTCGATAACAAAGCATGCAACTCCAATGTTTCAGGAGATAGTTTTAAGTCATCTAAAGTTTATAGTTTCTTCATTGGTGTCACAAGTAGGCTTACAATAACACTGCAATGGAATTTCCATGAAAATCTTCAAGTCTCCACATGCCAGCATCTGTTCCATTACACCAAGAGAGAATTTTGCATGGCTAGTGTACCTAACCAGCACATCTTTCAGACTAGTAGAGGCAACGGGAGCATCTGGAGGAAACCCATGCAGACACAGGGAGAATGTGCAGAATCCACACAGGTCCAAACCGAATCCAGGTCCCTGGCGCTGTGAAGCAGCAGTGCAAATCACCATGCCGTTTTATACATTTGTATTGTTGTATATTCAAAATATTGATGTAAGGGAGTTTAGCGTTTCTATGCAGAAAAGGATTAAAATTTTAGCAAGATTCAGGTTAACAAAGGTGTTTGCACATATTTGGGGGCGGGGGGGAAGCTGGCAGCATTGGCTGCATTTCAAACCGTGTCTGTACCATGATTAGAGAGTTTATGACGTAAAAGGTATTGTTGAACAGTTGGGGCCATCTTTAAGTTAGAAAGACCCTTAAAGTTCAACTTCAACTGGACCTGAAGCCGTTGGAACTTGGCAGCTAGACAGGAGAGTTCACAGCTCTGCCAGAAGTGGAAATATACTTCCTTCCCATTACTCCATTGTAAGTCCCAGAAACTAAAGAATATATAGAGCAGCAAATCAGGGAATGAAGAAACAGGTTCCTGGAAGACTGGAATCAAAGGACACAAGGAATTGGAATTTGAACAAGGTACTGTTCATTAGGATTCAAAAGGCAGAGGAAATGCTCGAGTTAAAGGACAGCAAGAACCAGATTTAAAGTGAGGAACCAAACGTCCGAAATAAATTAAATGTTTTGTGACATCTTGCTACAGCCTGTTAAACAGTAGTGTTCCACTCGCATGGCTAGTACTGAGAGATGTGTGGAAGCTTGAATGTGCATAGCTATTCAAGGTAGAGAAATATTGACAGGAAAGTTGGAAATTCTGAAAGTGGATCCTTGTTGAAAACAGTTGAGCGAAAATATTTGAAAGAAGATTCTAAGGCATGTCTTTTCAAAAGTAGTTTGGAAGCATTTATGTGGAAGCCAGAGTCCAGTTAGTTCATTGTGTAATAATCATCTGGGTGAATTTGATGAGAATGCCACAAAAGTTTGATTGAAGTCAGATGGATTAGCGGGGTAAATATTTTGGACAGTGATCTGGTGGGATCATTGTCATTACAGGCTCAATGGTCAAATGGCCTCCTTCTGTGCTGTAGGGATTCTTTGACTCTACGGGGTGGCATCTGTTACTTCGTTTCAGAGTAGGAGTGTCTGATCACAGTTGGTCTATTGGTTTATTGGAACTGTGTATTTACTGAGAATATGATAGCATAAAATATATTTTGTGACTTGTGTTTTTTTAAAATCTGCATACATTTGTGAAGCTATAGGTGAAGTAAAGGAGTATTGAATTATAGTTAATCTTTTGATGTTTAGTAAATGCATTTTTTTTATTGTTAAAAGCCAAGTGGCAGTTCTATGACTGTGTTCAACCACATTTTCAAAAAGTAAAAACTACGATCTTGTGAGCCACAATTCCATTCTGGGACTATTCCGCCCAAATGGGATAATAACAAATGCAGTATCAAGGCAAATTTACAACTGCTTTCATTTCAACTCTTTCTTTAACCTCTTCTATATTCTCAATATCTGTGCAGTTTTAAAATCACATTTTTGGTCAGATCGTCACTGGCTGGAACATATGACAAGCCCAATTGTCCACTGATGACTGCTGTCATCTAATTCCACACTCATCTTTCCCATAACTTACTATTCAAAATCCTTTAATCTGTTATTGACTTTCCCACAGAACAAGACCACCATAGTTAGTCAACTCTTCTAAGCACGGCAATAATTCACAAAGCCTTCTCTTCTTCAACTTGCAAAATGCTTAGTCAACTAATCCAAACCTTCTTCCTGTCATTGGTTTAGCTTGATTCCATTCCAATTTGCCTGACAAAATCAACACATCATCTGCAATGGCCTCGTTTTCTCAGCCTACAAGGTCACCTCTGGTGTACCTAAAGCATCAAACCATCAATTTCTTTCCTCATTCATTCTTCTTCTTGGTAACAATTCATAGGAGCATCCAAATCTGCCACCTTCCTCAATGCTCTCAAATGTCAATGATAGTCAATCGATAAGTAAACAATGGCCCAATTCTTCTGGTGTCTGATCGGTCAGAGGCTAAACATGTGATTGAAGAGATGTGTCAAAATCCCAAAGCATGTACCTACCAGGTAGGTATCTGGGAAGTTTAAACTTCCATCTAACAATTACCCTGCTGCCTGGGATCACCTGAGGGTGTCCCAGACTCTGGGCTAACACTACCAGGGAAATGTTGGACAGTTTAAAACCTAGCAATTGCACAATTGAAATGACAGCACCACCTGACCCTTCTGTGACTGCCCAATTCGTCATCCCCCAAATTTCAAGCCATCCAATTACCCCATCAGATCTGACCATCTTCCTGACCAGACTCAGGCTATCGCTATCCCCATCCCCAGATCTGTCTAACCTCCTCTCAACCCACAGACTACTCACATACCCACCCGCATATCAGGAGCGGAACAGATTTAAAGTTGCATTTAAATGATTAAACTTGCACTGCTTTGCAAAAGTTATCTGAAATTAAAACAGTTACTAAATAACACAATCACCATGGGGACAATGCGGTGCAGTAATAATGTCACTGGATTCTCAATCCAACACATTGATTCATATTGCACAATGGCAGCTGGTGGAATTCAAAGTCAATTCAGAAACCTGATATTTTGTAAGCTACTCCCAGAAATGGTAACTATTGAATGTCACAAAAAACCCATCTGGTTTAATAACATCCTTTAGGAAGGAAATCTGCCATCCCTTATCCAGTCTGACTTTCATGCAACTCCAGATCCACAGTAATATGGTTGTCTTTTAATTGCTCTCTGAAATGGCATTGCAAGCCATTCAGTTCAAGGATAATTAGGGATGCACAACAAATGTTAGTCTAACAATGCTCACAACTCATGAAAGAAAGAGAAAAAAATAAACTGAGCCAAAAAACATTTGTTTCTAATTACTCAATACATTCATGCAGCACCACACAGTCATCATGACATGACATAGCTAAAGTCTTTGTACAGTAGTTCTGGGGACAACAGTGACTCCCCCTCATCAATTCTACTAGTTACATCCTCAAAGAATTTCAGTAGATTTGTCTAGCAGATTTCCTTTCATAAATCTATGCTGATTGTCTCATCCTGCTACTGTTTCCAAAATGTTTTGCAATAAAATAATTCGTAATGGAATCTAGAATTTTTCCCACTACCAACATTAGACTTGGGGAGATCAGATATGTCAGGGATTTACATGAGGTGAGATGAAGAGGGTGTTGGACATTGGGGGTAGGGAGGTCACTCTTCACAGGAAGGAGGTTGGACATATACAGGAGTGGAGGGTGATCTTCAGGTTGGGTTGGGTCGACTCAGATAAAGAGAGGGTGATGGGGAATACCGTGGTGGAGTTGGAGCGTCCCTTGGCAATCCAAGAGTATGAGGGGTATCCTGTGTGGAGAAGTGCATTTAGAATATTTACGTTGAAGTTCGAAGTGCTTTTATTTTTTCTCTTTTTTAAAGTAATTATTAGTGTAATATTGGCAGGACCATCCAAAGTTAGCAATTTAAATCACTTTGTCAGATGGTTCCCAACACAGTGCAATTGCTCAGCCGAAGTTAGCATTTCTGGACAATTGCCACAGAAAGGCTTACTTGGATTCTTCCAAAATATATTCCCCACCACATCTTTGGGTACCCCCAAATCTGAGGATGGGGAATCAAGAAGTTAGAGGTCAATATATATAATTTTATGAACAAGTGTTTAACAACCATGAAGATGAAGCAATAGGAATTGGAATGGAATTCAGCATCTGAAAAAGATGAAAGGATGAAAAGAGTACAGAGTCAATTTTCCTACTCCATTGACTGACAGCTGTTAAAGGGTGGTTTCAAGCAGAGGACAGACGTCATGATGGGGGAAAGAAATCTGGTGCCTTCTGCTAAAAGGTGATTCAGAGAAGAGTAGAACTTTCCAATGTCTAGTTTAAAATGGGAAGTGTGAATGCACACAGGGCAAAAAAAGGGATTTCAGAGTTATTTAAATAACTTACCAGTGATCTTCCTGAGCAACATCCTGCCAGCAAGATTATTGAAATATATACATTATTGCTACTACTTGCTCATTTCATCATACAACAGGATACAAGAATTCAAAATAGCTTGCAATTAAACCTGTTTCTAAATATAAGCTGTTTTCCTGTTCCATTTAAAGAAACAGGTTTACCAATGCTTAGCCGCATACCAAAAAACAAGCATCATGCTCCACCCTCAAAACATGCACAAACGCAAGTGGCCAAAGCTAGGTTTGAGCTTGTTTTGAGGGGTTCAAATACAATCCTGAAGAGACCAGGATTTCCAGTTGAATTATTCCAATATTTTTGCAATAAAATGCTGTGCTTGAAACTAGGTGAATATTTATGTATGTACATATCTGCTAACTTTCCCATAATTTGGTGTAAACAAAACAATCTGTTTCAATTTTGTGCATGAAGTTTATGGAGATTTAAGGTCACTGCAAAAATTGCATAAATTTCCTTATGAAAAAGAAATTCTAACTAATCAATCCAATTGTCCCTCCTTCATTACTCAAAAGAATATTATACTAAAAATACACAAGTTATAGCAAAGGAAAAACCTGTGAATATATATTTTTCCAATTAGCTTTTAATTATCCAAGCTTCCGCAGGCCCTGTTAGTTTAATGATCCAGATTTCAAAATTTACATTGAAAAGCTTACTTGATCTCCTTGACAACAAACACAAGTAGCTCACCTTATCAGGTTATAATGAGTGAATAAGTAAGAAAAAGTGAGAAGTGGCAATAATTTTGAAGAAGGGCATACATGCTACAGATTCACACAAAAACCCCAAATAAAATTGGTTAGACATCACAGCTAAAAAATACTCATGCTGATGAGTGCTTCAACTATGGACCCCCAAATTGAAAAGCAAAATCAAATTGAAAAGGATAGATCAGGGAAACAAGTGGGAACAACAAAATTAATGCTCTCACACCTTTATTACCTACCCTATGGACTTGAGCAAATGGAAACAGGGAACAACACTTTTTACATTTGTGTGGCACTCCTACAAAATGTAGCTTTATATGCCTGCAATGGCATCAAGTTATGAATAAGGAATAATGTCTGGGCAAACAGTCACCATATGATATTGAGGTTCAAGTAGAAAGAATGCAGGTCACTAAAAAAAAAGACCCCAAATTGGAATTGAGCACATTTCAAAAAAAAAGGCAAGGAGTAGGCTGGCTAACCTAGAGTGAAAAAAAAGCTAGCACACAGAACTGTATTCTGCAATCCAACACTAAATGGGAGGAAGAGGCTTGACAAACATCCCCATCCTGATGATGACAAGGTTTAGCACGTCAGTGCAACCACTTTCAGACAGAGATGTTGAATGGATGATCTATCTCAGCTCTCTGGAGGTCTCCAACATCACAACCAAATCAATTAATTCCGTGATAACTAGTTACAATCTTGGCATCTAAAGAACAATGTGGATAACGTTCAATTATGTTCTGTCCACAAAGGCAGGACAAATCCAACAACTGATTTCTCAGTCCATTAGTCTACTCCCAAGAGTGATGCAAGGCCTCATTGACACTACAAGTGTCCTACATCACATGGCTGCAGCAGTTCAACAATGCAGCTAAACACCCTCTTCTCAAAGATGATTAGGGATAAGCAATAAATCCTAAACTTCCCAGCAATGCCCAAATCCCACAAATGAATAAAACTTCTTCAATATTCAGTTGGGGCTCCACCAGGACCACTTGGCTTGAGACCTCATTGCAGTGCAGGTCTAACCATGGATAAAAAAGCTAAATTCTAGAGATGGGGTGGAGTGATCTCCCTTGAGCCAGGGCCCTGAAATGCAAAAACAGAAGAAAGCCATGTGGCCCACTGAGCCTGCTCCACCTTTCCATGAGATCACGACAGGTCTAATATAATCTTCGACTACTTTCCCATCTTATGCCTATAACCCTCGATTCCCTTACTGATTTAAAATCCGTTCATCTTAGATTTGAACAGGCTTAACAGCTCAGCCTCTGAAGCTGTGTGCTGAAGAATTTCACAGATTCACTACCCTTGGGAAAGAAATTCATCAGATTTTAATGACTGACCTCTTACTCTGGTATTATGCCCCCTGGTCCTGGACATTTACATAAGGGGAAGCAACCCTATCAAGCACCCAGAGAATCTTGAATGTCTCAATAAGGTTGCCTCTCATTCTTCTAAACCCTAATCAGTACACGCCCAAGCTACTCAACTGCTCTTCATAAGAAGATCCCTCCATACCCAGGATTAACTTAGTGAACCTTTTCTGACCTGCTTCCAACACTTTTGGCGACCAAAACAGTTCACACTATTCCAGCTGTGGTCGAATTAATGCCTTGTATAGTCCTAACAAGACTTCCCCATTTTTATACTCCATTCCCTCTGAATAAAAGGCAAACATTCCATTTGCCTCGCCTATTAACCTGCATGCTACCTTTTTTGTGATTTATGCATGAGGATGCCCAAATCTCGCTGTGCAGCAGCTTCCTGCAATATTTCTCCATTTAATATTCAGCTCCTTTATTATTCCTATCAAAGTACGTAACATCAAATTTTCATTTCATCTGCCAAGTGTTTCCACTCACTTACCGATCTATACCCATCTGTAGACGCTTTTGATCATTTTCACCATTTGCCTTCCCACCTATTTGAGTGTCATCCACAAACTTGGCAATAGTATAATCACTGCACTTGTCTTAAGTCATTAATATATATCAAAGAACAAAGAACAGAACAGCACGGGAAACAGGCCCTTCGGCCCAACGAGCCCGCGCTGCCACCCCGAAGTTCCCACATCTACCCACGATCCCTGTCCATGTTTATAGACCTATGGATTAAAAACCAAATTTGAGACAATTTAGGTAGAATTTGTTTTCCCAATTAGCCTAAGAGCACATCTTTAGGATGTGGGAGGAAACCGGAGCACCTGAGAAAACCCACGCAAGCATGGGGAGAATGCACAAACTCCCACAGACACAGGCCCAAATCCATGTATCTGCACAGCACAGCGATAGTCACTGAGCTGTCGTGTTGCCCATCGAATGGTCCAGGTCAAGCGTACACTAACGACGTGAAGCACTAGGATACACTCGAAACAAAAAAAAAAATCCAAGAGCAGCCCTCTCACGACCCATCGCGTGTATGCCCCTTGTTAGACAAGGTGGACCAAAGCACCAATACGATAAAAACATCAATATCATCATCTATTTACACACTTCCCAGGGACTCAAGGCTCATGATCCCTATTTTAAATCAGTTTTCTATACCCCTCCATTCCCATTCTGTTCATGTGCCCATCTAAGTATTTCTTAAATAACTCCAGAGTACCCACCTCCACCACTTTACTTGGCAGCACATTCCATGCCCCCACCACCCTCTGTATGAAAAAACTCCCTCTAGCATCCAAATTATACCTCACCCTAAGCCCGTGACCCCTCGCACTATTTGAGTCCATCCTAGGAAAAAGCTTAACCCTGTTTACTCTATCTATACCCCTCATAAATCTTGTACACCTCTATTAGACCTCCTCTAAGTCTACGTCTTTCTAAGGAAAACAGTCCCAATTTGCCTAACCTCTCCTCGTAACTCAGACCTTCCATACCAGGCAGCATCCTGGTAAACCTCCTCTGCACTCTCTCCAGAGTCTCCACATCCTCCCAGTAGTAGGGCAACCAGAACAGGACGCAGTATTCCAAATGAAGTCTAACCAACGTTTTATACAACTGCAACATTAAATGCCAGCTCTTGTACACTATACCCCTTCCTATAAAGGCCAACATACTATATGCTTTCTTCACAACCTTCTCCACTTGCTCTGCCACCTTCAGAGACTTGTGCACCTGCACCCCCAGGTCCCTCTGCGTCTCTATACTCTTAATAGGTCTCCCTTTATCATATACCTCCCCTCCCACATTCTTTCTCCCAAAATGCATCACCTCACATTTATCAGGATTAAATTCCATCTGCCATCTGTCTGCCCAAGCTACCAGCCTATCTATGTCCTGCTGCATCGCCTGACAATGCTCCTCACTATCCGCAAGTCCAGCCATCTTTGTATCATCTGCAAACTTGCTGATCACTCCACTTACTCCCTCTTCCAAGTCATTTATATATATTACAAATAGAAGAGGTCCCACTACCAAGCCCTGCGACACACCACTAGTGACCGACCTTCAGCTAGAAAAACACCCTTCCACGATTACTCTCTGTCCCCTATTACCAAGCCAGTTACTTATCCATCTAGCTACCCGTCCTTGTATCCCATTAGCTTTGACCTTCTCAATTAACCTCCCATGAGGGACTTTGTCAAACACCTTACTAAAATCCATATAGACAACATCAATGGCTCGCCTTTCATCCACCGTTTTCGTCACCTCCTCAAAACATTCTACCAGATTCGTAAGGCATGACCTCCCCTTAACAAATCCATGCTGCATATCCCTAATCAGATCGCAACGCTCTAAGCGCCTATACATCCTATCTCTAAGAATCCCCTCCAACAGCTTCCCTACCACTGACATCAAACTCACCAGCCTATAATTTCCAGGGTTATCCCTACTACCCTTTTTAAACAACAGTACAACATTAGCTATTCTCCAGTCCTCTGGGACTTCATCTGTGTCCAAAGAAGAGACAAAGTTTTGCGTCAGAGGCCCAGCAATTTCACCTCGCACCTCCCTAAGCAGCCTGGGATAAATGCCATAAGGCCCTGGAGATTTAGCATTAAAACAGATATCTAGAAGCTCTAACACTCCCTCCCTCGGTATGGATATTTCCCTCAATGGTCCACAGCTCCCTCAGAGACAGGAGCTGTCAACAAGCCCCTCTCCTTTGTGAATACCGACGCTAAGTATTCATTCAGGATCTCCGCCATTCCCTCGGGCTCTAAGCACAGTTCCCCTCCTCTGTCCCCAAGAGGTCCAATTTTTCCTCTAACCACCCTTTTATTCCTAACATAGGAGTAAAAAGCCTTTGGATTTTCCTTAATCCTATCCGCCAAAATCATTTCATGCACCCTTTTTGCCCTTCTAACTCCCCGTTTGAGCTCCCTCCTACTCTCTCTATATTCCTCCAACACTGTCTCTGTTCCCAGCTGCTTTGACCTATCATGCGCCTCTCTCTTCTTCCTAACCAAGTCCTCAATATCCCTAGTAATCCACGGCTCTCTAATCCTACCTTTCGCATCTTTCCTCTTGGCCAGCACATGTTTATCTTGCAACATTTTCAATATTCCCTTGAAAGAGTCCCACATGCCTGGCATGGACTTACCCTTGAACAACCGTTCCCAATCAGTTTCCATAAGTTCCTGCCTAATCCGACCGTAGTTAGCCTTCCCCCAATTCAGCACCCTGCCCCTAGGGCAACAAGCATCCTTTTCCATCTGTATCCTAAAGTAGACAGAATTGTGGTCACTGTTAGCCACATGTTCCCCCACTACAACATCAACCACCTGCCCTGGCTCATTACTCAGAACTAAATCCAATATAGCCCCTTCTCTAGTTGGGCTAGCCACATACTGTTCCAACGATCCTTCCAGTACACATTTTACAAATTCCTGCCCGTCCAAACCCCCAGCTCTAGGTACTTTCCAATCCACCCTAAGGAAATTAAAATCTCCCACTATAACGACTCAATTCTTTCTGCACCTATCCAAAGTGTCTTTACATATGCCTTCTTCAACTGCCCGCGGGCTGTTGTGTGGCCTATAGTACACCCCTAGCATAGTAATCGCCCTCTTTCTATTCCTCAACTCCACCCACAGCGACTCCACTCCTAACTCCTCTGTATTGTCCTCCCTCTGCACCGCCATGATGTTCTCCTTAACTAACAATGCCACTCCTCCACCTCTTCTGGACCCTCCTCCGTCATGCTTGAAACACTTATACCCAGGAATGTTCAGTTGCCACTGCTCCCCTTCCTTTAACCACGTCTCCGTCACCGCAACCACATCCAAGTTCCTTGCAAACATTAAGGCCGCAAGTTCATCCGTTTTTCCCATTACGCTCCTCACATTGAAACAGACACATTCCAAACCGCCAAGCCCACTTGGAACCTCCTTCTTCCTGGTGTATCTCTTCTCATCCAAGCTTACTCTATCTCCCATTTCACTCTCTTCTGAGCTATCGGTCTCAGCCCCTCCCCCCCTCCATATTAGTTTAAATCCTGCCGAAACACTCCAGCTAACCTCCCAGCTAAGATATTCACGTCCTTCCCATTTAAGTGTTCCCCGTCCCTTCTATACAGGTGTCCTTCTTTCCTCAAAGACTTCCCAGTTATCCACAAATATGAAACCCTCTGCCCTACACCAGTCCTTCAGCCATGCATTCAGCTGTAGGATCTCATTTCTCCTGGCTCCGCTATTACCCGGCCCTGGAAGCAGCCCATATCGTAAATAATTGCGGCCCCAGCACTGATCCATGTGGCACTCTAGTAGCTAACGCAGCCATCCTAAAAATATCCCTCATATCCCAACACTCTGCCTTCTGTTAGCCAATCTTCTCTCTCTGCTAATATACAACCTCCAATACCATGGCTCATATTGTTAAGTAACCTATTGTGTGATACTTATTGAATGCTTTTTGGAAATGCAAATATATTACCTCTACTAGTTCCTGGTGTCTATCTTGGTGATTATCACTTCAAAGAATGCTAATGAATGTCACACATGATTTCCCCTTCAATGAGCCAGCTGACTCTCATTAAAACTGCATTTGATGGAGTATTGCACGAAGAAGGCCTTATAATATCAATGCTAATCAGAACTGGGTGAAATTCTTCACTAACTGGAAACATGCCTAGCAAAGGGGAAGGAGGCTATGGTCGTTGGAGGTCAATAATTTTAATCCCAGCACATTGCTGCATGGATTTCTCAGGGCAATATGCCACAGGCCCAATCATCTTTGGCTGTTTCAATGACATTCCTTCCACCATTAGGCCATAAATGGGATATGTGTACTGATGAAAGCACATTGTTCACTACCACTTGCAGCTCTTCAAATTTCCTAAAACTCATTTAGAAGTGGGCTCATAGATGTCAGTTTACTTTCATGCCACTCAAGTAACAAGCAATGACTGTCTTCAACAAGAGAAAATCTAATCATTCCCACTTGAAACTCAATGGTATAACCATTACTCAATTCCCTTCCAGCATCTCAGAGATCATCACTGACCAGAAATTTAACTGGATCAGGCATATGAATATTATGGCTACGAGACTAGGCAAGAGCTTGGAAATTCAGTGACAACTAACTTATTTCCTGATTCTGCAAATCTTGTCTCCTATCCACAGAGGATAAGTCAGGAGTGTGATGGTACATTGCCCATTTGATTGCTTGAGCATAACTCCAACACTTTCTTCCAAGAAAGAGTAATCTGCTTGATCGGCATCTGGACACACCATCCACCACCTTAAACATATATCAGCCGTCTCCACCAACTTTGCATAATAGCTGCAGTCCTTGTTCCCATTCACACAAGTTGCAAGAACCACAAACATGTTGGACAATTGCAAGGGTTGAGGCTCTTCCATTGTAACGATCTTTGCCTTTCTAATAGTCACACCCTCCTATTCCTGACCACAGACCATATATGAAATATACAGCCTAAGGGGTGTGACTGCCTCATGGAACAAATAATCCAGTAAACTTTCCCCCTCCCTGTTGCATCACTGTGTTTGAAGTCTGGACTCAAATTCATCAGCTTGGAGTTGAGGCTCCAGGAGCTGCAGGCATGGTTGCTGTGGATCACACTGGTTAGGAAAAGCAAAATAACGTTGACACCATCAACTCAAATTAGAAGATAAACTTTTAAAAGAACTTTGCTTAATAAAAAGCAGTTGCTTTTTTTTAAAGAAATAAACAAATATAGAATGACAGTTGGTTTATGAATTCCATTTGTGGCTGTTTTAATCTCAACAGGACAAAGCTCTATGATTCATTCCCCCTGCTTTAGGCGTAAAGAGATCAACTAAAGCCAACTAATAGGATGCACGGACGTTAAACTAAAGTTTGAGCCAGACCATGTTACATAGGCTGTTACTACAGACCTATCATGCATTTGGCTGTCTACATAGGCTGACAATACTCCTGCCCCTTGCTTTTCTTACTCCAGCCAAACATTCACATTTTGTTCATCTAATCCAAGATCCTCCCTTACTAATAAACTGATCCCATCCCTTATCAGCACAGCACCTCCTTTTCTCTTTTGTCTATCCTCCCTAAAATGTTGCATATCCTTGAATGTTCGGCTCCCTATTTGATCACCCTGCAGCCATGTTCCCGCAATAACAATTAGATTATAGTCAATTATCTATTTGTGCCTTTAAATCATTTCCCTTGTCTTGTATGCGCATGCATTCAGTTAGGTTGCCTTCAAGTCTTTTTGACATTATTGCACATTCTAGGTTTAGTTGATGTTCGCTTGCTTTCAGTTTGATACGATAGCCATAACCAAATCACGATTGTAAAATGAACATGGTTTGGACCTGAATATTCAAGGCTACCTGATATTTTGGAAGGACAGGAAGGAAAAGTTGGGTGGCTCTATTAATAAAGGTTGCTTTTAATAAAAAATGTCAATACAGTAGTGAGAAATGATCTTGGTTCAGAGGATCAAAAGATAGTTTGGATGCAGTTATCTTGCACACATACAAACAAAGCATACCATTCATAGTGAAGGAAATGAGAGAGTGCAGAATGTAGTGTTACAGTCATAGTTAGGGTGTAAAGAAAGATCAACTTAGTACAAGGTAGAGCCAAAAGTCTGATGGCAGCAGGAAAGAAGCTGTTCTAATCAGTTGGTATGTGACATCAAACTTTTATATCTTTTTCAGCGTACAGGTTCATAGCTTCTTGAAAATGGGATCACAGTTGGTCAGGGTGGCAAGGATGGCATTCAGCATGCTTGGTTCATTGGTCAGAACATTAAATACAGAAGTTGGGATGTCTTGTTGAAGTTAAGCAAGACATTGGTAAGGCCACACTTGGAATATTGGGTATAATCCTGGTCATACCATTATAGAAAAGATATTATTAAACTAGAAAGAGCGTCGCAAAGATTTATAGAATGCCACTGCGACTTGATGGTTTGAGTTTTAACGAGACGCTGGACAGGTTGGGACTTTCTTCCTTGGAGCATAGGAGACTTGGGGTGATCTTATAGAGGTCTATAAAATAATGAGGGGCAAAGATAAGATAGATAGTCAACATCTTTTCCCAAAGGTAGAAGGGTCCACAAATAGAGGGCATAGATTAAGGTGAGAGGGGAGAGATACAAAAGGTCCAGACAGGCAATTTTTTTCACCACATAGAGAGAAGTGATTGCCAGAGGTGTACAGTTGGTTACAATTTTGTCTTTTAAAAAAGATTTAGACAGTTACATGGATAAGACAGGTGTAGAGGGATATGGGCAAAATGCAAGCAATTGGGACTAGCTTACTGGTAAAAACTGGGCAATATGGACAAATTGGGTCAAAAGTCTGTTTTCCATCCTGTAAACCTCTGACTCTAATAACGCGGTTTATACTTTTACTGTTAGAAATGCTTTTTCTTCATATTTCTAATATTCAAATTATTTGACAACTCGAATAGCCTGATCACTGATGAAAAAAAGTTTCATATGTAATGCCCATTTACATTTGGGAAAATATGTGATTCAGATCTTTAAAATATTTAGAACAAAGAACAAAACAGCACGGGAAACAGGCCCTTCGGCCCAAAGTGTCCGCGCCGCCAGCTCAATGTTCCCACTTCTACCCATGATCCCTGTCATCCCTTTCTATGTTTATAGATCTATGCATTAGAACCAAATTTGAGACAATTTAGGGAGAATTTGTTCTGCCAGTCAGCCTAAGAGCACATCTTTGGGGTGTGGGAGGAAACTGGAGCACCCGGAGAAAACCTATGCAAGGGGAAAATGCGCAAATTCCCACAGACACAGGCCCAAATCTATGTATCTGCACAGCACAGCAATAGTCACTGAGCTGTCGTGTTGCCCATCAAATGGTTCAGGTCAAGCGTACGCTAGCGACATGAAGCGCTAGGATACTCTTAAAAAATCCAAGAGCAGCCCTTACACGACCCATCACGTGTATGCCCCTTGTTAGACAAGGCAGACCGAAGTACCTGTAGAATAAAACAAATATATCAATATCATCGACTATTTACACACTTCCCAGGGAACTCCCAAGGCTCATGATCCCTATTTTAAATCAGTTTTCTATATTCCTCCATTCCCATTCTATTCCTGTGCCCGTCTCTTAAATAACTCCAGAGTGCCTGCCTCCACCACTTTACTTGGCAGCGCGTTCCATACCTCCACCACCCTGTGTGAAAAAACTCCTTCTAGCATCCAAATTATATCTTACCCCCCTCACGCTATTTGAGTCCATCCTAGGAAAAGGCTTAACCTTGTTTACTCTATCTATACTCCTCAATCTTGTACACCTCTATTAGATCTCCTCTAAGTCTACGCCTTTCTAAGGAAAACAGCCCCAATTTGCCTAACCTCTCCTCGTAACTCAGACCTTCCATACCAGGCAGCATCCTTGTAAACCTCCTCTGCACTCTCTCCAGAGTCTCCTGTTCAAATACTAAGTCCCTCTAACTGGAATACTCTAGTAATTTCAGAATAATTGATGTCATAAATGTCACTGTATGTCACAGTTTACCTTTGACACAATCTCCCCTCATTCTTCTTGATCTGTCTGCAACATTTGACAGGGTTGACCACACTATACTTCTCCAAAAGTCTCTCAATGTCATCCAGCTGCACTTGCCTGGTTCCATTCTCATCTATTCAGCCATAGCCAGGAAATGGTTTGCAGTTTAGCTTTAGCTTTTACTGGTAGGGGGATTGATTAGATTTAGCTTTTATTGGTAGGGGGATTGAATTTCGGAGCCGAAACGTCACGTTGCAACTATACAAAACTCTAGTGCGGCCGCACTTGGAGTAGTGTGTGCAGTTCTGGTCCCCACACTATAAGAAAGATGTGGATGCATTGGAGAGGGTACAGAGGAGGTTTACCAGGATGTTGCCTGGTATGGCGGGCAGGTCTTATGAAGAGAGGCTGAGGGATTTGAGGTTGTTTTCGTTAGAAAGGAGGCGGCTAAGAGGGGACCTAATCGAAACATATAAGATGATTAGAGGTTTAGATAGGGTGGACAGTGATAGCCTTTTTCCTAGGATGGAGAAAGCTAGCACGAGGGGACACAGCTTTAAATTAAGGGGTGATAGTTATAGGACGGATATCAGAGGTAGGTTCTTTACCCAGAGGGTGGTTAGGGAGTGGAATGCCCTGCCTGCGGCAGTTGTAGATGCGCCAAGTTTGGTGGCGTTTAAGAGGTTAGTTGATAAGTTTATGGAAGAGAAGGGAATGGTTTAGTTTGGAGGGTCATTGCTTTTTTCATAATTGGTCGGCGCAACATCGAAGGCCGAAGGGCCTGCTCTGCGCTGTAATGTTCTATGATTATTTTCCTGATCTGAGGCTTTATCCTCAGTCCTTTGGTTTACCCAAAAAGTCAGATTTGACAGCAATGCTGACAACACCTCTACCTTAGCAATAGAGTAGTTCTTTCAAGCCTTCTAGAGTCCTCACATTGTCACACTGCTTGCCAGACATCCAGTCAGTCCAAGATGAACGAGCACCTCAATTAAATATTGAGTGAACCAATATTTATTATTGTTGGTACCCGCGTGAGAAAGCATGCTGTGACGAGGAGGTAAAAAGTTTACCAAAGTTTACCTATGGGAAACTTCCCATAGGGGAAAGGGCCAGAATCTGGCAGGTGGAGTTTAATGTGGATAAACATGAGGTTATCCCTTCTGGCCAGAAAAATAAAAGAGCAAATTACTACTTAAATGGGAAACAAGTTCAAAAGGTGTCTGTGCAGAGGGATCTGGGTGTCTTTGTGCTCTCAAGTTCTTGTACTGTAATTTAGTGATTTTTCTAAAGTTTTTGTATAATTAGCATCATAGGATCCCTATGATCCAGAAGAGGTCACGTGGCCCATCGAATCTGCACTAACTTGCTGACAGAGTATCTCACACAGGACCTCTCCTCTGCCCTATTCCTATAAGCCCTTACAATTGCATTGGCAAATCCCTCTAACCTACGTACTGTAAAAGAAAAGGAGCACCTAGCGAAAATTCATGGGGAGTGTGTGTAAAATTCAGTCAAAGGTGGATTTGAACCCAGGTCCCTGGAAATGTAAAGCAACTGTGCTAACCACTGTCACCGTACTGTCCACTGATTAATGTTTTTAATATTAAAAGTATTAATTATAAATGTGATCTTTAACAATCTTGTCTACAGCTTCAGATATATTTGTCTAATCAAATACTATACATATTTACCTCTAGGCCATCTGATCAACTATCACTGTTTGCACAATGTTCATAACATTGTGATACTTGATCAAAATCCTTCCTCCCATAGCCACCTTAGACTGAAGTTATGCTTTTGTAAAAATGTCAGATTAAATGGATGATCATTAACGCAATGTTGGAGAGTCATGCTGACTTTCTTATTAATTCAAAGAGATTATCGTTCTTAAGTGTGGGATTCAAAAATGTTCTCTTTTTAATTGTTTGAGAATGCAACACTGAAGAACTGCTACTGAAGCCAAATCATGAGACATTTATTTTGAAATATTTTGGTGTATATTTTACTTCCAATATTTACCAACGAGACATGTACAAAGTTGGAAGAAATTATATTTAAAATTCTTTATTAAAGTTTATTTATTGTGTCACTAGTAGGCTTACATTAATACTGCAACGAAGTTACTGTGAAAATGTCCTAGTAGCCAGTGCTTGTTCAGGCATACAGAGAGAATTGGTCAATGCACCTGACCAGGACGTCTTTCGGTCTGTCAGAGGAAACCGAAGCACCCAGAGGAAATTAGACAGACACGGAGAGAATACACAGAATCACAAGCCAGGAATTGAATCTGGTTTGCAGAAAGGCAGCAGATGGCTAACCATTGTGCCATCATGTCAGAACACAAGACAGTCTATCAAATATATTAGTGATACCTTGATTCCAATAGCATTGTGCCTGAATATTGTACAAAAACAGTAAAAACTGACCAGATGGCCCAGAAGTGAATATGCATGGCACTTGATTCACCAGTTATATTCAAAGCTACAAACAGGACTGGAGCCTGAACTTACTAACCAACAATCAGTAAGGACAGGCAGCAGCACTGTTCTCTGGAACAGAGTGTTTGGAAGTACTGGTGGCTGTGGTGAGTGTGAAAAATTTCACTTTTTTTTCCTCTATTTCCGATTGGTGGGATTTTTGTTTTTTGCTGCCGTAGTTAGGCATGGGGGTAGCTGGGAAGGGAACTGGGGAGTATAAAAAGAAAGCAGGCAGCGTAGTGAGCAGGGAGCAGAGTGAGAGATTTGAGGGCTTTGGCTCGCTGGGCTTAGATGAGAGCAGGCTTAGGCAAGGTGCTGCTGCTTTTTCAATTGCGTTCATACCACAAAAGGTATTCAGGACAACGCAGGGATTATGGAAAGATGCCTCACCTGCGTACGGTGTCATATGTGGGAGTTCCTGGAAGCAAGACATCTCCCGGAAGTCCACATATGCATCAAATGTTTGGAACTGCAGCATCCGAGAGCTCAGGTCAAGCAATTAGAGCAGCGATTGGAAGATGTATTTTTAGTCAGGGAGAATGAGGCAATAATGAGAGGGAGGCATAGTAAGGTGATGAACCCAGAGCATCAGCGGGGGAACCTGACCCTTACAGGTGGGTTACTGTAAGGAAGGGGAAAAAGAAGAGGGGTAATAGTCCAAAGACTTCCCCAGTGGCAGTCCCCCAAAATATTGAGAGCGGAGGGGTAAAGAAGGTAAGACAGGAGGACCAGAGTATTTCAGAGGGGAGGAAGGGGGCTAGAAGGGAGATAGTGGTGGGGGATGGGATGGTTAAAGGAATAGAAAGGCGGTTCTGTGGTCAAAGGTGGGACCCCCCCCATAGGATGGTAATTTGCCTCCCTGGAGCAAGATTGCAAAATGTGTCTGACAAGGTAGAGAGAATTTTGAAGGGTGAGGGGACTCAGGTGGATGTGATTATTCACATAGGAGAGAAGGACATAGGAAGGAAGAGTAGGGAGGATATACGAAGGCAGTTTAGGGAGTTGGGGGGAGGGGTAGGCTGTAGAGCAGGGCCTCCAGGGTGGCAATCTCAGAGCTGCTACCAGGGCCAGGAGAAATGAGATCCTATAGCTGAATGCGTGGCTGAAGGATTGGTGTAGGGCAGAGGGTTTTATATTTATAGATAACTGGGAATTATTTGTTAAAGAAAGGCACCTGTATAGAAGGAACAGGGAACACTTAAATGGAAAGGGCATGAATTTCATAGCTGGGAGGTTAGCTGGAATGTTTCCACAGGGTTTTAACTAATATGGAGTGGGGGAGGGGATGAGACTGATCGCTCGGTAGGTAGTGAGATTGGGAGCGAGATGGGAGATAGAGTAAGCTTAGATGAGAGGATCTCAAACAATGACGAGATGGAGTAGATGGAAAGAGGTAGAGAATCTGGTCAACTGGTGAACAACAATAATCTCTGAAGACATGTCCCCGTTCACATCAAACAGGGACAAAGTAGAAATGGTCAAGAGCTCCAAGTTTCCAGGTGTCCAGATCAACTTGTTCTGATCCCTCCATACTGACGCTGTAATTAACAAAGCCTACCAACGTCTCTATTTTTCAGAAGATTAAGGAAATTTGGCAAGTCTTGCCATCTTTTACAGATGCACCATAGAAAGCATACTGATTGTATCACAGCTTGTTCCATCAAAGACTGAAAGAAACTACAAAAGGTCATGAGCTAAGCCTAGTCCATTACTCAAACAAGCCTTCCACCAATTAACACTGTCTACACTTCCCACCACCTCAGAAAAGTAGCCAGTGTAGTTAAGGGGTCAACGCATCACAGACATACTCTCTTCTACCTTCTTCCATCAGGGAAAAAGATACCAAAGTCTGAGGACACATACCAAGTGATTCAAGAACTGCTTCTTCCCTGCTTCCCATTAGACTTTTGAATGGACTTACCTTGCATTAAGTTGATATTTTTCAACATCCTAACTATGACTGTAATACTACATTCTGCACTCTCACCTCTCCTTCTCTATGTTCAGTATGCTTTGCCTATCTAGTGCGCAAGAAAATCCTTTTCACTGTATACCAATATATGTGACAAGAATAAATCAACTCAAATTTATAATTAATACTTAGGAAAGAATGCCAGAATCACAGCACACTTGCATGAAAATTTAGTTTCATGGCAGTTGGAAATAGTTGTAAAACAAATGAAGGTAAAGCCTGCAATTTCTACTGTAAGAAATCAGATTGTAAATAAGTAATCACTTATCTGTTGGGTTGAACTAGCAGTTACCACACAAATGCAGCACAATAATTATACTCATTCAACAATACAAAAATATATTCAGAAATCCCACAGTGCAAGCCATTATTTATACTTGCATTTATGTCTATCAAAATGTTTCATAAACAATAAATTACTTTTCTGGAGCACAACGTCCACTGTTAGGTAGACAAACATGACAGCTATTCCCTCATTCTTGCACAGGACTGTCAGTGTCAACTTTAGGTTGTTGTTCAGGACGAACCTACAATCTACTCCCCCAAAGATAATTGTGACAATTCAAAAAATTAAACGTTTAAAAGTCAAGATGGCACATTCAAATAAAATGTACTCTGTACATAATAACAACTGTTTCCAATTTCTTAAAAACACAAATCACCTCCTAAAATTCATAACTCTGATTCCCAATAGGTTTTGACCTTAAATTCAGACTAAATTTAAGTGTACAGTATGATTATTGTAACACTGAAACTAAATACTGTAAAATATTAATGCCCATAGAAAAGACGATGGAATGTTTCTGTAAAATACAAAATGTACTTGAAATCTTCAAAGTTTGTAAAGTTTAAAGTTTATTTGTTAGTGTCACATGAATGAATTATGACAAATATAAAATACTTGAATACTCCTGTCAAATGAATTAAACTTCAAAAGTGCATACAGGATGCATAAATAATGCATAAAAATGTTCACTTGTCAATATTTACTGTAAATTACAATGTTAATATTTTCCTTTTAAATACCTAATATGAACAGTATACTATAGACTTTGGCCTTGAGACAATTTTGTGCATGAAGTGCTAGCACAGAATAGCAATGTTAAACCAGTCAGTTAAGGACAAAGTCCAATTTGAAAGAAGAAGCAACAGTGGAGAGTTATGAACGTGATATGATCATTAAATTGAAGGACATCAGCTCAACAGGTTCGGTGGCTACCTGGGGGTTCTGAACAGTTAAACAAATTAATTTCAAAGTGATGAAGTCTGCAGATAGAAATTTATTGATAAATTCAAAGACCATGCTGGCCGAAAAATAATATTCTTATTCTAATTTATCTAGAAATTAATCTAGTTCAATTTTTAGTACCTTCTCAAACTAGGGAACTTTAGACTGATTCCTCAAAAAACAACTGCAATAAATTTAGTACATTCGTAACTGAGCAAAGCAGTAATGTTGAAGTCAATGATTTCCTGGACAATTAACTGCTACAAAAACTGAGGTATTAAAGCCATTTTTATCAGGTTACACAGGGCCAGACACCTTACAGTTGAACAGCATTATAGACCTCATCGGCATAAACGTCAATAAATAGTCTCAAATTACATCAAGGATAGACCATTTTAAGAGGAAAATAAAACTGAGGGTCATTCAACAGTAACTAGTACAAATAGGAGTGAGAAAGATAACGATAGGAACAATTCTCCACACTGTGTTCCAATCTCCAGAGAAATGTCAAATGGAACAAAGGTACTAACTACTCCAGAGGGAGAGCGTCAATCCTGATTAGTCTTATATATCCTCTTTTATGCACTTCAAAAATCTTCAGGTTATTCTGAAACAATACCTTGTCATATTACTGTTATACTCTCAGTCATATTTATATTACATAGCAGATTTAATAGCAGCTGGAAAAGAAAAACAATCGCTCAACATTGGCTAGGGAAAGCTTGGTGCACACCAGTGAGCACAAAATGGATCTGCCAAATTATTTTGGAAGGTGTCGTCACACATCTCTTGGCAGACTGTAAACATAACTAGTTCCACCTCCAAAAACCCAGATTCTGCTTACGTTGCCATCAAGAGCAGTGCTTTCTCCAGATGCCATTTCTTTTGGTTATTCTCAGGACCTCTAGAGGCCGCAACCCCAACATATTTGCTTTGATACATGTTGTCAACAAACATTAAATGTGGAACTAACTGCCAACGTCAAAGCAGCACTAACAAAAGTATGGAAGCGCTGATTGGCTGTCCCCTCAACATAAGCAGAAAATGTCCCTTAATAATTAAAGTCTTATACGATTCTCTGCAGTTCAGCAGAAAATTGTTAAAAATGTGCGTCTTAGCGATGTGGCATTTTGATTTATCTGGGCCAAATTGAAGAGTAGCCAATTCACTGTATCTAGCAAATTGTTGTGGAATCTTCCACACTTCATGCCACTATGTTAACCCGAACATTTATTTTAATGGCAACCTGCAGCCAGCATAATATAATATAAAATACAATACATTTAAAGCTATAACAGTTAAAATTCAAAGGCATTCCCAGCACTACTTCTGATCAAAATATACTGAAAAGAAGGCTAAGTATATAAAAATTGACATTGAGCCAAAGATATTAGCAAAGGTGACTAAAAATGTGGTTCAAAAATAGCATTAAAGAGAAAAGATGGAAAAAAAATGGACAGAGGAGGTCAGAGAGATAACTTGATGCTGAGACACTAGAAAGCAAGTGGAGAAGGTTGTGAAGAAAGCATATAGTATGCTAGCCTTTATAGGAAGGGGTATAGAGTACAAGAGCTGGCCTTTAATGTTGCAGTTGTATAAAATGTTCGTTAGACCTCATTTGGAATACTACGTCCAATTCAGGTCGCCTTACTACCGGAAGGACGTGGAGACTCTGGAGAGAGTGCAGAGGAAGTTTACCAGGATGCGGCTTGGTATGGAAGGTCTGAGTTACGAGGAGAGGTTAGGCAAATTGGGACTGTTTTCCTTAGAAAGACGTAGACTTAGAGGAGATCTAATAGAGATGTACAAGATTATGAGGGGTATAGATAGAGTAAACAGGGTTAAGCTTTTTCCTAGGATGGACTCGAATAGCACGAGGGGTCACGGGCTTAGGGTGAGGGGTGTAAGGTATAATTTGGATGCTAGAGGGAGTTTTTTCACACAGAGGGTGGTGGGGGTATGGAATGCACTGCCAAATAAAGTGGTGGAGGCAGGCACTCTGGAGTTATTTAAGAAATACTTAGATGGGTTCATGAACAGAATGGGAATGGAGGGGTATAGAAAACTGATTTAAAATAGGGATCATGAGCCTTGGGAGTCCTTGGGAAGTGTGTAAATAGATAATGATATTGATGTACTTGTTTTTATCCTATAGGTGCTTTGGTCCACCTTGTTGTCTAACAAGGGACATACACGCGATGGGTCGTGAGAGGGCTGCTCTTGGATTTTTTTTTGAAAGTATCCTAGTGCTTCACGTCGTTAGTGTACGCTTGACCTGGACCATTTGATGGGCAACACGACAGCTCAGTGACTATCGCTGTGCTGTGCAGATACATGGATTTGGGGCCTGTGTCTGTGGGAGTTTGCGCATTCTCCCCGTGCTTGCGTGGGTTTTCTCCAGGTGCTCTGGTTTCCTCCCACATCCCAAAGATGTGCTCTTAGGCTAATTGGGAAAACAAATTCTCCCTAAATTGTCTCAAACTTGGTTTTTAATCCATAGATCTATAAACATAGACAGGGATCACGGATAGAGGTGGGAATATTGGGGTGGCAGCACAGGCTCATTGGGCCAAAGGGCCTGTTTCCCGTGCTGTTCTTTAAATCAGAGAGCGGCAAAGCAGTAAGGTAAAAACTAGGTAAGTGTAAACTAAGGAGGTTATTTGGCCTATCTAGTTTATTTTTTCCATGGATTTCTATAAACCACCATCCCACTACATCTTAAATTACTTCAGATGTTTTACATTCACACTGTTTCCAAGTAACCAGCTGAATTATTCCACTGTAACAGTTGCAAGGACAATTTATATATTCCAACTTTGCATTGAACAAACTGATCAAAATAGTGCAGTCCAGTAGCATATGAAAAGAGCTAAAAGTTTTTCAAGTCAGTGGATGTCTGAACTTATTTTACAAGAAATACATAGCAATCTTCATCTACTTTGAATACTCTTCATTTGGACAGGACTTAACCCACCAAAATACTTTCAGAATGAAGTGACAAATTTGGAAATATTATTAATGTGCCATCTAAACCTCAGTTTCTCCTCTCCCTCTCCCAATGATTTACTAAGTAGTTCCAAGACCCCAACTTCAATCTACATGATTTCACTCAGGTTCGTAACAAGATCAGCTGAGTTTCTTTCTTATTGTCAAGTAACATACTGGCTTACATTCAAGCTTACATAGAGAAAATCAGAATACAAAAACTGGGGTTCACTTCTAAAAAAAATTCCCATAGGGAATGCATTTAATCTGTGTTTCACAAAACATACAACTTCATTAATATTTGCTTTGCGTGTTTACATAAATTTAAGTCCATCTTCTATCTTTCACAAAAAAGAGAGAATCTTGTACTTAGAATAGGTATGGAATTTTCCCAGTCTATATTTGTGCCATTACTTTCCTATTTAACCTGACCAACCCAGCATTTTATTGACTTGACTGCTACCAGTTACTGTGAAGTTCTTGCATCTTCAATATTAGTATCTAGCAAAGACCACATCACAAGGAAGAATGAATTTCCAGACAACTGCAGCAATCTACTTCCCATAGAAGTAGGCATTAGCAAGTTGCAAAGCAGAGTTTGGATATCTTGGGGCTTCAGAGAGAAGGTCTTGTCAGTTTAAAAGTACTTTCGTCTTGCCAGCATGCGTCTAATGTTTCCCCAAACAAACAAAAGCTTATCTAACAACAATGTTACAATTTTGCAACCAGCACTAGGTGACACTATTTGAAGGCATGACTGATTTGAGCAGATCATCCCAAACCTCAAATGAACAATAAACCAATTGATATAAATGTAGTACGAACTATGCAACTGACAAAGGCATTACACAATTCTAAAACGGAAGTGCACAATTGCAAAAGATTAATTTGCAACATTTCTGGCATTTCTAACTGTGATCTCTCTATAATGGGTGCCTTTAAATGTTCATTTGGATGGAGCGTTCCCTTCTATAATTCACATTCAAAGATTTCTCACTCAAGATTATCCTAAGATTTTACAGCAGAAATTACTACTAAATCCTCCCAGGAAAGTCAGGAATTACTTTACATTTTTGAGCTGTAGCAGAAAAAAAAATTTAGCTGGTAACAGGAATTTCCAAATGGCTTGAAAATGAATTAATATTTCGACCTCTTTCAAAGACAAAACAAAAACATTCCACGACAGCAATTAACTTTATAGAATGTCTTCAACCAGTACCCAATCATACAACTGGAAGAATTATTACCTAGAAAGTCAACAATGCATTTGTAAACTATCACTGATTTTTTTTCTCTGTGATTCAAAGAATCTATTCTTTGAGGCCAGTTATTTCAGCTTTACGATGTCAATGTTGTCCAATGCCTTTCACATCTGGACCACAAAGTTACAGAATCACTGACAAGAGAAAGAATTGTTTCAATAGAATGGCATTTTCCAAATGATATGTTTTACCCAACTTGATCCTAGCTCTTGTCTCATTTCTGTTATTTTCTGCACTACTGAATTTTGTAAGGGAATAAGAATGCTCAGAGAGAAAATAAAGTTGGCTATAGGGTTACGGCAATATAAAAGAGGAAAACACAAAAGTTGATAACTGAGGCAACTGAGTTCCTACTTGGTTCACAACTGCCAAATCAAGATTTGATTTCAATATGGCGCAGGTTAAATCAGATTATACTTTAGTGACAGTGCCAGAATTATATATTGATTCTAGTTTCAGAAATATACAGACACATTATACATTACCAATTTCAATTAAGTGTAAACAATGGAAAATATACTTTGTGTATAATTAGACTTCTTCCAGTAATTGACAGAGAACATCAGAATTTGTTAAATATTTGAAAACAGGTCTTGCTTAAGTCTTTCATTCGGTTTTATTTATTGACTCGTAAATCTTGAAAGGCCAACATCTGCAATTTCATACGTTGGCACCTATGGTACAATAAATACTCCAGGGAGGATGGATAACTGGAGTTCATACGCCTTCCATCCACAATAGTTATTAAAAAAATATTGAATTTGAGGAAGAGTTACATAACCTGCTAAGCAGACTGGTGGGACATTTTTAGTGATTACAACGGTGCTGCCAAGATTGCAACATGCACACAACGGTAGCACCAGCACCAGCTGAAACGGAGATTCCACCCAATCGATATGACATGAAGTTGGTGCCTCTTCCCCCAAAATAAAGCAGTTTTCGGTAATTAAAAAAAAATCCGTGAGGGAAACGAGTACGATTTTATGCTGAACTGTGTCTTTTGCTTTGCGCTGAGCCGGGATTGTTTCCAGCGGGGATGGGCGGGGAGGAGGGGGGGAGGAGGGAGAAGAAGAGGGTGGTTGAGAGCGGCCTAAAGCCGACTGATCCTACAGACAAGTGAGTGAGGGGCAATGGGGTGTGGGTGAGTGGGGGAGGGGGCAGCAGGTGCGCTCCCTCTCCCCCCACCCCCCGGGCTGAGGGGCGACCTGGGGGCCGTTAGCCATCCGAATGTCGGCTCCATTTAAACCCCAGCACCGGAAACCCAACCCGCTAGAAAGAGGCGGCAGCAACCGACCAGGGAGAAGGGAAAGGAAAAGGAAAAGGAAAATAAATAAAGCGCCTGGATAAATCTCAGCCCAGCGTCAAACAAGCAACATTTCGGGACACCACCCCTCCCTTCAACACAGGGTTTCTTTTATTGCAAAGTTAAATTGTCTTTTAAATCAAAACTCACCAGAAAATTAAAAGGTCTCGAGCGGACGAAGGAGAGATGAAGGTTGGTGTTTTTTTTCCCCCCCACCTCCTCCTTTTACTATAGAAATTTATCCTGTGAAGCGCCGCAAGACGATGGCGGAAGGGGATGACAGAGCAGTCGGGAGGGTTGTGCCGCTGCTGCTCTTTCTCCTGGTGGCCATTTTCACCCGAGGCTAAACTGAAGAACCCTGAGAGTGACAGTAGGAAACATCGCTGGGGCTCCGCTCTCCTTTCCCCTCCGATCCCTCCACACAGGCGCCGGGCTCCACTGCCCGGAGCGACTTAGCGCGCCCCCTCCGCTGGCGACCGCTCACTGCAATTCCGCCCCTCCCCCGCCTCCTTTGCCCATGAGCAGCACCACTACGCATGCGCATCTGTCCTTCCCGACCCCTCTGCCGCTCACTGCAAATCCTCGGCCCGGGGGTAGACTCTGCGCCTGCGCACACTCGCAAGTCGAAGCGGGCAGAAGCATATGCCATCTACTGGTGGGTGAAAGCTTTATGGATCCTCGCGAGACGACCCTATCTCCAGGCTATTAATCCAGACCCGGATTCGAATCCTGCCAGGTAGAATTTGAATTCAGTAAAAATATCTGGAACTAAGAGTCTACTGATGACCATGAAACCACTGTCGATTGTCGGAAGAAACCCATCTGGTTCGCGAATATCCTTCAGTGAAGGAAATCTGCCGTACTTGTTTCATCTGACCTACGTGTGGTTGACTCTCAACTGTCCTCTGAAATGGCCTAACAGGCCACTCAATTCAGGGACAGCTGAGGAATGGACAATAAATGCTGGCTAGCCAGCCACACCCTTGCCCACAAATTATTTTTTGAAACGGCAAGCAGCAATCGCAATTATGATTATGACATTTATTTTTAGGAATTGGGAATGATTTTGTAAATCATATGCATTTAACATTTTCTGAACTGATTTGTTTTATATGCAAGTTTGGAACTTCTACTCTTAATAACAGCATTTCAACTTTATTTGCATGCAATAATGTCAGCTACATAAATCAGAAGACCATCTTTTAAAAATCAAATGTAAGAACATAAAAAAAGGAGCAGGAATAGGCCGTACAGCCCCTCGAGCCTGCCCCACCATTCGATAAGATCATGGCTGATCTGTAGTGGTTCAGTACCACTTTCCCGCTTTCTTCCCGTAACCCTTCATTCCCTTGTCAATTAAAAACCTATCCACCCTTGACTTGAACATATTCAGCGAGGAAGCCTCCACCACCTCATTAAACAGAGAATTCCAAAGATTCACCACCCTTTGCGTGAAGAAACCCCTCCGCAACTCCGATCTGAACCGCCACCCCCTAATCTTGAGGCTGTGCCCTCCAGTCCTACTATCTTTGCTAAGCGGGAAGAGTCTCTCAACCTCTACCCTCTCCATCCCCTTCATTATCTTATACGTCTCTATAAGATCCCCTCTCAGCTTTCTAAACTCCAAAGAGTACAAACCTAGCCTATTCAATCTCTCCTCATAATCCAATGCCCTCATCTCCGGTATCAGCCTAGTAAACCTTCTCTGCACCCCCTTCAAGGCCAATATATCCTCCCTCAAATGCGGCAACCAAAACTGCACACAGTACTCCAGCTGCAGTCTCACCAGCACCCTATACAGCTGCAACAGTACCTCCCTACTTTTATATTCTATCTCCCTAGCTATAAAGGCCAACATTGCAAAGGTCTTCTTAATCACCTGCATACTGTGTTTTTGCGATTCATGCACAAGGACCCCCAGATCCCTCTGCACCATCGCATGCTGCAGCTTTTCTCCATTTAAATAGTAATCCTTCCTACCATTGTTCCTACCAAAGTGGATAACCTGACACTTGTTAACATTATACTCCATCTGCCAGGTCCTCGCCCACTCACTCAACTATCCAGATCCCTCTGCAGGCTTTCCTCACTTTCCACGCAATCTGCACTTTCACTCATCTTCGTGTCATCAGCAAATTTCATCACCCTGCACTCTGCCCCTGCCTCCAGATCATTTATGTAAATGGTAAATAATTGAGGCCCCAGCACCGAACCCTAGGGCACTCCACTAGTCACCAGCTGCCAATTAGAATAGCACCCATTAATACCTACCCTGTGCTTCCTATTAGACAACCAATCTTCTATCTAGTCTAACACCCTACCGCCGACTCCCTGCACCTCAACCTTCTGCAGCAATTTTTTGTGAGGCACCTTATCAAATGCTTTTTGGAAATCCAAAAACACCACATCCACCAGTTCCCCTCTATCTACCACACTAGTCACTTCCTCATAGAACTCCAACAAATTTGTCAAGCACAACCTCCCCTTAACAAATCCATGCTGCGTCTGCCTGATCGAACCGTTCGTATCCAGGTGCCTCGTTATTTCTGCTTTGACTACAGATTCAAGCATTTGGTACAGCACTAATAAGTTAAGAAAGCAATCCCAGGAATTTAGGCTCTGGGGATCACTTGCAGTAAAAAGTCTCACAACACAGGTTAAAGTCCAACCAGTTTATTTGATAGATATCCCACAAGCTGTCGGAAACGGTGTTCCTTCGTCAGGTGTTTACTAAAATCCACACACCTGATGAAGGAACACTGTTTTGTAAAGCTTATGGGATTACTATCAAATAAACTGGTTGGACTTTAACCTGGTGTTGTGAGAGTTCTTATGCGTTTACCCGAGTCTAATGCTGGCATCTCTACATCATTACTTGCAGTTCCAGTACTGTCCACTGCGGTTTCAGTCAGATTGTCCAGGAGTTTCCAAGGCCAGACTTCTTCTGACTGAGGGACAGAAGTCCTGCTCCCAGCTAATTAATGCTCCATAAAACATTAAATGGCAGCAGGACGATGAACTGGCCACCTACACTTTGGGTTGTGGGAAGGGAAACCCCACATTCCGAAACATCCAGACCTTGATATTTCGTCCACATCTCTGTAAGTCACATCTGCAACCCGAATCCAGGCCCTCCTAATAAAGATTGCCAATTAGTCCTGGAATAAAGACCGCTTATACCCATGACTAAGTAGATAGAGACTGCCCTAAGACATCTCTCATTGGATCCTTGCAGAGGAGAAGATTTTTGATCATTTGTTTGGGTCAGATTGGAGTCTTGGTTTTTGTGGTGAAAGGACAAAGAACAACCAACAGTCAGTTCCACCCTAATTTATTGCTGTCATAAATTTCTCTTTCACTCTCTATCCATTTAGTCTACTCAGGCTATTTCATTTTCCAGTAATCTGATTGGTCTGTGACAATTATGTTACTATATATAAAAGACTTGCATTTATAGAGTGACTTTCATTATCATAGAAACCCCAAAGCACTTTGCAGCTAATGAAGTATTTAGAAGTGTTGGAATGTAGGAAACTTTTACATAGTGCTATTTAATTGACCTGTAGGTGTTTACAAATTAATGCTGCTAGTCCAAAGCCACTGGATGGAAAATTATGTGTGCCTGCTGACTTTTTCTTTCTTATCATATAAAATTGTTTCCTACATGGCTTTCAGAGGTGGACAACTATTTTTTGGTCCTCTTTCCCAGCCCTCATTCCATCTCAGTTTCATTGACGTGATAACTGGGGCCTGGATTTTCATCTTTGAGGAGTTGGAAAAATTGCTACTTGGCCTGCCCCTCTCGAAGACAAAGTGCCCATGAGCATGGAACTTTGGTTGCAGAGGCGCTGATGCTGGCTGCAATTAGGCCAATCAATGCAGGCAAAGCTCTGGAGACAGCCATAGGCTGCCAGCTGCTGAGGTGGACTGTTTAAAAATTCCACCTTGGTGCTGTGGGATTTCATTCCAGCTAAAATAAAAACAGAAAGGCCCTTCTGCCATCACAGTCACGCCCTTCATACATTGCTCATGATGTGGCAAGAATGTCATCTATAGCTTTCTGCCAAGGACATAATAGAGTTGGAGGCAGGAAGGTGCCAGATTCCCCACTCAGCACCCTCCTGTGTGAGTAATTGCACTCCACCCCATCAGTAAACTCAAGAAAGGGGAAGGCACAAAGTTCCACCCTTCAAGTAACTAGTTTGTTTGTGTAGTTGAGTGGGTCAGAATGAATATATGATGAACATCAGCTGTACAACAAGACATTTATCAGACGACTGACTCACAATGCATTTTCTGCATAAGGACAGCTGCAGTGCAAGCTTTCCCTTCTTTGAAATACAAAACAGGTGTCATATCAGACACATAATATTCCGATCTGTTTGATGCTGAAAATAGCAGTGATGGTGATACTATAAAAGCACACATGTAACTTTTATTAATTCGGCTGATTAGAAATTCACAAACATGAATCATTTATTCTCTTACCCCATTTCATTGTTTCTTTATCATTGACTCCTGATTCTCTCTTTGAAATCTATTTTTCTCTTGCTCTCTCTTTCTTTTATTTCAGTTTTTCTCTTTCCCTATTTCATCACTGATTTTTTCCCCTTTTTTTATACCTCAATACCCTCACCTCAGAAAATCTGTCCATTTCAGATGTGATAGCATAGCAGTTCTGCTTGTGAACTCATAATCCAGAGGAATGAACAAATAATCTGGAGATGTGAGCTTGAATCCCACCATAGAGGTTGATTAATTCAGATCCGGCTAATTAAATCCATTTGCATCAATAATGGTAATAATGAGACTATGAGTGGGATTCTCTGCGCAAGCTGCCATGACAGGCAGAGGGATCAGAAACGTCTGCCATTATCAACAGGGGCTCCTGTTGAATGTCCCCCCCTTGCTGCCATGAAACCTGTGATGGGATGCATTGTCAGCAGGACCAGAAGATTACGCTGATACGAATGGCCAGAAAATTCAGGATTGTTGTAAAAATCCAGTTGATTCGCTAATATCCATTAGCGGAGGAAAGCTGCCATGCTCACCCTCTTGCCTGTCTGTGACACCAAATCCATAGTTCTGAGGTTGATTCTTAACTACCCTAGAATTGGACCAACAAGATATTCGGTTGTATTCAAAACTGCTACAATGGATTGTAGTCATTAAGGAAGTTGCTCATCATTTTCAGAAGGACAGATAGAGATGGACAATAGCACAGACATCTCCAGTGACATTTAATGAACGAATAGTTACAAAGATAATCAAATTCTTCAAAATCTCAATTGACTCTGCGCCTGTATCCTTAGAGAGGGAAGAATTCCAGATTTCTACTCCCATTGAAAAAAGTATTTCCTGATTTCATTCTTAAATGACCATTCAGTAATTTGTGAGTTAATACCCTCTTAGAGTGTTAGAATGTAGGGTGGCACAGTGGTTGGCACTGCTGCCTCACTGTGCCAAAAACTTGGGTTTGATTATCTGATTGGTCACTGTCTGCAAAGTTTGTGCGTTCTCCTCATGTCTGCATGGCTTTTGTCTGGGTGCTCTGGTTTCCTCTCACAGTTGAAAGACTTGCTTGTTAGGTGCATTGACCATGCTAAAATTCTCCCACAGTGTGCCTGTACAGGAACCAGTGTGTGGTGATAAGGGGATTTCCACAATAACTTCATTGCAATGTTAATGTAAACCTATTTGTGACACTAATGAATAAACTCTAAATTTTAGAACTTTAGTCATAGAGTTGTACAGCGCAGAAAAGATCCTTTTGGTCAATTGACTCTACACCACCAGTAAGTACCACTAAAGTTGCACTAATCCCATTTTCTAGCACTTGTCCCATATTCTTAAATGTTAAGATATTTCAGGTGTTCATTCAAATATTTTATGGAAGTTGTCAGGTTTTCTGCCTCCACTATCTTCCCAGTTAGTGTATTCCAGATTGTCACTATCCTCTGAGTGATTTTTTTTTTTCAAATCTCCTCTGAATCTCCTGCCTCTCATCCTAAAACTATGTACCCTTGTGACTGACTCTTCAAACCAGGGGAACAGCTGTTTCCTATTCATCCTGTCCAAGCCTCTAATAATCTTATACACTTCAATCATGCCTTCTCTGCTCTAAAGAAAACATTTGAAGCCTCTCCTTATAGCTGAAATACACCATCCCAGGCAACTTCCTAGTGAATTTCCTCTGTATCTCCTGTAATACAATCACATCCTTCCTATCATTAGGTGACCAAAAGTGCACATAGTACTCCAACCAAAAGAGAAAATGCTGGAAAATCTCAGCAGGTCTGGCATCATCACTAAGGAGAAAAAACAGCTGACGTTTTGAGTCTGGATGACCCTTTGTTAAAGCTGATTTCCAGTATCTGCAGTAATTTGCTTTTATACAGTAGTCTAGCAGTGGCCTAATCAATGTTCTGTACAGCTCCAACATGACTTCCCTGTTCTTATATTCTATGCCATGACAGATAAGATCAAGTATCCCATATGCCTTCTTAAGAACATAAGAAATAGGAGCTAGAGTAGGCCATCTAGCCCTTCAAGCCTGCCCCGCCATTCAAATAAGATCATGGCTGATCCGAAAGTGGTTCAGTTCCACTTACTTGCCAGCTCCCCATAACCCTTAATTCCCTTATCGATCAGAGATCTATCTACCTGTGACTTAAACATATTCAACGAGGTAGCTTCCACCGCTTCAATGGGCAGAGAATTCCAGACATTCACTACCCTCTGAGAGATGAAGTTCCTCCTCAACTTTGTTCTAAACTGACCCTCCCCCCTTACTTTGAGGCTGTGTTCCGTAGTTCTTGTTTCCTTTCTAAGTGGAAAGAATCTCTCTGCCTCTACCCTATCTAGCCCCTTCATTATCTTATATGTCTCTATAAGATCACCCCTGAGCCTTCTAAACTCCACCGAACACAGGCCCAATCTACTCAATCTCTCCTCATAAACTAACCCCCTCATCTCTGGTATCAATCTGGTGAACCTTCTCTGCATTTCCTCCAAGGCTAATATATCCTTTCGCAAATAAGGGGACCAAAATTGCACTTAGTACTCACCAGTACCTTATACAATTGCACCAAGACCTCCCTGCTTTTATATTCCATCCACCTCGCAATAAAGACCAACATTCCATTTGCCTTCTTGATCACCTGCTGCACCTGCAGACTGAGTTTTTGCGATTCATGCACAAGGACCTCCAGGTCCCTCTGCACAGTGGTATGTTGTAATTTTTGACCATTTAAATAATAATCCATTTTAGTATTATTCCTTCCAAAGTGGATAATCTCACACTTGCCAACGTTTTACTCCATCTGCCAGATCCTCCCCCTTCACTCAGCCTATCTAAATTTCTCTGCAGACTTTCCGCATCCTCCATGCAATTTGCTTTCCCATTCATCTTCGTGTCATCAGCAAACTTCATTACTCTACACTCGGTTCCCTCCTCCAGGTCGTCTATGTATATGGTAAACAGTTCAGGCCCCAGCACCGATCCCTGTGGTATGCTACTAGTCACCAACTGCCAACTAGAAAAACACCCATTTATTCCAACTCTCTGTTTTCTGTTAGATAACTAATCTTCAATCCACGCTAACACTTTACCCCCAATCCCATGTACCTTAATCTTTTGGAGCAACATTTTGTGAAGCACCTTATTGAACACCTTCTGGAAATCTAAAAACACTGCATCCACCGGTTCCCCTCTGTCAACTGCATTAATTACCCCATTTATCTGCTCTGCCACTTCAGGGATTTGTGAATAAGTATTCCAAGATTCATCTGTTCCTCTGAACTTCCATCCATTAAATTCTCCAATCCATTAAATACTCCCTTTTCCTATTCTCCTGAAGAGCATCACCTTGCATTTATCCGGATTAAATACCATATGGCACTGCTCTGCCCATCTGACCAACCCATCTATATTTTCCTGTAACCTACAACCTTCTTCTTCACTATTAACCACCCTACCAATCTTGGTGTCATCTGCCAACTTACTTATCGTTCCCCCCAACATTCTCATCTATCTCATTTATGTACATGACAAATTATAAGGGACCCTGCACTGATCCTTGTGGTACACTACTGGACACCAGTCTTCAGTCAATCAATCAGCTTTCTATTACTACACTTTGTGTCCTATTACAAAGCCAATTTCAGATCCATCTAGCCAAGTTTCTTTGAATTCCATATGCATTTATCTTTTTTTATAAATCTCCCATGTGGGACTTTGTTGAAGGCTTTCTGAAATCCATATATGTTACATCAACTGCATTATCGTCATCTACACAGCTGGTCAGCTTTTCAAAGAATTCAATCAAGTTCGTTAGACATTACTTTCCTCTGCCAAAGACATGCTTACTATCCCTAATCAACCCATGCCTTTCCAAGCGGAGATTAATTCTTGTCTTAAGAATTTTTTCCAATAATTTCCCTACCACTAATGTGAGATTCACCAGTCTGGAATTCCCTTGTTCACTCTACCACCTTACCTGAAAGATGGAACCAATTAGCCATCTCTGGCACCACCCCTGTGCCCATAAAGAAATTAAAATTTGTGTCAGAGCGACTGCAAATTCCTGCCTTGCCTCCCACAGCAGCCTGGGATGCCATTCATCTAGATCTGAGCATTTGTCTATTTTTAAGTCCGTCAAAGTGCCCAGTACCTCTTCACTTCCTATATCAAATGGTGCAAATTCCTCACAGTTCCTTTTGCTGAATTCAATACATATGTCCTCCTTCTTCTGAGTGAAGACCGATGACAAGTATTAATTTAACTCCCTTCCAATGTCTTGCAAGTTCACACACAGATATCCACCTTGATCTTTAATGGATCCTACTTTCTCCCTGATTAACCTTAAAATATTTATAAAATTCTCCATACTGGGAAGCAGTCACACCTTTTAGAACAGGATCTTCTGATTTGGTCAGTTGTCGGACTGAGGACTGTGAGTGCAATTGAGGTAGAAAGGGACTCAGAGGGCAGGGGTCTTAGCCTTTCCAGTTTTCCAATGAGTCTGAGGTTTACTCAGTTTGTTTAGATGAGAGTAGGGTCTGCTGGATGGATAAACTAGCTGACCATGGCACAGAGTGCAGGAAACTATTTGAGTCAGGAGACCAAAAAGCAATGTTGTGGTGGTGGGGCTAGTATAGCCAGAGAGATTGAAACCATTCTGTGCAGCAAAGAGTGTGAGTTCAGACAGACGTGTTCCTTGCCTGGTGCCAGTGTTCACGACATCTTCTCTGGCTAGACAGGAACTAGCAGTGGCAGGGGAGGACACAGTTGTAGCCTATGTATATATCAATGACACAGTTAGGACAAAGTCAGTATGAGAACCAATGCAGCAAACTAAGAAGCAGAACTCAAAAGTCATAATCTTTGGATTACTAACCAAGCCACATGAAAATTGACATAAAACAAATTAGATTAGAGAAATGAATGTATGACTCAAAGACTGGTGTTGGAGAAGTGGGTTCTGATTCATGGGGCACATGCACTGGTACTCAGAGAAATCATGGTCTGTACTGTTGGGACCAACTACATGTGAACCGTTCTGGATCAGATGTTCTTGCAAGTACATAACTAGGAAAGTAGAGTGTTTGAAACTAAATAGTGGGGGCCACAGATTGAATCTGGGAAATGTGGCATATCAAAGAGTAGAGCCAAGGCACAAGAAAAGATGTTATTACAGGGTGCTTCCTCTTTTGGGAGAATATATCATTGTTTATCAGTAAGGGGTCACTCATTTAAAACAGGTATGGCAAAATTTTTCACTGAAGGTTTTGAGTCTTTGGAACTCTCTTCTTGAAAAGGTAGGCATAGGTGGGTAGATTTTTTTCGAGCAAGGAACTCATAGGTTATTGGATATAGCCTGGAGGCAGATTTAAGGTTCCTATAAGATTGCCCATGATCTTACTAAATGGTGGAACAGGATCGAAGTGCTGAATGGCCTATTCCTGCTCCTTGTTTGTACCTTCTAGTTTGATATGTCAACATTGTACATTATAGAGAAATACAAAATCACTGACTTTAAATGTCTGGATTTCCATGTTTATGTGTATGTGGACTCCAGAAATTGCTGAAGTTTCAATGTGATAATGACAGTGAATGCTGACATTTTTGTCACCATTACTACTGCAAACTCTGTGCCATTAATAGCTTGAGAATCACAGGAGAAACTTTTCAAAATGCACAAGAATGTATGAAAAATAATTAATAAAGTGCAGACTAGCTTTAACCACAGAAACAATTGCAGCTCAACTCTGAAAGTCGAAATCAGAACAATGGCATAATGCTGTGCTAATGCAACCTTTTAAAATAGGAAACTTATAAAAAGTGCAATGGTTCATATGAAATCATATACTCAAATAAGAACATGAGAACATAAGAAATAGGAGCAGGAATAGGCCATCCAGCCTCTCGAGCCTGCCCCGCCATTCAATAAGATCATGGCTGATCTGTAGTGGTTCAGTACCACTTTCCCGCTTTCTCCCTGTAACTCTTCATTCCCTTGTCAGTTAAAAATCTATCCACTCTTGACTTGAACATATTCAGTGAAGAAGTCTCCACCACCTCATTAGGCAGAGAATTCCAAAGATTCACCACCCTTTGTGTGAAGAAACTCTTCCGCAACTCTGACTTAAACCGCTCCCCCCCCCAACCTTGAGGATGTGCCCTCTAGTCCTTCTACCTTTGCTAAGCGGGAAGAGTCTCTCAACCTCTACAATCTCCATCCCCTTCATTATCTTATACGTCTCTATAAGATCCCCTCTCAGCCTTCTAAATTCCAAAGAGTAAAAACTTAGCCTATTCAGTCTCTCCTCACAATCCAACGCCCTCATCTCTGGTATCAGCCTAGTAAACCTTCTCTGCACCCCCTCCAAGGCCAATATATTCTTCCTCGAATGCGGTGACCAAAACTGCACACAGTACTCCAGCTGCAGTCTCACCAGCACCCTATACAGCTGCAACAGTACCTCCCTACTTTTATATTCTATCTCCCTAGCTATAAAGGTCAACATTGCATTCGCCTTCTTAATCACCTGCTGCACCTGCATACTGTGTTTTGCGATTTGTGCACAAGGACCCCCAGGTCCCTCTGCACTGACGCATGCTGCAGCTTTTTGCCATTTGAATAGTAATCCTTCCTACCATTATTCTTACCAAAGTGGATAATCTCACACTTGTTAACATTATACTCCATCTGCCAGGTCCTCGCCCACTCACTCAGCCTATTCAGATCCTTCTGCAGGCTTTCCACACCCTCCACACAATTTGTTTTTCCACTCATCTTCGTGTCATCAGCAAATTTCGTCACTCTGCACTAAGCCTCTTCCTCCAGATCGTCTATGTAAATAGTAAACAGTTGAGGCCCCAGCACTGAACCTTGGGGCACTCCACTAGTCACCAGCTGCCAATTAGAATAGTACCCATTAATACCTGCCCTGTGCTTCCTATTAGACAACCAATCTTCTATCTAGTCTAACACCCTACCCCCGACTCCTTGCACCCTAACCTTCTGCAGCAATCTTTTGTGAGGCACCTTATCAAACGTGTTCAAAATAAGCACAGAAATTTGGTATACCAATAATTTAAACTTGTGAGAAAGCACAAGTCTACACCTATAGAAGGCAATAATGTCATAATTAATGTTTCAATTTAGATCTACATTGTAATTTTTAAAATCTTTAATATAAATTTTGAATTTACAGATCCAGTAGATTGATATTAGATCTTATTAGGATTTAAGTGAATCACATCCTTCACATCAGCAGATAGCTGAATCTGTACTTATTTGATTTTGATCTACTCAATATCTTATTTTTCCACATTTAGATTTTATTGCTACTATTCTTGTTTTAATTAAAAAAAGCTTTTGCACCAGGGTGGCCCTCCTGTCAGCATCCTGACCGTCTATCTGCAACAGCGCTCAATTTTATTGAAGGTGGGCAAAATCTCGGACAGCCCTCCTGCCCTCATCCAACTGGGACCATGAAGTAGCCAATGGCCATTTGAAGGCCTCTTCCCACCCACCCTCAATTTTATGGCTGGCTGTAGAAGGTCAGGAATGGGGATGTAATCCAACAAGTCATCTTGCTCTTACTAGCCTCCCTACTACCTCCTCTTCCATAATAGACATCTGCTTTCAAGGTCTGCACCAGCTCACTGGAGTGCTCCCTCTTCTTTTCACTGCACTTGGCCTTATCATCAACTCACTCAACCCTTCTTCCTGGTGGTGCTGCAGAGACTGCAGTTCTGCTGACCAAGAATAGAGAGGCAGAAATCCCACATGTAGATAATCATCATTCCTCAGAGCATCAAAATGCTGCAGGGCAGCTGGCATTAGCAAAGATGAGATTCCTCTCCCTCTCTCTCTCTCTCTCACACTCACTATCTCTTTCTCTCTTTCTCTACCACCACCCCCCACCGCCATCACCACCATCGCCACTACCACCACCACCACTGCTACCTCCCCAGGCTCTTTGAGTGTAATGATGGGACTGAATTATATTATATTCAATCGGAGACAATTCTTGCTTTTTACGATAGTTAACTTAAACAATGACTGCAGTTACTATGAAATGTATATTATAAGATGTCTGTCACATTTTTCAGAATGTTTACAAATGCCCCAAATATTGAGAAACATCTATGCTGTCTAACTTGAATTATGCATTAGATTTTATTAACTCCAGTGTAGTTTTCTCATGCAGCTGTTGATATATAAGTTAGAAACAAGTTCAACCACAAATATTTTAATGCAATAAAATGCATTTGTCATTTAAAACACATGCAAAGACATTTTTTAATAGCAATTGTGCCATTATTAGAGACAAGTCAACATAGCTTTGTGAAAGGAAAATCATGTCTCATGAATTTGATTGAGTTTTTTTTGAAGGGGTAACCAAGAAGGTAAGATGAGTGCCATGCAGTCAACATTGTCTACATTGGATTTTGGAATGTCTTTGACAAGGTGCTCCAGGGCCAAGTAGCCAACTGGCTTGAATACAGAAGAAAGAGAGTGGTTGTAGAGAGTTATTTTTCAGAGTGCAGGCTTGTGACCTGTGGTGTGCCTCAGGGATCAGTGCTGGGTCCACTGTTATTTGTCATTCGTTTTAATGATTTGAATGAGAATTTAGGAGGCATGATTAGTAAGTTTGCAAGTGACAGCAAATTTGGTAGCATAGTGGACAGTGAATAAGGTTATCTTGGATTGCAACGGGATCTTGATCAGTTGGGCAAGTGTGCTGATGAATGGCAGATAGACGTTAATTTAGATAAACGTGAGGGGATGCATTTTGATAGATTGAATCAGTTAATGGTAGGGCATTAAGGGGAATTATAGAATAAAAAGATCTAGGAATACAAGTTCATAGCACCTTGAAAATGGAGTCAGGGTGGTGAAGAAGGCATTCACATGCTTGGTTTCATTGGTTAGAACTTTGAATATTGAAGTTGGGACATTTTGTTGAAGTTGTACAGGACGTTGGTAAGGCCACACTTTGAATACTGTGTACAGATCTGGTTACCCTATTATAGCCTGGGTAGTCTGGCCTTTTTTCTTTGAAGCATAGGAGGCTTAAGGGTGGTATTATTGAGGTCTGTAAAATAATGAAGGGTATAGATAAAGTAGATAGTCAATATCTTTTCCCAAAGGTAGGGGAGTCTAAAACTGGAGGGCAAAGGTTTATGGGGAGGGATACAAAAGGGTTTAGACTGGCTTTTCTCAAGCCGAGGTTGGTGAGTTTCTGGAAGGAGGTCCCAAAGGTAGTGGTGGAGGCAGGTGCAATTTTTATCTTTTAAAAAGCGTTTAGAGAATTATATGGATAAAATTGGCATAGAGAGATATGGGCCAAACGCAGGCAATTGGGACTAGCTTAATGGTAAAAAAATGAGCAGCATGGACAAGTTGGGCCGAAGAGCCTGTTTCATGTTGTAAACCTTTATGACTCTATTATGATGGTGAGTTTGCCATCAGCATTTTGAAATTTGGCACAATGCCTTAATAAAACTCATGACATGCAGATAAACTTTTTATTCTGCCAGTTGGCATACTGATCTTTAAATCAAATTAAAATTGATTTATTTCAACATTTTTTGCTAACTTTTACAAACCTACAGTATCTGTACCCTGCTCAGTTAATATTTTGCAGACATTCCAATTATATTGACTCCAGATACATCCATCTCATTTCAAAGTGGTTTTCTGTACACTGTTGAAATCAGCTGCTGTTCTCATGTCAACTTATATTTTACACATTGATATAGCTGTAAAATATTTCTCTTTTGATTAATATCGTCAAGGAAAAGGATGAAACCTGTATGCTTTAGTGCCAGCTTTGCTGCAGAAGTTGCCATTAGATTACGAACTGTGGCACTGCACTGAAGATATTCTGAGGGTGATTTTGAGCTTGCACACTCTGTTTGTTGGAATGGTGGCATGTGCTCAAAATCCGGACAGTGTAGTTTGCACCAGTGAGTTTCAGAGTTCTGTTCTTGTTGGCAGAGTGGAATTAAATACTCTGAGGGATTGCAGAAAGCTCATTTTAATACATTAGCATGTCATTAGTGAGCACTCTCTCCAGGACTTCACCCTGACTGGATATTCAGTGGGCATGAGGATGACATTATGTCAGAAATTGAACTGAGTAGAAGCCGGCAAAGCTATGTCCTCCACTGGTGACCTGTCCTTCAACCAAAATGTTGCACTTATGGACTAATAGCACCTTTGGCCATGCCCTGGGCTTGTTCTAAGTAACCCTAGACCTTCATTCAGTGTGCCTTGACCTTCTTTCTATCTTGCCTCAGTTACTCTCAGACCTTTCCTCAGTCACCCTTGGGAGGCACAGAGGCACAGTGGTTAGCCAGGGATCCAGGCTGAATTCCCGGCTTGGGTCACTGTCTGTGTAGAGTCTGCATGTTCTTCCCTTCTCTGCGTGGATTTTCTCTGGGTGCTCCAGTTTCTTCTCACAGTCCAAAAGACTTGCTGGTTAGGTATACTGACCATGCTAAATTCTCCCTCAGTGTATCTGAACAGACGTCAGATTTTGGCGACTAGAGGATTTTTTCAGTAGTGTTAATGTAAGTCTACTTGGGACTAATAAGTCAACTTTATCTCCTCTTGATCACCCTCGATCTTCCTTTGATATCCTTAATTTATCTTGCGATTCTTCTCAGCCTTTTCTCCCCTCTTCCAGCAAATTCTTTTGGTAATGACAGACAGTTCCAACAAACTCATCTTCCACCTTGAAGACTGCCTCACCTGTTCCACACCAGTTTTAAACAACTGTGAAAATGGAAATCCATGTTTCCCATACACACCTAACCTAATCACAAAGGTAGCATTTCGTCACAAAAACTTGTGTTTTAATAAGTATTCATTGCATGCAAACCATTATAATTAAAATTTTAAAGTTTATTTATTTATTAATCATAAGTAAGCCATTGCAATGAAGTTACTGTGTAATTCCCAAGTTGCCACATTTCGGTGTCTGTTTGGCTCAATGCACCTAACCAATTCGTGTTTCAGACTGTGGGAGGAAACCAAAGCACCTGGAGGAAACCCACACAGACACAGGGAGAATGTGCAAACTTCTTACAGACAGTGACCCAAGCCAGGAATCAAACCAGGATCTCTAGCACTGTGAGGCAGCAGTGCTAACCATTGTGCCACCATGCTGCCCTTCACATTGCTTGACAATGCTACCGTTGCCCCAAACCACAGAGGGAATTTGATGCCTCTATCCTGACTTTGGGAACTTGAGTTTTGTTTCCTGCCCTATTCAACACTCCAGTCCACCTCTTTCCTCACTCCCTTGCCCAGTGTTAAATTCTACCCAATGTTTCACAAAATTTTTTTTCAAAAGTCTATACATTCGTTATCAAAAGGAATGTATTTTTATTGTGAATTTTTATTAGAAGAATGAAGAAATAGAAAACTGAAAAGATAATCTTACATCTTTCGTTTTTACTGCATATCCCTATCTTCATATCAATATAATTAATCATGTAACGTGCAGGGATTCCTTTCCAAACCTTTCTCCGAACTGAAGTAACATTGCAATTCTTCCAAATTGTCATTTTTTGCACTTTCTGTTCTCTCAGCAATGAATAACAATGCAACTGTTTCAGACCATTCCAAAAGATTGAAATGTCTGCACTATTTAATTTTTATACATTTTGCAAGGTACAAATTTTTGTATGCAGCATTTTTGAAAATCAAGCAACCACTTGGATATAAAAAAATTCCTGTGAAAATTAAAGAGTATGAATCAATAAATGCTGCTAATGGACTTCTATGCAAATGTCATCAGACCTTGCAGGTATTTTCAAATTATTGAGCAGACAATTGAAGTTAATGGAAAAATCCTAAGGGTGCCACTTCATGCACATAATCCTTTCTGCCTGACTCTCGTGATGTGCTGCATTCAGGTATTCCTTTAAGCATTAGAAGAAGACAATCTACTCCATTGTCTGTGCTTTTCAATTTCATGATATTAAAAAAAAGAGTATGGAGAACAAGCCGGTAATATTCCTGAACTTAGAATCCATAGACCTGGGCTAATGCTGGGATATATGAGTTCAAAACCCACCATAGTAACTTGGAGAATTTAAATTGAATTAACTAATCTGGAATAAAAAGTAAATCTCATTGATAATGATCATGAAACTAGTGAATTGTCATAATTTCAATTTTCACTTCTAATCTGTATGAAGGTATATGGATGTGTTTTACCATTTTTTTCTTTGTCCTTTAAAAACTAATAAACTCACTCCACCTTTAACGCAAGAAAGCCTGGTAAAATTGGCTCCTCTTAAGACATAAATATTGGGCCTGGGAATAGGTGTCCACTAAAAGCGATCTTTCTTGCATTAAATCCTGTTGCTACCAACGGGTTGAATAATGACAGAGACAGTTCATCCTTCCCACCCAGATTTGTAATAATCTGAAAGTCTTCTGAAAGGATGCAGCAAACCATCAACAGCTACAGAAAATAGCACTGGAATGCAGCTGCACCACATAGGCTGAAGCAGCTCAAGAAGAAGGCTCACCATCACTTTCTCAAGAGCAATCAGAGATGGGCAATAAATGTTGGCCTACACAGCGATGCTCATATCCCAAGAAAGAATTTTTAAAAATCTGATGCCCATTTTATAGTGAACCCAAATGGTTCCAAATGGATTTTGCACTTATGCAAATTTACAGAGGCCAGCTAGTTCTCATAATTCTACATATTTTCATGTGAAGATCTGAATAGATAAAATAAGCATTATAGAAAAGTGCCTTGGGAGAAATTTCAAGTGTTGCAGACAATTAAATGGAGGCTATACATTGTGATACCACATGTCCTTACCAAATTGGAGATGATTGGGTAACTTCCTCTGGAATAACTAATCTGTATTATACAACTGTCCTCCAATCCCTGCATTTCGATGAAGTAATAATTCTATAATGTGGGGAGATATTTTGTTGTAATTTTGGTCATGAGTTCAGATACTGTAAATTAAAACCAACAGTGCTTGCTCAAACACAATTCATTGGTTGACACAGTTGCAATACTCACATTAGAATAAAGTGTCAAGTAGGGGGTCTAAAATTGTGAAAATGTTTTGAAATGTTTAAAAACACAAGCAATCTTTAGAAAGGCTGAAGGAGATTAGGACTGGAATTCTCTACCTTGCCTGTGGCTGGGATTCCCTGGTCCCGTTGTAGTGAATGGAGATTTGGCTGAGCATCAAATTCTCTGTTCTCGCTGGCAGTGGTGGCGGGGAGTACGAGTTGGAGAATTCTGGCCCACATCAGAGTAGAATATGAACGGGAAGGAAATCCATGGGTACAGTCACAAGTCTGTCACTGTGAATTGAGCAATCCAGATTGTGAAATCTCTGGTATTTGAGGAAAGGCTGAAAAAAACAAACTTCCTGTCAGTGAAGTGAAGCTAAAAAAAAATTAATTTGAACCTTAAAAGCCTGATCTCTGACTCACAATTTCATATATGGACAAGAGTGCCTGGAACTAATTTCCTATCACTCAAGGCTGCAGAAGAGCAATTTATGATAAACATAATGAAATACCAAAAAAGAAGACGAAATGTAAGCCTGCAATTCAAAAAGGGAGGTAGAAAGAAAACAGGGAACTATAGAGCAGTGAGCCTATCGTTGGTACTGGGGAACTTGCTAGAGTCCATTATCAAGGATTTCATAACTCAGCATTTGGAAGGCAATGGTATAAATCAGACAAAGTCAGCATGGATTTACAAAGAGGAAATCATGTATGATGTATCTATTGGAATTCTTTGAGGATGTAACTAGTGAACTTGACAGGAGAATAAATGGTCATGGTTTATTTAGACTTTCAGGAGGCTTTCAACAACATCTCACATAACAGACTACTATGTCAAATTAAGGTACACAGGATTGAAAGTAATGTCTTGAGATGGATAAAAAGCAGGTTAGCAGATAGGAAGCAAAGAGTTGGCATTAATAGATCTTTTTCTGATTGGCAGTCAGTGACTAGTGGGATTCTGCGGGACATGTGCCAGGAGCCCAATTTTTCATGTTATATGTTAATGATTTGAAAGAGGGAACTGAATGTATTATCTCCAAATTTTCAGATGATACAAAGTTCGGCAGGAGGGGAGCTGTGCGGAGGATGCACAGATTCTTCAGCGTGATTTGGATAGGCTAAGTGTGTGGACATATGCATGTCAAGTGTGGATAAATGTGAAGTTATCCATTTTGGTGGCAATAATGAAAAGACAGTTTATTATTTGAATGGGTATAAAGTGAGAAAGGTGGATACTCAGCAAGACCTTGATGCTCTTCTGCATTAGTTGCTGAAAGTAGATGCGCATGTTCAGAAGGCAAATGATATGTTGGCCTTCATAGCGAGAGGATTGGCGTATAGAGATAGGGATGTTTTGCTGCAATTGTGTAGGGCATTGGTGAGATCACCCATTTTGCCTTTTTTTTTGTATTTCACTGTTTATCATAAATTGCCCTTCTGCAGCCTTGAGTGATAGGAAATTAGTTCCAGGCACTCTTGTCCATGTTATATGAAATATAATATTATATGCTGTTTTGGTGGCCTTATCTGAGGAACGATGTTCTTGCTATAGAGGGAGTACAGCAAAGATTTACCAGGCTGATTTCTATATGGCAGATCTGCATTATGAGGAGAGATTAAGTGAGTTAGCATTATATTCACTGGAGTTTAGAAAAGTGAGAAAGGATCTCATAGAAACTTATAAAATTCTAATAGAATTAAACAGGGTAGATTCAGAAAAAATGTTCCTGATGGTGGAAGAGTCCAGAACTAGTGCTTATAGCTTTAGGATAAGGAGTAAACCTTTAAAACTGAAATGAGGAGAAATTTCTTCACCCAGAGGATGGTGAATATATGGAATCCACTACCACAGGAAGTGGTTGAGGCCAAAATGTTGACTGATTTCAAGAAGAAATTAGATATAGCTCTTGGGCTGAAGGGATCAAGGAATGTTGGGGTGGAAGATGGGGGGGAATCAGGATATTGAATTTGATGATCAGTCTTGATCAAAATGAATGACAGAGCATGTTCAAAGGACCAAATGGTCTACTCCTACTTCTAACTTCCATGTTTCTAAGGCAAAGTACTGCAAATGTTGGAATCTGAGACAAAAACAGAAGATGTTGGAGAAATGCGGCAGGTCTGACAGCGTCTGTGGAGAGAGAATAGAGCCAATGTTCAGAAGCATTGGCTTTGTTCTCTCTCCATAGATGCTGTTAGACCTGCTGAGCTTCTTTAACATTTTCTGTTTTTGTTATGATAGTGAAATACCAGGCATCTAATCATGGAATTCAAAATCACCAAACCAGTTCAAAAGCAAGCAAAAATTGCCTTTGTCAGAGCTGCTCTGATGATGTGTCATCTAGACTTGAAATTGTTGACTTTATTCTCTCTCCACAGATGCTGCCAGACCTGCCGAAATTTTCCAGCATTTTCTGTTTCTCTTGCAGATTCCAGCATCCACAGAATTTTGTTTTTATCCAAGTAAATTTGCCATTGTTTTGGAACAGTGGAAAAATTAACTTAAAATGAATAACAGAGAGAAGAAAATTAAATTTGTGCTTTTTACATCCAATTACACTTTAAGTAGAGATCTATTTCAGATATGACCTTCCAAAAAGATGCGCCTTGACAGAGATAATGGCTGAAAACCTACCACTTTGCCTGCCCTGAAATCGGGACAGACAAGATTCCCAGAATGGAAATCTTCATTGGTTTTGAGTGGGATTTTACAAACTCGACTGAGCGAGGCCATAAAATGCTGCTCAATGACCACAATATTACTTGAAAGCCTAGAACTGAGCAGGGTTAGGAGTGGGAAATGACGGTTGTGAAACTCGGAAGATTGTGGGATTTGTAGGGAAATGTCCAATCTTAAGCAGTTCCGTCATTATAATTTTAGTCCTGGTTTTTGCATTTCACATCAGTGAACCTGTATGGCGTAATTTCACTACCACACAAATACAGTTTGGAGAAGTTTGCTTCATTTTCTGAAGTAGGAATTAAATCAGGGAAGCAGTAAAGCTGTACCCCAATTTAATGAGCATCCCTTAAAATAATGTGGTGCAGCAAAGGCCAGAAAGGAGGAACTGTTCTCTTAATATTGGTAAAAAGTTGGGCAACAGAAGGAGGTGATGTTAAGATGAATCTAGTGCAGAAAGCATTTTAGTAAACAAACCAGATCAGTAAGTATGAGCAAAGTTGCAAATTCACCTGTACCCTGTAGTGCACCCCTGCTCCTTACACTGCCTTTTCTAGTGTGCTCCATAATGTCATTCTTCACACCCACTTAACATATTGAGAGCACCCCATGTTCCACTTATCCCTTCAGCAACTCTTGCCACTTACCGCAATTCTAATGTAATATTATCCCATCTTAGTCAGTTCTCCCAATACTCAGCACACATCCCCAAATGGCACTCTGCGACACATTTTCCAAATATAGGCCTTTGTTCCTCATGACGCATCTGCCTGATTTTCACCCTCACTGAAACACTACACTTAGATGCAGACATACCTTATAGACAAACATTGTCTTTCAGGAGAAGAGAGCTGAAGATAAGAGGAAGAGGACTGGAACCAGATCACTGAGATTGTGGAGCATCTGTCCTGGCATATTCAACACTTCCTTTGTCAGATACAAATGGTTGTATTTGCCCTTTTCTGGGAAGTGTGAACAATGTGCCAGAAATATTTTCGCACAGGCAGGATCAAGCAGTTGAGGGCCTGTCAATAAAAGACAATTGTAAATGATAAGCTAATATGTGATGAAGGTAAAATTTGAAAAAGAAAATAACATTCATGATGACAACAGAAAACTTCGCATAGAGATAAAGGTCAGTGACTGTCGGTCTTTAAAAGAATGGAAATTAAGTATACCAAATGGAATTAGTCCTCCAACCACCATCAATTGAACCAACTCCAGCAGCTGGCATTACCATCACACACAACAATATGGTGAGAATAGTTAACTATAGATGTTAACACTGCAGATCACTTGGAGACACATTGAAGAAACAGCTGGACCTGACATCTAGACCTCAGAGCTTCTATCCTGATAAATCAGTGACTATCTTTGTGTCATCAGCAAATTTATTATATATATTTCTTCATTCTTTCATGGGATGTGAACTTTGCTCCTTGAACAGTATTTGTTGCTGATGGACTGTCAAGGCCATTTCAGAAGGTAGTTAAAAGTCAACCACATTTCTGTGAGTCTGGATGGCAAATTTTCTTTCCTCAACCAGATAGGTTTTTACAACAATCAAATGATAGTTTTATAGTCATTGAATTCAGATTTTTATTAATTGAATTTAGATTTCATAAGCTGTCATGGTGGGAGTTGAACTCTTCTCCCCAAAGCATTAGCCTGGGCCTCTGAATTTTTAGTCAAGTGACATTACCACTATGCCACCATCTTTCCAGTTCTTTCATCCAAGTCATTGATGTAAATAGTAAATAGTTGAGGCCCCAGCACGGATTCCAGTGACCTTCCACTAGTTATATCTTTCCAACTCAAAAATGATCCATTTATCCCTATTCTCAGCTTCCTGTTAGTTAACCAATCCTCTATCAATGCTGCTATTTTATGCCCTACGCCATTAGGCCTTATCTTTTGTAATAACTCTTAATGTGGCACCTTTTCAAATGCCTTTTAAAAACCCAAGTATATCACATCTATAAGTTCCCTCTTATCAAAATCACTTGTTACTTCCTCAAAGAACCCTATTAAATTAGTCACGCATCATTTTGAAAATCTCATTGATTCTGCTTGAATGCATTAACATTTTCTAAGTGCCCTGCTATAACCTCTTTAATAATAAATTCCAACACAGTATCGTAGATGCTACACTCACTGGCCTGTAGTCTCCTAATGTTTGTTATCTCATTTTTGGAATAGAGGAGTTAGATTTATTATTTTCCAACCTGATGATACCTTTTTTGAATCGAGGGAATTTTATAAAATTAAAACCATGCATCAACCATATTAGTACCCACTTCTTTAAAGATCTTATGATGATATCCATCAGGATCTTGGGACTTGTCAGGCTTTAGTTCTGATCATTTTCTCAGTACTGCAGGACAGCTGATGTGACAAGTCTGCAGTGCGTAGGAGCTCCTAGATGCTAGTGTGATCCAGGGAAAACATGTTTGCAGGAAGCGCTTGTGGCTCAGTGAATTTTAGGTCAGAGTCATTGGGCAGAATTTTACCAGCACTTTGGCCCAAGATTTGTCCAATTCCACCTGAGGGCAACAGAGAATGCTGTTCTTCAAGCCTTACCCACTCCCAGAATTGGTTTAGGAATGCTAGTAAAATTCCAGCCATTGAGCCAGAGATTGAACTGCAGACACTGTGATATATCAGGAAAGGGGAAAATTACCAGGAAGCAGTTACACCACTTAGGATCTTCTGCTTTGGTCAGTGGTCAGGGATAGGAGGATGTAACTGAAGCAGATAAGGAGACCCACAGGGCAAGAGAGTCAGCCTGTATATGAGAAAGGGCATTTCAGGGCCAACTAGGTGAACAGGGTGGCACAAAAACATCCATGTCATCCGCAATTTGGTTAGGACCCTCAAAATCTCGATGGATGTGGAAAGAATGTTTCCTCTTGTGGGTGAGTCCAATACTAGGGGACACTGTTTTCACTCCCTTCATCTGAGTCATTGATATAAGTTGTAAAAAATTGAGGCCCCAGCATTAAGCCCTGCATGTCTCATTATATCCTGCCAATTAGGCAAGGCAATGAAAGATTATTAGAGGAAGATGAGAACATGGAACTTGAAACACAAGCAGATCAATCAACATCATATTGAATGACTGAGCAGGCTTTTGGGGCCGAATGGCCCACATTCTTTCCACATCTATTTTGTTATGACCATTCAGGATCTTATACATTTCAATTCTCAACTCCTCAGTCTTCTAAACCCCAGTAAAGACAAGCCCAGTCTGTTCAAAATATCCTATCAAACAATCTGCTCATTGCAGGTATCAGTCTTGTTAACTTTCTTTGAACCACCTCCAATGTGTTTACATCTTTCCTTTAATAAGAAGACTAAAAGTTGACACTTCGTGGGCTGCATAAGTGATGCATAACAATTTTATTTTTATGTTCAATTCCTCCTGTAATAGAGGATGACATTCTATTAGTCTTCTTGATTATGTGCTCTAACCTTTTGTGACATGTACTAGAACACCTTAGGTCCCCCTGCATCCCGGAATTCTGCAGTTGTCTTCATTTAAGTAATGCTGTTTTTTGTATGTTTGTATGTTCATACGTATGATTTTCCTGATAGTTGTAATTATTTTAAGTTCCTCCCTCTCTTTCACCTGTTGATTTTCAGTTGTATTTGTATGACAGTTTTGTACAGTGAAGAATATCACAAAATATCTATTTAATGTATCTGCCATTTTTTTCTCTTTATGAATTTTCCAATCTAATAATCTAGAGAACCAATGTTGACTCATTATTCTTTTCCTTTTTTGAAGCTGTATTCTTACTGTCTTTTTTTATATTTCTTGCTAGTTTTATCTCAAACTCTAATTTCTCTTTATTTTTTTTCAGTAATTCTGACCTGCAGCAATCTTTCTGAAATTATTTACATTTTCTTTTCTCTCTCTCAAACTGAATGTGTCATCATCTCTGTGTGAATGTCTGGATATGGATCTTTTTAATGCTCTTACGTGGTTATGTGTGCCCTTCAGCTTAACAATTATATTGCTGAGTAACATTGCCATATGAAACACTTGCATTGATTAGAACTGTATTGTTGATGTGCCAGTGGCTCTGATGGTATTGAATTGGAGAAACTTAGTTGCTGATCAGCACTTCCTATGTCACATGGGCATTCAGACCTTCCCTTGGACTACCTGTTGCGGTTCACCCTCCTCTTCCTATGATTCTTCATCAAAGAACTGGCTCGTCCCTTTCAATTTTTTCTCTGACAGGATTTCTCTGGACAACCATATTGTGCACAGCAGATGGCTACCATGAGAGGGACCCTGGCTGGTGGCTATGGTCTGCTCAGTGGTGGACTTTTTTATTGAGTGGTTTTTGTTGTAACGAGAAACTTTCCTTTTTTTTGTAGAGTGAGTTTATTACTACATGTTTTTAATTAATAAGGCATATGGCTACTTAGTACAGGCTCAATCCTTCAAATTGGAGTCATCAGCCATTTCTGCAGGATTCCACTCAGCCAACCATCCGAAACATCCAGGGTCATAATCATGAATATATGAGTCATGGCTGCTTCCTGGGTACTTTGCACAAACCTGCATGGCTTTTGGATTGTGATTGCACACCATCTGCACATTTATGGAGTAGTATTCTTTGCGGTTGATGATAACCCTGCCGGTGCTTTGTTGCTAAACGTGTACAATCAGTAACCTCTTCTATCTGTGGGAAAATAGCCAAGTCTGCAAAGCTTTCGATCCTTTCCTCTTGACTGTTATTTCTTTGTAGTAAAGGAAATACATTGCTATGCGAGCCAAGATATGTTTTCAGTGAAAACCTTTATGTGCTGCAGGCTGGGCGATATCACAGATCTCTAAGATAGTCTGGTATGAACTGGAGACAAAGAAGTTCAAGCCCACTGTGATTTTTAAATATTGAGTGGCCACCCACACAATTGGAGGTGATGACAATTGCCAGCATTTTAAGAATATGGAAGCCTCCCCCTGAAAGGTCGTCACTGGAGACACTTCACCCTGTCATCTGTAGGTCAGTCATTTAGATCCTGGAAATTTGATTGGCAGGATACGACCTTTGGCTATATCTGTGAGTCTGCTGCTGCCTTCCCTCTGCTCTCTATTGCTCCTCAGCAGCTTGTCGATTTTTCTGCAATGTATGTCACACTTGGTGATGGCTAGCTGTCCTCTTCCTTCTCCCTCCTATCCTCCCACAAAACATGTACAACCTCTAGGGACATAGGTTCATACCACATACGGTGCAGTGCGTTTAGATTTAGATGGTCAGAAGAAACATTTCAAAAATACCCTGAAAGCCTGTCTTTGATTTCAATATCAGGGAAAAGGATACACATTAGACCATGCATAATAGCAAGTCCAGTTTCTTCAAGGTGTAGCTGGCTTTGAAGCAAGGCAGATAAGAAGACTAGGTGTGAAAACGATAAGAAAACTCAAGAAGGCATGCAGCCTCTCAGCGAATATGGACTGACTAATAACTGACAGCCAATAGGGATTTTTTTTTCTCTTAATGCTGTTTCTACCTTAACCTTTTGCCTTCCCTTTTTTATCTCTTTAACCATACATGATCTCACTCCAATGTCTTACAGTCTGTCTCTCTTTTTCCCCCTCTTTCTCTTTTTCTCTCTAGGACTCTGCAGCAAACATCCTACTCAATTTAAGGAATAGCCCTAAATTAGTAAGCAAATGAATTAATTTACAAATATGATTTGTTCTTTCGTGTGATTGAGAAGACCTGTTTAGTTACTCATGAAAAATGTAAGTAAAATATATTCTGATTGCTCCTACATTTTCCTAATTTTGATCATGTTCCTTGTGTTGTGATTGGAGTTTCATGTGATTATTGATTACAAATTGATGTTGTTAAAAAATATGTTTTAGTCTTTCTGGTTCTCTGTTCTATCGCAGTTTTTATTTATGTATTCACTCATGGGATGTAGGTGTCACTGGTTGGGCGAATATTTACTGCGCATTCCATTTTACTTGAACCAAGTGGCACATTTAAAAGTCAGCCAAATCACTGTTGATCTAGAGTAGTGATGGGCACCCTAGGCTAGTTTGTGGACCACACTAGTGGCTCTTTCATCTCAGTGGGCCACAAAATTGACGTTGGTTTGTTCACTAATCATGACCCTAACAACAAGGTTGAATATATTTAATATACACCGAATATTTCGTAACGAAATATAGATGTTTAATCATTCATACATTACTAGAACTATCATCAATTTCAGATGGTAAAAACAAAATAAATATTTACACATTGGACACAGAGGAAATGCACAGCTCTCAAAGTCAATGTTGTGTGCAAACAGCATGCACCTCACTTCACTGGCCCTTACTTAATGTGTGCATCACTTCAGTCATATCTGTGGGAAAGAAACTGTGTGGATGGAAATCAGCAGAATGTGGAAACTGTGCTTGGACAACAGTCAACAAAATGTATCATGGGCTGCACTCAGATCTTCAATGGGCTGCATGTGGCTCCCACTTGCCTTGATCTAGAGTCAATGTAGATTTTCTCGACTAAAGGGCATTAGTGAATCTGGTGGATTTTTACAACAATTGACAACGGTTTCATGGATATCAGTAGACTTTTAATTTTGAGTTTTTATTGAGCACAGATTTCATCAACTGCCATGATGGGATTCAAACCCAGGAACCCAGAGCTGGTCCTGTGACAATACCACAATGCCTGCCATCCTGTGCCCATGGAGACACAAAACTGCTTTTAAGTCAGGTTGATATATGAGTTGAAAGGACACTTGCAGTTTGTGATATTCCCCTTGACCTTGTCCTTCTAGATAATAGAGGTCTCAATTATGGAAGAAGATTGGACAAGTTGCTGCAGTGCATTTTGTGGATGTTATAAACCAGTATATGTTGGTAGTTGATGGATTGAATTGAATGTTTAAAGACATTGCTGGGGTGTTAATCAAGTGGGCTGCTTTGTCCTGGATAGTGTGGAGCTTCTTGAGTGTTGTTGGAGCTGCATTTACCCAGGAAAGAGGAGAGTATTCCATCACATTGCTGACTTGCGTTTGTAAATGGTGGCTAGAATTTGGGCAGTCAGGAGGTGAATTCTGAGACTAAACATGACTGTTTGCATCCTTGACCTGAGAATTTCTGACTATATATTCATGGAAGCACAAAGACCGTTTGAAATGCTTTTCAATACTTCTCATTGAAGCAGGGTTGACCTCGGCTTAATAATAATGATACAGATAGATATCCTGAGCCTTGAGCTTACAGAATGTGGTGGAACTCAATTCTCTATTGCTGATGGTGCACAGAACCTTATTTTGAGCTGCTAAGTTTATTTATTAGTGTTACAAATAAGCTTATGTTAGCATTGCAATGAAGTAACTGTGGAAGTCCCCACACTCTGGCATCTGTTCAGGTACACTCAGGGAGAATTTAGTATGGCCAATGCGCCTAATCAGCTTGTTTTTCATATTGCGTGAGGAAACTGGAGCATCCGGAAGAAACCTATGGAGACATAGGGAGAATATGCAGATGAAGACTCTGCACAGACAGTGACCCAAGCGGGAATCAAACACAAGTTCCTGGGCTCTGAGGCAGCAGTGCTAACCACTGTGACACTCATAAGACATCTTCTGAACATATCCCATTCAATGCAGTGGTAGTGCTAAACAATATGATAGAACGTATCCTCAGTGTGAAGATGGGACTTGGTCTCCTAAAGAACTGCATGATGATCACTCTCACCAGTAGATATAGTTACATCTACAAGAGCTTGATGAAGATGAGGTCAGGTTGATTTTTATGCCCTTGTTGGTTCTCTCACCATCTGCCACAGACCAGTCTTGTAGATAAGATCTTAAGGACTCCACCAGCATGGTAAGCAGTGGTGTTACCAAACCAGTCTTGATAAAGAACATTGAAGTACATTTTGTGACCTAGTAGCTCTCAGTGCATTTTCCACGTGATTTCCAACATGGAGAAATACTGAGTCATCAGTTGAGGGAGGGTGGTTGATGATAATCAGCAGGAGTTTTCCTTGCCCAGCTTTGATCAAATGCCATGAGACTTCGTGGGATCCAGAGTCAATGTGAGGACTCCCAGAGTCACTTTTCCTTGACAATCCATAACAATACGTCACCATGTCTGGTGACTCTACTTTGTTGATGGGACAGGACAATTCTCCGGGATGGCAAGGGAGGTGTCCGGGACCATATCTGTAAGGTACAATGGAGCGACTGATTAATCAGACTGTTACTTGACTAGACTGTGAGACAGCTCTCCCAATTTTGATACAAGTCCCCAAATATCAAAGAGAATAATTTGTGGGATTGATTGGGTGAGGTGTATCTTTGGTTTGTGCAGATCCAGTGCCTAGATCGAAGCCGGTTGATCCATCCGATTTTATTCTTACTTTAGTTTTCATAGCTATCTAATGCAATTGAGTGGCTTGCTGAGCCATTTCAGAGAGCACTTAAGAGTCAGTTACATTACTTTGCATCTGGTGTCGCGTGTAGGCCGGGCCGGGTAAGGATAGCATATATCTGTCCTGAAAGAACAATTGTGAACCAGATGGGTTTTAAAGTCAACCCACTGATTTTATGGTCATCATTAATGAGATTGATTTTGTATTCCAGATGCATTCAATTAACTGAACCCAAGTTCCCTAGGTTCCATAATAATAATGGTACAATTATTTTGTTTAAAAATTATTTTAAAATTTATGCCAAAGTCAAAGAGCATAAGACTGTACTTGCAAAATCTGTGCAGTAGGGGGCTTCATAGGATCACATTTTACAAGCACTGTAATATTAACGTTTAATATTAAAGGCACGTTTCCATTGCAGAATGTTCAGTGTATATAATGGAAAAGATGTTGTAAACTATTGAAGTAACAATATTTCAAATGTCAACTGGCTATTAATAAAAGACCTGCCAAGATCCAACAGTCAGTTTGTAATGTTGCACCTTGATTGTAAGATGTTTCTCTCCTTTTAAAGTAGCAATCATTGATCAGTGCTTGGAAGTATGTGATTTTCGCTGTTCCAGCAGAGCATGTGGTTACTTGTGTAATATCAGTGAGAGGTCTCAAATTATTATTGGCTTTTAGTGTTGGTAATATTACACTAAACCCCATTATTCGTGGATCTTTTTAATACTGCAGCTTAGTTGAATAATTGCTGAATTCCATTAAATCCCTACAGTGCAGAGGAAAGCTACTCAGCCCATCAAGTCTGCACCTAGTGTCCGAAGAAACACCTTACCCATGGCCAATCCCCTTCACCACCTCCCTCCCCCCATACTCTACACCCAACCCCAATCCCATCCCTGTAATCCACCTCACCTACTCATTTTTGGACACTATAAGGAATTTAGCATGGCCAATCCACCTAACCTGTACTTCTATTGACTGTGGGGTAGAAATCAGAGCACCCAGAGGAAACCCATATAGACACGGGGAAAGCGTGCAAACTCCACACAGACAGTAACCCAAACCAGGAATTGAACCCAGGTCTTTGGCACTGTGAGGCAGCAGTGCTAACCCATTGTGCCACTGTGCTGCCTATGGACTCCATATGGAGTCCACAAAAGCAGAAAATCTGCCGTGTAGCTGAACTAATTCAATGGGATGCAAAATTATGCTTTCCCAACAGCAGTTTGAGATGCAGCAATAAAATTGACAATGTGTTTATGGTGTGTCTGAAATTATGCCTGCAGGTGGCAGATTCGTATTTCTAATTCATTTTTATGCCATGAATACTCATTAATGTGCAACAGTTTGCAATGATATCCTATCTTTGGGATCAAGCACAAGCATCTCATGGTTCATGACCATTTTAAAGATGATGTGCACCAGTTGGCTTTGTGCAGTTGTGACTAAGGTAAGCAGCTTATCACATTGAATACTGTGGCACAATGTGGTAGGATTTAAAAGTTTGATGTTTGGGTGCAAGGAGGTGCAGTGGAGGGAAGGAAAAGTAGAGCGAGTGTGGTGTTCATGTAAAGGGTGTTTCAGTGGAGGAAAAGGTCCTGTGTTCTGTGTGTGATGGTCATGTAAGGATATAGAGATGGATGGGTCAAGCAGTGATTGAAAGATGGATGAAAAGCCTAAAGGGTGAAGTCAGTGCTATAAATGGTAAGGTTCTGAGGGTTGAATTGAGAGAACTGGGTAACAGAAGGAACACTGCATTTGCCTGAAGAAGACACAAGAGTTGAAAGCTCGCTTTTTTACTATCAAATAAATCGGTTGGATTATAAATTGGTGTTGCTAAAATCTTACTGAGTTCTTAACAGAAGGAATAGTCATAGTTAAAGGGGGAAATTATATTCAGTATGGGCAAGTACAGAGGTAGTTCAGTTAATGGAAGGTCCCATGGAATGTCAAGAGAATGAGCAAGAACACAAGGGGGAAGGATAATAGGATGGTGCAAGGGCAGCAGAGGTTTTGGATGGTCACAGGTGTCGAGGAAGAGTGAGCTGGGAATGATGGCACATGCAGAGAAATGCTAATGAGGTCCAGGGTAATGATGGGGGGGCGGGAATTGAAAAGGGGAGAGGAAACATTATGTTGGATGGGTCAAGGGTGATGGGGCAAGTGTGAGGGTGACATGGGGAAGATGGAAGGTATAGGAGAAAAGTTTCAAAGTTTTGGACTATTGTCTGTGGCTTGTTGATAAAGCATGTTCAGTTGCAAGAATTGCAGATCAAAGTGGGAGATGGGCCTTTTTGGGTGAGTGAAATTCATGTTATTTTGGATGGGTTAAATTTATGTCACAACTGGCCAATTAAAAGGACTCTAATAATTAGTTAAATGGATGAGAATCATGGATGAACATGCTGTCACATGTATGTCTGCCCTTTTTACATAGTTTAATGACTGTCAGAATCATGGCTCTAATTCACCTGCATTATGAAGATGAAAAACGTTATTATGGCAATTTTCCAGATCGCTGCATCTGGTGCGGATCGTGTTGATCCTGGAAAATAGCGCACAGGCCTAAAAATAGGTTCTGTGCCCAGCACCAAATGGTTTGCAATCATCCCAGTTCCTTTCTATCATTGCAAACTAGTTCATGTCCAGAAAGGGTGTGAGGCAGATTAACATGAGATTGACTGAATTTCAATCTCATTAGTGAGTTTGGCATGCAATCATCCTCTCTCCCGGGATGTTTCCCCCTCTCTGGCAGGATGTCACATTACTGTGAATCACTACTGGTCCCTTGAAGTGTGGTTCAGGTGCCGCCACCATTGCAAGGGAGAGTGAGGAAAGAGTACCACTTAGCACCAGCCTCCAGGATGCAAGAGGGCAGGTCTGCCACTAATATGGTGCAGGATGGGGTGGGAGGGGCCTTCAAGGATGCAGGGACTTTGGGGGAGGAAGAGCATGGGCTGGGCTGGAATTCCTCAGGCTGGGAGTTGCCACTGGGTTGGGGCTCTGTTCATCTGTTGAGGGGCAGCACTGTGACACAGTGGTTAGGACTGCTGTTTCACAGCATAGGGACGTAGATTCAATTCCAGCCTTGGGTGACTGTGTGGAGTTTGCATGTTTGCTCTGTGTCTGCATAGGTGTTCTCCAGGTAAGATGCTCTTTTGGAGAGCCTCCTTCTGCACTGCAAGGATTCTATAGATTTCCTCCCATCGTGTGTGTATTTTCTCTCTCTCATGTTGTAAACATTCGCTACATACTCACAAGCTAAATCAAATCAGTAACTACATCCCCAAAATGTGGTATGTTCAATTTGCAAACCAATAAGACTAACTGTAACTTGCATAATTTTAATTTTGCACAATTATTACTTAATAAGACATGTCACCTGACTTCATCGTCAAGAAGGGTCAGGAAACTTTAGGACAGATAACCAGAAGATGGAAGAGGGAAGTTTTAAGGGATATCTTGAGGGAGAAAAAGAAAAGTGGCAGGGAATTTAGGGATACTCAAGAGGCTTGGAATTGGAGAAGCACAGATATCTTGGAGGATTGTAGATATGGAGAATATAGGAAGCGATAGGGAGGGGCAATACCCATGGATGGATTTAAATACAAGAATGAGTTGTATGGAATCGGCAGACAGTATCGATTAGTGAGCACAGTGCTGATGCGGACAATGTTGTGTAATTTATGATATAGATAACAGAGATATTGCCAATGCCGCATTGGAATAATCAATTCTTGAAGTAATAAAATCATGGATCAGGGTTTTGGCAGTAGATGAGCTGAGGCAGGAGCAAAATTGGGTAATATTATGAGATGGAAATAGATACTCTTAGTTGCCCCAAATTTATGGTCGAAGATTCAGGTTGGAATAATGTATCAATATGAATAGAGGGTTGCCTAAATAGTAGGAAATAAAGATTCAGGATAAGTGAGCCATTTTGGTTGGCAAAGTATAACCATGGAGTGCCATAGGGATCAATGCTGGGGCCTCAACTATTTACAATCTTTGGGGGCGATTCTCCCATCCTGACCCATTTTCTGACATGTCGGATGGAAGAATCGCATGTTGGCCATTTCATGGGATTCGCGCATGTGTTCCTGATGCATGCGTGTCTCCCACAGCTGGAGAACAGATGCAGTCAGAAACACACTGGAAACTGGCAGAAAGAGAGATAAGTTATTTCAATCTAATTTTAATGTATTTTAAATGTGATTATCAGGCACGGCACAGAATTCTTCGGGCCTGATAACATCTCCCACATTGCCAGGAATATTTCATCCCAGCAGGGTTTAGAGTAGCTCCCCACTTGTGGGAAATTAGCATGAGACTCTGCTGGAGTGAAGGGGGGGACAATTGGGCCCCCAGGGGCTCGAAGGCAGGGGGATAGTGCCCCCTCGGGATGGGTACCATGTCAGTGCCACTCTGTGCCTCCGATGCTGTCCAAGGATCAAAGTGCCCATGCCCAGAGGGCACCTTGACAATGCCCACTGAGCATTGGGCAGTGCCAAGAGGGCAGGACCAAAGACAGGAGGGCTTGGAAAGAGGGAGGGCCTGTTCTGGATGGAGCAAAGGAGTGGGGCCTATTGTGGGCAGACCTAAAGGACGATCGGTGGAAGTGGGAGTCCTGCTGCCACTCTCCATTGGGATTGGTCGGGGCTAGAGAGAGACCAACGATCAGGTCTGCCAGAGGTCTACCTCTGTGATGGGCCGGGTTGTGGGGATCGCCATTGCTATAGGACATAGAACATTACAGCACAGGAGAGAGTGCAGAGGAGATTTACCAGGATGCTGCCTGGTATGGAAGGGCTGTCTTACGAGGAAAGATTGAAAACACTGGGGTTGTTTTCCCTTGAAAGACGTCGGCTGAGAGGGGATCTTTTAGAGATATATAAGATTGTGAGGGGTATAGATAGAGTAAATGGTGATAAGCTTTTTCCACCATTAGAAATGGATAGAATGAGGGGTCACGGGCTCAGGGTGAGGGGGGCTATGTATAAGACAAATATTAGAGGCCAGTTTTTCACACAAAGGGTAGTGGGGGTGTGGAATGCACTGCCGAGTAAGGTGGTGGGAGCAGGCACGCTAGGGTTGTTTAAGGTCTCTTGGACAGCCACATGAGCGGTCTGCAGATAGAGGGATATAGCAGGACTGTTTGAATATCGGGAGGACCAAATAGTAGTAGACTATCTTTTAGTTTCGTCTCGGGAATGTCTTAGTTTTGTTTTAGCATGTTTAATTAAGTCTTATTTGTTTCCGCAGGCAATTCGGTCCACCTTGTTGACCAACAAGGGGCATGCATGCGGCATGTCTTGCGAGAGCTGCTCTTGGAGGTTGCTTCAGGAGTTGCCTAGTGCTTCACGTCGTCAGTGTATGCTTAAACTGGACCATCTGATGGGCAAGTTGACAGCTCAGAGACTATCGCTGTTGCTGTGCTGACACATGGATTTGGGCCTGTGTCTGTGGGAGTTTGAGCGTTCTCCCCGTGGTTGCGTGGTTTTCCTCCGGGTGCTCCGGTTTCCTCCCACATCCCAAAAATGTGCTCTTAGGCTGATTGGGTAACAAATTGTCCCTATATTGGTCCCTATGTGGGAATCTTCAACAATAGGCATAGCCTAAAGACAAGGATATGTCATTAGGATGTTAGGACGGCGGCGTGGGCTCGTTGGGCCGAAGGGCCTGTTTCCCGTGCAGTGTTGCTCTTTGTTCTTTGTTCTTTGTAGTAGGCCCTTTGGTCCTCGATGTTGCGCCAACCAGTGGAACGAATCTAATGACCCTCTAACCTAAACCATTCCAATGTTATCCATATGCCTATTCAATGACCATTTGAACGCCCTTAAATTTGGCAAGTTGACAACTGCTGCAGGCAGGGCATTCCACGCCTTACTATCCTCCGAGTAAAGAATACCTCTGACATCCATCCTATAATTATCACCCCTCAATTTAAAGCTATGTTCCCTCATGTTAGCTGTCACCATCCGAGGAAAAAGGCTGTCACAGTCCAACCTATCTAATCCTCTGATCATCTTGTATGCCTCAATTAGGTCACCTCTTCTCTTTAATGAAAACAATCTCAAGTCCCCCAGCCTTTTCTCGTAAGATCTTCTAATCATACCAGGTAACATGTTGGTAAACCTCCTCTGCACCCTTTCCAATGCTTCCACGTCTTTCTTATAATGCGGCAACCAGAACTGTATGCAATACCGCAAGTGTGGCCACACCAGAGTTTTGTACATTTGCAACATGACAGACTACTTAACCTTCTGCTACTACTTAACTAGAAGTCAGACAAGTAGTCTGACAATTTGGAGCGAGAGGAGGATTCATAAGCGGTGGTCGTGAGACAGAACTGAGTGCTATTAGTCTACTTACGAGACCTGACGTGTTCAAGATGGTACTGCTGCAAGGCAGTATGTAGATGAAATTTTGGAAGAAGTCAAAGATAGATACTTGTGGGATACCAGATGTAGTGGTGCAAGATCAGAGAGAGAAATAATTGCAAGCGATTTTCTGGATAGATAAAAATGAAATGAGGTGAGAGCAGTCCTAACGAGCTGAAAGGCGTTGCAGGAAGATGATGTGTCAAAAGTGATCCATTTTCCTTCTTACTTGACAGACACTTTGACATTAATACTTGATCATCCACAACTTAAAATTAGCAGGAAAAAAACATGACTTTTTAAACATTTTTAAAAATAATAATTTTAAAAAAATAAAAATAATTGTAGAGTATAGGGCTAATGGTAGGGCTCTTAATAGTGTTGAGGAACAGAAGGATCTTGGTGTATGTGTCAATAGATCCCTGAAAGTAGGCAGTCAAGTGGATAAAGTTGTTAAGAAGGCATATGGAGTCTTAGCTTTTATTGGTAGGGGGATTGAATTTAGGAGCCGCAGCATCATGTTGCAACTGTACAAAACTCTAGTGCGGCCGCACTTGGAGTATTGTGTGCAGTTCTGGTCCCCACATTATAAGAAAGATGTGGAGGCATTGGAGAGGGTACAGAGGAGGTTTACCAGGATGTTGCCTGGTATGGAGGGCAGGTCCTATGAAGAGAGGTTGAAGGATTTGAGGTTGTTTTCGTTAGAAAGGAGGCGGCTAAGAGGGGATCTTATTGAAGCATATAAGATGATTAGAGGTTTAGATAGGGTGGACAGTGATAGCCTTTTTCCTAGGATGGAGAAAGCTAGCACGAGGGGACACAGCTTTAAATTAAGGGGTATGAGTTATAGGACGGATATCAGAGGTAGGTTCTTTACTCAAAGAGTGATTAGGGAGTGGAATGCCCTGCCTGCAGCTGTTGTAGATGCGCCAAGTTTGGTGGCGTTTAAGAGGTTAATTGATAAGTATATGGAAGAGAAGGGAATGGTTTAGTTTGGAGGGGCATTGCTTTTTATTTTGGTCGGCACAACATCGAAGGCTGAAGGGCCTGTTCTGTGCTGTAATGTTCTATGTTCTATGTTCTAAAGTTCAGAAATTTTGCCAAAAAAAAGACCATAGCCATTGTCTTCAGTTTCTAGCATAGACCTTCTTCCCAAGATACCATCACCATCCCTTTTCTTGCCACTATCCTAACAAAGTCTCACTTTGCATTTTTGGCATTGTACTTAAAAATATAAGAAATAGAAGCAGGAATAGGACCCTAAAATTTGCTCTGCCATTTAATTAAAGTCATGATTCTGGCCTCAATTCCTCTTTCCTGTCAGACCTCACCCCCCACATAATCCTTGAGTCTTGTATAAATCGAGAATCTGTCTAACTCAGCCTTGAATATATTCAATAACCCAACTGCTTTCTGTGAAAGAGAATTTCAAGATTAATGACCCTCTGAGAGAAGTATTTCTTCCTTATCTCCATCTCAAATGGGGATCGCTTTAGTTTGAAACAGTGCCCCCTATTGGGCGGCAAGGTGGCAGAGTAGTTAGCACTACTGCCTCACCATGCCAGAGGCACGGCTTCAATTCTGGCCTTGAGTCACTGTCTATATAGAGTTTGCACATTATTCCATGTCTGTCAATGTGGATTTCCTCTAGGTACCAGTTTTCTCACCAATTCAGCACTTTTGGGAAAATAAACCCCTACATTAGTGATTTCAATGAAAGAATGTTGCGTATTATAGTGAGATACACTGATGATACAAAATAGGTGGGAAAGCAAGTTGTGTGAATGATACAAAGTTACAAAGGAATATAGACAGGCATAAATTTGGGAATTGGGGTACAATCTGGGAAAATGTGAGGTTTTCCATTTTCGTATGAAGAATAGTTAGGCATGAAATTGAGAGTAAAAGTGTGTTCAATGATTTTGGAAAGGAAAAGAAGATTTGAGATGAGCCAGTAGTTTGCAAGTATAGAAACGTTGAAGGGTGTTTTTGAGGAGTAGGATTAATACAGTTGGTTTGAAGGAGATGTGGTTGTACCTAAGGAGAGAACACCATTAACAACATAGCTAACATGGGAGCCAAGAAGGGACTTTAAGTGGTTTGCAGTTCAACAAGAATAGATTTGATATAACTGGTTGTTGGTCACATAGACAAATGAATTAGAAGAGGATCTATGGAGAGATATCTAGAATCCACTCCAAATAGGTCAAAGCAGGTTTGTATTACTGTTCTGAGAACACCAAGCCCATTCGTCTTGTCAGACTTCCTTAATGCATTTCATAATATCCTCCATCAAGCCTAAATGACTACAGGGTCTTCATATCTTCTTGAAAGCTTTTGAAGTGTGACGGTGGAAGATTTTCACAGTGGATTCATTGCAGTGTTGATGTAAGCCTATTTTGAGACGAATAAATAAACTTGAAATCTTTCAGTGTGACAGTTCAATGAAAAATTGCCCATTAAAAGCATTTTCTGTCATAGTGATTTTCCTATTTTTGTATTGACAGATATATTGTCCTGCATACATGAAAACCAAAAAAATCCTGTAAGTATATTCAACCAGGAAAACATTATTGGGCTATGAATAAAATGTGGGGGAAATGTATTAGATGAAATGTCATTGCAGAGAACTGACACATACACAGTGGGCTGAATGACCTCCTTCTATGCTGTAACCCTTTTATGACTTCATGACTGTGCAGTTGTCCCTAATACGTACATAATTATTGTTAAATTATTGATTAATGAAAATAATTCTTTGTATAGTGATCTGGGAAACTTCATCTGCTCCTAACTAGACATGGAAAGATTTTTATAACGAAAGCTTTCTTATTATTGAGCACACTTTGCACTAATTGTGAAAGAATTTTACTGGTTTAAAAAAGGAAATGAAAAGTCAATCTGCAATCTACAATGAGGTCCCAGGGGAGCTGGTATTCTGACTACCAAAATGAACAAGTTCCTATGTTTAAAATATCATGATCACCATTATGAAGGCCTCATTCAGGTACACATTCCTGTTTCATTGTGCTCAGAAATCAATATGGTTTCATCCTCTTTTCTCCTGGCCTACTTGCAAACATACCTGCTGTGGGATTAATATTATTTACTCCTTTCTTGCCCCCTCAGTCCACTCACCAAAAGTTCTAAATCTCTGCTGGATAAACATTCACAGTGCATCTTTGAAATCATCTCAAGATACCAATTTATATGTCTTTTGTCATTCATGTTTTATGATGAATATCCCTGATTAATATTCTGGATTTTGGACGGAATATAGAATACAGGCAGTAAGTGACTACTTGCCCCTTACTGGAGCCTTCCCATCTGGCTGTGCTTTTTATAACATTTCTTATCCAAAAAGTGACGATGGTAGTATAGCCCTTATCACCAGTCACATTTTGGCTTTCTCTTTGTCACCTTCTTCCCTCACCTCGCCATATTCCATTCTTCCTTGTGTCTGTTGCCCCTTCAGCCCCCTACCCCTACTTGAAGTTTCCTCCCTCGGCCTCTCTATTAAGTAACTCCTCATTCTCAGTGATTTCAACTTCATTCTCAGCCACTTTATCTTCTCTCCTCTATTCACTGCTCTCTCTTGCTCCCCCTAAATCTCTCTGTCTCCTTTCCATCTTCATAGCCACTTTGCCAGATTTGCATCTCTCTTGGGTTCTCTACTCTGTGACGTTAACAGCTGACAAAACTGTCTCCAACCACTTCCTTGTAACTATTACCACCTATGTACCCTATTCCTTTTCAATCCCACTTCCTCTGTGTCTTACCTCAGAAAAAAGCTCTCTTTCAAGTCCTTTACAGCTCTGTATTCATACATATAATCACAGCATTCTTACAGTGCAGAAGGACGCCATTCAGTTCATCTCATTTGCAAATCATTGCACCCAGACCCTTCCCTCTGCCCTATCTCTGAAACCTCACGTATTTATTATGGCCAACCCGCCTAATTTGCACAACTTTGGACTATGGGAGGAACTACAGCACCCAGAAGAAACCCACGCAGTCATGGAGAGAATGTGCAAATTCCACACAGACAGTGACCCAAGGATGGAATCGAACCCAGTCCCTGATGGTTTGAGACAAAGAATGTGAGATGTTTATAGATTTACTTTCCCCTAAGATATAGACAATATCCAGGCTTTGCTGCTTCCTTACATTCCTGTTGCTTGCCAAGTGTAATTCAAGTTTAGGTTTCCCCATCCAATCCCTGTCACTCTGCAGTTTGATATTTTTGATTATGCTAATTTTATTCTAAATCAGTGTTATTTATTTCAAAATAACAGTATAAAACTAATGAATACCTTGTTTACAATAGTCTGTCATCTTGCTTAATTTAAAATAGTTCCTAAATGCTCTTGTGCACTTTTCTCCTCACCGCCGGATGACCCAGTGACAGAGACTGCTGCCTCACAGTGTCAGGGACCAAGATTCAGTTCCAGCTTAGGACATTGTTAGTGCGGAGTCTGCAAGTTCTCCCCATGTCTATGTGAGTTTTCTTTCACAGTCCAAAGATGTGCAGGTTAGGTTGGTAGCCATGCTATATTGCTACTTAGTGTTGGAGGATTAGCAGGGTAATTACATGGAATTCTGGGGATAGCGCCTGGATGGGTTTGTCGTCGGTGCAGGCTCGATGGATAAATGACCTCCTTCTGCCCTGTGGGAACTCTATGATTCTGATTCTATAATTCTGAACCCAGTAAAAGCTAATCTTTATGAGTTTGTGATTATAGAAATTATGCCAAATATTAGGGGTGTCTGTCATTTTTTAACCTTCCTGCGCTCATAAGCAGAATAGGAGGCCTGTTAGACTATCCTTGGCTACTCAGGATCAAGGGACTACCAACACATTGGGTGTGAGATGACTATTGACCACTGAGATAGGCCGGCGTACTTTGGTGAGAACACCTTCAGTCTGTGGACTAGGTAACCCTTTTAATCTGAAGAGCTTTTATAAAAATATTACCTAAAATAAAAACTATTGAGAGCCTATTGAGAAAATTCAACATTTTGAAATCAAATATATCTCCAATTGCCCTGAATCTCTGGTTGAATGTATAATTTCCATATAATAAATAAAATATAAGTAGTAAATTAATGTATCAATAAAGAAATAAATCAAGATAAAAGTAAAATATTTTGGATGCTGGAATCCAAAACAAAAATAGAAAACGTTGGAAAATTTCAGCAAGTTGACAGCATCTGTAGGAAGAGAATAGAGCCAACGCAGAGCTTTGACTAAGGGTTGTCTAGACTCTAGGGCCCAATTTTACCATCAAGTTGTGCCGGTTTTCAGGGGCAGAAACTTGGTAAAGTCGAGCGTGAGACAAGTAGTGCAATCAGCAATCACCTGCGTGGCTGTTCCCCCCTTTACCAATGGCTGAAAATGGTGGCGACCGGGATCGTGCCCAAAATGGACACGGCAGCAATTTAAATGCATTTGCATGCATTTAAATCAAATTAACGGAGCAGATGCCCAACTTTACCAGCACTTCCTGCTTTACCACTGCATTCGCCCATTCAGATTTAGCGTGAAACAGACATGTCCACGTAGGTCCAATTTGGACGCTCCAGCTTCTGAGGAGGTAAGTTCAGAGTTCTCTGTGGCTCTCTGACTCAGATCAGTGGTGCGGGGAGGGAGGCGGGTCAGATGCCTCTCTGGTAAGGGGGAGGGAAAGGGAGTCAGATTGTTCTTGGCGGAGGGAGGTATGGAGGGGCAGGGAAGGGAGAGTCCGCCTCCATTCTGCATGCGATTGGTAGAGTGGAGAAGGGGGGCGCTGTCACTCTGTGTGCGATCAATGGAGGAAAGGAGCAGGTGGCAGCAATTGGTCTAGGTAGTAGATGGTGAGGAGATAAGGGAGACAGTAATGTTGTAGGGTGAGGCAGTGTCTTTGGGAGCCGGGGAGGAGGCATTATCTGGCTCGGGAAGAATGTGGCAAAAGAATGTTTTTCTTTTATTTTCCTGCACATGCACAGTTAAAAGCTCTGATTGGACTGCAGGATTTCGGGAGCATTAAGCTCCATCCACAGGCTTGTGCAGTGCGATTCATACTCCACTGACTTTTTTTTCAGATAGAGTGTGTATGGGGGCACTGGAGAATGGGTCTAAAAGTTGAATCTGAAACATTCCCAGATTCAAATCTACCCTGAATTGAGAACCAAAATGGTAAAATCGGGCCTAAATGTTAGCTGTCTTCTCTGCCACAGATGCTGTCAGATCTGCTGAAATTTTCCAGCATTTTCTGTTTGATGAAAGGCATCAACTAGACTTTACTCTGAATTATTGTGGCTTTTGAGTATTTTTAATATTTTCCTTTGTATTGCCACTTTATCCATGCTCAGGTGTTCAGATTAGCCTTTTAACTCACAATAAAAGACACTTCTCTTGATTTAATATTTTTGGATGTTTTTTGATAAGCAACCACACTTTATCTTTCCCCAATTGATAGATTTAGCTGATTTATTTTAGGTTTTTCACAGGCCAAGAGAAAGCCATGGGAAATGGAGAAGAAGCAAAAGATTCCTTTTAAAGCCTATCAACAATTCCCCAAAAATTTAATAAAAGAAATGCTCTCACCAAATATCTAGATATCTCAGTGCCCAGATTTTACAGGCCTTCTGGAAAACTTAGGAATGGATGGATGAAAGGCTAACTTGGGATCAGGAGGAGAAAGTAAAGATTATGAACAAGTTTTGAGAAAAACATAATCGGATCACTCTGTGAATTTTCTCACTTGCTCCCAAATTAATATTGGATTGAACAGCAGGAGATTTAGATAGAAATAAACACCAGCTGTCTTGGTTACAGAAGATTGAGCATTACCTTAATGTAACTTGAATAGAATGATGGAAAATAGCTTGCAATGTGATAAAATAATTTTTAACCCAGCACAAACATTATTCCATTATATTCTATCTTGATAAGCAGAATAACCTGTAGACCCAGCAAGCTTTCCTTACAATGAAATGCCTGATGATTGCACAACTTTTGCTTCCACCAGAAGGTTCCTTTGTATTTTCAAAACCAATATTTTATCTACTTACAAAGCAAGTTTAATGTCTAGAGCATTGCCATTTCCACTTGTTACAATTTGTGTTGCTAATGCTGTTTTGCAGCTTGCAAATTAAATTCCTCCCATTAGGAGTAATTAAGGATGTGCATGCAACCACTCTAAAAGTAAATGAGTTTAGGCATTATAGTATTTCTACTATTTTCAGGAATCTAGTTATCAAGACTAACATTTGGCAAGGAACTGCATGGTTCGTTGTCGCATAAGATTCAATCTTATGGGATCCAGGGTGAGGTAGCCAATTGGATACAAAATTGGCTCGAAGACAAAAGACAAGGACGGTTTTGGGCAATTGTTTTTCAAACTGGTAGGCCTTATGGATCAGTGCTGGGTCCACTGTAATTTGTCATTTATATTAATGATTTGGATGAGAATTTAGCAGGCATGATTAGTAAGTTTGCAAATGACACCAAGTTAGGTGGCATAGTGAACAGTGAAGAAGGTTATCTGGGATTGCAACAGGATCTTGCTCAATTGGGCCAGTGACTTGATGAATGACAGATGGAGTTTAATTTAAATAAATATGAAGTGATACATTTTGCTAGATTGAACCAGGGCAGGATTTACTCAGCTGATGGTAGAGCATTGGGGAGAGTTAGAGAACAAAGAGATCTAAGGGTACAGGTTTATAACTCCTTGAAAGTGGAGTCACAGGTGGACAAGGTAGTGGGGAAAACATTTGCCATGCTTGATTTCATTGGTTAGAACATCGAATAAGGAGTTGGGACGTCTTGTTGAAGTTGTACAAGACATTGATAAGGCCACACTTGGAATACTGTGTACAATAAAATACCTTGTTAATAAAGGATATTATTAAACTAGAAAAAGTGCAGAAAAGATTTACTAAGATGCTACTGGGACTTGACAGTTTGAGTTATAAGGAGAGGCTGGCGAGATTGAGACATTTTCCTCTGGAGTGTAGAAGGTTGAAGGGTGATCTTATAGAGGTCTATAAAATAGTGAGGGGCATAAATAAGCTCAACGTTTTTTCCCAAAGGTAGGGGAGTCTAAAACTAGAGACTAAAACCATAGGTTTAAAGTAAGAGGGGACACATATAAAAGTCTCCAGAGGGGCAATTTTTTTCACACAGAGTGTGGTAGATGCCTGGAATGCGCTGCCAGAAGCAACAGTAGAGGTGGGTATAATTTTGTCTTTTAAAATCATTTAGACGGTTACATGGGTAAGATTAGTATAGAGAAATATATGCCAAACACGAGCAATTGGGACAAGTTTAATGGTAAAAAATTGGGTGGCATGAACAAGTTAGGCCGAAAGACCTGTTGGCAAGCTGTAAACGTCTGACTCAATGGGTGGAATTTTACTGCTGCTTTACACTTCTTTTGCAGTGGGAAAATACCGTAAAATCAGGCATTAAGTAGCTAGCGTGAATGGTGCTGCTTTTCACATTCGGCATGATTTTTATAACAGCCAGATTTCTGGTGCTGATCCGGAAATGGGTGAGAGGCTGGTTAATTTATTGAAGTTCATGTAGATGTTAATTTCAGTGTGTTTAACGAGTCCAACCTCACTTGGCCGGGTTCACTTGCCCTTATGGCCTCATCGGGAGATGTCTTCCCTAGTGAAGAAAACACGTGTTTTCTACGAACAGGGAACAGTCATATTGGGCTCATCAATGGAACTGGAGATCATAAAGCACCATTCTCCCATCTCCAGTAATGCTGACTGCAAAGCAGGGGTGTCCCTTGGGCAATACCAAACTGGCAGTGCCACCCTGGCATCTTAGCAATGCCAGTTTGGCATCTGGGCAATGCCTACAACCATGGGTGATGAGGCCAATGGGGGTGGGGCCTTTGGGGGCAGTGCTGGGGGTGGGGCAGGACCTGTTGGGGAAGGGGAGCCTGCTGCCACTCTGCATGTAAAGGGCAGCAGAGCTGCGATCGTTGGGGGAGGGAGGGAATCCATGATCAGTCTGGGCAGCAGTAGGGCTCGTGAGGGCTGCATCTCGGGCCGTGGGCTCCCACAATTGTGGATGGGAGTACTGCTGTAGTAGCAGGAGCCTGACAGTTCTCTCTTTGTCTCCTGCTACTGTTAATGCACATGTGCAGCATCAGAGGTCTGCACATGTGTACTACCTCCCTCTGCAGACTGCCCTGCTCATAGTTTCCCTGGCCAGAAACAGACTAGTCCAAAGTTTCTGATACAGAATGCATAAGATTGGACTGAAAATGTACTCAAAAATGGATCTGGAACTCTTCTATTTTCAGACTAGCTGGACACTGAAAAAAAATCTCAAAATTCTGCCCTGTGACATGATAAGGGCACAGTAGGGTCAAATCTCCACAGACAGACAAGTTCTTAGTTGCTTTTCTTTTAATTTCTAATTCATAAACCTTCTGACCCAAAAAAGGTGAGTTCCCAAACATAACTGTGCATTTCTGGAATAAATAACAGAAGTTCCATATCCAGTCAATGCTGCTGGCTTGAGTTAACAGGTGACATCTTATTTAAATATTGTTGGCAAAGGAGAGGTATTTTTCCAGATAAACTGTGTGAAATACAAAAGATAAAAATACAAAGCATTCTGTCCTAAAAGTGGAATCCTTCCCCTTTAACACTGTGAGCCCAGTCTCAACGCACAGAGCATGTGATATTACCATAGCAAACTTCTTAACGCAGCAGATTACAGTTCAAATTTATATTACATCTCTTCCTTTGAAGTATCTTTGTCTGAAAGGTGCAACATTTTATTCTTTCTGGACTAGTTGGCCAAGTACAATCCACAATGGAATTTTCTTACAAATGGTTACCAACAGTCTCAACAAGGTATGTCCTTTTTCTAAAAACACATATTCTTCCTTAAAAGTTCAATATGTCCATTAGTAACTTGGGGCTATGATCCATTGTCATGACACAAGAATGATCAGTGATTGCTTTGTGATTGTGACCAAAGGAACAGCAATGAGAGTTGATTGAGAGAATGGCCATAAATATAGAAAGGAGACATTTGCTGGGAATTTATAGCTCCCCTCATTCTGAAACAGTAAAATCCCACCCAAGGTCAACGAACCTCCCCATTGTCCACCCCTCTCGCCCGCCCTGATCCCTGTGGGAGCAGGGCAGTCGATTTCCAGCAGTTACGTGGAGCAGATGTTTTATAGGAAAGTAGGAATGGCAAATTTTAGAAGAGACAGGGCAAGGTGAGCTGAGATGGAAAAGAAAATCACTGATAATGAGTCACTTCGTAAAATGCTTAAGGGACATTATCTCAGGGAAAACATGAGGTGTGGCTTGGGCCTTTCGACAATTATTTAGAGTCAAACATGAGAAACAAGGATAAAGTTTCAAAAAATTAGGGAGAGAAACAAGACGGGATTTTGTGATAAGGGCCATACTACCATGTTTGAAGAAGGCAGATGGTGAATAATAAAACCAAGGAGAGAGGTTTTGGGAAGGGGACAGTGCTACCATCCACAAGCCAAGGTTTAATCAAAATCAGGGATTCAATACAAACATCCGCTGTAACGTATGTTGAGAGCCTTGATTGCATGATATTCTGGGGAGAAATGCAGTGAGGGATGTTAATTCTTAATCTACAGTCAGAATCTAGGAGAGTGATGGTGAGGTAAAGATGAGTGGGGCAGGGAGTAAATTAATGAGAATAGCCCTCTGGGACTAATTGTAATTGAATGAAAGATCAGGATAGAATTATTTGGAATTCTGCTTGTGAGGAGATAATAAAGAATGCCTCAATTGACTAATTGAAGAATGTTAAGAGAACCAAGATGGTAACTGGAGGTTTATTCAAACATAATTTACATCAGGGATATAAGCAGGAGAAAAGCATGCCTGAGAAACACTGATGGTTGGGGTAGAGCTGAGATGAGTGGTACGGTCCCAAAGAGGAGAGAAATGGCATATGGTATTACTAAAGGAAGGAGAAGAGAACAAAAGGAGGGAGATTAAAAGTTCTTGAACAAAATAGACATGGAGAGAACTCTGGGTTACATAGGAAAGATTATGCAGGGAGGCGATGGCCTAGTGGTGTTATTGCACGACTATTAATCCAGAAAACCAGGTAATGCTTTGGGGACCTGGGTTTGAATTCCGCCACGGCAGATGGTGGAATTTGAATTCAGTAAAAAATATCTGGGATTAGGAGTCTACAGATGAAACCATTGTTGATTGTCAGAAAAACCCATCTGGATCAGTCATGTTCTTTAAGGAAGGAAATCTGCTATCCTTAACTGGTCTGTCTTACATGTGATTAATTTTCAACTGCCCTCTGAAATGGCCTAGCAAGCCACTCAGTTGTAACAATCACTACAAAGTCTCAACAAAGAAATGAAACCAAAGAGACCACCTGGCATCAATCTAGGCTCCGGAAAAGACAATGCCAGAGCAATCAGACCTTTTGACCCTGCAAAGTCCTCCTCACTAACATCTGGGGGCTAGTGACAAAATTGGGAGAGTTGTTTCACAGACTAGCCAAACAACTGACATAGTCATTCAGACAGAATCATACCTTATAAATAACATGCCTGACACCACCATTACCATCCTTGGACAGACCTGGTAGAGATGCAGCACAGTGGTGTACAGTTGAGAAGGAGTTGCCCTGGTAGTCCTTGACATTGACTCCGGACTTCATGAAGTCTCATGGTTTCAGGTTAAACATGAGCAAGGAAACCTCTTTCTGGTTACCATGTACGGTCCTCCTTTGGCTGATGAATCAATTGAACAATGTGGAACAAATGTGGAAGAAGCACTGAGGATGGCAAGGGTACGAAATGTACTCTGGGTGGATGATTTCAATGACAACCATCAAGAGTGACTTGGTAGCAGCAGTACTGATTGACTGGTGGGGTCCTAAAGGATATAACTGCTAGATTGGGTGTGCAGCAGGTGGTGAAGGAACCAACAAGAGGAGATAACATCCTTTCCCTCATCCTTACCAATATTCCAGCTGCAGATGCATCTATCCATGACAGTTTCGATAAGAGTGATCATCGCACAGTCCTTGTGGAAATGAAATCCTGCCTTTACATTGAGAATAACTTCCATCGTGTTGTGTGGCACTATCACCGTGCTAAATAGGACAGACTTTGAACCCATCCAGCAACTTAAAACTGGGCATCCATGAGACACTGTGGGCCATCAACAGCAGCAGAATTGTACTCCAGCACAATCTGCAACCTCATGGTCCATCATATCTCAAACTCAACCATTATTGTCAAGCAGGGCATCAACCCTGGTTCAATGGAGAATTCAGGAGGGCATGCCAGGAGCAGCACCAGACATGCCTAAAAATGAAATGTCAACCTGGTGAAGCTACAAAACAGGACTACTTGCTTGCCAAATGGCAAAAGCAACAAGTGATAGACAACTAAGTGATCCCACAACCAACAGATCAGATCTAAGCTCTGCAGTAATTCCACATCCAGTCATGAATAGTGGTGGACAATTAAACAACTGATTGGAGGAGGCAGCTCCACAAATTCCTGCATCCTCAATGATGGAGGAACCCATCACATCAGTGCAAAAGATAAGGCTGAAGAATTCCCAACAATCCTTAGTCAGAAGTGCCAAGTGGATGATCCATCTTGGTCTCTTGCAGTAGTGCCCAGTATTTCAGATGCCAGCCTCCAGCCAATTCAATTCACTCCAACTAATATCAAGAAATAGTTGGAGACACTGGATACTGCAAAGGCAATGGCCTCTGATAGCATTCCAGCAATAGTACTAAAGACTTGTGCTCCAGAACTTGTGGCTCCCCTAGTCAAGCTCTTCCAGTACAATTACAACACTGCCATTTAGACAACAATGTGGAAAATTGCCCAGATGTGCCCTGTACACAAAAAGCAGGACAAATCCAGCCAATTACCACCTAATCAGTCTATTCTTGATTATTAGTAAAATGATGGAAGAGGTCATCAACAGTGCTATCAAACAGCACCTGCTCAGCAATATCCTACTTAGTGAGTTTGGGTTTTGCCAGGGTCACTCAGCCCCTGACCCCATTACAGCTTTGATTCAAACGTGGACAAAAGAGCTGAATTCCAAAGATGAGGTGAGAGTGACAGCCCTTGACATCAAGGCCGCATTTGATCGAGTGTGGCATCATGGAGTGCTAGCGAAACTGGAATCAATGGTTATCAGGGGGCAAACTCTCTGCGGGTTGGCGTCATACCTGGTACATAGGAAGATGGTTGTGGTTGTGGAAGGTTAGTCATCACAGCTCCAAGACAACTCTGCAGGAATCCCTCAGGATAGTGTCCTAGGCCCAACAATCTCCAGCTGCTTCATCAATGACCTTCCCTCCAGTATAAGGTCAGAAATGGGGATGTTCACCGATGATTGCACAATATTGAGCACCATTTGCTACTCCTCAGATGCTGAAGCCGACCATGTTCAAATGCAACAAGATCTGGACAATATCCAGGCTTGGGCTGACAAGTGGTAAGCAAATTCGTGCCACACAAATGCCAGGCAATGATCATCACCAATAAGAGACACTCTAACCACAGCCACTTGACATTCAATGGTATAACATTCAATGGAATCTCCCACTGCTAATATCTTTGGGATTACCATTGACCAGAAACTCAACTGTATCCACCACATAAACACAGTGGCTATAAGAGCAGGTCAGGGACTAGGAATATTACATTGAGTAACTCGCCTCCTGACTCTCCAAAGCCTATCCACCATCAACAAGGCACGAATCAGTAATGTGATGGAATATTCCCCACTTGCCTGAATGGGTATAGTTCAAGAAGCTTGACACATCCAGGACAAAGCAGCCTGCTTGATTGGCACCATATCTACAAATATTCAATCCCACCACCACCAGCACTCAGTAGCAGCATTGTGTATTATGTACAGGATGCACTCAGCAATTTACCAAAGATACTTTGACAGCACCTTCCAAACCCACAACTACTTCCATCTAGAAGGACAAGGGCAGTAGATACATGGGAACACCACTAACCTGTAAGTTCCTCTCCACACCACTCACCATTCTGACTTGGAAATATATCACTATTCCTTTATAGTCACTGGGTCAAGATCCCGGAATTTCCTCCCTAATGGCATTGTGAGTCAACCCACAATAGACTGCAGCAATTCAACAAGGCAGCTCATCGCCATCTTCTAAAGAGCAACTAAGAATGGGCAAGGAATGCTGGTCAGCCACGAACGTCCAAGTCCCACAAATGAATTATAGAAATTAGGTGATAGTTTTATGATTATAGGTGAAGAATAGGAAGAAGTTGACCTGAAACAAGGCAGTGTTAAGGTCTGGTGGCCAAGAGGTTATAGTGGGTGAGCACAAGTCAGCTTGGAGTACTCAATGTTTCGGTTGGCATCACCAGTGGAGAGGGGATGATTCAGGAGACATTAATGGACCAGATATCAACTGAGGTGCGAGGAAGATTCTCCAGTGCATTCAGAGAGCAGAGGAGCAGCAGACAGTTAACCACAAGTCCGCAAAGATGATCATTTGATCATGATTCATTAGGTCCATGATTTAATAGAATGGTGGAATAGGATTGAAGGACTGAGTGGCCTACTCTTGTTCCTTTGTTCCTATTTTGGGGTCTGGCAGTGGTGTCTCAGATATTGTCAGTGCAATTAATAGAAGAACAAGAAGCAGTGAAAGTGAAACTCAGGGACTAAGATTAGTGAAGATCCAGAACAGTGAAGCATAAATCCAAAGAGTCAGTGTCGATAAGAAAAGTGCCCAAAAGGAGCGGTTAAAAGATCATGAGGAACAAGCACTACAGGAGGCTGGTCCAATTCATTAATGTTACCCTCATGTCTTTTAAAAATGTAACTTAATTGTATTAGTGTCATTGATCAACAAAATCTTGCATAATTTCTACTACAAATCCCTATAATCATAGCAACAACAAAGTGTCATAAATGGAAAGATAAAACCGTAATCCACTTAGATAATCTCAGTGACTCCAATGAATTTACAATAGATGTTAAACTTCCGATAGGTCTATTTTGGAAATAGGCAGTTTATTACGAATATATGCAAACTAATTTGCTTGAAATGTAATGGAGAATCACCAGTGGAAATAGAATATTAATATCCTGAACATGCGGAGTTCCTTCAAAAGCCCAAAGGATTTTTAACTAATCAGACAAAATGCGCACAGGAGGTTCTGCCTTTTAGGAAAGACAGTGCCTGCAGTCATTTAAATGCTTTGCATTCTGATAGGATAGCAAACAATGACACAACTAAAAGATGATAAGCATAGAAAGAAATAAAGTATCTATGGATTTGGGCCAAGCCTCAAAGGTATGATATATGAGTTATAAATATGGAAAACTGAAGTTCTTACTGTCAGAAATAGATTCAAGCCTGCTTAATGTAAATCATTTTCAGTTAGAACAAATAATGCTACATGTAAATTTGAGGATGAGAGAAATTGTTAAGTATACAGATTCAAAATAAGTGGGGGAAGGGAGGCGAGAGGAGATTTGGTAGAGCTTCACAAAATCATGACAGAGAAGATATGGAGAAACTGGTCACATTGGCAGAAGGGTCAAGAACCAGAAGAAACCAATTTAAGATAATTGGTAAAAGCACCAGAGGTATTGTGAAGAAAAACTTTTGAATGTGTGAGTGGTTAGGACCTGGAATGCATTGCATGGGAGCATGACAGATGCAGATAAAATTTCAGAAGAGCATTGGATGGATAACTGCAGAGAAAAAGTTGCAAGACCACAGGGAAAACATGGGGGAGTGGGACTCTCTAAGTTGTTCTTACACAGAGCCAGCATGGACACGATGGACAGAATGACCTTCTTTTGTGCCATAACCATTGTATGATTCCATGATTCTATAAAGTTTTTGTCCATTCAAAATATCTTCCTGACTTTTGATTGCATTTGCATTGTTCCAGTGATGGTACCAAAAGGCAAAGAAGGAAAATCATGCTTGTTTCACTTGTTTACTTCAATGTTCATTTCAGCCAGCTAGCCAAGTAAAGATCCACTGTCACCACATGAATGCCACTCATCTATGCTGTTAGTCTAGACCCCTTTGACTATTAGCACTTAGTGCTAGTGCAAATAATGAACCCATACATTGTTTTTCCTATGCCAGCCTTTAGGTAGGCACATGCCACACTTGCACTGCTGGAGGGCCACCAAAAATGGACGAGTACTTTTATAAATCAAATCAGACATTTATAACATTAATCATTGCACACAACCAGAGAAGAATTGACAGTCTAATCATCTGTGAGACCCAAATGCAACTAATATGTTTTCTCCATTCTTTTACAAATGGTCCTACATGCTGCCAGCTGCAGTGTAGGATTAAGGTTTGTGAGTTCTAGAGTATTCAAAAAGTAGGTCATGCTCATAAATAGTTTTTGAATAGTTTATTTAATAGATTATTAAGAAGGACCAGTTTAAAATGATACATAAGCTAATTAGACAGGCATATGATCTGTGACAGGTGAAGCCAATTTACTGGGCCTGGAGGGCAAATGGACAGAGGAAGCCGATTTATTAAGTCTTGTCTGTTCTATTTGCAGCGTTCTCCTGTTTTGTTCTATTCCTTCCCAAGCTGTTCCAAGCATTAGGAACATTAACCAGCATGGATCACTTTTAAAAACTCTTTCATGTCCATAGTGATATTTTCTGTTTTTAACCTCTTTCTCAAATGATTGGTTGGTTTGCATATGGATCATCATGTTCAACCATATCAGAAAAGTGTCCTTGATAGAGATTGTAGGCCTTTTCTGTTTTTCAGCCTGCAGGCTATTTTCATCATAAAATTTCGATTGTATCCAACAAATTTCTTAAGATATAATGAGGTTGCCCCATGGCCTAGGATAATCAAGCCTGCTGTCCTCTGGCTGCCCAAGATTTAGGGAATCCCGTCAAATAATCCTAGATGACACTCTTCGTAGTGGTCAATTTGTGAATATTGATCTCTTCGCATGGATTTTGTGGTGACTTATTTGCTTTAGGGAAAGACCGCAGTTTCTTCTTGTGCAATCTCACCCTCAAGTCAAAGTGAAGTAGGAGAATATTCTGAGAGGGCAGTAATTGGTTTCCTGCTTATGATAGCATTTGGTCCCAAGAAATATTCATATGACCAAAGTAAACTGAAAACAAATTGCAGTGGTGACTTTTTCCAGCCTGTTTTGATGGGAGGCAGTTCAAATCACAGGGTTTGAGTAAGAGGTAATAAGAAAAGCCTTCTACTAATTGATTTTCTGTCTGGCAATTCAGAATAGATCTTGATAATGAAGCTTTGAGAATGGAGCAGGGATATGTTATTAAGTGTGCCATACAGTTGTAAAGGATAGAGAGCTGATGCAAGGGAGTGCAGAGGATTGTTGATTGGAGAAGACTCACTACTGCTGTTTTTGTGTTTCCAGAGTCAATCAGACTGTTTCAAGGAATCAGAAAAGGGGATTTCTAGGAATTCTGTGCCAGCAAGACTGAGACAGGATTAGGAGACATTTGCCTTGGGTAGGGGGTGCTGCTGGAGAAGGACATTAAGTGGTGCGTAGGGTTCGGATGGAAGTGGAAGGGCTTGATGAATCCTGGGGGACAAAGTGAGGGAATTGGTTTTATGATGAATAATGACTGTTATAGGGGACAAAGGTATGTGGTAGAGTGGGAGAGTGAGGGCCTGCAATGACTGGTGGTTAGAGTTGATGAAGGAAACACAAAATGAAATGCAGATCTTTGGAGTGGGAATAACAAGGGTGGACATTTTCATGGTGGCTGGGTGGGCTCTCCACGAAGGGAGGATATATGGATTGTAATTATGATGGGCCGAAGGGTTATGCATAGGGATCAAGGATGACAGTGGCAAGTTGAATGTGACAGCAGGTGGGGTGGCTGGTACGGTGAGAAGGTAGAAGATATTAGAGCAAGTTTCAAAGGACATGCAGACAGTGACTGCTGTGAGACAGGTACTGAAATGCTGGAAAGGAGTTGGATCATCAGGTGGATGGAGCTACAGGTCAGCTCAACTGAACAACCGAAGGGGAACTCCAGCGTGGAGCTCTGACTATGCTGAGGCATTTGGCTCAAAGAAGATGAGAAAGGCAAAGGAGCAGCATGTTTAGCAGAATACTCGAATATGGCTGACCAGGACTCTGGCAAAAATTGATAGTCTTCCTATGTATACATGATTCCAAGGGGACACAGACCCAGCCTGGGTTGATCCCTTGAACATAGGGGGTTTGCACAGGTTTAAAACTAAGTGCAATAAAAACTTAATTCCTCTTTGCAGTGCAAGTGTACATATATTGACAACTGTGCATCAACCATGAACAATGAGAATGCACCCATGTTACTATCTTGAAATCAGAACGCCTTAATATTTTGTTGTCTGTCATTGTGTCGGTTCTTCCCCAACATCCAGCAGTGATGTAGGCAAACTGTTGACTACTGCGCCTGGTTATCTTTGATGACTTTGTCCGACATCTACTGGATCTTCGAGGCTTGAGGGGCCCCGTTTACTATGGGTCTCTTGTTTTGTTGCATGTGGACCTTCTGTGATTAGAAAGGCAGAAGCTAATGAGATCACAGAAAAAGGGGATTTGGAAGGACCAGACTTCCTGAATGGAGCTTCAGGGCATCTGCCTAATGCTTCTCTTCTCTTTGGTTGCCTAAGAAAACTTCCCTGACTCTGGAGAAGAAGGGAAGTTGAAGAGAAGTTGAGTTGTCCCATACCCCTCTTGTGTAGCCACTGCTAAAACTTGGCTGTGGCCAAAACAACGGAGTGCAGGCCTGTGCTCATCTGCAGAAACTCGGCATTCTGCTCGACCAGATTCTCCATGACGTCTACCATCCTTCCCATGGAAACCTCGATGTGCACCACTTTGTCAGCCAGTAGATGGACCACCTCATTTGGTAATCCTATGAGGACCTCTGCCTGATGTTCCCCCAACTGTTGCTGTATCTTGAACATCTTTTCTCAGGCTGCTTTCTGAATCTCGCCATTTGACTTAGACGTCACAGAGGAATCTTCCCCAGCAATCCTCTGAGTACTAGTGATCTTAGCTATCTCTGCCTCCTCCTGCTGCATACATGTGTCCATGTGGTGACTTGAATTAACTCTAGCACCCACCAAGCTGTGTGCCTGTGGGCAGGTGGAAGGTGCTATGATGGTTCAACAGGGGTAATTTTCATCATCATCCTCATTCTTCTGCAGGCTGGAGCTGAAGCTAAACAGGGCTTTGGGGCCTGGCCTAACCCTGTGCTTGTTGGCACTTATAATGGAAAAAGGATAAAATTAATTCCTGTAAGGCTTGCCTCCAGCATGGCACCCAGCATGATCCTTAGGTATCTATGTGGAAGACCCTCAATGGCCTCCCTAACTGAAGACTACAATGGACTGCAGTGGGGCAATAAGGCATTGCTTTTATGCATGGGCAATGCAGATAGTGACCTTGCTGCAGAAGCTATGTCTGTTCCTATTCAGTGAGGTGAGCATGGGCAGCAGAGCGTTCTCTTACCTTGGTGGCATGGGTGAAATTGTTCATCCTTTTCCTGCACTGAAGGGTGGTCCTCCTTTGAGTGGTATTGGCAGTCACTGGCCACTGCTCCTATGTAGGGATGGTGAGACTATTCCTTAGAAAAAGGAAACCTTCTTTTCCTACACTGCATTCAGCAGTGTTTCCAGTGATGTTTCGCTGAATCTGGGGGCAGGTGCTCCTTGACCTCTGTGTGCCATGCCCTGGTTGTAAATAGTGAGATAACAGTGGCAGTCTGGTTGCCTCTTAAATATGGTGCTGGATATGAAGGCAGGACACAAGACACTCTGCTTATGGGAAACATCAGGAAAACCCAAGCTGCATAATTAATGAGCCTAGCGTTGCACAATTCAACATAATTTCCCTCAAGTCTCCGTGACAGAAAGCACTCTCACTTCTTGCCCCCACCATAGAACTTGGGCCTGGAGCAGAAAATTCTGCCTATTAATTTTGTCACAAAGTGATGTTAGTGAGAACATCAGAGCATTAAGCAGTACATTTACTTTTCCTAAATCTGATTAAATTATTTAATTTTTCCTTGTTTATGCATGTGTTTCAGGTCTTCTTCCATTGCGTTCTCATTGTGACATGAACATGGAACATAAAACACTACAGCACAAACAGGCTCTCCAGCCCACGAGTTTCACCGATCACATCTATACCTACCAATCCACAGACCTATCTATAACCCCCTATCCCATTAGTTCCCATATACTCATCCAGAAGTCTTTTAAAAGACCCCAGCAAGTTCACCTCTACCACCTCCGACGGCAGCTGATTCCATTCACTCACCACTCTCTGAGTGAAAAACTTACCCCTAACATCCCCTCTGTATTTGCTTCCCTGCACCTTAAATCTGTGTCCTCTCATAGTGACCATTTCAGCTCGGGGAAATAGCCTCTGAGAATCCACCCTATCTATTCCTCTCAACATTTTATAAACCTCTATCAGGTCACCTCTCAACCTACATCTCTCCAGGGAGAAGAGTCCCAGCTCCCTCAACCTATCTTCATAAGGCATGCCTCCCAATCCAGGCAGCATTCCTTGTAAATCTCCTCTGCACTCTTTCAATAGCTTCTACATCCTTCCTATAGTGAGGCAACCAGAACTGAGCACAGTACTCCAAGTGGGGTCTGACAAGGGTCTTATAAAGCTGCATCATTACCTCCTGACTCCTAAACTCTATTCCTCAATTAATGAAGGCCAGTACACCGTATGCCTTCTTGACCACTTCCTCCACCTGCAAGGCCGATTTAAGAGTCCTATGGACCTGGACCCCGAGATCCTTCTGCTCTACAACACAGCTAAGACTCCTACCCCTGATATTGTACTCCTTCATCCCATTATTCCTGCCAAAATGGACCACTACACATTTATCCGCGTTGAAGTCCATCTGCCACTTCTCCGCCAGTCTTGCATCCTGTCTATGTCCCGCTGCAACTTTTGACATCCCTCCAGACTATCCACAACACCACCGACCTTTGTATCATCGGCGAACTTACTAACCCATCCCTCCACTTCCTCATCCAGGTCATTTATGAAAATGACAAACAGCAGGGGTCCCAGAACAGATCTCTGGGGCACTCCACTGGTTACCGACCTCCATGCAGAACAAGACCCATCCACAACCACTCTCTGCCTTCTGCCGGCAAGCCAGTTCTGGATCCACAAAGCCAAAGCCCCTTGGATCCCATGCCCTCTCACCTTCTCAAGAAGCCTTGCATGGGGGACCTTATCAAACGCCTTGCTAAAGTCCATGTACACCACGTCCACCTCCGTCAATGTGTTCAGTCACATTTTCGAAGAACTCAACTAAGCTCGTAAGGCACGACCTGCCCTTGACAAAACCAGTCTCTTCTGGCTATCAGATTAAGCCACTTGCTCTGTATGATAAGTTGGAGACTCTAGTTTTTTCTTCTGGTAGCCATAGTTTCAAGTCTGTGCAAAATGCAGGTTCTTCCTTTTTCAGTTAATTCTTTAACAGTTTCAGTCTTGCAGATATGAATGAAGCCAATCCCTGGTAGGAGTCCAGCAGCGCCTATCTACAAATATGCATCCTCCTGACCCTGGGAAAAAGTCCAGGATGAGCAGCACAGCCAAGGAGCAGGTGGAAATGCATACCTTCTGAACTTCTGCCAATGCAACAGAACAACAGTCAGTGTAAGCCTAGGACTTTCTCAGGTTGCAATCATTAATATGTTGTGTTCGATTGTACAATACTGTTCTTGTGATCAACCAGCATATTGTCTCAATTGCCACCATCAACAATCTATTATTTGTGACCAGAATCCAGTTTTAAATAATTTAAATTGACTCAAAGCAAAAATATCCCTTAAAATTACATTTTAAAATCAAATACCTTCAAAATGATAAATGAAAACAAAAAAAAATGCAAAAATGCAGACAGTATATGTGATGAGAGAAACCAGGTTAATGGGAGCAATTCACTGGCCCCACTAACAGACTCAAATCCTGTTACAGTTGGAGATTCTCACAGGAGTGGCTATAACATAATTTGTGCCAGGAGAACTAATTTTAATATTCTCCCTGCCCCTGACCGGTGATGTAATCTGATTCACTCCCAGCGAGTGCATAAACCAGATTATTTAAATCTTCATTCAACTATACAGGATCTATTTTAAGCTAGATTCGCCTGGCTCTTGGAATTCACCCACCCACTGGGTGCATCATGAGGTCATTGGAATCACTAGTGATTTCCACAAATGGTGATCAAACATGATAACTTTGCTGACAGCTTGGAAGCCATTGGAGCCAATGAGTGGTCAGGAACATGTCTGAGAAGTGCCCTGGCACTACCAAGGTGCCAGGTTGGCACTGCCATAGGAAGGGGCCTGAAGGAGCTGGACCCAAAGGGGGCGGGATCTCAGTCAGCCTTTGGCAAACCCATAGTGGAGTTTCACTCACTTGAGAGTGGGAGAAACGGGAATTGCAGGGGAGGGGACATGTTGATACCATTAATTGGGGAAGGCCTGACGCAAGGATTGAGGGTGGGGCACAGACTGTAGCGGTGAGTGTGGGAGGAGGGGTCTGTAGTGTTATTTTGAGATTGGGGTGCCAAGGAGCCAATATCACCGCGACCTCAAAGAATTGTTTAAGTGTAGGTGGATTGCAATCGGAATTGTGTGAACCCATTTGATTGGAATCATGCTACCTTTCCCACTGGAGAGGTCACTGAGAAATGTTTGGAGGGAATTGCATTCAGTTATTTTAGGTTATTGGATTGAGGAAATGTTATAAGCATAAATATAATCTGAGCAAGGGGTGGATATACCAAAGACTGAAGGAAGGTCTGTGATAGCGTGGAATATAGGAGAGGCTGAATGGCAGAAGAAATGGTCTTATGGCACCAACAGGCTGGGACAGGGGTGGAAAAAAAAGCAAAGAAACAAACAAAAGATGTGCCTAAAGCAAGCGCGCAACCACCTGAAAGAAAATTTAAGAGAGAAAAACCACAACACGAAAAGAACAGGAAATAAAATGTGACGGAGTTTACAGGCTGAAATTTTTCAAATTGAGTTAGGTTTGGAAGACTTTAAAATACCCAATTAAAAAAACGCAATATTTTTCCTGAAGCTTAAATTGGGCTTCACTGGAATGGTACAGCAGGCCAACTCAGTAAAAGTCTGGCAACACCAATTTTAAATCCAACCGATTTATTTGATAGTAAAATCGGTTGGATTTAAAATTGGTGTTGCCAGACTCTTACTGAGTTTACCCCAGTCCAACGCCGGCATCTCTACATCACAGCAGGCCAAGGACAGAGATGTAAATGTGAGAGGCAAATGGAGAATTAAAATGATAGGTCACCTGAGGTTGTGTATCATACTTGGACTGAAAGGAGATATTCTGAAAAGTGGTCATTCAATCTGTGTTTGGTCTCACAATATAAGAGAAGATCATATTGTGAGAATTGAAATAAAGTACTTGCTGCCACACCAGGAGGAAGTATTTGGAACCTTGAGCAGTGAGTTTCTCCTGAGTTTGCATGGAAATGGATCTTGGAAGGGGCAGAGCATTTTGTTGGGGGGGGGGGGCGCAGTGATTGAGAACTTTACCAAGTTGTCAACGAGGGAATGATCCCTTTCCAATGCTGAAAGAGGAGGGAAGGGAAGATGTGTTTGGTGATGGCATCAAGCTGGAGGTGGTGGAAATGATTGAATATGGAAGCAGGATGATGCAAGGGATAGACAGTCTGGGAAGGAGGAAAAGGGGCGAGAAATGTGTGAGAAATGCGGCAGACATAGTCAAGGGTCCTGTCAACCTCCATGGCTATGGGATTGAGGATACAAGAAGATATTTCAGAAGTGCGATTGAGCAAGGTTGCATCATTGAGACAGATATGAGGAGACAGAGGAACTGAGAGAATTAATTGAAATTGTGAAAAAGTCTAATGCAGGTAGTCATGGGAGTCAGTGTGCTTCTAAGGAATATTAGTTGACAGCTGACTGTCAACAATGGAGATAGAGAAGACAAGGAAGAGATGAACGTAGTCAACCAATAATCATTGTGAGAGACTTGCAAAAATAACTATAGATGGGAACACCCTTCCTTGCGTGATTGTCAGGGTGAGCATGGTTCAAACATTAAAGCCAGTGAAAAGGAACAGAACTTGTGGGTATTGATTGAAAGTAAAAGAAATAGGATACAGATAGCTATATGTTATCATTGTTACAATAGACAATTGAAAGAAGATTAAGTTGTGTACTGTGACACTTTATCCCCACCTTTTCAGATTTAGGCTGGAAATGAGAATTAAAGTGTATGAGGGAAGGCATTGACCTACAAATTTAGTGGCACTCACCATGGGATTTAAAAGTGGGAAGAAAAACAGGGTGGAATAGTGTTGGGATAAGTAATTAGTTTTGAAAGACAGATGAGTACGAGTGATCACGATTGCATCTGACCATCTGGAAGAAGCTAAGGAATGGGACGAAACTTGCATGACCAAGAGAAAAGCAAAATGTTGATTTATGTGTGAAAAACACAAATTAGCTCAAGGACATTGACAATATGAAGGAAAATTGCAGAAAAAGAATGGAAGGATGTGGTAATAGCAAGATTGATGAAAGAACTGTTAGAGGCTAAACAGAAGAAAAAAGAAGAAAGGAAAGAAATGGGCACAAGGAGCAGTTATTTTAAAGTACATGCAGTTGATCAACTGATGGAAATTGATAGTCAACAGCAAGAAAATAGTAAGATGTCTCAAGAGACTAATGACTTAAAGGTGATATTTTTGCTGTTGAAAAAGCATATACTGAAGTAATTACGTAATTCTTTTACATAACATCTTCCTTTAAAGCAGTCAGACCTTTCTCTGGTGCATTTGCTCCTCCTCTTCCATTTCATCAAGGAAGGCCATGCAGAATTGTGGCAATAAGGTCAGCTTCACAGACCTCATTATTAAGTGCTTTTGAATTCAAAACTTGAACTGACTGACAATAAATGCTCTTCTGATATAAATGTTCTTTTGACAAGAAATTAAAATCTCACCTTCCTGAAACAAAAGTTTAATTTTAGCATTTTTCAACAATATAAATGCTGACATCTGGATTCACGTATTCTAGACTGCCAGACCTTACCGGATAAGAAACTTCTGTCATCTCACTCTTATTTTTAAACAAGTGCTGAGTTTGTGGCAAGCCTCAGCAGCATAGTCAATGGATAGAGAACCTGATAGACACGGGTGTAATTTGGATGGAATCAGTTTGCACCCATGCTCACAGCTTGTGAACTGCTATTTGGTAAAAATCCAGAATTTCATTTTGGACCTCAGTTTATCTTTTGAAAATTAAAAACAAGGAAAAAGGACTTTTTTTGTTTTTAAGATGAGTAAAATTGGTCAATGATTCTAAAATCCTAGTTTGCTGACCAAGTTGATTTACAGAGTGTTGGATGGGAGAAGAGTATAATTCTGGGTTGCACAGTGGTTAGCACTGTTGCCTCACAGTGCCAGGGATCCAGGTTTGATTCCGGCCTTGTGTGACTGCCAGTGTGGAGTTTACACGTTGTTTTCGTGCCTGTGTGAGTTTCCTCCAGGTGCTCCGGTTTTCTTCCACAGTCCAAAAGATATGCCGGTTAGGTGGATTGACAAATACTTCAATATGTAACAAAGTGAATTTGAATTGTCTGCAATAATTTTCAGCTAAAGTTCATTTGGATTTTGCTACCTATTTTAAGCAGAGTTGTGTATCCCAATTTTAAGATTCTCCTGATGCAGTGTTAATTCTTAGAAACCTCTTAGGATATAGGTTGAAATAATTCTTACATCTACAGTGGGAAATATGCAGTTTGGTTATTTCTAATGTTTTATGCAAGTCTCCTGGAAGCTAATGTGAGCTATCTCTCTATTAGGTATAGCAGAATTGAGTGCAGATTGAAAATTTGGAGTCATATTCCAGCACCACTGGTGTATCACACTGTTAGCTTGGCTTCTTAAAATTGCTGAAGATCTTTTGAGGTTTCAATGTAGACACAGAGACTACTAGAGAAAAGTCAGGCTACATGTAATTAATATGTCAAATTATCCCATTCCCCATTCTCCTCCCCTCCCAACATCTCTCCCTCCCTTCCCTTCTTGTTTACAGAAAGAGACAGCAGAATTGTTGTGTTATAATGAAAAGATATTTAATTGATTGTTATGTTAAAGTGAAAAAAAAACAAATATTGCAAGAAATTTGTAAAAGGTGAGGTCATTAAACAAAATGTCACACTGCAGTTGCTAAATATAATTGTTCAGTTAAATGTTAACCTGGTCACAACATTTTATAACATTATTTTTGTTCATAAATGTTTTCCATTAAGCTTTACAAAATTCTGCAATTGCTTTGTTTAACCATCAAAACACCACATTTAAATATGAAATGCTTTTGTTTAAGGATCTAGGTGTACAGATCCATGGATCTCTGAAAGCGGCAAGACGGGTGGATAAGGTGTTCAAAAAGACGTACAGCATGCGTACCTTCATCGGCTGATCGAGAATTAAAGTTGGCAAGTTATAATACAGCAGTATAAAACTTTGGTTAGGCCGCATTTGGAATATTGAGTGCAGTTCTGGTTGCCACATTAGCAGAAGGACATGGATGTTTTGTAATGGGTGTAAAAAAGGTTCACCAGGATGTTCCCTAATCTGGAGCATTTTAGGTATGGTTAAACTTGGATTGGTTAAACTTGGATTGTTTTTACTGGTAAGATGGTGGCTGAGAGGCATGGTGGCACAGTCGTTAGCACTGCTGTCTCATAGCACCAGGGACCCAGGTTCGATTTGCGGCTTGCGTCACTGTCTATGCAGCGTCTGCACATCCTCCTTGTGTCTGCGTGGGTTTCCTCTGGGTGCTCTGGTTTCCTCCCACAGTTCAAAAGACATGCTGGTTAGATGTATTGGCTACGCTAAATTCTCCCTCAGTGTACCTGAACAGGCGCCTGAGTATAATTTCATTGTGGAGTTAATGTAAGCCTACTTGTGACTTAAGCAATAAACTTAAAACTTAGCCTATTGGAAAGTTTGGAGGAAACTGTAGAACTTTGACAATAACCCAGGAGGGGACCGGGAGTGCGTAGATACTGTCTGACTGTTTTTATGCCCAGTATCAGGAGTTTCAATATTTTGTCACAAAATTTAAGCAATAAGAAAGTAATTAGACAGCTCAGCACAGGCAGGGTGGACCAAAAGGTCACCTTTTGTGTTATGAGCTTTAAACCCTGTTCTATCCAGAGAATTTGATTCAAATTCATTCAGGGACTTGGTATTGCCAGGGAAATGAACGAATCTGTCCCTCACTCTGTCATCTCATCTAGTTATAGAAGATTCATAGAATTACTACAGTTTAGGAGGAGACCCTTCGGCCCATTGAGTCTACACCAACCACAATCCCACCTAGCCCTATTCCCATAACCACACATTTAACCTATTAAGCTGCTGACACTAGAGTCAATTTAGCATGGTCAATCCACCTAATCCGCACATCTTTGGACTATGGGAGGAAACCAGAGCACCTGAAGGAAACCCACACAGACACAGGGAGAAAGTGCAAACAGATTAGTATGATAGGGAGAGGGATATCTTGATCTTGGGTTTGGACATAGCTTGGCAGAACATTGAGACCAAAGAGCCTGTACTGTGCTGTACTGTTCTATGTTCTATGTTCTAGCACTTTCAGCATGGGACCCTAGGCAGTGCCAGTGGGGCAGGTCCTGAATGGAGTGGGGCCTGAGGAGAGCAGAGAATGACAGTGGTAACTTCTGACAAGGGCCGAGCCACACAGAAGGAGGTGGGGGTGAGGTCAGTAGGAGAGAAGCAAAAGGGGGGAATTTCAGCATTGGGACTAAGGTTTGGTTGCAGGGATTGCCGAAAAGGGATTGGGGCCAGCGATCAGGAGTTGATGCTGACATTCAGAAGACCAGCGATTGAGTTGCTGGTGATTATGGGGAGCAATTGGGTGCAGATTTTCTGTAGGAGTTGTTTTCGTGTCTGTGTGAGTTTCCTTCAGGTGCTCCGGTTTTCTTCCACAGTCCAAATGATGTGCTGGTTAGGTGGATTGACAAATACTTCAATATGTTACAAAGTATTGGTTGCACCAACAAAGGTTGGTGGCGTTAGGGAACTCTGTGGGATGATTAAGTGGGTGATCTCCCAATTGGTGGGAATCAATTTACGACTTCTGTATTGCACAGAGCACCGTAAACTTATAACACTTACCTCGCTGGAGAAACAGGCAAGAAATTCCCCTGTTTTCTCACCCGTTTGATATTGAGGACTTTTCTGTGAAAATTCTGCCCACTTATGGTATCACAATTACTATGGAAGGAGCTGATTGGTGGAAGGTGGTGAACATTTTGTTTCAGCTCTTAAGATTGTTTCTATTCAGTTAGTTTAATAATGTCAGTCTGGGAAAATTTGTGTTGGCTTTCTTCTACCTACAGGAGACGATGGACACACAACAAATGACCCATTTAGCTGAGTTTCTTCATTCGGTGGCTGTGAAGTCAATTTTTCAGAAGCAGCTTCCTCCACGAGTGCTGAAGGTGAAGCTTCAAATGCATTCTCTGACTTGTTACTCGCAGCATGTGATGGGTGACTGCTTTTCCATCTGATGAAGAGCTGCTGTCACTGCTCTTTTATTCCTTACTGTTACTTTCCACTTCACTTAGGGAACAATAAAAATAACAGTAAAAGAAGAAGAAACAATCCAAAATGAAAATTTTTAATGGAAACAGGGCCAGTTTTGTGGGGTTGAGAACAAATCTATCCTGGATGAATTGGAACAAAGGATTGGCAGCAAAACTGTAACGAAACGGTGAATCCTCTTTAAAGATTTTGGGTAGCATTTGTGTTCATTTACACAAGAAGGAAAAGTGGGACAACTTGTTGAACTCCCTGAATTACAAAAGGGCAAGGGCAGCACGGTGCACAGTGGTTAACACTGCTGCCTCAAAATGCCAGACATCTGGGTTTGATTCCTGGCTTGGGTCACTATCTGTGTGCAGTTTACATGTTCTTCCTGTGTCTATGGAGGTTTTCTCCAGGTGCTCCAGTTCCGTCTCACGGCCAAAAATGTGCAGGCTAGGTGGATTGACCATGCTAAGTTGCCCCTTAGTGTCAGGTGGACTAGCCTGATACTAAGGAGGATAAGTTCATGGGGTTATGGAGAGAGGGTCTGGGTGAAATTGTGTTCGGTGCAGCCTCAATGGGCTGAATGGTCCTTTCTGCACTGTAGGATCCTATGATTCTATGAAGGGTGCAAGATGAAGCAGGAATAGAGTCAGCTTAGTAATCGGGTATGAAGCAATCTGAATGTAGAAATTTCAGAGGAGAATTGATAAAGGAAATAGGAATGAAAAAGAGAGGGTATAAGAAGAAATTGGCAGCTAAATTTCCAGGGAATCCTATTCAATTATCATCTGAATAGAAAAAGATAGAGTGGAATTGATTCACATCAAAAAGGAGATTTGTGCATGAAGAAAGACAAAACTGAGGCACTAAATGGATGTTTTGCATTAGTATTTAACAAGGAAGAAAATACTGTCAAAGTTGTAGTGAAAGAGGAGGCTTTTAAAACACCAGATGAGTTTAAAATTGTTAGAGGAAATATTCGATTGGCTCCCTATATGTGATGTTGATAAATTACCCGCATGTACGAGTTATAATTTTCCAAAATTGCTGAGATTCAGAAACAGACCCTTCAGTTTGGAAGTTGGTAAATGGCAGACACTTACTGAAGAAAGAAGGGAGAGGAAACAGTGCACAGGACACCAGGCAGCTGAAAATCATACAAACATATGAACGCATGAATTAGGAGCAGCTTGAGGCAATTCAACCCCTCCAGCCAGAGGGTCCCCCACATCATTGCAGTCTGCTGTGCTCTCCACAACTTGCCACTGCAAAGGGTAGATCATCTGGACTTGGAGGTGACAGAGGAGTGCCACATGACCTCGGATGTTGAGGAGGGCAATGAAGCTGACCACGCAAAGGAGGAGATGTAAGAGCCTTGGAAATGGACAGGGGATGGAATCATAGTGGCTCATTTCAGGATCAAGCAGAACAAGGGAGCGAAGAGCACTTCCAACATGGGAACTAACATCTCACCAGTAATGTGCTGCCAGCAGTATGTTCCCATACTGTTGGGTGATCTCTCAGCTATTATAGGTCCCATGCACGCCAAGGGTCCTGTTTTTTAGTTCACATCCATCCCAGGTGGGCAGCCTGGCAGCATATTAAATTAACTGAAAACTTCTTGTGTTACATTCTCTGGCAGCACAAAATATTTGTATGTTTAACAGTGAAACCACTATGACAATTGTACAAACAGAATAGGCTGTTAAGAATAAAGGAAAAACATTAAAAGAAAAATTTAATGTTAACTTCCCTCTGTTGGACTTTTAGCCTCTCCTGTCTGGATCAGTGTCTGCTTAATCTGGTGGTGATTTTCTCAGCCACCTGTGTGGTTTGGCATATATCCTTGATTTCCAGTTCTTGAACTGTACAGCAGAGCGCTTGAGGAAGCACATGATGGCTACAGGGACCTGTCTGTTCCATTCTCCTTGTTCCCTCTGCTGAGATGATCCATCCAAGATTGTAATTGCTGCATTGATTTCTTCAGAAGTGGTCCCTTTGCTGGCGGAGTGATGGTGAATATCTGCTCATTCTCACTGTGACACGTATCAGGCCTCAGTGAAATCCAGATGGAATCGTTGCTGTCTGTGTCCAAATCAGTTTTGAGATTGATGCTGTTCCAATCTGTGTGGCCGGGGAAATGTCCATGTGTACTCTTTGTGATGTCACTCTCCATTGTGAGTGCCTCCATTTCAAATCTCTGCTCATTCTCACAGTTACTCAAGTCCCGCATCCATGCAGGTCTGATGGATTGAAGCTGTCTGTGTTCAAGTTGGTTTTGAGATCGATGATGCCCATCTCATTGTCGTTGAGGAAATATTCATGATTGCTATTTGGGATATCACTGTGCACTGAAACTGCTTCAAAGAGAGTCATCAGCAAATTGCTTTCTTCCATTACATCTGGTTTCTGTGAATGGACTGGACTTCCTCTGGATGTTTGTATCCCATCAGCACTGCCATCCAGACTGATCTCATCCGTTTCTAATTGGCCTTCAACATCAGAAGGACTCAGAATTGCAGCAGGAGACTTCAGCACTGGATGAGCTGCCGTTGTCAACAATCCAGCATTCTGTTGTGCCTCACACCTTCAGTGTTTTCCAGTCATGGTGATGTTTTAGGCTCTTCTTGGCAACACTGATCTGTTCCAAGTTCTCCATCCTCCAAGGCAGTTGAGTTTTAAAAGCTGTCAACAAGTTGTGGCGACTTGGGTCTCTTTGTTTCAAGTTCAGATGCTTCGGTGGGATCTTCCATCTTCCCACTCTTTAGGGCTGGTTAAGATGGCACAGTGATAACTGAGCATTCTGTGTTGTTCAATTGCAGCAAATTTCCTCCTTGGTCATTTTCTTAAATATTGGCATTTCTGCTTCATTCACTGTTGTTGAAATGAGAATGGAAGGCATTGGTCCATTTATCCTTTTGTATCCCCAACAATAACTTATCCACGTCGTGACAATCATTGCTGACATTGGGGTGTCCAGTGCTCACTGACAGTATATGTTTGGTGTATCAACAGTTGGCAGATGGAACACCAGATCAGTGGTAAACATTCTGTTAGCAGCATTTAAACTTGGTAACTATGGGAACAGGTAAGCAGGATGATGTCACAAACATGATGGATACCATGACAGCACAGGACTATGTAACAATAGCTTCATATCCGAGAGTGTGATGTCATCAACTTCCAGAATTCCCCAATTTACAGACACAAATCAGGAAAAAAAGACCAAAGAGTTAAGACAACAGAGACTCTGTGTTAAGGCAGCGCAGAAGAGAAAAGGCAAAGGATTTTCATTTCCATAGGACCCATCACCATCTCAGTACGTTGCAAATTGCAGTCAATGAATTACTTCATTCAGAATTTTTTGTGATGCAGGGTTATAAGTTAAGAAGAATGGAAACAATGAGATGAAAAATGAGATAATCTCTCAGTTCTGACATCAGAAATTATGATGATAAGGAAAGACTGAACAAGCCAGGTGGGAGCTCTTTTCTCAAGGAAAGAGGAAAACAAATGAGGAGAATCTGAATCTCGTTAAAGACTTTCCATCGTTTGTTCCCCCATATTAGGACGTGATTTCACCTAAGTTTACAATAGGTTTGTCGGTTGGGTGTCCATAATGTGGGGGTGGAGGGTGTTTTTTGTTTCTGCCATAGTTCAGGTAACCTTTTAAAATGCTGGCAGCATCTCCTGGGTTAGAAGTTTATTAAAGACTTCTCCACTAAGTGTTCCCTCCGCATTGGATCAGCACATCATTTGGGGATACTGTCTTTGGGACCCCATCTCCAATCTCTGAGGAAGAGAATGGCCTCCTCTCCTCACATGTCAAATAGCCATTCCAGTTTCCCCCTCTGTAAACTGTGGAGTAGCTTTATGAGATGCTATCTTCCTGGTGTGACTGACTATGTGTGCATCGCTAGTGTTTAAATGGAGCTGCTGCTTCTTAACAGCGCACAGCTGCAGCCACTTTGGGCCAGTCTCGCACCTTGAGCCTCCATTCAGCATGAATTACATGGAGTCTCTTTCATTGCATTAAGTATTGGGAAATTGCAGTGTGGAGCGCAACAAAGAGACTGGCATGGCAGATATCTGTTTTCTCACTATGATGACACATTTTTTGGGGAATTTTCTGTCCATAATTTTTTGTCTCGTTTACAAATTTGTTTAGGTATATTGTCAATTCCTTCTAGAAAATACTTTGATATGTAACAAAGTGGATTTGAATTATTTGTAAGCATTTTCAGCTAAAGTTTATTTGAATTTTGCTACCTATTTTAAGCAGTGTTTTATATCCCAATTTTAAGAGTCACTTGAAACAGTGTTGGTCTTTAGAAACGACTTAAGATATAGGTTGAAACAAGTTCTCCATTTAGAGTGGGAAATATGCAGCTTGGTTATGCAAGTCTTTATGCTTTATGCAAGTCTCCTGTAAGATATCTCTCTGATAGGTATTGCAGAATCCAGTGCAGATTGAAAATCTGGAGTTATGTTCCACCACTGCCGGTACATCACACTTTTAGCTTGGCTTCTCAAAATGACTGAATTTCTTTTGAGGCCTCGACATGGAGAGATGTCAGTGTTGGACTGGGTGGACAAGATGAGAGGTCACATGACACCTGGTTATAATCCAACAAATTTATTTTAAATCATAAGCTTTCAGAGTGCTCAGGACTTCACTGGATGAAGGAACAGCGCTCTGAAAGCTTGTGATTTCAAATAAACCTGCTGGACTTATACCTGGTGCTGTGTGACCTCTCATCTTATTCTTTTGAAGCTTCAAAATAGGCACAGAGATCATGAGAGAAGGTTACATGTAAAATGTACAATTAATATGTCCAAATCCTCCCCTTCTCCTTCTGCTCCCGTCTTCTCCTTTCTCCTCCCCTCCTTACATCCCTCCCTCCCTTACCTCCTTTTTACAGAAAGACAACGGAATAATTTAAGTTTTTAAGTTCTTTTAAAAGTTTATTTATTAGTGTCACAAGTAGGCTTCCATTAACATTGCAATGAAGTTACTGTGAAAATCCCCAGGTCACCACACTCCAGTGCCTGTTTGGGTACACTGAGGAGGAATTTAGCATGACTAATGCACCTAACCAGCATATCTTTCACACTCTGGAAGAAAACCAGAGTACCCAGAGGAAACCCACGTAGACATGGAGAGAATGTGTAAACTCCACGCAGTCACCCAAGGCCAGAATTGAACCTGTGTCCTTGGCGCTGTGAAACAGCAGTGCTAACCATTGTGTCATTATGTTAAAGTAAAAATAATTTTATTCATTGTTTGTTAAATCACCTGTCATCTGATCCCCCCAAGAAAACTAGACCAACATTAGGCCCCAAAGTACACACCCTTCAAATAGTTATTTTCTGCAAGTAGTCTGTATTTTGAACAAAAATACAAAGATCACTATTATTTCCCAGAGAGCATCTTTTCCCTAAAGCACCCTTTTTCAAAATCAGTCTATTCGGAAAGTTTGGAGGAAGCGGAAGGATCTTGGAAATAACCTGGGAAGGGAATGGGAGTACGTATATACAACCTTACTGTTTTTATTCCCAGTAGCGGGAATTTCAATATTTTGAAACACAATTTAAGCAATAGTAAAGTAATTGGATATCTCATTTCAAAGAGTTAGCATAGGCAGAGTGGGCTGAAAGGCCATCTTTTATGGTGTGAACCTTAAACCCTGTAATATCCACGGAATTTGATTCAGATTCATTCAGGGACTTGGGATTACCAGGGAAATGAGCTAATCTCTCCCTCACTATGTCATTCGCTTGCTGTCCTGTAGCTCTCGGAGATATCTGTGTTCCTCTAATTCCATTCTGTTTCCCATATCTGATTTCAATCTGCTCCATTATTGGCTTTCATTCCTTTAGCTCCAAAGTCTCTGAGTTCTGGAATTCCTTTCTAGACATCTCTGCCTCATCTCTCCCCATCTTTGTAATGTCATACAGAGCCAACAACCCTCACCAACTCTGTTAGTTCCTCCGAACCCTCTTACTCTCCTTATCTCAATTACCACCTGCAGACTATCTTCCAGTTAGCATTCAGAGGCTACAACCTTTATCTGTCAACTGCTACAGCCTTCCCTATCTCTGTAACATCCTCCAATCTCTACAATTTCTGTAATCTCATTCAGAGCCCACAATACTCTCTATCCTTGGAATATTCCACAGCTCCTACAACACCTACAATTCTGTCAATCTCAGTAACCACGTTAGGATACCCTCAGTGAACTGTAGCTCCTCTGGCCTCGTCTGAAAATCCTGTTGTTGCTCTCTCAGTGAGAGAAGACATCTAGGCCAGATATTACCATCCCACCCACCACAGGAATCAGAGCAGGTGACGGATGGACCATGGAAAGGTACATTGACCTCGGGTAGATTTCATGGTTTCCACACGAGCGAGCTGTAAAAGTCCACTTCCTATCTCAGTAAACTTCTCCAGATCCTACAAATCTACAGGTTCAATAACCCTCCCAATCTCTCTAACCACCACCAGCTACTACACCCTTTCTATCTCCTGTAAAGTGCTCCATACCCCACTCAATGCGCTCAATGCTGCAATCTTACCCAGCCTCTTGAGTTCCCATTGAGAGTGCAACAATCACAGAGACTGAGTCTGTGAACGACTCCATCAAAGAAAATGAGACTGAGTGGAACAGGCACTGAGACCGAGACCATGAGTGAAGTGTTCTGTTCACAAAGATTGAGGCCATGCATATGGAGTAGCATCTCTTTTCCTATTACTCTTTCTTGTTCATTCATTCTTCGTCTCTCTGGCTTTCTCTCTCTTTCTCACATTCTTTCTCACTCTTTCATTCTATCTTAGTACTCTCTCTTTCATGCTGTCTCCTCTTTCACCTTCTCCTATCTCTGTGAATCTGTAAATGTGGTGTGAACCTTCACATTCCATGATCATAACACAAGACGACATGTAGGATTAAGTCTGCAGGTAAACACTTAATATAATATAATAATTTAATATAATATAAACTTAGATCAACTAGTTAATTAAAAACAAATAATAAAGACAACTTGATTAAATACTTAACCATATAAAATCTTATATATTGCATACTGTAAAAGTAAAAGTTTTAAGTTAGTTTACATAAAACTTCATCTAAATGCAAACATTATTTTAGAAACTCTAAAAGAAGCAATGTTGAATTAGAGAGTTCAGGCTTTAGGGAGAGAGGTGAATAAAGACATTGGGTGGGATTTTTTCACCCCACTGCGCTAATTAAGTAATGTAACAAGGAAGGAAATATGAACGAGAGGTGAAAATTTGGGCTTGTGCCCAATTTCTCGCCTCTCCCAATATTGTCAGTCATGTTCGACTGGCAAAATCAGTCTCATGCCCGAGTAGGGCACAATGCTGGTTTTCAATATTAATAAGAACATTTTAATATCATTACTGAGGCCGGGACGTAAGAGTCCAGGCTCACATAGCCATCTGACTTTGTCGATGGAAGTCCTCACTGGAGAGGATCACAGCTGGCCCCCACTAAAGGGAGCCAGATCTAAAGGCCTCACGAATGGGACTGGAGTCCATTGAATCCCCTCAAGATGTCTGGGCCATGCCCCTTGGGTAGTGCCAGCTTGGTACTACAAACACAGGAACCTGGGTAGAGCCAAGGGAGTGTGGACTGTTTAGGGGTGGGGCCCGATCAGTGCAGGAATGACAGCAGAGGAGCCAAAATGTTGGAGGCAGTGGGGGAGGTCCATAGAGGGAGCAAAGTGGGATTTCAGTATCGGGGCTCGTGGCTGGTCAGGAGGCATCACCAATCAGGGGTTGGGGTCAGAAATCGGGGGTTGGGACTGACAATCAGGGTTGGAGCTGATGTTCAGGAGGCCAGGATTGGGAGACTGTCAATCGAATGAGGTGTCCATGTATGGGCAGGTGGCGATTGGGGCAATGACCATCAGTGGGGGTCCATGGGGGGAGTTTCGGTAGATGATATTCTTCAGGGGATTTTGACAGATTTCCCATTATACTGCGCACACTTGTACACAGTGTACTGGCAGATGAAGGCGCATGCTGAGTAATGCTCCTGGCATTTAGCAGTTGGCTTTCTGGCCTTGAAGAGGCTCCAGCCTGCTACTGCCGGGAATCTGTTTACAGCCTCTGTATTGCACAGAGCGCCATAGACTTATGATCCATACTTTGCTGGAGAAAGGAGCAAGAAAACTTCCCGTTTTCTCACCCGTTTGATACCGAGGACTTTTCTGTGAAAATTCTATCCACTTATGGTGATACAACCACTATGAAAGAAGTTGATTGGTGGACAGCTGGTGAACATTTTGTTTCAGCTCTTAAAATTGTTTCTATTCAGATAGTTTAATAATATCAGTTCGGGAACATTTGTTTGGCTTTCTTCTATTTATGGGAGAGGATGGACACACAATCCATTTAGCTGCAGCTTCTTCATTTGGTGGTTGCAAAGCCAATTCGTCAGGAGATCTTCCTCCATGAGTGCTGAAGGTGAAGCAGCCGAGTGCATTCTCTGGCTTATTACTCACAGCAAATGATGGTGGGTCCTGTTCTATCCGATGCAGAGCTGTTGTCGCTGCTCTTTTACTCCTTGCTGCTACTCTTCGCATCAATTACAGAACACTCAAAATAAGAACATATCCAAGTTAAATAATCGCTGGAAAGGAAGAAGAAACAGTCCAAAATGAAAACATTTAATAGGAACAGGCCAGTTTTGTGGGGTTGAGAACAAATCTATCCTGGATTAATTGAAACAAAGTATTGGTAGGAAAACTGGGTGTTTTACCAAATGGTGCTTTGCATCACAAGGAAGGAGATGCTGACAAAGCCATAATGAAAGAGGAGGCTGTTAAGAAACTAGGTCAGCTTTACAATTATGAGAAGAGCTATTCGATTGGCTGCCTGCACGTGATATGATAAGTTACCTGCATGTATGAGTTATAATTTTCCAAAATTGCTGAGATTCAGGAACAGGCCTATTAGATTGGAAGTTGGTAAATGATAGACTCTTACTGAGGAAAGGAGGGAGAGGAAACAGTGCACAGATTACCAGCAGCTGAAAATCATACAAACATATGAACACATGAGTCAGGATCAGCAGAACATCATTCGGCTCCTCCAGCCACTTCTGCCATTCACCAAGATCAGATCGTAATCTCAACTCCACATTTCATTTACACTCCTGGTTCTTCCTTAAATATATTGAATGGCTCTGCTTCCACTGCCTTCTGAAGGCAAGAGTTCCACATAGACACCACTTTCTGAGAGAAAATTATTCTTATTATTCTGCCTTAAATGGACAACTCCTTATCGTTTAACAGTGACATTTATTTCTAGATTCTCCCACAAGAGAAAACATACTTTCCACAACACCCCTGCGAAAACACCTTTTTGAAACTTCAGCAGATGCAAGCTGGCCTGTTCTAACTTTCCTCATCAGATAATCCACATAAGCCAAGTGTTAGTCAAGTGAACTTTCTCTGAACTACTTCCAATACATTGACATCATAAGGAAGACAATACTGAGCCTGCATTCTCCATCTGCAGGAATGGTAGTGTGATCAAAATCCAGACAGACTTCGAAAGTCCGATTCATGCCAGTGAGTTTCCGAGCTCTGATCTTCCAGCGACTTCACTGGTAAGGTGCACAAAATATGGCAGCCCCACAGAAGCTCATTTTAATACATGAGCATATCTATCATCATGCACCCCATCCAATGTTATGATGGGGTGCATTGGCAAAATCCCCCTTCAGAAAGCAAACCTTGGTCATATGTAGCCACTTGTCTGCCCTCTTACATGACACCAGTTTTGTATGCGGGGGTTTATGAACTGGGGAAATGTGGGCATCTGGTGCCACTAAAAACCTGGAGGGTCCATGTGCTGCATCCTGCTGGAATTGACAAGCAGCAAACTGGAATTGTGTCTTTAGTGTCCTAGTGGAGGGCATGAGCATTTGCACTGAGGCATCTACTGACTGTTGCCATTGGATGGTAGTCCCAAACAAATTGAGGGAGGAGCTCACTGTCGTTTTTCTCTTCTCCACTTACAGTGCATGGTCTGAACAATCATGGAGCCTCTAAAGTTGACTATCCTCCCTGTTGTCATATTGCAGAGGCTGCAACACTGCCATGCCCTGGCACAAGCCAGAACCAGTGCCCTACGGAGCAGGGAGAAACTGGGTCTGTTGCTGGCAGGGAGAAGAGAAAGAGGGTCTGACTGAGAGGATTCTGATATTAGTCTTTGTACCTGAGATGCCCTAGAAGACTTAACTGTCTCGAGGGATGGTGGATCACTTCTGCCAGACACATTCAATGAGAGGACATTAACTGCTCTTAAACTGCCCTTTAACTTATACTGGCTCTACAAGAGCAACCTGTGTGGTATCTCCCAGTTAGCCATAAATGCATCCGGGAGGTCAGAGATGCCCTTTATGTTGGGGTTCACATGTATATAAACTTGGACCAGAATCAGATGAGACAAGGCACCGGGCAATGGACTTCGCTACTTGAGCACACTTGCCCCAGTTGCAAAGTTGACTGACTGCACCCATGTGGCTCTGAATGATAAAGGGGGACATATGGCTCCATTCAATGTGCAGCTCATCTGTAACCACACGATGTGCTTCATGTTAATTTGTGCACATTTCCTGGAGAACATCCATGATAGCTACATCTTGGGGTACTCTCAGATCCCAACTGTCTTTGAGGGAAAGCGGCGGTTGAAGGGATTGCTCCTTGGTGACAGGAGGTACACACTCAGGAGGTGGCTGATGACACCAGTGTGGAGATCACAAACACCAGCAGAAACTTGATCCAGTGAAGCTTACACTCCAATGGGTGTGCTGGTTGAGCAGGTGATTGGCCTGCTGGAATTGCAGGTCAGGTGCCTTAATCATCAGGAGATGCCTGACAATTTACCCCCATAGCAGCTCCTGCATCATTCAGTTTGCTGTGCTCTCCACAACTTGGTGCTGCAAAGGAGAGACCACCAGGATCTGGAGAAGCACCACATTTCCTCACATATGGAGGATGTTGTGGAAGGTTGTGAAACTAACCATTTAGAGGAAGAGACGAAAAGACCCCAGACAATGGACAAGGCCCAGCAGGGGCGACGTGCTAGGAATGGGCTCATAGACCGGAAGTTTTCTATCTCGCCCACCACTGGAATCAGAGCGGGCAAGGTGTGGATAAAGGGAAGGCCCATTCACCTCAGATGTGCTTTTACGGTTTTGGCCACTTTTAGATCAAACCAAATAAATAAACTCAAGTTAAATCAGGACAAAGTAAAAGGGACAGCTCCCCAAAAGGAGAGGGAACAGCCCAAACAAAACCAAAGTACAAAGGAAACTTGAAAACATCAAATGATAATGTGATTATTAGGTCGATAATGTACGCCAACCCTGTGGTGTCCAACGGGCATGAAAAGCATCAACTGTGCCCATGGACACTATATGCCTACTCTCCAGGGATAACTGGCTGCGAACATAGCCGTGGTAGAGGAGTAGACAGTCGGATAGACGGCCCCCTCGATCGCCCACTGCCTGGACTGGTAAATAGCATGTTTTGCCTGGCCCAAGACCAGGTTCACGACGAGGTCGCCATCCCAACCTACCCATCTCTGTATCAGGTGTCCATAGATCAGGAGCATGGGACTGAAGTGCAAACAAACCATTAATGAAAGGTTCTTCAGAAAAACAAAAAGGGAGTGCAACCTAAAACATGAAACATAGACATGGTCCACGGACTCCACAACACCATAGTAAGGGCAAACTTTGGAGCCTGTGAACCTGTGAATCCGACGGTTGTGCGGAACTGCTGCATGCATCACTCTCCATTCCAGGTCCCCAGAGTAACGGGGGAAGATCCCTCCATAGAAGGACCTCCACTGGGGACCTCTGCCACCTGACAGCAACGAGATCTGTCAAGGTGTATCCGGGCGACAGGCAACGTGGAAGCCCATACAAGAAATGCCTCTGCGCAGTGGAAAAAAAAGAGGACATTTCCATGAGGCGGCACATGCTGTGGGGCATATGACCTGAGGAGAAGGGCTGAGGCATTGGGCCAATGTGGAATTCTGTTTGAACAAAGGAACGCTTGGGCGGGATCCCACCGTACGCCTGCACTGCCTCAGGACTGCGTGCACTTTCGGAGCCGAGCACAACCGTCCTAAGGTCTTGGATGACTTTAGCTGCGCACCAGATGGATACCACCGTACGCTCAGCCAGCATACAGGGACTCATCCAGCCTGCTCCTCCACCATCCAACACCGATCCTGATCACCCCGGTGTCCACAGCTCCCCTCTCCACCAGCCACCTGAAGTTATATAGCTGGAGGAGCAGGTTCTTGAGCAGCAGCTCTCACACGAGAGCCGCTTCTCCTGACAGGGTAGAGCTGCGTTGCAAGGCAAATATGTTCCAGAAAGTAGGGAGGTCCTGGTAAAAGATGGGCAACTCCTGCAAAGAGGTCGAAATGCGCCACAGATTGAAATGCAGGAGTTGCACGGTTTTGGGATAAGCAAGACCATAACATTCCACCCATAGTGTCTTACTCGGGATTGAGCAGGACTAGGGAGTGAAGAGCACTCCCAACATGGAAATTAACATCTCATCAGTAACATGGTGCTGGCAGTCTGCTCCCATGCTGATAGATTGAAGTGTCATAGAGGTTTACAGCATGGAAATTGGTCTCTGCGGGAGAATGGTAATGACTTGCATTGAGGGCAGAGCGGGACTAGGGAATGAAGAGCACTCCCAACATAGAAACTAATATCTCATCAGTAACATAGTACCAGCAGTCTGCTCCCTTGTTAGAGTCATAGAGGTTTACAGCATGGAAATTGATCTTTCAAGAGAATGATAATGACTTGCATTGAGGGCAAGGCGAAGATCCTCAGTGATGTATCTGACTGCAGCCTGAAATGATGTGGAGATGCTGGCGTTGGACTGGGGTAAACATAGTAAGAAGTCTTACAAGATCAGGTTAAAGTCCAACAGGTTTATTTGGTAGCAAAAGCCGCTAGCCACTAACCCTTCGTCAGGTAAATGGGAGTTCTGTTCTCAAATAAGACATTAAAGACACAAACTCAGTTTATAAAATAATGGTTGGAATGCAAGTCTTTACAGGTAATCAAGTCTTAAAGGTACAGACCACGTGACTGGAGACATCATTAAGCACAGTTTAAAGAGATGTGTATTATTTCCAGTTAGGACAGTTAGTGAGATTTTGCAAGCCCAGGCAAGTAGTAGGGGTTACAGATAGTGTGATATGAACCCAAGATTCTAGTTGAGGCCATCCTCGTGTGTGGAACTTTGCTATTAGTCTCTGCTCAGTGACTCTGCATTGTCATGTGTCGCAAAGACAACCTTAGAGAATGCTTATCCAAAAATCAGAGACCAAATCCCCATGACAGCTGAAGTGTTCCCCAACAGGAAGAGAACACTCTTACCTGGTGATTGTCAAGTTGTGTTTATTCATCCATTGTCGTAGTATCTGCATGGTCTCCCCAGTGTACCATGCCTCAGGACATCCTTTTCTGCAGCGATTCAGGTAGACAACATTAGTCGAGTTGCAAGAGTATGTATCGTGTACCTAATAGATGGTGTTCTCATGTGAGATGATGGCATATGTGTCGATGATCTGGTACATCTTGCACAGGTTGCTGTGGCAGGGTCGTGTGGTGTCATGGTCACTGTTCTCCTGAAGGCTCGGTAGCTTGCTGTGGACAGTGGTCTGTTAGAGGTTGTTGGTTGCTTGAAGGCAAGAATTGAGGGTGTGAGATGGCCTTGGCAAGATGTTTGTCTTCATCAATGACATGTTGAAGGCTCTGGAGAACTTGTCGTAGTTTCTCCGCTCTGGGGAAGTACTGGACGACGAAGTACTTCCCCAGTTGGACAGAGTACTCCATGTTTGTCTTCCGGAAAGGTCGGTGCAATTTTTCACTATGGCGCATCGGAATTGTCGATCAATGAGTTGAGCACCATATCCTGTTCTTATGAGTTCATCTTTCAGCGCCTGGAGGTGTCTTTTGTGATCCTCTTCATCTGAGCAGATTTTGTATATACGGAAGGCTTGTCCGTAGGGGATGGCTTCTTTAATGTGTTTAGGGTGGTGCATTGTGAGGATAAACATGAGCTTGCGGTGAAGTGCTGAGGTAACTGTCTACAGCCTGAAAGACCGTATAATGTGTCCTTTTATTGAATGAGCTGATCAGAGGGTTCATAAATGCAGAATGCACAACATCAGCTATAACAGACTGCACTCAAGTCAGGGGTCCTGGTGTTCACATGCATCTTAAAGCCCAGGTGGGCAGCCTGGCAATACTTAAATTAACTGGGCATTGTTCTGTTCATTCTCTGGTGGCGCTAAGTATTTGTATGTTTCATAGGGAAATCTCTATAATAATTATACAAACAGAATAGACTTCTAAGAAAAAAGAAAAACGTTAAAAGTAAAGTTTAATGTTAACTTCCCTCTGTTGGGTTTTAGCCTTTCAGGTCTGGGCCAGTATCTGCTTAATCTGGTGGAGATTTTCCCAGCAGTCTGTGTAGCTTGGCTTGTATCCGGACTGCCAGTTCTTGAACCACGCAGCAGGGTGCTTGAGGTGGCTGCAGGGACCTGGCCCACTGTCCCTGTTCTCTCTGCTGAGATGATCCAGTGCCCAAACAAGATCGGAGTTGCTGCATTGATTGCTTCAAAACTGATCTCTTTGCTGGTAGAGTGATGGTGAATATCTGCTCATTCTCACTGTGACACATATCAGGCCTAAGTGAAATCCAGATGGAATCGTTGCTGTCTGTGTTCAAGTCAGTTTTGAGATTGATGCTGTTCCAATCTGTGTCATCGGGGAAATGTCCATGTGTACTCTTTGTGATGTCGTTCTCCATTGTGAGTGCCTCCATTTCAAACCTCTGCTCATTCTCACAGTTACTCGAGTCCTGCATCCAAAAAGGTCTGATAGATTTGAAGCTTTCTCTGTCCAAGTTGGTTTTGAGATCCATGATGTCCATTTAATTGTCGTTGAGGAAATATTCATGATTGCTATTTGGGATCTCACTGTGCACTGAGACTGCTTCAAAGAGAGTCATCAGCGAATTGCTTTCTTTCATTACATTTGGTTTCTGTGAATGGACTGGATTTTCACAGTGGATGTTTCTATCCCATCAGCATTGCCATCCAGACTGATCTCATCCATTTCTAATTGGCCTTCAACATCAGAAGGACTCAGAATTGCAGCAGGAGACTCCACCACTGGTTAAGCTGCCATTGTCAACCAATCCAGCATTCTGTCGTGCCTCACACCTTCAGTGTTTTTCAGTCGTGGTGATGTTTTAGGCTCTTCTTGGCAACACTGACCTGTTCCAAGTTCTCCATCCTCCAAAACAATTGAGTTTTCAAGGCTGTCAACAAGTTGTGGAGACTCGGCTCCTCTTTATGTCAACTTCAGATTCTTTGGTGAAATCTATCATCTTCCCATTCTTTAGGACTGGTTGAGGTGGCGCAGTGATACCTGAGGATTCTGTGTTGTTCAATTGCAGCAAATTTCCTCCTTGGTCATTTTCTTTAAATATTGGCATTTCTGCTTCATTCACTGTTGTTGAGAAGACAATGGAAAGCATTGGTCCATTTATCCTTTCATACCTCCAACAATAACTTATCCACGTTGTGACGATCATTGCTGACATTGGGTGTCCAGTGCTCACTGACAGTATATGTTTGGTGTATCAACAGTTGGCAGATGGAACACCAGATCAGTGATAAACATTCTGTTAGCAGCATTTAAACTTGGTAACTATGGGAACAGATAAGCAGGATGATGTCACAAACGTGATGGATACCATGACAGCACAGGACTATGTAACAATAGCTTCATACCCGAGAGTGTGATGTCATCAACTTCCAGAATTCCCCAATTTACAAACGCAAATCAGGAAACAAAGACCAAAGAGTGAAGACAACGGGGACTCTGTTAAGACAGCACAGAAGAGAAAAAACAAAGGATTTTATTTTATTTTTTATTTTATTTTTAAGACCCATCACCATCTCAATACATTGCAGATTGCAGCCAACAAAATACATCATTCAGAGTTTGTTGTGATACAAGGTTGTGAGTGAAGGAAAATGAAAACAATGAAATGGAAAATGAGATAATCTCTTAATTCTGACATCAAGAGTTATGATGATGAGGAAAGACTGAACAAGTTGGGATGGGAGCTATGTTCCCAAGGAAAGAGGAAAGCAAAGAAGAATTAGAATTTCATTGAAGAGCTTTCCTATCATATGTTCCTCCTACATTGGTAAATGATGTCACCAAAGCACGATTCGTGCGAGCGAATTACCAAATTCCGATCTTCCAGCCACCTCGTCAGTGGAGGTGTGGGAAACACAGTGGGCCCTAGGAAGGTCATTTTAATACATTAGCAGGTCTATCATCACACACAGTGGCAACAGTCGAGCAGGGTATTGATCTGCTGGAAATTTGGGTCAGGTGCCTTGACCAGTTAGGGGGTGCTCTACAATGTACCCTGGAGGTTTCCTACATTATTACAGCCTGCTGTGCTGACCACAACATAGGACAACGAGGGGTGATCACATGGTCCTGGGGGAGCTGGAGAAGTATCACATTACCACGGATGTGGAGGATGTTGTGCAGGTTGATGAGGGTGACTACACAGAGGAGGAAGCGGAAGAGCCTCAAAATGGACAGGGGCCAGCTGGGCCAAACCTCACTTTGGGACCAAGCAGGGTTAGGGAATGAAGAGCTGTCCCAGAAGGGGAACTAACATCTCATCAGTAACATAATGCCAGCAGTACGCTCTCATGCTGTTGAATGATCTTTGCGGGAGAATGATAATGACTTGCATTGACTGTAGAGCGATGCTTCTCTCATTCTCAGTGATGTGTCTTACTCCAGCATGGCAGAGAGGCTAACATGTCCTGCCTTTGAATGGGCTTATCATAGGGCTCAGAAACGTGGGATGCACAGCATTAGCTACAACTAGCACCACCAATGCCGGGTACTCATGTTCACATCCATCTTATAACCGAGGTGGACTGCCTGGCAGTGCCTTAAATTAACTGGACACTGTTCTGTGTTACATTCTCTGGCATTACAAAATATTTGTATGTTTTAAAGCAAGACATCATGACAGTTACACAAAAACAAGAGACTTAGAAACAAAAGAAAAACAAAGAAAAATTTATTGTTAACTTCCTTTGTTAATTTTTTGTCTTTCTTGTTGGGCTCATGTCAGATTGATCTGGTAGGGATTTTCCCAGCTGTCTGTGTAGTTGGGCTTGTATCCCTAACTTCCAGTTCTTGAACCACACAGTGGAGCGCTTGAGGAAGTAACGTTGGCTGCAGGAACCTGTCTGGTCCACTGTCCTCGTTCTCTCTGCTGAGATGATCTAGTATCCATCCAAGATTGAAGTTGTTGCATTGATTGCTTCAAAAACGGTCTCTTTGCTAATGGAGTGACGGTGAATGTCTGCTCATTCTCACTGTGACACGTATCAATCCTTAGTGAAATCCAGATGGAGTCGCTATTGTCTGTGTCTGAGTCAGTATGAGATTGATGCTGTTCCAATCTTTGTCGTTGTGGAAACGTCCATGTGTATTCTTTGTGATGTCACTCTCCACTGTGAGTGCCTCCATTTCAAATCTCAGCTCATTCTCACAGTTACTCAAGTCCTGAGGTCTGATGGATTTGAAGCTCTCAGTGTCTAAGTTGGTTGCAGGAACCTGTTTGTTCCACTGTCCTCATTCTCTCTGCTGAGATGATCTAGTATCCATCCAAGATTGAAGTTGCTGCATTGATTGATTCAAAAATGGTCTCTTTGCTTATGGAGTGATGGTGAATATCTGCTCATTCTCACTGTGACACGTATCAGGCCTCAGTGAAATCCAGATGGAATCGTTGCTGTCTGTATCCGAGTCAGTTTTGAGATTAATGCTGTTCCAATCTGTGTCGTCGGGGCAACATCCATGTGTACTCTTTATGATGTCACTCTCCATTGTGAGTGCCTCCATTTCAAATCTCTGCTCATTCTCATAGTTACTCGAGTCCCGAGGTCTGATAGATTTGAAGCTCTCTGTATCCAAGTTGGTTTTGAGATCAGTGATGTCCATTTCATTGTCATTGGAGAAATATTCATAGTCGCTATTTGGGAATTCGCTGTGCACTGAGACTGCTTCAAAGAAAGTAATCAGTGAATTGCTTTCTTCGACTACGTTTGGTTTCTGTGAATGGACTGGACTTCCCCAGTGGATGTTTCTATCCCATCAGCTCTGCCATCCAGACTGATCTCATCCATTTCTAATCGGCCTTCAACATCAGAAGGACTCAGAATTGCAGCAGGAGACTTCAGCACTGGTTGAGCTGCCATCGTCAACCAATCCCACACCCTGTCATGCCTCACACTTTCAGTGTTTTCCAGTCATGGTAATGTTCCAGGCTCTTCTTGGCAACACTGAATGATCTGTTCCAGATTCTCCATCCTCCAAGACAGTTGAGTTTTAAAGGTTGTCAACAAGTTGTGGAGATTTGGCTCCTTTTTGTTTCAAGTTCAGATTCTTTGGTGTGATCTTCCATCTTCCCACTCTTTAGGGCTGGTTAAGGCGGTGCAGTGATATCTGAGTATTCTGTGTTGTTCAATTGTAGCAAATTTCCTCCTTGGTCATTTTCTTTAAATATTAGCATTTCTGCTTCATTCATGTTGTTGAGATGAGAATGGAAGGCGTTGGTCCATTTATCCTTTCATATCCCCAACAATAACTTATCCACGTTGTGATGATCATTGCTGACATTGGGGTGTCCAGTGCTCACTGACAATATCTGTTTGGTGTATCAACAGTTGGCAGATGGAACACCAGCAGATCAGTGGTAAACATTCTGTTAGCAGCATTTAAACTTGGAAATTATGGAAATGGTAAGCAGGATGATGTCACAAACATGGTGGGTACTGTGACGACACAGGACTATGTAACAATAGCTTCATAACCGAGAGTGTGATGTCATCAACTTTCAAAATTCCCCAGTTTACAGACACAAATCAGGAAACAAAGACAACAGAGACTCTGTGTTAAGACAGCACAGAAGAGAAAAGACAAAGGAGTTTCATTTCCATAGGACCCATCACCATCTCAGTACGATGCAGATTGCAGCCAATGAGATACATCATTCAGAGTCTGTTGTGGTGCAGAGTTGTAAGTGAAGGAGGATGGAAACAATGAGATGGAAAATGAGATAATCCCTCAGTTCTGACATCAAGAATTATGATGATGAGGAAAGACTGAACAAGCTGGGATGGGAGGTCTTTTCTCAAGGAAAGAGGAAAGCAAAGAAGAATTTGAATTTCATTGAAGAGCTTTCTTGTCATATGTTCCTCCTACATTGAGACATGATGGCACCAAAGCACGGTTCGCGCTAACGAATTACCAAATTCCGATCTTGCAGCCACCTCGCCAGTGGAGGTGTGGGAAACACAGTGGGCCCTGGGAGGCCCATTTTAATACATTAGCAGGTTTGTCATTACACACAGCTGAAAAAGACGTGCTGGTCAAGCAGGGGATTGACCTACTGGAAATTTGGGTCAGGTGCCTTGACCAGTTAGGGGATGCCCTACAATATACCCCAGAAAGTTTCCTGCAGTGTGCTGTGCTGTCCACATCTTAGGACAACGAGGGGTCCTAGAGGAAATGGAGGAGCACCACATCACCGCGGATGTGGAGGATGTTGTGCAGAGTGGTGAGGGTGACTATGCAGAGAAGGTAGCAGATAAACCTCAGAAATGGACAGGGGCCAGCTGGGCCAATATACTTAGGATGTACTCATAGTGCCTGGTTTTGGGACTAAGCAGGACTAGGGAACGAACTAACTTCTCATCTGTAATGTGATGCCAGCAGTAATGCTCCCATGCTATTGAGTAGTCTCTGCAGGAGAATGATAATGACTTGCATTGACTATAGAGCGATGCTCCTCTCAATCTCAGCGATGTGTCTTTTTCCAGCATGGCAGAGAAGCTAATGTGTCCTGCCTTCGAATGGGCTTATCATAGGACTCAGAAATGCGGGATGCACAGCATCAGTTACAACTAGCTCCACCAGTGCCAGATATTAGTGTTCACATCCATTTTATACCCAAGGTGGGTAGCCTGGCAGTGCTTTAAATTAACTGGACACTGTTCTTTGTTACATTCCCTGGCATCACAAAATATTTGTATGTTTTAAAGCGAAACCTCTTTGACAATTACACAAAAACAAGAGACTTAAGAATAAAGGAAAAACAGTCAAAGAAAAGTTTATTGTTAACTTCCTTCTGTTGCATTTTTTGTTTTTTCCGTTGGGCCCATGTCTGCTTGATCTGGTGGGAATTTTCCCAGCCATCTGTGTAGTTGGGCTTGTATTCCTGACTTCCAGCTCTTGAACCACACAGTGGAGCACTTGAGGAACTGATGGTGCCTGCAGGGACCTGTCTGTTCCACTGTTCTCGTTCTCTTTGTTGAAATGATCTAGTATCCATCCAAGATTGCTTCAGAAATGGATTCTTTGCTGATGGAGTAACAGTGAATATCTGCTCATTCTCACCGTGACATATGTCAGACCTCAGTGAAATCCAGATGGAATCACTGCTGTCTGTGTCCGAGTCAGTTTTGAGATTGATGCTGTTTCAATCAGTGTCTTTGGGGAAATGTCCATGTGTACTCTTTGTGATGTCACTCTCCATTGTAAGTGCCTCCATTTCAAATCTCTGCTCATTCTCACAGTTACTCAAGTCCTGCGTCCAAAAAGGTCTGATGGATTGAAGCTCTGTGTCCAAGTTTGTTTCAATTGGTATTGTCGGGGAAACATCCATGTGTACTCTTTATGATTTCACTCTCTATTGTGAGTGCCTCCATTTCAAATCTCTGCTCATTTTCACAGTTACTTGAGTCCCACGTCCATGCAGGTCTGATGGAGCTCTCTGTGTCCAAGTTGGTTTTGAGACTGATGATGTCCATCTCATTGTCATTGGGAAAATAATCATTATCCCTATTTGGGATCTCACTGTGCACTGACACTGCTTCAAAGAGAGTCATCAGCAAATTGCTTTCCTCCATTACATCTAGTTTCTGTGAATGGACTGGACTTCCCCAGTGGATGTTTCTATTCTATTGGCACTGTCATCCAGACTGATCTCATCCTTTTCTACTCGGCCTTCAACCTCAGAGGAATTCAGAATTGCAGCAGGAGACTCCACCACTGGATAAGCTGCCATCATCAACCAATCCAGCACCCTGTCGTGCCTCACACCTTCAGTGTTTTCCATTCGTAGTGATGTTCCAGGCTCTTCTTGGCAACACTGAATAATCTGTTCCAGATTCTCTATTCTCCAAGGCAATTGAGTTTTAAAGGTTGTCAACAATTTGTGGAGACTTGGCTTTTCTTTGTTTCAACTTCAGATCCTTTGCTGGGATCTTTCATCTTCCCATTCTTTAAGACTGGTTGAGACAGTGCAGTGATATGTGGGCATTCTGTGTTGTTCAATTGCAGCAAATTTCCTCCTTGGTCATTTTTCTCCTTGCTTCATTCATTGTTGTTGAAAGACAATGGAAGGCATTGGTCCATTTATCCTTTCACATCCCCAACAATAACTTATCCCCATTGTGACAATCATTGCTACATTGGGGTGTCCAGTGCTCACTGACAATATCTGTTTGGTGTATCGACAGTTGGCAGATGGAACACCAAATCAGTGATAAACATTCTGTTAGCAGCATTTAAACTTGGTAACTATGGGAACAGACAAGCAGGATGTCACAAACATGATGGGTACCATGACAGCACAGGACTATGTAACAATAGCTTCATACTCAAGAGTGTGATGTCACCAGCTTCCAGAATTCCCCAATTTACAAACACAAATCAGGAAACAAAGACCAAAGTGTTAAGACAATGGGGACTCTTGGTTACACAGCGCAGAAGAGAAAAGACAAAAGATTTCCATTTTCATAGGACCCATCACCAACTCAGTACTTTGCAGATTGCAGCCAATGAAATACATCATTCAAAGTCTGTTGTGGTGCAGAGTTGTGAGTGAAGGAAGATGGAAACAATGAGATGGAATGTGAGATAATCTCTCAGTACTAACATCAGGAGTTATGGTATTGAGGAGCTTTTTTCTCGATGAAAGAGGAAAACAAAGAAGGAGAATTCGAATCTCATTGAAGGGCTTTCCCCTTGTATGTTCCCCCCACGTTGGAATGTGATATCATCAAAGCACAATTTGTGCTAGTAAATTTCTGAATTCCGATCTTGCATCCACCTCGCCAGTGGAGGTGTGGGAAACTCAGCAAGCCCTAGGAAGCTAATTTTATTACATTAGCATGTCTGTCATCACACATAGCTGCAATGGGCATGCTGGTCGAGCATGCGATTATCCCGCTAGAATTTGGGTCAGGTGCCTTGAGCCCCAGTTGGGATGCCCTACAATATACCCCCAGAAGATTTCCCACATCTTTGCAGTCTGCTGTGCTGTTTCATAAATTGGCACTACGAAGGGGGATCGCATGGACCTGGAGGAGATGGAGGAGCACCACATCACCTCAGATGTGGAGAATGTTGTGCAGGGTGGTGAGGGTAACCATGCAGAGGAGGAGACCGGAGAGCCTTGGAAATGGACAGAGTCCAACCAAGCCATTGTGCCTTGGATGGACTCATAGTACCTTGCTTTGGGATTGAGCACGGCTGGGGAGCGAAGAGTTCTCCCAGCATGGAAATTAACATCTCACCAGTAATGTGGTGCCAGCAGTATGCTCCCATACTGTTGAGTGGTCTTTGTGGGAGGATGATAAAGACTTATTGATGGCAGAATGATGCTCATCTCATTCTCAGTGATGTGTCTTATTCCAAACTGGCAGAGAGGTTAACGTGTCCTGCCTTCGAATGGTCTTATCATTGGGCTCAGAAACGCAGGATGCGCAGCATCAACTACAACTAGCCCCACCAATGTCGGATACTGGTGTTTACATCCATCTTATAACTGAGGTGGACAGCCTAGCAGCGTCTTAAATAACTGGACACTTCTGTGTTACATTCTCTGGCGTCACAAAACATTTCTATTTTTACAGTGAAATCTCAATGGTAATTAGACAAAAACAACAGACTTAAGAATAAAAGAAAAACAAAGAAAAATTTAATGTTAACTTCCTTCTGTTGTGTTTTTAGCCTTTCCAGTCTGGGCCTGTGTCTGCTTAATCTGGTGGAGATTTTCCCAGCCGTCTGTGTGGTTTGGTATATATCCCTGACTTCCAGTTCTTGAACCGTACAGCAGAGTGTTTGAGGAAGCACATGGTGGCTGCAGTGACCTGTCTGTTCCACTCTCCTCATTCCCTCTGCTGAGATGATCTAGTATCCATCCAAGATTGTAGTTGCTGCATTGATTGCTTCAGAAGTGGTCCCTTTGCTGATGGAGTAACAGTGAATGTCTGCTCATTCTCACTGTGACAAGTATCAGGCCTCAATCCAGATGGAATCACTGCTGTCTATATCCGAGTCAGTTTTGAGATTGATCCTGTTCCAATCTGTGTCTTTGGGGAAACGTCCATGTGTACTCTTTGTGATGTCACTCTCCATTGTAAGTGCCTCCATTTCAAATCTCTGCTCATTCTCACAGTTACTCGAGTCCTGCATCCAAAAGGGTCTGATGGATTGAAGCTCTCTGTGTCCAAGTTTGTTTTATGCTGAATTATATCCACATCATTGTTGTTGGGGAAATATTCATGGTCACTCTTTGGGATCTCAGTGTGCACTATGACTGACTCAGAGAGAGTCATCAATGAATCATGTTCTTCCATTACATCTGGTTTCTGTGAATGGAGTGGACTTCCCCAGTGGATGTTTCTATCCCATTGGCACTGCCATCCAGACTGATCTCATCCTTTTCTAATTGGCCTTCAACATCGGAAGGACTCAGAATTGCTGCAGGAGACTCCAGCACTGATTGAGCTGCCATCGTCAACCAATCCTGCACCCTGTCGTGCCACACACTTTCACTGTTTTCAATCCAGGCTCTTCTTGGCAACACTGAATGATCTGTTCCAGATTCTCCATCCTCCAAGACAGTTGAGTTTTAAAGGCTGTCAACAAGTTGTGTAGACAAGGCTCCTCTTTGTTTCAAGTTCAGATTCTTCAGTGAGATCTTCCATCTTCCCATCGTTAGGGCTGGTTGAGGCTGCGCAATGATATCTGAGCATTCTGTGTTGTTCAATTGCAGCAAATTTCCTGTTTACGTTTTCTTTAAACATCAGTATTTCTGCTTCATTCACTGTTGTTGAGATGAGAATGGAAGGCATTGGTCCATTTATCTTTCACACCTCCAGCAATAAATGAAGAATGATAATGACTTGCATTGAGGGCAAAGCAATGATCCTCACATCCTCAGTGATACATCTAACTCCAGCTTGGCAGAGAGATTAAAATGTCTGACTATTGAGCGGTTCAGTCGTAGGGCTCAGAAATGCAGGATGCATAGCATCACTGCACCCAGTCCCACCCATGTCTGAGGTTCACATGCATCCTACAGCCCTGGTGGGAGCACCATAAATCAACTGGACACTACTCTGTGTTACATTCTCTGGCAGTGCAAATTAATTGTACGTTTTATAGTGAAATCTTTTCGATAATTATGTAAACACAATAAACTGTTAAGAATAAAGGAAAAAACATTAAAATGAAAATTTTACATTAACTTCCTTCAGTTGCGTTTTTAGTCTTTCCGGTGTGTGCCCTTGTCTGCTTAAGTTAGTGGAGAGCTTCCCAACCATCTGTATAGCTTGGCTTGTGTCCCTACCTTCCAGTTCTTGAACCACACAGCAGAGCGTTCGAGGAAGCGCACAGTGGTTGCAGGGACCTGTCTGTTCCACTGTCCTCTTTCTCGCTGCTGAGATAATTCAGTGTCCATCCAAGATTGGAGTTGCCACATTGATTGCTTCAGAAATGGTCTCTTTGCTGATGGAGTGATGGTGAATGTCTGCTCATTCTCACTGTGACACATGTCAGGCTTCAGTGAAATCCAGATGGAGTCGCTGCTGTGTGTGTACAAGTTAGTCTCAAGATTGATGCTGTTCCAATCTGTGTCACGTGATATGCACACATTGTGATGTCACTCTCCATTGCGAGTGCCTCTATTTCATGTCTCTGTTCAGTATGTGATGTTAGTGTACCTTTAAGAAAGGATTTTTTTCTTCCTTCGAACCAGCTTCAGTGGTTTCTTAGCTCATAGCTGTTATTGTCAGCTTGTCTGGAAATGTCCTTTTATTGCTATTTAAGCTGCTTAAATGGTGTTTGTGTTTCGCCTGGGATAAGTTTTATGATCTTGCAAATGTAGAAGGACAGTCATGTGTTTTTGGACAGTTTTTTTTTCACTTTCAGTTTATAGCTGCAGGTTTGAGTTTTAGTCTTAGAAGGGACACAAAAGTAATAGTAAGTGTATTCCCTCTCTCCCTGTCATTTTGAAAATTCAATTGGTTAGCTGAAAACAAGATCCTGTTTTCCTGAAGCGGCATGGCGGCCTAGTGGTTAGCACTGTTGCTTCAAAGTGACCCAGGTTTGATTCCTGGCTTGGGTCACTAACTGTGTGAAGTCTGCACATTCTCCCTGTGTCTGTGTGGGTTTCCTTGGTTGCTTCGGTCTCCTCCCACAGTCCAAAGATGTGTGGGTTAGGTGGATTGGCCATGCTAAATTGTCCCTTGTCAGGGGACTAGCTAGGTTAAATTCATGGGGTTATAGGGATAGAGTGTAGATGAGATTGTGGTTGGTCCAGACTCGATAGGCCACAGAATTCTATGGTTCTATGACTGTTGTTGAGGGCTGGTCCAGAGTCTCTCTGGAGTTTTGGGATACCTGTTTTTTCTTCAAACTGTTTGGAGTGAATCCGGAGAGCTGCAAACTTCATGGATTCAAATTCCATTATTACATGAGCAGTAGCTTTGTATTGAACCTGTCAAAGAGTTTTGTCAATGACAGGGCTTTAATTTTGATTGGAGCATATTGGATATCTTTAGTCATTATAGTCATTGTTTTGTTTTCATTTGTAATTGTTAGAAGTTATTCCTAATATTCTTGTTGTGTATATGTGTTGATTATATTCTTAAATAAACTACATTTGATAAAAGCTCCCTAGCATGGCCTTTGAATCAGACTTAATTTGACTTTAATCCAATTAGGCCTGACATTTGTGGGTGTCTCTTCAGCAGGAGTCGAGTAAAGCATTATTCAACCTCATCTGAAACTGACAACCTGATCTCAAATCTTTGAATGAAATCATTATTATGGCTATTATTCTAGCATTGTGCTTTAAAGGTGCTTCAGTTGTTATATCTGTTGGAAGGTAATGGAGTAGCCTTGGGACCTTTGGGCTGCAGAAAAATCTAGCCAAAAAACATTTTGCTGCCAATGATTTCTTTGTCCTTTCAGGCCATAGTGTATCAAAAATTATGTGGTCAATTTTGTCCACTTAAGTCAACCTTATACATATGGCAGCAGGGGGAGTCTAGAAGGGGAATAAAGGAATCCATGTTTTTATAGCATATGCAGTGATGATTCTGAACGCTCCTTGTTGAATCTTCCTGTTTTTCTCAAGAAGTTCACAAGAAAAACAAAGTAGGTGAAAGGTCATTGTCTACTTTCTACAGACAGCACTTTGAGCTGTAGGTTTAGGGAACATGCTGAGGTCGTAATCAGAAAGCTGAATACTCTACATGTTTGAAATCTGAAATAAAAACAGAAATTGCTGGAAGAAACCTCTGCAGGTTAAGCAGCATCTATGTAGCGAGAGAAACAGAATTAACATTTCAGATCTGTGACCTTTGATCAAAAATGGGAGAAGTTAGAGATGTAATAGGTTTTGAGCAAAGGGCAGGTCAGGACAGGACAAAAAGTAGGTCTGTGCTAAGGTGGTAGACAGAAGAGATTTTATGAAAGAAGAATTTGTTTTATAGGGCCAAAGAAAATGTGATGGGGATCACTGAAAGAAGAAAGCTGAAACAGACAAAGGAAAGAAAGCACTATCAGTATCATGTTTGCAGACGGAATGAAGGTGTTCCACATAATGGTCACCCAAACTGTGTTTGGTCTTCTCAGTATAGAGGAGATTGCATTGTGAGTAGCAAATATAGATGACTAGATTGAAAGAAGAACACATGAATTGCTGCTTCATCAGGGCAGAGTTTTTAAGATGTTGGACAGTGAGAAGAGATAAAAAGGGAATTGTTATATGTTCCTGTATTTATATGTGTAGAATAATGATGTTACTTAGATAATGATGAAACAAGCATGACATCAAAAGTCAGTTGACCAAGTGGTTCCAACAGGGCAAGAACAATCTGTGTCCAGAGAACAATGTACTCACTATGAGATTTTTAAATAGCGTAAATAAATACTTTACTAAAAAAAACTGACTATCTCTCAGTTACTAACATAGGAAGTGAAACCTCGTCAAAATTGTATCAAAAGATGTTGGATGAAAGGGACAGAATGTTGGGGTGACTGAGGAGTAGACCAGGTTATCAAGGAGGGAATGCTACCTTTGGAATGCTAATAGGTAGGAGAAGATGTGTTTGGTACTGGAAGCACACTGCAGGTGGTGGAAATGATGGAAAATGATTTGTTGAACACTGAGGCTATTTGGGTTATTGGGGATGTTGGGTTACTGGGGAGGACAAGGGGAACCACATTGTGGAGGGGAAGGAGTAAGAGCAGAAGTGCAGGAAATTTGACAGACATAGTTGAGAACATGCAATCAATGTTTACCATGTGTGATGAAAGTGTGCAAATGATACATATGTTTTTTTATATATGTTTCAGGAAAATGTTTGAAAGTTCATCTTTTTTTATAGGAAGTCGGTATGTCTAGAGGGAATACAGCTCAGATGGTGGGAGTGAAGGATAATTACACATTTCAATCTTGCAAGTAGTTGTTAAGTAGAGTTAATTGGCTTTTGTTTACTTAAATTTCCCTGATTAGAGTGATTGACAGAATCATGTGGTGTTGTGGTTTATGCATTGTTTTGGATTTGTAGCAGAAAGAAACAATCTTTTGCAGAAAGGTGTAGGAGTTTTGTTGTTCTGGTTGAACTTAGAAAAAGATTGCAGACTTCTGAAAGCTCTATATCTTTCTAAAAACTGCAAAGCTGCCCATACTTAAGATAGCAAGTATGTTTATGATTGCTAACAATATTTAAAGTGGATTTTAAGTCAGTAAGAAGAATGTTGCTTATTTGAAACTTAAACAGTGATAAATTAGAGTTGCTTCTTTTCACGTTTAAAGATTGTTCAACTGTTAAGAAGTAAAGTATTTCATTTTCTTAAGAGTTAAACTTAAACTGTGTTTCAGAATAAAGCTTATTTTGATAAAAGATCTTTAATTTATCAATGGAATTACTCCTGGAGAGTCGGACTTCTTAATATCCCAAAGAGTTCTGGTCCTGGACCCTAACATATGTCAAACCTTTGTGATTCTCTCAAGATGTTTGAACTATCTTCAGCACCATGGATTGAGGTCAGTATTGATTTTGCAGACTTGATCACTAGTGAACTTGTTGTCACTGACTACAACAGATTTCCAGTGTTAGAAATATTTACATCTACTTCTGAATTTGATCAGATTTTCACTTTGTTAGGAATCCTTCAAATGGTAAGAAGTGACAATCGAAGCCCCATTCAATAGCCATGATTGAGTACATTTGAGAACTGCTTTATTGGAACATCACATCTCATTGACCAAAGACTGATTTATACATAATTTTAAAGGAGTGAAATGTACTGTCTTGTCAGTCAGAGATGTATCAACTTCCTTACAATTTCAGGGTGACTCCTCATTCAACTATTGGAAGACCTCCAGTTACATTCAGTTTTGCATATCATATGTGCGCACATTATCTGAGCTACCCAGTGGAGTTAATGAGCAACATACACATAAATGTAATTAAGAACAGAAGATCTGAATGAAAGAAAGTGAATGCAGAGTGAAAGATGAAATTTAGAGCTACACCACTAAAACCGGGAAGTAATGTATTTGTAAAATGTGATGGTTATGCTAGAAAACAAGCATTCCCCTTTTGACCTCCAAATTTTTGTTGTGACCTACATAAAAGGATCAATGATTACTGCTAAGTATGGTTCACAAATCATCCACAAAATTGATTATTCTTGAAAGAACTGAAATCACCATTTGTAAGCATCAAATCCAATCCAGAATGTCAAACGAATAACTTGAGTTAAATGAGATCATATCCGATGTCAAATGATAACCCACTCATGTGAGAGAATGTCTTCCAGATTTAGGTGAATAGATTACAAAGTTGTTTGACTAATTTTTGTCTTATTGTAAATGACTGAGCGCACTATTAAATTCATTTAAAATGTTAGAATATAAGTTATGTTATTAGTTATGCTTAATTTTGTTGTTCATATTTTTGGAAACAATGCACTGAGACATGCTATGCCTGTTAAAGATGCAGAGTATTGAAATTGCATTGTGCATTTTGTCCACTTAAGGCTATCATACACTAGCAGAAGGAATCTAGAAGGAAATTAAATAAATCCATGTTTTAACAGCAGGTGTAGTTCTGATTCTGATTCTTCCTTGCTGAATCTTTCGGATTCTTCCCAAGAAATTCATATGGTCTGGACATATATATCTCAACCTCCCTGACAAAGCTGAAGTTAGACAATAGATTTTCAAAGAAATGATATCTGAACAAGACAAAAAGTAAGCATTAGAACACTGATTTTAATGCTTTATCAGAACTAACTGAACCAAAAATTTCATTGATCCTTTCTTGCCTAACAACTACGCCATCTTAGTGCATCAGAAAGGTTATCAGTTTTTTTATCACAAGGTGACTGAAAAGTATATGATCAGCTTATCACAGTGAGCATGTGGACAGCCCAGTAATTCTGGAACAGTGACCCCCTGTACACAGCAACACTGAAAAGGTCATTTCATCTTGAAAGAAAGAGAATAATATTACACTTGTCAAAATATACGTAAATCTCACCTATTCCAATACTTTTACAAGCATGCAAAACTTAGAATTTTCAAGAAATCTATATGCAGTTGTTTTCCAGAATAAAGTAGATCATAAGGTCAAAATATTAACCAGTGACCTTTTCTATGTTGTGTTTATTATTGATGTTTCAACTACACTTCTCAGATATATGAATTTTAAAACAATTTTATATGTGGCAGAAATTGTGACACTGTATCTTCACAATGGAAATGTTGTACCATGGGAAGCATTGATAATAATGTAAATGATGGTATTTTTGGGATAATCTATACGTTATTTAGTTCATCAGAGAACATGTTTTTGGGAGGCCTTCAACAGCTTTTAAAAATATCTGGAATAGAATTTAATGTTCCCCTGAGACAGGTTTGGAGATGTTTGATCAGGCTGGCAGGTTTGGGGTGAGGATCCTGCTGCCTTCCAAAGAGCCCCCCAAAATAAAGCTCAGAGTGAGAAAGTTGAGAGTGGCCTTCCTGTCTGAAGCCAATTGAAGCCCTTATGTACAGTTTTAGTTGCCACTTAAGGATTTCATTTCATTGCCACTAGTTTTCATTTACCACAGCTGGGAATTTACCATGAAGGATGTGCCGCCCACTCCTTCCTTACCCCCAGCAATTGCCTATTGCTGGGGGTAAGGGAGGAGTGGGCGGCACATCCCTTCTTCACATGCACTGTATGCCCAATCGAGGAATCTGGAAGAGAAAGAGATCTACTGAAAAGGCATTCCTTTGTTTTTGCTTCCTACCCTTTTCCTGCTGCCCCTCACCGGCAACTCTCTTGCCACAACCTACATCCCTCCCACACTCATCTCCATCTGAAGATCCAAGGCAATTCACTCCTCCAGGCTTGAATGCAGCACCAGCAGGAATCATTTCTCATGGTGGCACTGCCAGTACTGGAGAGATGCCGGCCTCTCATTGGTCAGCAGCTCTCAGGAGTGAGATGTCCACTCTCCTTGGGGCTTAATTCTACGGGAGGTCCAAGTAAGTGCCTGATTACCTCATAATTGCATTAGGCTTCCTGGAGAGAATTCTCCAACCAATAAACGAGACATCCATCACACTCATTAAACTCTAACCGTATTTCACAACATTCACAAAGTATGTGTTTTAATTTTATAACATTTTTGGAATCAAAATAATATAATCTGGAAAATAATAAACTTCCATTTTGGAATTAATCGTCTCCATTGAAATTTGCAGGTATTTTTATGTATTGATTGTTGGATGTAAAAAACATTTTACAAATCATTAACACTTTCTAAATTCTTCTTCTTTTCTGGCGTAACTGGCTATCATATATGCCATTTATTGCATTAACAAATTGGGCTGTATGTTAGCTTAGAGACAGAAACAGGACATTAGCTGTGTTGGGGTTGGGTGGGTGAGGGGCAGGGGGTTAGTGGTGGATGGAGCAGGGGGAATCGTTTTAAAATTACCCTCATTACTCCAGCCATTACACATACTGCAGATCAATCTAATATTCTGGAAGTAAAATAAAAGTTTGACATTTTCAGATTGGCAATTGTCTATATGTATTTTAGCTTATGAAAGCAAGCAGTAAATACTGAGATGGACTTAAACTAAACGTTTCTTTAATAGCAAAAAGTTATGGCTGTTCTTTCAGCTGGGCATACATGGGATTGGTGATGCAGATGTCAGGCCCACCCAGATTTGCCAGTCTGAGGCCAGTCTCATTTTAACTCATTAATTAAGTATTTCAGGGCTTTATTTTGATTGAATCCAGTGAGTTGGGCAAGTGTAGCAGAAAGCCACATTTAATATGCAAATACTTGAATGGAATGGTTCTTCAGATGTCCACTGGTCAAAGAATGTCATGTTTAAGTAACACTGTGTGAAAGAAAGCATGCCAGGGCACCATTAACCAGCAAAGTCTGATTTGCTTCAGTCACCTTATTTGCAGACATTGGTATTTCTGTCTTGTATAAGCTGTGGAGATTGTCTTCATAGGGTCAATAAAGCCTCAATTTAGGGCCTACTTATTGGAGACAGGGCCTCATGTTGTCAGGCAGCAAACACTTTGAGGAACTCCTTTTTGTTTTTTTTGCTCAATAGCAAACCAGAATCAAAGCTTTACTTCTGCTGCAAGGATATTGCAATTAATGAGTACTGGTTTACCTGTGAACTTAAGCCCAAGCTTATCAAGAATACTCATTCTAGGGCCATGCAGGTTGCGTGTTCAAGTATCTCTTCTGCCTTGAGCATGCTGGGAAACCAAATTGATTGCAAAATCATTAAGATCAGAGATATTTTATTGTTTTCTCACCAAACAATTCGTGGGTGTGCTGCGTCCAGCCTGATGGCAGGGCAATTGTGCACTGAGTATGAATCATAACAATACAGCTCTATCCCTTGCAATATCAGAACAAGCACCCTGACCTGGTGCCAGAAAACTAGCTGGACAAGGGCAAATTGTCCCCAACACCTCTGAATTGCAGCAGCGTGTATCTGTTTCTTTTTGGGCCTGAGTTCATGACCTTTTAGCAGACTTACAGTAACGTTTTAGATTGGATGAGTACCTTGTAGGAGCATTGTAGAGATTAGATAAAAGGGTACTTAAGACAGGTAACTTATCAGTATAGCTTTAAATTAAGGGGTGGTAGTTATAGGACGGATGTCAGAGGTAGGTTCTTTACCCAGAGGGTGGTAAGGGTATGGAATGCCCTGCCTGCTGCAGTTGTAGATGCGCCAAGTTTGGGGACATTTAAGAGATTAGTAGATAAGTTTATGGATGAAAAGGGAATGGTTTAGGTTAGAGGGTCATTGCTTTTTCTTAATTGGTCGGCACAAGATTGAAGGCCGAAAGGCCTGTTCTGCGCTGTAATGTTCTATGTTCTATGTTCTATCAAGATGATAATTGACATAAAGTATTGGTTGATAAGTAAAACTACAAATCTTTTTGAAATATTGTGTGTAAATTGTTCCAGCAGTAGTGGTAACTTGGCAGTTGCTGTTGTTGCCAGTGTCATGAATATTGTAGCCAATTTATTTACAATGGAAGGACATAGCTGTTAATATAGGGAAGCAGGAATAATTGTAATGAGCTGGGAGACTAGCATTAAACTTCTTGCTTCTACAGCATAGCTTGTCATTTTTGTGGTGTCCCTTGTTATGCTGAAAGTTTTTGTCCAATGGTGGCTTCACACATTGTCCTTGTTGTCAAGCAAAGTTACGCACCTTACAGAATATCACTGTAAAACTATCAGATCTTTGTTCTGGGCTGTGTTGTAAGAAGTTATCAGTCGTGTCCAGGGATTGGAGTGTTTTATGAGGATTCCAGTATTGGTGGGAGCTTGGCTTGAGTCATAGATCTGATTTTAATGCAATCTGGCTACGTTAATGTGCGTGGGAATGGAAAATTGACAGAATATAGCAGTGCAGCTGCTGGGAAAGTGGATACGGGCCTGCATAATGCACTGCTGGTGATCAGTTACACTGTAATGGAAATTGAAGCTCTTACGATTTATGAAGTGAATGGGATCATCTGACAGAGGCTGTGAAGCAATATGGTTACAATGAATGAAATCATGTGGACTTGGTGGGAACCTGAAACCAAATCAAACCTTAGAGGCCCAGCCTCCTGCTTCTAGATTTCCAAGGGGAAAGTGATGAAGAAGTTTGCTTGGCATCAGTCATCTGTTTAATGCTGATCTGCTGACTGACTGATGAAACTGATACCTCCTGTGGCAGCCTAAATAAAAGCAGAGCCAAATGTTTGAGCAGTGCAGCAATATTGTCTGCAAAGGGCACATTTGTGCAGGTCTTTTCCAGAAGATGACAAGTCTATGTGGCACCTCTCCAGAGAAACGCAGGCTCCTTGTGCACTGTTCTGCAGGTAGGGCAGATATGTTACCTTGGCCTAAACACTCTGTTAGGAGGTTAGTGGTTTCCTTGGACACACTTTCTATTAGCTTCATCATGTGGCTGCCACCTTTTTACTCTTTCCCCTTGTTATCACTCCAACTTCATGTCCAACCTGAATGGAATTGCCAGCAGATCCTCCATGAAGAATGAAGTTCCCAGAAACTCCTAAAAAATCTGTTTCAGGTCCAGCCATCAAAGCATTTGGAAATAATTTTAACAGCAAAATCTCTAAAATATCTCCCCAACTTTTGTAGCATTTCAGCTGATGGAAAAAGAGTATTTCAAACTGGCAATAAAAATGTGCACAAAGTATGGCATACGGGCCTTCTCATTATAGTTTTAATCTGATTTGCACAGATGAATGAGCCTCGCCTGTTTCCAGTGTGCGTTGAACCATTTAAATTGCAGTCCACAGGAAGATCTAAATAACCAGAACTTTAAGAATATGTTGGTGAGTTAACAGTCCATGATGCCCTATTTTTAACTGACATGATGCCATCCATCAAATTTTTCCATGGAGACAGTATCTAAAGGGAGCTGGGAAACAAGGGGGTGTCATATCGGAATGGCTCCCTGATTGCAAGAAACTTTGTCTGGGTCAGGTAGGCAGTTGGTCCTGCTGTCTGCTCTCCAGAGGCAGGCAGTCAATTAAAGTGTTTAACGCCCCAAGTTAGGTCAACTTGAGGATTGCTAGGACCTTCCCACTGGCCGCCATAGAACCATGGAATCCCTGAAGTGCAGAAAGAGGCCATTCGGCACATTAAGTCTGCAACGACTCTCTGAAAGCTCTCCCCTCCTTGTAACTCCATGCATTTGCTGTGGCTAATCCATCTAACCTACACATTTTGGACTGTGGGAGGAAATTCACTCAGACACAGAGAGAATGTGCAAACTCCACAAAGACAGTCACTTAAGGCTAGAATTGAACCACGTTCCTGATGCTGTGAGGCAGCAATGCTAATCACTGTGCCACAGTGCTGACCTGTCAGTTCCCCTGCTGCCCACCTGCTCATTGAAACTGTGGCCTACTTGTACCCCAGTTAAAGGGACAAAGCATAAAATGCCACAATTGAGGCCTTATCAGATCTTGTGGAGTTGGTTCGGAGGTTTTTCAGAGGAGTCATTCTATTTTTGACAACAAAGATGTCTCCATGTTGAGGTGCTCCTGTGGTCCTCCACCTGCCTGAAAAGTGTTCATCGTTCTTGGCAGTACTACCAAGGCTTCAATGCTGCCCATCCTCTGATTTGGCCTTGAGCCTTGGAGTCCACTTGTTGTCTTTAAAAAGGTGACAACGTGGAGGTGGCTAGTTAGAAGACCACCTCTTGAAAGTTTGCGCTGCCAATCTTGCTGCCAGTAAGTGCAGCCTCAGAAGCCACATTTGACCCTGATGTCGAGATCTTGAAGTCCATTAGGGAAATGATGCTAATTATTACAGCCTCATGTTGCCAAAGCTAACAACAAAAAATGGAACATGAAAAAGTGGATAGTGATATGATATCCCTGATGCCCACTATGTTTCCTACTTCAGTTGACCTCAGCATCATCTGAGTATAACAGAAAATGCAAGCACAGTGATTAGCACTTCTGTCTCATAGCACCAGAGACCTGCTTCAAAATTCCTGCCTTGCGTCACTGTCTGTGCGGAGTCTGCACATTTTCCCCGCATCTGCGTGAGTTTCCTTCGGGTGCTCAGGATTCCTCTCACCAGAGGAAACTGGCTGTTGGATGGTTAGATCCTAAGTTTCAGCCAAAGAGTGAAGAGAAGATACAGAGCAATCAGAAAGACTGGAGATCGTTAGTGACATGGGAAATGATTGGAAGCCAGAGGATAGATTGTGTTTTAGGGTGTGGGCATTGTTTGGAAGAGGAGGGGTGCAGTTGGAAGGAGGAGGTTGAAGGAAGGAAAATCGGAAGTCAGGGGGATGATCATAAGCCAAAAGAAAGAATGGGGTCTGAAGATCAATGTCAGAGGCATGGTCAGAGAAATCAGGGGCATCCAGGGAAAGGTTAAAATTGAATGAAATTGGAAGAATGAGGACAGTATCCAATCATTGTACACGAAAAGGGAGGTTGGTGTTACAGGTATACTGGATCCAGCAAGTATATGAAAAGGCACATTTAGAAATAGCTCGGCTTTCCTGGAGCTCAGAGAAATTGGGAAGTCAGGATTAAGTTTAAAATAGTAGTTCAAGATGAACTCTTTATAATATTTAAATTATCAATTGCCTCCTGGAAACAAGTTGGTTGACCTCTCCCATTCTGTCTCCGTAACTGTGTGTGCACATGGGATGCAACAGACAAGGAGATGATTCACTGCAGCTTCTCAAGTGCAATCATGAATCGGCAATAAATGCTGACCTTGTGAGCACACCTACATTGTATGAATGAGTACTAAGCCAGAGAAAGCAAACATGTTTCATGAATTTGATTGTTAACATTTTTAATATCCTATATGAATTAAACCCCTGTCCTTGGGGTTAAGATTCTCCTCCGAACTTCAATATTTATGTGGTACTATTTATAATAGAACATAGAACATTACAGCGCAGAACAGGCCCTTCGGCCTTCGAAGTTGCGCCGACCAATTAGGAACAAGCAGTGACCCTCTAACCTAGACCATTCCCTTTTCATCCGTAAACTTATCTACTAACCTCTTAAACGCCACCAAACTTGTCGCATCTACAACTGACACAGGCAGGGTATTCCATACTCTTACCACCCTCTGGGTAAAGAACCTACCTCTGACATCTGTCCTAAAACCACCACCCCTTAATTTAAAGCTATGTCCCCTCGTGCTAGCTTTCTCCATCCTAGGAAAAAGGCTATCACTGTCCACCCTATCTAAACCTCTAATCATCTTATATGTTTCAATAAGGTCTCCTCTTAGCTGCCTTCTTTCTAACGAAAACAACCTCAAATCCCTCAGCCTCTCTTCATAAGACCTGCAAGTATCAGAGTATCAGATACTCTAAGACCTGTGTGCATAGATCCTTTTAGTGTGCTTGCCCTAAGTCCTTAGCCTTAGGTTGTGTCAAAGTGTTCTCTGTTTTGGAAGAGCAACAAAATGTTCAAAATATTTTGAATTCTAGAGATCTAGTGTGGGTCAGTGAGCATGTGAATGGCCAGAGAGCCTAAAGTCATACCCAACTCTCATGCCTGGAATCCAACATTGGCTATAGGCTACATTTAGCATGACAACTGAGGGGAAACGTGAACTTTCTGTTCCCCTCTGATTACTCTGTTTTTGTGCTCTGAACATACCCCTAGTTTTTCACAATCCCAATATCAATTTTCTTGCCCCCATTCCTCACTCCAATCACAACTGCCTATTTTTTCCTCTTTGAATGACCCACTTCACCCTATGAGAGTTTCACTATCATTCACTCCACCCTTAAATCTTTAATCACTCTCCCCACTCATTGTGTTTTCTACAAGTGCAGTTGCTGACAGGCTGGTTTCCCTCTCTTTATCCATTTCCAAAGAAGAGGGAGCATTTATTTTGAAATTTCAATCCACTTTGAAAATAATTTACTCTGAGGAACCAGGGGCGGAGGAGAACTCCTTTCAGTGTACTGTGAGGGGAGCGTGGAGTAACTCTCCAGCAGGGAGCTCCTTTAACCACTGAGTTCAATATAGAGATGTCTGCCCCCCTCCCCCAAGGTAACTGTTCGAAGGCTGTCTCCAGTTGCAGACACCCCATGCACTAGGATTTGCCTCAGCTCCAGGAGAATGCAAGCGGAAGCATAACATCGTCCTTAATAGTTCAATTAATCACTTTAATTGTTGGTTGGCACCCGCCTCTCAAAATGTGTTATGGTGGTTTCCCTTCCAATGTCTTCTGCCACCATTTTATCTGCCCTCCCAGCTTCTTATCCAGAGGATTGGCAAAATCCCAACCGATGGAATACATTGCCCAACGACTATGGAACTTGGCAATATATCTACCTCTATGGATATTTACATCGCATGGTTGGGTAAATCCCCCCATCAACATCCATTTCCATATGTTTATATGTAACTTTTTTATGTATATACATACGCATATAGAAATATCAGCATCCTCGATGGGTACCCATCCTCTACAACCGAAGTGCGGTTATTGACCGCTAGTAACTAACACAATCGGCACCACCACCACCCGTCGGGTTTTCTCTATTCGGGGTCAAGTATATATTTTGCTGGTTGTAAAATAATTTCCAGGAATATTGCATTTAAACATTTTTGAAGAATTAAACGATGTTCGTTGCCTATTGTACAATTTTGCAATCCAAACGTTTCCTTGATTAAAATTATCACGGATTTCTGCAAACCATTCCTCCAAGGAAATTAAACCAAAATGAGAAAAACGATGTTGATTTTGCTCTGTGCAATTGGTGGAGGAGAGAAACTTGTATTATTGATAGGACAGCACAAGGAGCGAGGGAGAAGGCACTTTAACCCGTTGATAGCTGGAGGTAGCTTGGATCTCTTAGGATGACAACTTAAAACTCTGTTAACCTTACTCAGTTCCGGATTTGTGGGGAAGGGTTTGCAGTCGGAGACATCATTTGCTGTAAAACATGATGTTCTTTTACAAATGTCCCTGATTTGGTCTGGGGAAAACGGATCAGTTAATTAAAACTTGAATACCGGGTCGTGCTGAAGGGATGTGACATAGCGGAGCTGCTGCGGTCGAAACGACAGATTAGATCAAACCTCAGCATCAGCAGCACCCAGGGGACTGCACGCTGGTCCGTCTCCGTAACCGCAGCTTATTTGCAAAGGTTATTATGGCAAAGGTTACTATAATTTCTTTTTAAGCGCGGGTTCTCTGCAATGCACACTCTCCCATCAGCACTGAGAGAAACTCTTCTGCCGGGGTTACTGGCAACAGCTTTCTCGCAAGCAGACCCCGATGTCAGTGAGTATGGAATTTTCTCTTTTGGAAGTGCAAACTCGATGGGATTGCTTTGTTCTCCAACAAATTCCGTTGAATGTAGTTTGGACTGAAAATGAACGTCTATAATATCATAATATTCAATGGATAAATGTGCTTCACTTATATGTTTTAAGAGTTACAAAATCAAAAGTGACAAGTGAAAAATTATTATTATTCCACGGGGCATTGAAGCAATGTCTCACTGAATAACGATGAATGTATTGCTGCACAGATTACTGTATTCAGTGTGCACATTGCTAATTACATATTGGTCGGTAGAGTTCTCAGAAGCTTAACACACCGTTTGCTTTGGAGGAGAGTGGGGTTGGTGGACAGGAAAGAGTTACACTATTATTTTTACTACTACAGTGACAGTCACTGACGGCAGCTCCCCCAGGAACACGTGCACTTGGACACAAGTCCGGAGTTGATGTGCTGAAATAGAAGCATTCACTCCAAAAAATTCACTCCACACGTCAAAATAATATTTGTAAACACTTCCTGCATCTTGCCCTGGGTGTGTATATGGATTGATTGGATCTATATGGCGTATTGTGGTATGGAGATGAATTGCTAGCCATGCCACGTCATACTACATTCAATATGCACTAGCAAAAATGAGAGACTAACTCCAGATGATCTCTCACCACTAAAAATACCAGGATATGATCCTGATTTTAGTAAGGATACATTGAACTGATGAAACATATTTTGTTTTTATGTCAAGCTTTGTACAAGATGCTGAAGTAAACACGCCATTTTGAACAGCAATATTTCAGAATAAACCAGTGATCTTTGGAAACTAGCGTTAAACATGCATTGGACGTTGTTCAGATTGGTTTGATTACTTTGTTCAATATTTATGTACTTAGTTTTAATTATTTGATTCTTTCATCTAGGTAATGTCTGTCAACATGTCCAAAGAACTAAATAGTTTTGCAATTTTTATGAAAGTAAAAATAAACAGGAGTGAGGCATTGTACTTTCTATATGGATCTATTATTTTGTTGGACTGAGATCGAGTTACAGTAAATCTTTATTGCAAATATGGAAACACAGCACCTGGCTATCAAAAAAGGAATATTCTGGAACCATTGGTAATCTGAGTTTTTGCCAGAGTAATTTGGTTTATTAGTCATACTGGGGTGTTGTGCTAAGCAGTAGAATTACATACTGCTCTTTCATTTCTGGAACATAGGTTCAAATCCTATCCAAAATGATTGAGTTTTTCGCTTTCTCTAAGAATCTAAAAAATAAATCAGGACAGGTTCAACCCTGTTTCTATTTGACATGGCAATTTTACCACAAGACTTCTTACTTGGTACAAGTTAATCCAAGTGTCCAATCTCAGGGTAGCTAAACTGGGAAGCAGAAAGTTACTGTCTATTTTTCAATTCTGACAAATTTCACAAGCCAATTCTTCAGGTATGCTACAGGAAGTCATCTGCACCTTGTGTTCTCATAGAATCATAGAACCCTATAGTGCAGAAAGAGACCCTTTAGTTCACTGAGTCTGCACTAACCACAATCCCACCCAGGCCATACCCCCATATCCCTAAATATTTTACCCATGAATCCAAGCATCTCAGGGCACTAAGGGGCAATTTTAGTATGGCCAATCAACCTAAGCCGCACATTTTTGGATTGTGGGAGGAAACCGGAGCACCCGGAGGAAACCGTACAGGCACAAGGAGAATGTGCAAACTCCATGCAGACAGACACCCGAGCCAGAAATCAAACCCAAGTCCCTGGAGCTGTGAAGCAGCAGTACTAACTCCTGTATTACCATGCTGCCCCTATTTGCCTTCTTTAAACTTCTGTTTCTTGGGAGCTGATTTGATGGTAATTCCTTCTATTTCCTGAAATCCACTATCAGAAATGCAACTTCCGTGCAATGCAGCTGGTCCTTGATTTCCTCCCTGAATACAGACAGGAAAAATAAAATGATGAAATTTGCTGCCCCTTGTCATCAGTCATCGATGAAATAATTGTATGCACTGCTGACCTTGAAGAAAGGTACTGTGACATGGATTTTCCTTTCTCGATATTAGTTTGAATCTGCTACCAAGTCAAGAAGATCTGCAAACATCCAGCAACAATAATGTCATCAGGCATGGTAAGCAGCCAGTCATGTTGAACTATTCTCACAGACCAAAAACCAGGAAATAAAATGCCTTGATTATTCTTCAGTTTTAAATACATTTTACAGAGAGTGAAATACATGGTTGGGGTGTACACATGGGATTAATGTAGAAGCTGAAGAAGGAAGCATAAACAAACTTCTAAAAATCTAAAAATGTGGATTTTTTCTCTCAGAATAAAATATTTGGCATCACACAAAAGTTTGACATTTTCTTTAATATTATCCAATAACGCTAATATATTTTTAAATAGTTTAGCTCTACTGGGTTGTTGCTAATTTCCTTTACTCACATAAATACAATTATCTTGACTTCTCTGCTGTCCCTAAAATTATACTACTGACAATTTTACTTTTTATTCTTTTGTCTCATGTTACTTCCACTGTTGTCAAAATCAGTATTTGTCCTCTGCATAAGTTGTTATTGTTCTTCCCCTGTATATAGTATTTCTAAACATGATTCACTGCTCTTCTATGCATTTGTCCTGCAACAATTTTCAGTTTATTTTCTTGAGCTTACTCCTGAGTCTCTCAAAATCTACCTTTCTGAGGTCCACCATTTCTCTTATTCTTATTCCCTTTTGCACAGAAAATGATTTTGTGAGAATGGAATCCATTTACACTTGTATACTTAAAAATGTATTTTTCATCATGCCGTAGCACATTTGTGTTGATGACAGAAAGTCGGTTATATTTTATTCCTTTTGTGACGTTAATGTATCTTTAAGAAATATTTTTTTAAAAAAGCCATGGTCTCTACAGCTCTCACAGCTTCAGATTTCTCACCTCACAGCCTTAGCTGATATCACTATGGGACTGGTTTGGCTGGAAGAATTTTTTTTATTGCTGCTTAAACAGGGTTTTTAAAATTTTTACTGGCATGTTTATGACTCTGCATTGTTACAAGAAAAACTGGTTGGCAGGTCAAGTGGCAGGAATTCATTCATTTTTAGTTTGAGTTTTAGTTTTAGAAGGGAGTGGACATTGGACTGAAAACAGTGTCTCTCTCTCTCTCTTTCTCTCCCTCTCCTTGGGTTTTTGGAAGTTCTGCTGATTAACTGAAAGCAAGGCATCTGGCCTTCCTATAATAGAAAATCTGCTGTTGGTTGTTTCACTGAAGTCTTTCCCTGTTCTGGGAAGTTGTTCTGACTTTAAAATGTTCTGAGTGTGTCAAGAGGACAACAGAACTTACAAGACTGAGAGTTTTCAATTCTTTAATCAAAGGACTGAATTCCAGTATCACGTGAGCAATAGTCTTTGCTGTGTTAAACCTGTGAAAAGTATCTTTTGTCTATGGGAATGGTTTGATTGGAATATATTAGATATATTTGTTAAGGGTCATACGTTATGGTGGTTGTTTTGTTACTTGTTTGTAATTGATAAGAGTTCTTGCTAATTTTCTTATTAGACATGTTAACTATATTCTTAAATAAGCTATGTTTGATAAAAGCTCTCTCGTGGATCATTTGAGTCATACATGAGGTGAAACATTATCATGCTGATCCTAGCCAAATTAAAAATGCAACAGTTATGATCCAGGCGGACTCTATAAAACACTTCGGAATTTTTGACCTAAACCTTAACAGTTTGGCTCCCAATCTCACCTAAGTAGAATGAATTTTGTGCTTCTTTTATTATCATTTCGAGAGCTGGTACAGACACAATGGGCCAAATGATGTCCTTCCGTACTGTAACAATTCCGTGTTACTTCACCAAAGTAGTCATTCTTTATGCAAGCGTGAGAACTTTAAGCAGTGTTGTTCAATGCCTCTTCATCAACACCTCTTCTTTCTCACAAGACTAAGGAAACTTGACATGTCAGCTATGACTCTCACCATCTTTTACAGATGCACCATAGAAAGCATTCTTTCTGGTTGTTTCACAACTACTTGGTATGGCTCCTGAACGTAGCCCAATCCATCCTGCAAACTAGCCTCCCATCCACTGACTCTGTCTACAAATCTCACTTTGATAAAGCAGCCAGCATAATTAAGGATCTCACGCACCCACGACATTCTCTCTTCCACTTTCTTCCATTGGGAAAAAGATACAAAAATCTGCAGTCATGTACCAACTGACTCAAGAACAGCTTCTTCCCTGCTGCTGTCAGACTTTTGAATGGACTTATCTTGCATTAAGTTGATCTTTGTCTACATTCTCGCTATAACTGTTACACTATATTCTGCACTCTCTTGTTTCTTTCTCTATGAACGGTATGTTACGTCTGTATAATATGCAAAAAACGATACTTTTCACTCTGTTAATACATGTGATAATAATCAACACAATAAAAAATACTCCACAGAGGTGTGACTATAGTGACAGTGTTTTAGTCAGATGCTTTCTACTAAAAGTAGCACATCTTATACAACTTGCATAGTACAGGTGCATAAATTTCATATGCATATTTATTAAAAAAGTCTTCCATCAGTCAGTAACAAAGGAAACCGCACTCTCAGTAATCAAAAAACCTCACACAATGTATTTTATCAATAAGTGCATAAAAAGGTTAAAATACACATACACAAGCTGTGTGAATATGAATGTCTAGAACATATGCCCAAAGAAGTTAATTTGTGAATCAGAGCTGTACTTACCACATCTGGATTCCCAATTAGCCACATGTGACTAATGTATTAGACAACACTGATTTAGACAGTGAGTCTAAAATCAGTGTTATCTAATACATTAGGCACATAATGTTGGAGGAGGATCATCACAATCGAGACGTTTATCCCTTCCCTATCAACATTTTATGTACAAGTGGTGTTTTCAGCCAAGGGAACTTTGGCTGATTTGCCCATTCCTCATCCTGAGGAGATGAAGTTAATTATGGTCTAATGATTGAGATTGTCAGGACCTGGATGCCTGGCTCAATTCCATGTCAGAAATCCAGAAGTGGCTGTGGCGGGATGCTGATTGCAATAACACTTCTGAGAGCTACACCTAATTAAGGATGGCAGGAAGACTTAGGAATCCGGAAGGCTTGCGTTAGTTTTTAGCCTGCAGTCCTACCAGAGGATGTGGGCACTGCCGATGTAGGTAGGTGAACATGAGTGCATCTCATGTTTGGGATGTCTTCTGAAGAATTATACAAGTGAAAACAAAATATGAGGCCATAGCTTTCGGGTCTTTATCTTAGAAGGGGAGCCCTTCCACAGGATAGATTGTTGATCTCTTGAAACTGCAGCTTCATGTTAGGGGTAATTTAAGAAAATTATGTCAACCTCCCTGAATGCTAGCCAGAAACTGCCTCTAGTCACCTGTCGGGCTTCTGACAAGGCTGAGTGGATGTGTCCCAGTGGCATTAGATGTTTGCACAGAAATGGGCTCTTAATTGGCAATTAGCTATCTGGTGCTGCCTGGTGGGTATTTGGTTGCTGGTCAGATCCTGTTTTCAGCAAGATCGCTCAGAATCAATTCTCTATTTTAGTTCTTTATCTGAATACTTCTCTGTGGGACAGGGAACGCTCGGAGCACCACTTCTTATTGAAATAGCCAATTAAACTAAATCATAGTGCATCACTTCCATGACTCAGATCAATTAACCATGTACAGCCCAGTCTGTGTATAGGCAAACCAACTGAATCATCAGAACATATAATTTTCCTCAAAAAAAACAAACTTCTTAACTCAGGATGCAAAGTAAATAATGCAAATTTTGATGCAAGGCATGAGGATTTGGGGGCATGAGTACAGATCTAAAACACATAAGTATCAAAATTAGCAAGCAAATGAAACTTAAGATTAGCAAGGACTATTTTTCTCTCGCAGATTTATGGACATGTGGAATTGATGCTCAACCAAAGGTTGTGCTGAGTAAAGCCTTTAAAAATACATCTGATGAAAAATGAGAAAATCAAACACTGTCTAGAATGTGAAAATTTGTAAACAACTTGGGGCATAAAATTTATGCTGAGAAAAGCGGGTGCGAGATGTAATTCTCATATAGAATGTAAGATCAATGAGTTTTTGGAGATTTGCTTTATCTGTTTTTGGGCAGTAGGAAGGAAATGTTCAAATTCTTTCTCAGCAGGTAAAAAGGGTGTGTAAATTTTTTTTAGAATTCCTTCAGTACAGGAGGAGGTCATTCAGCCCATCAAGCCTGTACCAACAACAATCCCACCCTCTCCACGTAACCCCAAATATTTACCCTGCTAATCCTCCCCAAAACTTAGTCAATTTAGCACAGTAAATCAACCTAATCCATACATTGTTGGACTGTGGGAGGAAACCAGAGCACTTGGAGGAAACTAATACAGACAAGGGAGAATGTGCAAACTCCACACAGGCAGTGACCCAAGCTATGAATTGAACCTGGGTCCCTGGCACTGTGAGACAGCAGCGCTAACCACTATGCCACCATGCTGCCAAATAAAATTTCACAATAGATTTTCATTTTAATAAAATGAGCAGCTGCAGCATTTCGAATTCGAGCAACGTGGGCGTTTAAACACCAAGGAATTTAAGATCTTTCACCTGCTACGAATATGTGCCTTCCCATTGAGTGATTCATTGTCTTGATAGTTTATGATATTTTGATGTCCCTTGTTTTGCTCTCAAATAAATCACATCAGGTCTATAGAATAATCTGAGATTACAAAATTATATTTTACAATCAGAATTTCACTTCAAGTTTCATGTTTAATCCTGTAAAGTGTCCTACAGTTAGACAAGTTCTGTTCATGTGTCAGTTATCCTTTCATGCATTCTAATATCAAAGATAACTTGTTCCTGCCAAATGTTCATCTGCTTATCCTCAAAATTTACTGAATTTGTCAAACTTGGGAGTTGTATCTTTATCACAACTTTCACATAAACTGAGTGCAAAGGATTGCTTTTATTTACCAGCGGTTTGTTAATACCAGCAGGATTACCATGGACCGGAAAGATGTCCTGTTGCCTGGATGTATGTAGCACCAACAACACTGAAGAAATCAACACCTTTCTAGCTAATTATCAATATTTAGTGAGATGATATTAAATCAAAGAAACCCACAATATAATGGAAATACATTAATAGTAGTGTCTGGTAGGATTTCTACTGGCTGAAAAGCATTTCAAAGTCTGACACCAGTTATTTTTGCCAGTAGCAGTTTCTCCTAGTTACATAACTTGGAATCTTAATTAAGTCTGCCAATCATACTGAAGTCAGCCAAGGATAACCAAAATGAATTTGAAGAGACAAAAGGGAATAGAAAGTCAGGTTATAGATAACAACTTGAGGAATCAAATAATGGCTTTTCAGCTAATTAGTGAAAGACAGTTTGTTAATGATAAATACATCTTTTGAGGGAAGAGATATGCAGAATCAGGAAATGAAAAATATATTTAAAAAGATATATAGTTTTCAAAACATTCTTCACCAATCAAGTTTGTGGATGAATTCTGGATTTAGTCATATTTTGGATGAAGAATTGATAACACTAACAGACATCAGGAAAGCCTCTTTGTGAAGAGGAGTGAAGAATCAGGGAGTTGAAATTTCGCCACTGCCCCATAGGGTGACATGGTGGCACAGTGGTCAGCACTGCTCTTTCATATTTACCTCTATTGAGTCTGCAGATATTCATCTTAATTGACTGTTTGACAGAAGCTACATGGTATATTACGACCTGTCTTAGACAGTTTTTTAATGATACAGATCTATGAGGTCAGATGGAATATATAAAGGAGAAAAATGATGTTCAAAGTGATCTGGCCATTATTAGCAGTTGGGATACAAAATGAAAGACTTTAAATTGGATAAATCTAAATTAATGTTTGGTAGAACAAAAAAGAAAACAAATGAGTACACGTGAGAAAAGATGATCATTTACATTGAGAAAAGTTCAAATTCGAGAGGTGAGAATGCCCACCTTTAATATCAAGACAGCATTTTTATTGAAGTCAATGGGAATCAAGGGAAAGGTCTTTGCTGGTTGAAGTCAGATGAAGGAGAGTGGTTAAGTTTTTTTGGAAACTAATCATTTGAATCCCAGTATGTCAATATAGGGGCTCCTTCGGATAACATACTAGATCTAATCATCTTCAGCTGTTCCATCAATGACCATACTGCCCGCATAAGATCAGAAGTGAGCATGTTTGCTGGTGAATGTACATTGTTCATTACTATTAACACCTCCGCAGATACTGAAACAGTACATGCCCAAATGCAGCTGAACTTGGACAAAATTCAGATTTGGGCTGACAAGTGGCAAGTAACATTCGTGCCACACAACTGCCAGACAATGGCCATCTCCAAGAGAGAAGCCAGCCACCTGCCTTTGATGTTCAATGCTACTACAATCATGAATCCCCCACTGTCAACATCCTGGGGATTACCATGGACCGGAAAGATATCCTGTTGCCTGGATGTATGTAGCACCAACAACACTGTAGAAGCTTGACATTATCCAGCCAAAGCAGCCTGTTTGACTGACACTTAGGCGTTCACTCTCTTCATCATCAGCACAAATGACAGCCATGTGTACCATTTACAATATGCCTTGTAGCAAATTGCCAGTATCTTCCATATTCTACCATCCAGGAGAATAAGGGCAGCAGACACACATCCACCACTTATATGTTCTCCTGCAAGTCACACTATCCTGACTTGCAACTACATTGAAATCCTTCACTCTTGTTGGATCCAAATCCTGAATTCCCCCATTATTAGCATTGTGGGTGTACCTACAACACATGGACTGCTGCACCTCAAAAAAAGTAGCTCACCACCAACTTCTCAAGTGCAATTAGTGATGGCTAATAAATCTGATCTTGCCAGTGATGCAAACAAAATAGCAGTGTTTAAAGATAAATACATTTTGGATATGCTTAATCATCATTTACTGAATATTTAATATCATAAAGAGCTGCCATTAACAAAACTCATTAAATATTTGGATACAATTTAAGACAATCTGCCAAAACCTCATATCACATTAAAACCATTCAATCTTGTTTGCAAAATATAATTGAAATATTTTGGATTCAGTTGTCATCCTCAGTATTAACAAACAAACTTGTTTAATGACAAATGTGATACTAGATTAAAGTCCTGATTCGCAACTAATGGGAATGTCCATAAACTATTCTGAATTTTACCCTTTAATTCTTGGAAACTGATAGTTTCATGTGTCTTTAATTCAACACTAGAATCTAGCCAATCTAATTTAATAAATGCTCAATCAGCAAGTTAACCTATAGGTTGATTACATTCTGTTATATATTTGGGACTGTTGTGTTGTTACGATGTGGTTTTAAGAGTCTAGTCATGTATAATTTGTGATATCATTGGCTGCTTTACGGGTTTATGTCTAGCTCTTTGGAGTCAACAGCTTATCAATAAACTTGCATTGTTGTTTTCTCTTAAGCCCACATAGTATCACTTTACCTTATTTTAGCCAACAAGTACAGTATATAACAGTATAAAAAGAATACTGGCATTGAGGATGGGATAAAATTGTTTTCAAGTAAAAGAAGAAAAAGAAAATTGATAGAAGTAAATATTGCAGATGCTGGAATCTGAAACAGAAAATGTTGGAAAATCTCAGCTAGTCTGACAGCATTTGTTGAGAGAGAATAGAGTCATGTTTTAAGTCAGAATGGCCCTTCTTCAGAGCTGTCAGAGCAAAATATTGGAACTGCACTTACCAACTAAAAACTTTGATACTTTTGACACTGAGGTAGAAATGGCTGATTGCACTGGGCATTGGATCAGTAAGATTGTTGGGCAGAAAAAGACCCATACCAAAAATTAAAACTAGCATCCTGAAGTATTCAGGTTTCAGAGCTTGCCATGGGCAGAGTTAGATGGGGTGTGAAGGTAGAGCGAAACAGAGGGAGATTTTGCACTCTGCATTAAATCTAAGAAAAGCTGATATAGTTGGCTCATATTATGATTTGAAAAATGAGCTAGACCATTGAGATTAAGGGAAGCTGCTGAAGGAATGTTACTGAGCAAGTGTTGGCATCTATGTAAAATTACAGGAAAATATGGTACTATTGGCCATTCAAGCAAGAATCTGAGAATTGGAAGTCCTATGCAGAAGATTTCTGTATTATGTTCTGGCAAACGAGGATACAGTAGTCCCTGTCTTTTTCAGCACCATTGCCTGTAAAGCTTTTAACTTATGCTGGAGTCTCATCCAGTCCAAGGAAACCCAGTAACAAAACATTCCAGCAATTAACTATGATACTAAAGGACCATTATCCACTTCAAAGGATTAATTTATTGCAGAGCATTTTGGGTTCCATTAGAGAAATTAGCTGGGAAGGAGAAAATATTCATTTTTTTGTTATGATGCAAAAGCGCCTTGCGGAATGTTGTGAATTTGGTGCATGTCTGGATGCTACAACCAGAGGTCATCTGGTTTGCGGCTGAGGAATGAGGCTATACAGCAGAGATTGCTAACTGAATGGAATGTGGGTCTGAAAACAGCTTTGCAGATAGCCATTTCAATGGAACTTGCTGCTAAAGAGGCTTCTCAGCTTGGAGCAAACCTGAGGATCCAGACAAAGTCCATCTGCATGTCATTGCTGTGCAGAAAAGGGCCATTCACAGGTTGATGCTGCAGTAAAGGCAACCAATGCAAAATTTAGGGCTTGATCGGTCATATAATGCAAGCTTGCTGGAGAAACCAGCTTTTCCAGAAAGGAATGTCCAAAGAAGGAAACAAGACACACTTAAAAGTAAGAATAAAAGAAATATTGGGCCTGATTTTACCGATGTGTCAGACATGAAAACTTGGTAAAGTTCGGTGTGAGGCGATTAGTGCAGTCTGCGCTGGCTTTATCAAGGCCTGAAAATGACTGCGATCTGAACTGTGCCCAAAATAGGCATGATTTCAGTTTAAATGCATTTGTATGCATTCAAATTGATTTAATGTGCTGGACATCCAATCTTACCTGCATTTCCCCTTCACCATCACGTTTGTTGCCCACATCCAGCGTGAAACAGACATGCTCAGCAAAGGTCTGTTTTGGGTGCTCCAGCTTCTGAAGAGGTAAATTCAAAGCTTCCAGCAGTCTATAACTCAGATTTGGGGGTGGGGAGTGGGAGGTGGGTCAGATGATTCTTTGATTGGAGGGGTAAGAGAAGAAAGCTCAATCATTCTCTAATGGAGAGGATTGAGGCCAGGTGGTTCTCTAGTGGGTGGGAGGGGTGAGCAGAGGGAAGCTTGAACATTCTCTGGTGGGGTGGGGAGAGGAGAGCCAGATGTATCTCAGGTGCATGGGAAGCGAAGGGAGGGAGGCCACATTGTTCTTTGGTTGGGGGGGTGGTGGTTGGGGTAGGAAGCAGGCCAGATGTATCTCTGGTGGGGAGTGGGTAAACCAGATGGTTCCCTGGTGGGGAAGGGGGAGGGAGGGCCAAATCACTGTTTGGGAGTGAGGAGAGAGGATGAATGAGGCCCAATTATTCTCTGGTGGGGGGTGGGAGATGGAAGCTCAATCATTCTCTGGTAGGGACATAGGGCCAGATTGCTCTCTGCTAGGAGGGGTTGGTGGGGGGAAAAGGAGAGAGGCTAGATGGTTCTCTGGAGGGGCGGGAAGGAGGGGTCTGCTGCCATTCTGCGGACGATTGATGGGGGGAAAGGGACAGAGGGTCACAATCGATCTGAGGAGTGGGCGGTGGGTGGATAAGGGGAACACTTATGTAGTGGGGGTGGGGCAATATCTATGGGGCCATTGTTCCTGCTTTTTGCTCCCAGGCTGCTTTATCTACTTTTTGCAGCCTGGGAGTGATGTGACAGAGGCATGTTTTCCAATTTTTTTTACTTTACATGCGCAGTTGCAGGCTGCAATTGGAGGTTGGAGGTACAGCGTTTCAGATGCAATAAGCCCCATCCACAGTGTGATTTTTTTTTCAGGCTGTGTGAGTATGGGAGTCCTGAGAACAGTTTTACAAGTTGGATCTGAATCATACCCAGATTCAGGACTTAGAATCAAAATGGCAAAATCAGGTCCATTACAAAGAAATTTACAATTGGAAGAAAGAAATAATAAGAATCATGATGACAAGCGCTTAAATCTGATGAGAAATTGAAATTAAATGTATTTTCAGTTCAAGATGAATCACATTAGTTCTGGGTAGTTCCAAAATATAAATGGACAATCTATCAGAATGCAAGTTGACATGAGGACTGCTGTCTTCCCAATTCCTGAAACCATTTAACAAGCAAAAACAGAATCACCCAACATTAAAACCAGCAGGTGTCACCTTGAGAACCTACACTGAAGAAGTAGTGCCTCTAAGAGGACACAGCACAGTCAAAGTAGAGTTAAGTGGGCAAACTGTGGAGCTATCACACCATATTATCTGAGGAGGCTTTTCCAGCTCTTCTTGGCAGATATTACAAAGAAAATAACTAGAATGCCGTGAACAGGTTAATTGATTCTAAAACAAATCTAAAGAACATCTAGAAAAATACTGTAATGTATTTGAAAACAGCCTAGGATTCATGAAAAGGGTGTAAGATCAAACAAAATAGTAAGCCTTAGTGCCTCAAGGCTGGAACAGGATCCAAGCCATACATCCAAAGGTTGAATCTGAATTAATAAGAGTTTTGATACAGGAGTCTTAGAAACTTCCCGATTCGTGACTGGGCAACCCCTTATTGTGCCTGTAATAAAGCATACTATACATATTTGCGGACATTACAAAACAACAATCAATCCAGTTCTGTGTGCAGATCAATACTCACTACCATTGATTGAGGATTTGTTTGCTGACTTAGCAAGAGGTTAGAAGTTCAGCAAAATCAACTTATCAATGGCCAACCTACGACTGAATATTGCAGCTGAAACTCAACATCAGCTCACCAGCATAACACACACAGGCCTATTCTGGTATTGGAGATTACATTTTGTGATAACTTCAGTATCTGCTTTATTTCAACTGCCCAAGGACCTTGAGCAGCCTGCAGGAGATACAATGCTACCTTGATGACGTATTAATGACTGTTACCAATGAACAGGAATACACATGTAACTGAGAAGCCCATCGAAAAGCCTTCAGATGCATGGGTGGGATCTTATGGCCTCGGGCAACCTGAGATCGGAAAATTGTGCCAAAGGTCAATGGATATTTCCATTGTCTGCTGCGATGCCATGGTGAGCAGTCCAGTAGAATTCTGGCAAAGGTCTTATTTGAAGGCTGCAATTGGAGATGCAGCATTTCAGATGCGATAAGCCCCATCTGAAAGTTAAGTGTGACTAGGTTCAAATATCAACACAATTCCTGTACTGGGGAAAGTACTGAAAATGGTGTCAAAAGGGAGGAAAGTGGGAACACATTCTGAATTAAAACCATGTTTCCAGTAAACTCAAGTTGACATTAGAGGATGGGTGCTTGCTAGGAGATGAGGGCAATAATACCTCCAAATTTGCAATATAGAGTATCAGAACAATTACATGAAGGACACCCAAGTGTGGTACGAATGAAAGAATTTGCAGGGAGTTATTTCTGGTGGCCTGGATTAGATGCCTAGATTGAGTAAAAAGCAGCACTGTGCCAACCATATCAACGGGTAAGGAATGTCTCCATTGCATCCATAGGAATGGCTTTAAACATCTTGGCAATGTCTATGCAGGTTTTTCAGGTCCACACACGGGGCACATGTTCATCGTTGCCAATGATGCACATTCCAAATGGTCGGAAATAGCGCAAATGAAGTCAATGACTGCGAAGCAAAACATAAAGCTCAAAGTGATTTTTCACCAGATTTGGGAAACCAGAACAAATTATGAGTGATAATTGACTGCAATTTACTGCTTAAGAATATCTAAAGATGAGTGTTATCCAACACATAAAATCAGCACCTTACCACCCATCAATGAGGGGATTAGCTGAAAAATTAGTCCTGTCCTTGAAGCATTGAATGAAAGCCATTAAGGACCAAAGTTCATTAAATAGTTTATTTAATGAACCTTGTTTACTAAGCAGTTTATTTGTGGTGTATTGCAACACCACATATGTGACCACTCAGACTTTCCCAGCTTTGCTATGAGTGAAGAGAACGTTGAGAACTACGTTTGATCTGCTTCTACTGCAGGAGCTATTAAATAGCTTAGATGATTATTTAATGAACCTTGGTCCTTAATAGCTTTCACTGAATGCTACAGGGACTGGAATGCTTTGTAGGACACAAATAGCAGTTGTTTTCTTAAGAAGAGAAGGCAATTCCATAATTCCATAAGACATGTTTTGATAAGGAGAGCAAATTTTGGCATGAAGCTATTCCACCAGTGAGAAATGGGTTCCTGCAAATGTATTGGCGCAAACTGGTCCTATTTCCTAACAGTATAAACTGAAGATGAACTAGTGTGGAAATGACATGCAAATCAGTTGGTACCTATGTGCATCAATGTACCTGTACCATATATGCCTTGAAGGGCCAAATGGCCTGCTCCTGTATCTAGTTTCTGTTTCTATGCCTGACCTACCTATGGATGAATCGCCATCAGATACTAGTGCAACTTCGAATTAATCAGCAGAAACCATGATGGCTACTAATCTTCCTTCTGCAAGAGACTGTTAAGACTTCCAAGGTGGACATCCTCTGAAGAATTGCAGTTCAAGAACAACCAAATACCTGAAGTGTGTGTGGAATAGACACTCACTTGATTGTCTTTCCGATTAACTATCGTTACTTCTAATGGTGCATTGCTTGCTCTTATGTCTATGTTTTGATGACAATATAAAATTTATTGAAATAGGACAGAAGTAAAGGGGGAGAGATGTATTACACTTGGGGCTGTTGTTGTGTTGTTGCGCTGTCACTTTAAGAGTTTAGTCATGTGTATAGTTTATGGCATCATGGGCTGTTTTGTTGTCTTTTTTCTAGTCTGGATTGAACCTCTGTGGAGTCAACAGCTTATCAATAAACCTATGTTGTTGTTTTCACCCAACCCCATGTGTTATTGCTTTACTTTATTTTCGAACATATGCAGCATATAACACATTCTCCTGCAGTCCCAACAGGAAGCTGGATTAAAAATAACAGAAAATAAAATCAACCCTATGATTTCTATTCAGCAATTTTAGTCTTTGATAAACTATGGCTGCACCCTACAAAATTACTGTGCGCAATCTCTGCAAGCATCATTTCCAATTGGATTGAGTTATGGAATTCCATTCTTATTCGTTTGATTTTGATAACACCTCCACCTGTATATCGTAACACAAAACAGTTATGGTTTGTCTGCTAATCTGCTTTTTTTAGAATAATTTTGTATTTGAAGACTTTTGATATTGTTTTGATATCTTGAGAGGTGAATCAAATTATCAAAGACAAAAATAAATAAATACAAATTAGTCTTTAGCTTGTCCATGAGGAATAGATGGTAAAATGCTGTGGTTATTGGATAATTCTGTAGTCTTGACTTTGGCAGTTGAGCAGTTGGTTTGGAGATTCGTGGTTTTATAGATTGGCTATAAGGAGTTGTCCTGTTTCCTTTTTGACTATGGCTTTGCTGACTTGTGACTTGTTTCCAGCAATCAGAGAGAGAGAGAGACTTTTTTTAAAACCTTTAAACATAGATGCCTAGTGGTTATCCTTCATCTGTAACATTCATGGCACACACTAGCACAGTCAAATTAGAACATTCGACTAACACACACTGATCAGGTTTGCAGTTGATTTTTAACCCCTCTTGTGTGTTCCTGGAAGGTGAAAAACACAAACATGTCTTTCATCCAGAACTGCATTCTTTCAACTCACATTATGTCCACAGTCTGGGATTTAATTTACAGGAGATGACTTCTGCTGAGATGGTCAATCCATCATCTTTGCACCACTGGAGATCACGGTTCAACTTTTGCACTGCATTTTCCTATGAAGTGTTTCCATCTGATGTTCGTTGACACAATGTTTCTATGGGTGGCACAGTAGTTCACACTGCTGCCTCACAGTGCCAGGGACTTGGGTTCAATTCCTGGCTTGGGATCACTGGCTATGTGGAGTCTGTATATTCTCCCCGTGTCTTTGTGGGTTTCCTCTGGTTCCCCAGTTTCCTCCCACATTCTGAAAGGCATGCTGGCTATGTGCATTGGCCACGCTAAATTCTCTGCCAGTATACCCGAACAGGCACCAGAGTGTGGCAACTAGGGGATTTTCACAATAAAACTTCATTCTACTTGTGACACTAATAAATAAACTTTATACACCTTCCAGGTGCAATAGTCCATGGTCTCTCTCAGGGCTGAGTACAATCCACACAGGAACTTTCCAGGCAGTCACTGAATTGCATCCTCAGAATGTACAATTTCAACCATCTTTGGATGGTATGATTTTTTTTATATAAACACATGTCTTATGGTCAAAGTTTGATATGTCAGTCAGTACCTTGGGGCTCTGATCTGTTCATTGTTGGATGAGAAATTGAGTTATTGTTTATGTATGTTGTTCACACTGGATAAAGATTGCTGTGCTGTCCCTGGTTGAAGGTCTGGTATTCTCCTGTATTTAAATAGATGATTAAACTTGAACAGGGGGAGCATAATCTTGAAGTTTGCTGATGAGTCAAAGGTTTGGAAAACAATGATAGGAAATGGCATGCTTAGTGAATGGCAGATAGTTAGCAAATGCAATTTAATACATGGGAATGCATGGGCATGGATTTTTAAAGGAAAGAGTAAATAAACAGTTGAAGCAATAAAGATACATGGTTATAGGGAAAGTGGGATTAGTTTAAAATTGCTTGAAGAAAAGCCATTACAGACACAATGGGCTGGACAGCTTCCTTCTGTGATGTAAACATCTATCATTCTACAATTGTAAAGAAATAAGCTGTTCCAACCTAATACATAGAACTGGTGAGGCTATATTTGGAATATTTTATAAATATGGGCTCTTTTAAAATTTACTTATTAGTCACAAGTAAGGTTTACATTAATGCTGAAATGAAGTCACTGTGAAATTCCCCTAACACCCTGTGCCTGTTCAGGTCAATGTACCTAACCAGTATGCCTTTCAGAATGTAAGAGGAAACAGGAGCACCTAGAGGAAACTCATGCAGACACTGAGGGGAATGTGCAAACTCCACACAGACAGTGACCTAATCCAAGAATTGAACCCGGGTCCCTGGCACTGTGAAGCAGCAGTACTAACCACTGTGCCACCATGCCATCCCCATTATCTCTTTTAATATCTGAGGCTTTGTTGAAAAGGTTTCAGTGAAGGGGACAAGGATGATTCTCAACTCGATTATAAGGGGAAACAGGTTCTTCCTCTGGTTCATGACTCCTCAGAGGTTCAGTGAACCACATCTAACAAAATGATCCTGACTTCATCAGGCAAGGGGGGTGGGGTGGGGGTGGGAGGAGGTGGCAGTTGAAATGCTCATACCTGCAATGGAAATGGCAAGGGCAGGAATGCTATACCCAGATTTGTTGCTTGCACACTTATGCTCCACCGGCAAAAGGTTCTGAAGATGAGAATGGGGGTGAGAATGGTGGGTTTAGGTTCTTAATGCTACTTTCGAGACATTCCTGACTCAGACCTTCTCCATGAAAACACATATCAAAGTTTCAAGTATGTAATCTTCAAAGGAAGTGTCTTTGCCCAGGAACTTACAGCTTTATTAATTACTGGGTTGCATTGGTTAGACATGTTGAACATTGAGTTTACTGAAACTCTTAGGTCTCATTCGACTTCCACTGTGACCATTTCAACACCAATGTGTGTTGCCCATTTTTCAGCCCAGAAACAGTGTTTTAAAAGATTTGCATTAAATTTTATCTCTGCCCACTTAGATATTTTGTCCAAACCTGAGTACCAAAATGAGATGCAAATCTAAGCATTTTCCACTGTTTTCAATGTATTTCATGTTATTTATGTAAATTAGAAGCAGTGCTGTGTCCCCACTTAATGTCTCTTTCAATTTGATATAATTGTGCCAGAAATGGTCTGTTACTCCTTGTCCTTCAGATAATTCCCTTCCCATTTCCAAGATTTCCCTGAATCTTATAGTGCACTGTTTGAATCAATCACATTGATACCCATTCTTTGAAAATAGAAATCAAAATCATTGATAACTGCCCAGTGGTGAATATGGTGATGCTGCAACACAGTGATAAGAATTGAAGTAGTTAAATCATTATTTCCTATTAATTATAATAATGATCTCTATTTATTTCAATTGGTTTTCAACATCAAAGAGATTGCATGCTTAATCATATCAACCACATTTAAAATTGTTAACTCGAATAAATCTGTTTAATTAAAGTGGATGCTTTTACCACTTTCATCTTTGTTATAAACTTTAAACCACCTTTGATTATTTCTGTATTACAGTCTGCACAAGTTCAGAAATCTTAGAGCCTCTCTTTATCCCAAGCCTGCTTGTAAAAAAACAATTAATTCTTGAAGTCGCAACATGATGTTACCAAATCGTTTCAGTTACAGATTTCATATGGGTGTGTTGCATTGTTATATATCACCTTCATAAGTATTAAAAAGAGGATTACAATGAATTACAGGAGGTTAGCTTTAAACACTCCTGGAGCCTGGTGACCTATCAATATGCTTACACTTCAAGTGTTCTTAGTGTGGGACTGGGTTCAGGCAGTCATGTCATCTCAGTGTACACCAGTGAGTTCACACTGGGGAGAGACTGTTCACCTGTTCTAATTGTGGTAAGGAATTCACTCAGTTTTTCATCCTGCTGTGACACCAGCAGGTTAATGCTGGGGAGAAGACATTCATCTGCTCCAAGTGTGGAAAGGGAATCACTCAGACATCTTATCTGCTGATCCACCAATGTGTTTATGCTCAGTGTTGGAAAGGACTCAATCACCCATTACACATGCTAAAACACCAATGAGTTCACAAGTAACAACAGTGATTGGGATTTACTGTTAATATTATCCCTTAATTAACGATGTTCATTAGTGTCTGTTTCTGCTGATGTTAGTAAAATCCAGCTCAAAATAGGGTTTTAATGTTCCAGTTGAAAATCAAGTAAATCAGCTTTGAGTTGAAAAACAACTTGATGGTTGGGCAAGTAATCAGCAAATGAAGTTAAACACAAATATACTTTTTTAGTTCATTTATGGGATATGGGCACACTGGTTAGGCCAGCATTTATTGCCCATTCATAGTTGCCCTTCAGAAAGTGATGGTGAGCTGCTTTCTTGAACCACTGCAATCCCTGAGTTGTAGATACACCCACCGTGCTTAGGGTTAATCTGGCAACAAAAAAGGAATGGTGGCATATTTTCAAATCAGAATGGTAAGTGACTTGGAGGGGAACCTTCAGTTGGTAGTGTTCTCAGGTTCTTCTCCTTTTGTCCTTCTAGATGTTAGTGGCTGTGGATTTGGAAGTTGATGCTGAAGGAACCTTGGTGAGCTCCTACAATGTATCTTGTAAATAGTAAACATAGCTGCCATTGTCCATCAGTGGTGGAGGGATTGAATGTTTGTAGAAGAGGTAGCAGTCAAATGGGCTGCTTTGTCCTGGATGGCGTTGAGCTTCTTGAGTGTTGTTGGAATTCTAGGGTATTGCAGGGTTGGGCAGACTGGATGAAGTGATAATGGCTGGGCTGTCTGGAACAAGTGGTCACAGTCTCAGGGTATGGAGTTGGCATTTAGAACTGAGATGAGGAGAGTTTTTTTGATTCAGAGAATGGTGAGCCTACGGAATTCTCTATTTCAGAAGCTGTGGAGGCCAAATCACTGAATGTATTTAAGAAGGAAATGGATAAATTTCCAGATTCTAAAGGTATCAACGGGCATGAGTGGCATTGATCAAGGATCAGCCATGATCACGCTGAATGGTGGAACAGTTTTGATAGTCAAATGGCATATTACTGCTGCTAATTCCTATGTTCCTATATTTTAGTAAGAAGAATATAGACATTATTTATTACTTGGAAGATGCAAGTCTAGGTGAGGTACAGGAACAAAGGGATTTTGGTGTACAAATATATTAATAGATAACAATTTGTGCCAGAGTTTAGTAAAGCATAAAAAAGAAACCCAAGCATGAGAAATCATTGCTAAAAGGATAGAATTGAACAGTGGGGAAGTTGTGCTGAACATGTATCGAACCTTATTTGAACTGTACTGAGAATATAGTGGGCTTGTGCTGGTTGCCATGTTAAAATAAAGAATATAAAGGCTTTGAAGAGGGTGCAGAGAAGTTTAGAAATGTCTAAGTTTGGATATCAGAAAAGGATTGCTAGGCTGCATTTCTTTTTCTTTGAACGAAGATGACCTTTAGAGTCGATACAGAGAGAATGTTTCCTCTTCTGGAGAAGAGCATTACTAGAGACCATCAGTCTCAGGGAAATCCAATCAAGAATTCAGAGAAAACTTCTTCACCCAAAGAATAGTAAGAATTTGGAGGAAATGGATGGAGTGAACAATATAAATCTATTTTAGGAGAAATTATGCCCAAAAGGTTCAAAAACCCTGACATGAATAGGTGGGTCAATATCCCTTCTGTAATTCTGTGTAAAGCTGAAAAATAGTCAGGAAAGTAAGTTGTGGAGAGGACATAAGAAATCTGCAAAGGGACGTAGATAGATTAACTGAGTGGGCAAACATTTGGCAGATGGAATATAATGTGGAACTTGTCCACTTTGGCAGAAAGAATAGAAAAGTAGCATACTATTTAAATGAGAGAGCTCTGACATAGAGGGATCTGGGTGTCCTGGTACATAATCATGAAAAGTTAGTATGCAGGTACAGCAAATGAGAAGGAAGGCAAATAGAATGTCGTTGTTTGTTCAAAGGGGTAGGCATGCCTTGCTCCTTGTTATACAGGACATTGGTGAGGCCACATCTGGAGTACAGTGTACAGTTAAATATATCACAAATGAGTTCTTAGACTCTTTATGAACACCTCATTTTGCTGCTCCCCTGTTGCTTGCAGCTGCTGCATTGAAGGCAAGCTGCTAACTCAGATGCCCTGTAGGCCTGGATGACCTTGGTAGTCATTCACTTGTTGCTGGAGGTTGAGAGGATGTTTACTGGATGATAGAGTCATGCAGAGAGGTGAGATGCTCCTCGGTCATCATGGTGTCTCCAGACAATATTGTTACTGGTTAGTGGCATGGTAGTATTGTCGCTGGACTAGTAATACAGAGATCCACTGTGATAATCTGGGAACCTAGGTTCAAATCGCACCATGACAGACAATGGAATTCAATTTAAAAATACAATCTGGAATTAAAAATTTAATGATGGCTACGAAGCCATTGTCAATTTTCATGCATGTTCTTTATCAGGTCTGGCCTACATGTGACTCCAGACCCACAGAAATGCATTTGACTCTTAATTACCCTATGAATTGCCCTAACCATTCGCTGGCCTTGCCATAAATAATAAAAAAAATTAAGGCAGAGGAGCTGTTGTCACCATCAGGAGTGCAATGAGAAGAGCCCAGATGCAGATAGCTGCTGCTCTTCTGCCAACATGACGTTTGCTTGGATTGCCCTGCTCATGAGCAGCTGGCAGAGATACCAGGTACCTCATCCATGTCTCACAATGAGCTGCTGAGGTTTCTGCCAGTGTGTGGGTTTGCAAGTGTAAACACAACCCCAGGAATCCTTGAATAGGCTCCTGGAATTGGCACTCCATAAGAGTCGCTAATCTCACAATGGAGGATGTTGCCTGTTCAGAGCTTAGGGTGACCACAGCACTCATGCCCCACATGGATTCTGCCATTATATTAACTGTGGCACACAAACCCTCTGAAAACTCTGCCAGATCTCCAGGTACATCCCGTTGGACATCTAGCATTTTCCGCCTGATGGACAATTCCAGAAGCTTGTTACTCGGCATTTTCCTCTGACTGTCAGAGGCCTGGGATCTCTTAGTCTCTGACAGCTGTTTAGGCGAACGAGATGTGAATTCCCCAGTGAAACAGACATCTGTACTGAAGTGCTCAACCTGATAAAGTGTCGGTCTCTGAGGTGGTATGAGGTGAGAGTGAGGATGTGACACTGCTGTACATGAGAGTCCCTCCTTCTCCGATATTATTGGTGGACTTCCTGGATCCTTGATTGGTCCATCTGGTGGATGTGAAACAGCAGTGAGTAACAACCTTGAAGAAGCAGCATAGGTAACTGCTGCTGCATTCTGCACTGGGGCATGGCACAACTCAAACATATACAGGATCACAGAGAAACAGTGAACATAACCTTGCATTTCTTGTCCCTGAATCCTTTATTTCCGATGCCCCCAACCCACAGTATTGAATGTGTATCCCCTACACTCTCCTCAAAATCCCTTGCCTCCCCTCAGCCAGAAGATTTCATCTCTGAATTGCCAATTCTGAAATGTTCTCCTCCACTGGTGTTAGTGCTGCCTGATTTGGAACTGCTCCATCTGTACGGTTGTGTTCCAGCACGTTATGCTTCCTCTTCTATGAAGCCAAGAGCACATTCATGAGTCTGTGTTCTCTGTGACTGAGGTTAACGTACTCCTCCCCAACATTCATGTGCCCAAACCATTGCAGGATTTCTCCTTTTCTACACATGCCTGCCATCCCATCTAGTCCAAAACAGTCTAGTGGGCACTGGCTCTGTTCGTGTCTGGAGCAGATCGTGTACCTCCGTCCAGCCTGCCAAATGTAAGCCCACACATATACATTCATTCAAGATGCAAATTGTCTTCTGTGCTCACCCTTGAAGACAGAGAAAGTCATTCATGTCGTCTGATGCTGCAACCAGGTTTTGTGAAGGAGCCCATAGCTGCTCAGTATCACTGCCACCTCTGTCCACACCTTCTTGATAACCTGCAGAAGCTTCCTTTAGCTATCACCTAGCAGCAGTAACTCCCATCGATCACTGACTGCCTGCAGCAATCATTGGAGAAATGAGGGGCGTGTTTCCATTTATGGCTTGGTTTGGTCCATTGATTGTCATTCCCAGAGATTGCTCCTGTCTGTGTAAGAGAATAGCAGATATTGATTGTCACTGAATATTGTCCTGTCACTGCACAAACTCCCATGTAAGTTCCCTTGATGCTCTTAGCCTCCTTCCTGGTATCCTTTTAAACCCTCTGCCCACCACTGCCTTCATGGAAGAGACTGTCCAAATTTTCCTTCAATACATCCCGGGAAGGACAAAAACATGAATGAGTGGCAGGAAACATAAGGTTTAGGGATGATCCTGAACGAAACAGAGTCAAAATTCAGATCTTGTACAGGTTATTTGGTGCATTCATTGGTAGCAGAAGCAGAATCTAAAATAATAGGGCTGATACTGATCACTGTATTCAGATATTACTGTATTAATTGTGTTTTGCTTGAAGAAATAAATATAACTAATTAATTTGGATCATATGAGAGCAATGGATTGATTACAGTGCCTTTAAGAGAAGCTTGGGAAGAAATGAAAAATAACACTGGTAGCCTCACGTTGCAAGTCCTAAGTGATATACATAGCCAGTTTACACTGCATTGTGTGCGCAGCAGCCACTTCAGAATATTTGGGGAGACCATTACAATGCAGAGTCACTTATTAACATGCGCTAAAATTTCATCATCTTTTGGCAGCAATTTGTGAGAGACACCTGCTCCCTCCAGATTGCCATGAACTGTTTGAACTCTCTGCAGGTTTATATGAAATAAGAATGCGATGATGTTAAGAATCCCAAGTAAGATGGATATTGCCTTTTAAGAATTGTCACTGTAAGTCATGCTCCACTGCTGCCATTCCCTAGCGTGAATGAATAAGTCCACAAAAGGTATCAATTGCTAATGTTCCCTGTCATCAGTCTGTTCAAACATCATCCTTCAGATATAATAGATTGGGCTGTACAGATCCAGCCAGTATTGCCTCTCTTATATCTATGTTGACGTTACTTCCGAAGGGATGAGTTTCACCTTAGACCTTTTTGTATGCTTGGTTGACTTTTGTGCAATGAGCAGGTTGAAGAGGCTCTGGCTCTCTATTAGATTCCATTCTCATTGTTTGAATTGCTCGATGTGCAGGGACTTTTGTTGCCAACTATATCCTTTCTTAGGACATTCCCATTTTGGACAAGGCCAAGCTTAATCAGTTTGCACTCACTCCACCCTATTTTTTAAGTTACTTCTAAATGTTTGAAATTTTTATATGTAATATGGCAATCATAGCAGCAAATGTCCAACTTTTCTGAGAAAAGCAACTGCAACTACTACTGAGGAAAATTAAGTCTTACTTGAAAGATCAATTTCCCGTTTAAGGGCCTCATTGGCCTACTGGTAACCAGGCCATCTAATGCTCACCCTGTTGCTGGTAAAATTAAAATGGGGGCAGTGGTGGGTAGTGAAGTGGCAGGCAGGTCACCCACTAGGTTTTACATTTCCCGTCCAACCTGCCCTATCTGCCTTCAGGCCTGCTGGCGGGAGAGAGTATAGTCCAGCCCAATGATTTCTAAAGGAAAATCTATAAGAGCTCACTGTCCAAGCTAAAATTAGGAAATACTGGAAAGACATGCTCAGTTCATCAGCTACTGAAAGAGAGAAAGGAAGCTTACTGTTTTGAATGGGAGCATTCATCGTAACTCAGATTTTGTGAGGTCCCATCCACAAATATATTTTTCTTTTGTTAACACTTATTCCCACTCCCTTGATGAGATGTAAAGCTATAGTCTTGCTAAATCATACCAAATCACAACGAACCCAGCTTAGATTTCCTTAAATCCTGCTACACTGCTGCAAGGAATAGAAAGGATAATAAGAAAGGTGTTCCTTTTGCCCGAAACATTGCTGTCACCCTATTTCAGCCCTCAAATAGCATTTTCTAATCCTTAAAATGTTTTACTCTTGAGCTGAAAACTTCCAGCCATTCATTCAAAGGGTGTTTATGCTATTTGAACATTTAGCTGAATGATAATTTTACTGGCACAAGAGCTTTAATTCCTTTCATTTTCCCAGTAATGATTCATTTCATGTCAAATTGTTTCTCTTCCAAAGGAACCAAGTCAAGCTGTTACCCTGCATGATTTCTAAGCGTCAGACTCATCTTTGTTAACTGACCTTTGTATCCTCTCAACAGCAGTAATATCCTCTTACAATTCTAACATGAGATACAAGCACATGAGCTGCAAGAAGATTATAAAATCAGCATTCTTCATTCCGCTGGTATCAGACTTTTATAAACATTAATGGAAGAGCTTTAGCTCAGAGAAACAAACAAAAGATGTTCACACCAAAGCTCTAAATCCAAAATGACAATGTTGAGAGCTTAACCCCTGATCTTTAATCAGCCAAGCGGCAGAGTTCAGTCACTGGAGTTTCAACTGCTCATCTCTCCCGCTACACAATGTTTTATTTCACTAGAATTGCAAACTGTACTCCTGATTGAATCTTCTACAACAACATAACCTCTTTAAACTTGTACCTGATCCACTTGTTGGTACAATCAGGTGATGTTTCACTCTCTGTTTATTGAAGTTAAGCACTGTGTTAACAGTTTTGTAGTTTTATCCCCTTGTCCCATCATTCGACAAACCAGGAAATAGGAGGAAGTGATCTAGGCTTATTGTGGCTTGTGTCATTATAAAATACCTAATCAATTCAATCCAATCCATATAATATCAACTCATGGCTGAATGCATTGGGCACAGCAAAGACTATTGGCCCCGTTAATATCCTGACCGCACAACTGAAGTCATCCTGCAGAACTAACTGCACCCCTTGCCAAGCTGTTGCAGTACAACTACAACACTGGCATCATCTGACAATGTGGAAAATTGCCCAGATACATCTTTCTACACAAAAAGCAGGACAAATCCAGTTTGATCAATTATCAGCCCATCAGCCTCCCCTCAATCATCAGCAAAGTGATGACAGTGATATTTATTGCTACTTACTCAGCTCAACACTGTTCAGTTTGCATTCCACCAGGACTACATGGCTCCAGACATCATGGGTTCATCCAACCATTATTATGTTGCTGTTTATAGGAAATTGCTGTACAAAACTTGGCTGCTGCGTTAGTGACATTACAGCAGTAACTATAATTCAAAGTACTTCATGGGCTGTTAAAGTGCTTTAGGATGTCCTGAAGTGAAGAAGATCAAAAGCAACACAAGACTTTTCTTCCTTTAATTTTGAAGAAAGAGGAAATGGGATAAAGAGATGACAAGCAGGGCAGTGCATCATGTAGGATGCTCCTTTTTATACTTGTAATAATTCAGGAAGCCAAAGGAATACAGTTTATACAAAGTAAAACCACTATCGTACATGTACTATTCCTTGCTTGTGACTACAGTTCAGCAGGTCCAATATTGGTCCTGTCTTATAAAAGGCTTAGGTAATGAGTCCCAGCTGGGCAGCCTGTTACCAGGGGAACTCATAGGCAACAAGCCCCACGGGGAGATCAATCAGTAATTTCTTATGGACCTCGTGGTGGCTATTACAGTTCTGTAGAGCCCAGAAATACAGCAAAGGGTGCATTTAACTGGATTTGTCAGAAAAACTTCATCATAATGGACAATTATTTACTGTACGCTGCAACGTGATCAGCCAAATTCCAGCATTGGCATGGAATCTATCAAGGTCACCACAAAATTCATCTTCCAGCTTCAGGCCATGGCTCCTTTTTCCAAAGTGTGGAGGGGATAGGATATAGATGCTGGTATGTTTCTGTCACGCCAATTTCTGCCATGGCTGCTGGTGGGCACTGCACTATTACTGAACAGACATTAATTCTCTAATCTGCCAGAAGGCACACATTGAATTTGAAATTCTCATCTTATTTTAAAACATCTCTATGTGTTCTCTCTTTTCCAACTCTGCAATCTTGTTTAACTGTACAGCCCTCATGTATTTATACCCTCCAGAATTGCCCTGAGGATCTCATTAATAGCCATTCCTTCAGTTGCTCAGACCTTGAGTTTGGAAGTTTCTTTCTGCCTTTTTGACCCGGTTTTTGGTCAATTTGCCCTAATATGGTAAATTGCTCATTTTGCTGTAATATTGCTTACTCTTTGGGGCATTTTTTGATTTAATGTTGGCTGTATTATGGTGCTGCTCTTCTGTGGAGCTCTGGGCTAGCTGCTGCCATGTTCTTGTGCTGGATCGGCATAGTCATCAAATGCCCAGGCTGTGGGGAACCTGTGAGGTCTGAGATTCCTGGTGCAGGAGTGCAAGGAGGGACTTGAAGCTAACAGTCGTTGAACTGTAAGTAACCTGTGAGGGAGCTTATGAAGGGAGCAGCCCTGGGGAAGGATAGAGACAGAAAGAGAGACAGCCAGGGAAAGAAGAGGGAGAGAGAAAGACAGGAAAAGGAGAAAGAAAGGCAGAATGTGAAAGGAGAGCAAGAGGAACAGACAGTCTGGGAAAGAAAAACAAGTAAAAAGCTCAGCTGAGTTTCCGAAGTATTGAAGATGAGACATAGAAGCTATGTTGATTCTAGTTTGTTTGGGTAATTTAGTGCTGTTGAATTTCAATGCATATAGTATTTATGTTATATTCAATTACTTATTTTGTTTTGCAAGTTATTCCAGCTGGCAATGCATAGTGCTGCATCTGTACAGTGCACAATTTCAACTTGTATGTTGGCTTTTTGGGACAGGAAATGTCTAAAGTACCTAACTCTGGATTTAATATTGACTCCTATGAGAACCTGTGATTCACATAAAGCTGCTTCACTTAAATTTCGAAGAACACAACTACAAGTTATAGTGACGGCTTTCAGTGTCTCTTTACATGATTTTCTGTCTACTTTTGTTTGGTAATGTTTTTGTGAAGTGACTACACAAAAATGTAGTATAGAAATACAACTTTTTTTATGGATTTTTAAACATGTGCTTCCATTGCTCTTCCAAATACCTGTCAGAAATCAAGCAAAGTGAATGGAAATCACAGCAAACTATTTTCCATCCTATTTCATTGCAGCCCACCCATTTGATTTTCCTTCCATTTAAATTAATGGAAAGATATCCATCAGGTGCTGCCAGGGGTGGACAAATCTCTCTACTAAAGTTTCCTTTCTGTGTTTGACCCACCCTGATGGAAAGACATTGAAACTCAACTTCAATATAACTGAAAGCACGAAGTTTAAGCTATGAATTATAAACCATGTCAATAAATCATTGGCACATTTAGAAAGGTGTTTCTAAACCTTTCTTTGGGAGCTCAAAAGTTAATGCAATTCAAAATTTAAATTCTAGGCACGTCAATTGGTAATTCATATTGCTATTATCTGTGGAAATAATTAGAGATTTAATTCATATTACCACACTCGCTTCAATTTTAAATGTTAATGGCTTTCTAATGTTTTATCAAGAATGAGTCATTGTTTGTGACATCTGCCTTCTGATGATTACTGTGAATTGATAAACTGTGACTTAGTTTGATATGACATATCTGATCTGATATTTGTTGAATTCACAATTAAAAGTCAAGGAAATAAATTTGATTTAAGAACACTATTTAAGACCAAGAAAACAATAGACACCAGACAGCAAATCAGTACTTTAATTCTAGGGAACATATACGCCCACAGACACAGCTTCCTCCAAGGCAGTAAATACAGCGAGATATAAATCTCTTAACTTATTATTCCTTTGAATGCTAATATTGATCAGAAGGTCCCTGATTTTTGCAGAGCTATGAAACCTATTAAATTATTTATTTTCGTTCATTTTTTTCTTCTCTGTACATTGAGATGAAGAAGTCAATCAATGAGGCAAGCATTTCAATGTGCATGCTCATCAGTATTCTCCTGTATGCCACTCTCTGAAGTCCTCATTTGATACTCCTCAGCAGAACTTGTCTCCCTCCAGTGAACCAGCACATGAACCATCCTTTCTGGCTTAGCAGTTGTACATGTTGTACAACTGCTGATCCCAATTCTATACTACCTTCTAAAGTATGTGTATTGCTGGTATCTGAGCTGGTGTCTACAAGTACCAAATGATGTGACAGTACTTCTAAGTTAGCAACATGTATTGTTCTTTCCCTTCCTCCTGAGGCTGCAGGAGCTCCTCATGCAGTAGTTCTTGGGCATCTGAAAGCAGAACATCAGACAAAAAAGGTAAGGATGAGGGAAGAGGAATTGAGATGGAAAGTACCATCAGTACACACCATCAGTACTTCATGAGGATGATATGATGAGGGCATGTTGAGATTTGAGTATGGGCATAAGATAGGGACATAACATCATTGGGAATGTTCTTGGTAACTCCAAATACAACTGCTTCTGCCTCACCAGGTCACCATCTCCTCCAGTGTGTTTAGGTGATGCAAATGTGCCTGACCCCTCCAACAACCCTGTTTCTCTCCCTGTTGCAAGAGAATGGTCAACAGACTGACTGTTGCAGTTCAAGAAGGTCTACTAGGACTACATTCTCATGGTGATTAATAATGGGTAATTAATGTGGCCCTGTCAACATAACACAAATCCTAAGAACAAATATAAAAATAAAAGCTCCAAAACTCCATTCTCTGTAGCTGGGTCAAAACCAGTGGGTATTGCATGCATGTGTTTGGTTACCAACTAGCTACTTAAAAAATACACACTGACATTATCATTGGCAATTCAGGATGACTGAAAAAAATGTCCGATTCCTGATTATTGATTTTAATAAGACTAAAAGAAATGGATGCTAAGGCTTTGAAGATCTAAACTGTAAAACATAATTCAATGTGTATTGGTGCAAAACAAGGTTATTTAATTGATTTTTTTTCATAATGTACACTGCAAGCACCATACAAAATCAGTCCCATAAAATGCTCTAGTATCATGTGAAAAATGTTATTGTACAGTTCAGCAGCGATGTATGTGTGCAATATCATGTTATTTACCATTTATCTAAACACTCGGGATCTATAACAGGAGTTGGATAACTTAGGATAGTTTGTAATAATATCTATGTGTGGCTTAAAATAAAACTACTTGATTTTGGTAGGAATCTTACCAATTGTGCTAGAGAGAGCTAATTGCATTCCATTTAAGTGAACCAACGCACCAATAAGAAGTCTCTTGAAAATTAAAATGGAACCCGGGAGTTTAGGTTAAAACAGGATGTTATACAATTGTTCACCCGCAAGGGGTCATAATTGAAACAAGTTACTAATAATCGTAACCTCCATTGCAACCTAAAACAATTCTAATTCACCAATTTTCCTGCTAAAGCAATATATTTGTTACTGAAGAATATTTCTTTTCTCTGGGTTAGCTAATACCCTTTGATGGGGCTATGGGTTATTGACCTGGAATTTCCTTTGTATTTGCACCAAATGAGACAACTGGGAAGAAACCAATGACATGGCTTAAAAGATTGCAGAGTTTTTGTATCAGTGGGTCATGCATGTAACTTTAATGCATTCAATTCATTGGCTATCCATCAGATTCTTCATCCAAATAAATCTTCACTCACAGAGTTGGCGACACTTCCAACTCCCAAATGCAACTCTGCTTTTTCAACAAGGCCGTTAGGTTTCCAAGCCCACTGGGGAAGAAAGTCATTGCTGTGGTGTTTTATTAATGTGTTTGACTGTGTTTTTGTAATTTATTCTCACTGAAAAGTACTTTGTATTTTCATTTCTTTTGATGCATATTTATGACATTAGTACAAATCTCAATAAAGATTGAGATGCTTTCCTGAATGCAATTTCCAAAACATGCTGTGCCTTGGAATGTACATGAATAATCACAGAATCCCTACACTGCAGACGGAAGCCATTCAGCCCATTGAGCTTGCACTGACAACAATCCCATCGAGGCTTTATCTCTATAACCCCCCACATATGTACCCTGCTAATCCCTCATCGCTAAGTGGCATTAACATGGCCAAATCACCTAACCTGCACATCTTTGGAGTGTGGGAGGAAACCAGAATACCTGGAGGAAATCTGTGCAGACTCCACACAGACAGTGACCCAAGGCTAGAATCAAACCCGGGTCCCTGGTGTTGTGAGACAACAGTGTTAACCATTGTGCCACCATGCATATAGTTAAACAACATTAAGATTTAACAGTTGATAATACGAAAAAGTATCATTTTGGCCTCACTACTTCCTTGGACATGACTTATGCTGATTCATTCCTCTGCCCATCCAAAAGGACAACCTTGTAACTTACCACCGTAGGGTGGCATGGTGGCACAGTGATTAGCACTGCTGCCTCGCAGCTCCAGGCTCCTGAGTTTGATTCCTGGCGTGGGTCACTGTGTCTGTGTGGAGTCTGTGCATTTTCTCTGTGCCAGTGTGGGTTTCCTCGGGTGTTCCAGTTTCCTTCCTCACTCCCAAGATGTGCAGGTTACATTGATTGGCTATGTTAAGTTGACTCTTAGTGTCATCATGGGGATAGGGCCTCAATGGGATTATTTTCGATGCAGATTCGATGGGCTGAATAGTCTCCTTATGACTGGTAGGATTTTGTGAATTTATGACTGAGCTGGGCTCACCCTTGTGTCAGAAGATCAGAGGTTTTAAGTCCAGATTGAGGGCTTGAGTGCAAAAAAAACCAAGGCTAACACTTCAGCACACAATTAGGCATTACATATTGGATATGTCATTTTCAGGTGACATACTGAACCCAGCCTTCTCTCTGCTCTTGTGTAGATGCAAAAGATTCCATGGCACTATTTTAAAAAAGAGTAGGACTGTTTCAAATGTTTTACTCCATTCTTAAAGTTACAGTGCCAATTCTCAGAGTGGACCAGGCAAACCCAAATCCATTCATTGTTTGCTCCAAAAACCATATTCAAATTTCAACTGAATCCAATTCATGGTTCCTACAAGAGAGACAAATTCAATCCAAGCTGACAAGCTATGACATTACACCCCATTTTGGGCTTGACACCAGTGTCCTCCTCAACAGTTATCCCTCAATTAGCATCACTAAAACAGATTATGTGCTCATTATTGAAGAATTAAAGGCTTGCAGAGCCAATGAGAACTGAGAACAAGTGATCACCACGGTTAGAATACATATTACAGCCATGTAGTAGACATTGTAAATGCTGGGATGCTATTCTAGGCAGTCTTGGCTGCAACTTTTTCTATATAGTTTCTCGTTAGTTAGCAATAAGTACCTCTGAAGTCTCTTGATGATGTCTGAAGTGTGTCACACTATTAAATTTTGGTGGCAAAGTGGATAAATCATTATCCACTTTGACCTGTGAGTATCTGGTTTGGTTGAAGTTTGGGAAACAGGGGTACTGCAGTTATCTAATTTCAGAGGCTAAGAAGGGGAAAAATGCCCAGGAAGCTGCAGTGTCTGCCTCAGAAGTGAGAGGAAGTGAACTGGCTGAGAGACTGAGCAGAGTGAAGAGAATGTGAACAGTGATTCCTGCACTGAGGGACCGCATGCAGTGAAGATTTTGAGTTTTTAGATGAGGAGAAGTCATGTACCTGCCTAAAAGAAAATAAACTGCTAATCCCCCATCACTTAGTGGCAATCTAACATGGCCAATCTACCTAACTCTTTTTTATAAAGAGGATAATGGTCTCAATCAGACAGTATCAGAGCCACTACTGAATTTAACAAAAAAAATCAGGAAAAGAAGACAGAAACGATCTCCAGCCAGCCAGAAGAAATAAGAAACCTATAGAAATCATTGTGAAAGCCTTCTAATAAGAAAAATTAACAGTCTAAAAAGAAAGGCAAAATGGTATTTTGGCCTTCATATTGAGAGGATTCAAGTAGAAGAACAAGATACTTTGCTGCAATTGTACAAAGTTTAGGTGAAGTCACACCTGGAGTGTTGTCTGCAGTTTTGGTCTCCCTATCTGAGGAAATATGTCTTTGCTATAAAGGGAGTGCAGAGAAGATTTAGTAGACTGATTCCTGGAATAGCAGGACTGATGTATGAGGAGAAATTGAATGAGTCAGGATTAAATTTGCTGGAGTTCAGAAAATTGAGAGGGAATCTCATAGAAAGTTATAAAGTTCTAACAGGACTAGACAGTGTAGATGCAGGCAAGTAAAGTTTATTTATTGGTCACAATAAGGCTTACATTAACATTGCAATGAATTTACTGTGAAACTTCCTGCGTCACCATAGTCCGGCACCTGTTCAGGTCAATGCACCTAACAGCATATCTTTCAGACTGTGGGAGGAAACTGGAGCAAACCCACACAAACATGGGGAGAACATACAAACTCTACACAGACAGGGAATTGAACCCATATCACTGGTGCTGTGAAGCAGCAGTGCTAACCACTGTGCTACTATGCTACCCATTGGAAGGATGTTCCAATGGTAGGGGTGTCCAGAACCAGGAGTCATAGTCTAAGAATAGGGGGTAAACCTTTTAGGACTAAGACGAGGAGAAATTTCTTACCCCATAAAGCAGTAAGCCTGTGGAATTTACTACCACAGAAAGCAGTTAGGCTAAAACATTGTGGGGGGGAACTTTCCAATCCCGCCTGCCACAGAAATCGTAGGGGGTGGGAGCAGACCACATAAAGGTCCATTCACCTCGGCTGGGATTTTCTGGTTTTGGGGTGAGCGTGGCCAGAAAATCCCACCCTATGCGTTAAGGGCAAAGGAGATCAAAGAATGTGGGGATTGGGCAGGATCAGGCTGTTGAGTTGGATGATCATCTATGAACATAATGAATGGTGGAGCAGGCTCGAAGATCTGACTGGCCTATACCTGCTCCTTGTTCCTGTTCCTGTGCCTCCATTTGACTGCACAGCCTTCAATTAACTGAGGAAAATAATATTTTGTAAGCATGTAAATGTAGATCCTCCCATCTGCAGAGAGGATTTCCTACCACCTATCTTAGACCTAGCCAGGGGATCTAAAGCACCTGAGAATGGTCAGATATCAGATGTCAGGCAGAACTAATTTCAGCTTAATATTGCTGTTCTTTACATAATGCCTGCCCCCATTTTTGGATGCAAGTGTCATTATAACTTTACACTAAAATCAATCCCACAGGGTGAAGGATTGTGTGTGTAAACCTATGAACTACGATTCCATGATGGAACTATTTTGTATTTCTTGCCTTTAGAGGGGAACCAGATGAAAGCAATGTGTAATTACCTCATTTTAGTTTGTTGATGATGCAGATGTTGATCATCTGGCACTGTTAACTCTCCACATATCCAGCACCAAGATTAGAAAATATCTACGGTTACATAGGTGCCTTCATGTAAACCTGTTGAATGCACTGTTGCCTGAACTGGTATGTGACAAGGAAAAATTAAGTCACAGATGAATTAACATTGGGGTTACTGATAATCATCTCTTTCATCTTCCTTTTATTTAGTTTAATTTTCCCATTTACTGCCACATTTTATTTTCAATCTTTCAATCACCAGGTTCCTTCCTTCAATTGATGCAGGGAGAAGGAAGTAAACTAAATGGTAGACTTTTTAATTACATGACTCAGTGCTGTCTTGTCATTGTTCAACAGCACATGTTCTTTATTTGTATGCAGAATAGGACCCCCGACTGTCTTTTTCTTTAGAGATGAGGATTTTCTAATTATGCATGTTGGTTCTTTGTAGCTCATAAAGATGATTAAAAATATGGAAATTTTATATTTTTCTGCCAACAAAGAAATTCTCAAACCCCCAGAACAGCTGACATTTCAATAAACTTGTCTTCACCACGGTTTTATACTTGCAGCTTAGCTATTCATAACATGCAACTGACACAGGAGGAGAATAATAATTAAAACCAAGTGCCAATAATATTTATTAGACCTGTAAACAACAACTTAGTTTAATATTCAGCAGACTACACAGTTTTAACACAGCACCGTCATGGACAAAATTACAGACACCCTGAATTCAGCCCTCCTCCCACCAGCATTTCAAAATTGGGATCAGTTTTGTTTGGGATAGTCTTATCATAAATGAGTAGAGTTACAAAGAAGAGCTTGGCTATGATGCTTTTTCAAAGAGTGGGTGCAGAGCCGATGGGCCACATGGCCTCCTTTTGTACTGTTGGGATTCTGCGGTTCTATGGGAGAATGCCAAAGAGATTTGCTCAATAATACTAGTGATAAAAACATTCATAGAATCATAAAATCCCTACTGTGCAGAAGGAGTCCATTTGGCCCATCAAGTCTGCACCAACCACAATCCCACCCAGGTCCTATTCCCATAACCCCAAGTATTTACCTGTTAAACCTGCTTACACCAAGGGTCAATTTAGTATGTCCAATCAACATAACCTGCACATCTTTGGACTGTGGGAGGAAACTGGACTCCCAGAGGAAACCCACACAGACACTGAGAGAATGTGCAAACTCCACACAGACAATGACCTGAGACTGGAATTGAACCTGGGTCCCTGATGGCAGCAGTGCTAATCACCATGCCACCATGCTGTCCAAACAAATTACATGTGGAGACTGAAAAATTGGCATTGCTCTCCTTAGTGCAGAGAAAGTCAAAGTGGAAGTTCGTGTCCAAAATTTTGAAAGATTTTGATAGAGCAAATAAGGTGAAACTGTTTCAGGGGATAAGACAGCAAGGAACCACAGAGCACAGATTGAAAATAATTGGCAAAAGAACCAGATCCAATATGAAGAAAAATAATTTCACACAGCAAGTTGTGATCTGGAAGGTTCTGCCAGAAAGTGTTTTAGCAGCAGATTCAGTCATCACTTTCTAAAGGGAATTGGATAAATACCTGAGAAATAAACATGTGCAGGGCTATGGGGAAAGAGCAAGAAAGTGGGATTAATTGGCCAGCTCGTTCAAAGAATTGGCGCAGACACAAAGGCTAAATAGCCTTCATTCTATGGTGCTATGAAAGCAGATTTACAGGCAAAAAACTGGCTCCGAGCACTGAGAGAACTAATACTGTTCTGCTGAGAGTCTTGAAAATGTTTGACTTCGTGTTAGCCTGCTGGAGATTTTGCAAATTCGGTTACTTTTATTCAACTCAATTTTTTTTTCCTGATTTATTCTCCAACTGATAAGAGAATGTAAAACATTTAGGGAGAAAAGACAGAACTAAACACCGTACTGGAATACTGAAAATTGAAATGAAACATCTGGCAGTGGATTCGCCTCACTATTTCGCTACTTTAAATAGTTTGTTTTGACAGTTCACAGCTGATTATGGAAACAACCATCTGAACAGCTGCCTTTAGTTTAGTACAACCCCAGTAAGAAATAAATTGGCAAGTTAACCAGTATGCTTAGTAACTGTCACAAAACATTAAACAGCACTTGGTTACCACTCAATAGCATCATAGCAGTCTAGATGATCTGATTGTGGAATTATTGTTGGCAGTCAAAAGCTACAGCACCAATAAGACATACACCGATGTTTCTCAATATTCATTTGTATCTTCAACCTGTGCTACTAATTCCCCGTCCTTTTGTTGGTCTATTCATGTTGTTCATTGTTGCCAGCATTGGCAGGTGATCTTCCATTTTCAGCTCTGCCTTTTTTTATTCTTTGCTTTTCCTTCTTCATCAGCACATTGTTAGTGGCTTCTTATAGAATCTAAAGTGCAGAAGGAGGCCATTTGGCCCATTGAACCTGCACCAACAACAATCTCACTCAAGTCCTGTCCTATCCCACATATTTACCCTCCTAATTGCCCTGACATTAAGGGTCAATTTAGCATGGTCAAGCAATCTAACCCGGACAGCTTTGGAAGCTGGGAGGAAACTGGAGCACCTGGAGGAAACCCATGCTGATATGGGGAGAATATGCAAACTCCTGAGGCCAGAATTGAACCTGAATTTCTTGCACTGAGAGGCTGCAGTGCTAACCACTGTGCTGCCCTTTCTTGCTTGTGGATTTTTTGTCAATGTTCTTTGGTAACCCTTGCAAAACTCTGTTGGGATTTAAATTGAGAACTCAGTGGTTGAAATGTAAGATGATGAGAGTTGGATTTTACCCTACCCAGTTGGTAGGTTTGAAGGCTGAGGCATTCGGTGGGCTTGCCAGCCAAGAGCTGATCTCTTGCCCATTTTACTGAGGATGGTGAGGATGACAGTTGCCCTTTGGTCAATTAGCCATTATTTAAGTTCCCGCCACTATTTCACCCGTGGCAAGAGGTGGGCATTGCAAAATGGGCAGCTCAGCAGCTTTTACTGGGTGAATTGGTGTTGGGATGTTGGATAGAAATGCCTTTGAAGATGCTTTGTGCCTATCAGAGACACCCTGAAAGGTCATATCTCTCCTATAATCCCCCTTCCCTGGACTTTCAAATCTACTCCTGCGCCCCCCGTCATTTTCCTCACTGAGAACTGCAAGCCAGGCCCCAATGATACCCCAGGTTTACCTTCAGTCTGGACTCCTTAACCCCCTCATTTTGGGGGCCTGGCTACAACTCCAGCTGTGACCACCTGATAGACTGGCAGCTAAGGCAGGATTTGTTTCCCAGATGGGGGAAAAAATTTTATGCTCAGCCAATTAATGTGCAGCCAAATGTAAAGTGCCTGCAGAGCAGCTGACTTCTTGTTGGGCAAGCTCCTGGCAGGGAACATGATGCCCTGTAAAATCCAGTCTTGGTGTAACAACCTCGGAATATTGTAACTGTATTTGGGCCATTCTGGTTTACATTTACAACTAGTGACCTCCGTCCTATCAAATGATACAGTGGGAGGCTCTGACCATTTTCACAGTTGGGCCCCTTCTCTATAATTTAGATGAACCGCCGGTGATCAATGATTTCAAAGAAAACTACAGCACAGGAACAGCCCCTTTGGGCCTCCAAGCCTATATTGACCATGTTGCCTGACTGAATTAAAGAGACCAAAGAAAATTACAGCACAGGAAAAAGCCCATAAAGTATAATGGACAGGATTGAAACCTGTGTGGGGAGACCCCAATGGATTTCTAGTCCATCATCTGAACCATACGACCATGACTACCTACTACTATTTCAGCAACAGGAAATCTAGCAAATCTCTTCTGACATCAAGTTCCCTTAAAGGGGAGGAACAAATTGCAGGGCAGGAGACACTTGAGTGTCGGTGGGAAGATTTTCATGATATTCATGTTCCTGCTGGCTACATTTTTTTAACTTGCCATTTTCAGAATGAAGATGCATAGCAGTTCCTTTAAACTTTTCTACCCTCAGTATTCCGCCTATTCCATCCACTGGAATTTGAAAATTGTGTTGGGCCTGACAATCATAGAATCCCTACAGTATAAGAGAAGGCCACTCGGCCCATTGAGCCTTCACTGACAACAATCACACCCATATCCCCATGATCCAATACACTTATCGTGTTAATCCCCCTGACACTAGGGTAAATTTATCATAATCAATCAAACTAACCTGCACAGCGTTGGACTGTGCGAAGAAACTGGAGCATCTGGAGGAAACCCATACAGAATAGAGAGAAACTCCACAAAGAAAATCATCTGTGGTCAGGATTGAACCCAGTCCTTGGCAGGGTGAAGTAGCAGTGCTAACCACTGTGCCATCATGCTACCCCTATAGAAATAATTATTTTAAGCCTGTTTGCAGTGGGCTACTCATTGTCCAATGTGAGGCCTGCTTGAAAAGTCTAGCTTGGAAAGATGGAGACTTGTCGTTCTTTAAAAAAAAAGATTCATCAATTTCATTTATCAGCATGAAAATCTGACAGGCAGATTAGAGTCCTCCTCATTGTTCTTCACACTCGATATTTAAATCAATCATGACTTTTTGGTTGAGAGATACATGATTGGCAGTTTGCCAATGCATTACTTTAATGTTATGATGACAGGAAATGATGACTGGGTGGGATCTATCGAAAACCACCCTGTTAGTTTCTATTATCTCAAATTGTGTCAAAAGGTTTCTGAGATGAAAGATCCAAAAACTGTTATACTTGGTCTATAACAGTGACTGTGAGGTTTTTTTTTTATCAAATATCTCTCTGAGAATATACAAACAGGAAGTTTAAGAACTGGTTTTGTAAAACCAGAAACAGAGAAATAATCGAAAGCAGTGAGGAACTCCTGCTGCACCTCTGAAATGAAGAATATCTTCAACAAAGTGCAGTACCAATTCGACTCTAGGATTTTAAAGGAACTCTTCTCGCCTCAAATGGCAGCAATACTATGCCTCATGGGCAAGCTTAAGGACTTAATCATATATGCTTTTAACTTTCATTCGGTCTTCAGCTATCTATCTTTTGATATCAGTGTGCATATGTTGTTGCACCTTTTTTTATTTCTTCTTGGGTTTAGTGACTAATAAAACCAGTCTCTGACTCAAGAAAATCTGGTTTGATTGTCTCCTCATTACCAAATAAATACCTACTTACTGGAAAAGGCATTCGTGGGAAAATTATTTTTGAAAACTTTTATTATGACCAATTGAGGTGGCTGAAATAAAGGGGAGTCAGTTAACTGCTCTTTAACTATTCATTACATATGTCATTGACACTACCCCATCATGGTTGAACTGGAGGTCCTCCCAATGGATAGTGGATCCCTTACCTCTTTGTCCAAGATCTCCAATGCTGCATTCGAGAACTTATCAGGTCCCGTCTATTCTGTTGCATTATTACTGGTGGTCTACCTGCTCGGGCATGCTTCCCCGAAAACATCCAGCGCTTTTGCATAGTTCTTGACAATGGACACAGGGATTACAGCCTTCTGCTGAAATAGGTAGTAGGCAAACCAAATGGTGTTTAGCATGTCTGTAGCATGCAGCCAGTGCTAACCATGATACTGGGATGCTTTATGTCTCAGCAGAGGGCCTAGGCTCATGTGAAGCTAACACTGCCTCTTCAAGGGAAAGTATATCTGGCCCCAGCAGGTTCTCGATGTTTCCAGGAAAACAGGTAGAACACCAATAATAATGCAACAGAATGGAGGGGACCAGCTAGGTTCTCAAATGTAGCACTGGAGATCTTGGACTAGAGGTGAAGGATCCTCTATCCACTGTGAGGATCTCCAGTCAAATGCTGAAGGCAGTTAAAGCAGATAACAGCCACTGACAATGCCATCCTTATCTTGTTACGGCTGTAGTTTTGCCAACCGTAGTTAATATATTTCAGTGAGTACCTCCTTATTAAAATTGAGACATTGCACACATTTTTCTCCATTGTGACTGAGATAAGAGAATTGCTTTCATGCTGCAGGCCATGAAGGATTAAAACCTGAAGACCTTTGACTGGGAGCAAGTGGGCTGAGCAATATCCTTGGCAGAACAAAGGTCTTCATCCCTTATAACACCACTTCCTAACGACATCACCAAATTTAGGCAAACGAAAGCTTGATGAACAGTCATTCCGTGGTTCATTCCCCATGACAATGCCTTGACCAGTGAGGGTTGATCTTCCTGGTTTGAAATTGGAACAATAGCAGATTAATAGTTAGCTACTTTCAGCTGCATTCTCCCTGGCAACATCTTGAGTGATCAGAGTCCACTTACTAACCAATCAGCATTCTCTTCCCGTGCAATATGAATTGTTGTTCCTTTTCAGCTGGTTTATCTTGTGCAGCAGTCTTGATGAGGACAGATTCAAAGCTTCAATAGTGTATCTCTATTTTCAGCGATAACCTGCTAGTAGGTGATGATTCCCTTAAAAATGCAAACTTGAGATTGTGGAGAAATCCTACCTTATTTGTTCATTGTGTAAGAACAAAGAACAAAGAACAAAACAGCACGGGAAACAGGCCCTTTGGCCCAATGAGCCCGCGCCGCCACCCCAATGTTCCCACCTCTACCCACGATCCCTATCCAAGTATTTGAAGAATGATCAATGCTACTTACTTTGATAGTGGTAGAGTCATAAAGATTTACGACATAGAAACAGGCCTTCAGCCCAACTTGTCCATGCCGCCCTTTTTTTTAAAACCCCGAAGGTAATCCCAATTGCTCCATTTGGTCCATGTCCCTGTATACCCATCGTACCATTGTAACTATCTAAATGCCTTTTAGAAGACAAAATTCTACCCGCCTCTACCAGTACTATTGGCAACTTGTCTCAGATACTTGCCACCCTCTGTGCGAAAAAATTGCCCCTCTGGACTCTTTTATATTTCTCCCCTCTCACCTTAAACCTATGCCCTTTAGTTTTAGACTCCCCTACCTTTGGGAAAAGATATTGACTATCTAGCTGATTTGTGCCCCTCATTAATTTATAGACTTCTATAACGTCACCCTTCAGTCTCTGCTCCAGAGGAAAAAGTTCCAGTTTATCCAGCCTCTCCTTATTACTCAATCCATCAAGCCCCAGTAGTATCCTAGTAAATCTTTTAGGCATTCTTTCTAATTTGTAATATCCTTTCTATAATAGGGTAACCAGAATTGCATACAGTATTCCAAGTATGGCCTTACCAATGTCTTGTATAACTTCAGCAAGACATTCCAATTCCTGTATTCAATGTTCTGACCGATGAAATCAAGCATGCCGAATACCTTCTCCACCACTCTGTCCACTTTCAAGGAGCTATGAACGTGTGCCCCAAGATCTCTTTGTTCTGTAACTCTCCCCAATGTGCTACCATTAATTGAATAAGTCCTGCCCTGTTCAATCTACCAAAATGCATCACCTTGCATTTGTCTAAATTAAACTCCATCTGCCATTCGTTAGCCCACTGGCCCAGTTGATCAAGATCCTGTTGCAATTTGAGATAACTTACTTCACTGTCCACTATGCCACCAATCTTAGTTTCATCTGCAAAATTACTAACCATGGCTCCTATATTCTCATCCAAATCATTAATATAAATGACAAATAACAGTGCACCCAGCACTGATCCTTGAGGCACACCCAAAATGACTCTCTACAACCATCCCCAATTTTGTATCCATTTAGATAACTCACTCTGGATCCCATGAGATTTAACTTTATGCAACAACCTACCATATGGTACCTTGTCACAGGCCTTGCTAAACTCCATGTAGACATTGCCCTTATCTATCTTCTTGGTTACCTCTTCAAAAAACTCAGTCAAATTTGTGAGATATGATTTTCCACTTACAACACTTGTGTCTCTAAATGCCTGTAGCTCCTGTCTCTCAAAATACCTACCAACAATTTACCCACCATACGTGAGACTCATTGGCTATAGTTCCCAAGCTTTTCCCTGGAACAATCCAAAATCATAGAATCCCTACAGTGCAGGAGGCCATTTGGCCCATTGAGTCTACACTGACAACAATCTCTATCCTTGTAACCCCACCTAACTAACCTACTAATCCCCGACATTTAGGGTCAATTTAATCTACCCAATCTGCACATCTTTGGACTGTGGGTGGAAACGGGAGCACCTGGAGGAAACCCATGCAAAAATGAGGAGAATGTGCAAACTCCGTACAGTCACCAAGGCCGGAATTAAACATGGGTCCCTGGCGCTGTGTCACCATGCCACCCATAAAGTAGGTGAACAGAACATTAAACTTCTGCTGAAGGTGCAAACCTGTTGATGGATTAAAAGAAGTCAAGATTGATTCAAAAATTAAGTTCACCTGCTTGGGCTAGTCCCAATATCATTCCGACACTATTTTTTCTACAATGGTGACTACATTTTGCAAGGATTACATTAGCTGCAAAACATAACAGGAAGAGCTGAATTGTGAAAAATCCTATTAAAATGCCAAGTCCCTTTTTTTAATGAGGAGTACTTATAAATAAAAATGAATCTTTTAATGAATTGTCATCAGTGAAATTCCAGCCAATTGTGCCTCTTGATACTGAGAAGCAGTGCAGTCAAGAAACTTTCACTCTGCTGAACCACCAGTACTGACTATTTTCTTCCCACAGTCCGAAAGATGTACTGGTTAGCTTCACTGGCAATAGTAAATTCTCCCTCAGTTTTATTTATTAGTCACAAGGAGGTTTACATTAACAGTGCAATAAAGTTACTGTGAAAATCCCCACTCTGGCACGTGTTTGGGTTACACTGAGGGAAAATTTAACACGGCCAATTGCACCCCTAACCAGCACGTCTTTCAGATTGCGGGAGGAAACCGGAGCATGCAGAGGAAACCCAGGCAGACATGGGGAGAACGGACTGTCACCCCATCTAAAGATGTGCAGGTTAGGATGATTGGCTATGCTAAAATTGCCTCTTAGTGTCCTGAAAGACATAGGTTAAAGGGTAAAATATGTAGGGATACGGGAGGAGGGACTAGGTGGAGTTGTGATTGGTGCAGACTCAGATTAAGGAAAGGTGTTAGCTAGAGCATTCAGGTCAAATCTGGCAACTTTAATAATCAGAGTTAGACACAGACTCAATCATGATCTTCCACTATACACTCCCACACACTCTCAATGTCCTTGTTAATGACCAACCCAAAATGGCAGTGAGCATCAATTGCTCTGCAGCTGAGTTTTGTGGTAGCAACAGCATGAATAAAATTATATGCAAGTTCAGGCACGAAAGGGAAGACTTAACCAAAACGTTTCATTACTATCATTTTCCACATGCAGAAATCTTTAACTATCTCTTTAAACAGGCCTTTGGTCATCTGTCCTGATATCTCCTTATGTGACTCAGTGTCAAATATTTGCTTTGCAATCCATCTGTGAAGTGCCTTCCAATGTTTTATTCTATTAACGATACTATATAAATACAAGTTGTATTTTTTCTACTGTTCTCAGCTGCGGCTCAATATGCAGCAATGTATCTGGGATATTATTACAATAGTTTCGTTTACTGTTGTAAATCAATCTCATTTGCCTTGAGAATCACTTGTAACACATCTATTTTCAGTACTAAGGGCCTTGCATTTGAACTGAAGATAGATGGGGAATTTCAAAGTCAAATTTTCTTTACAACATGATGTGTAACTCCCCATTGATTTATTAAGTTGTCATTTTATCTGAGTTAACTGCTCAACTGTTCCCTTCAATTCCTAACCAATAAAATTGGGGGTGTGAACAGGCCGACCGATTTTTGACAACGAAAGGATGAAAATTAGATCTTATTGTTTCCATTCTTGCCTGCATAATACAGGCACACTAAAGACAAATTTCTGAGACTAAAATCACAAGGGTCAACAGAAAAGAGGTTGGAAAAAAATCTGACTCAAAAATGGGTCAGGACATATTTCCAGCATTTCTGTCTGAAACAAGCGATGCATTTCACAAAAGTGGAATGAAGAATTGATTCCCTATCTCAGCAACACCACGTCCCCCATGCCCACCCCCATGCCCACCCCTGGAAATTGGAATTGGAATGTGTTTAGCAATGGCTGATAACTGAAAACATTGTGTTTAAACTCCTGAGTGCTGTTGACGGGAGGAGAGCAGCCTGAAATTCATTCTTGCAACAGGATAACGTGCTTATCGATGCCCACAGACAGCTGACACAGATTATGTGCATGGGGCCTTGAGGTCCAATCCCGGGTTAGCCAACAGCCTCCCGGTTTAGTTGTGAGTGTTGCTGTTCTATCTCTGCCTTTATGAACAGGAAACAATGAATTTCCACCTCTAATAGAGTTATTGCATCGCACAGTATGAGTGAGGCCCTTCGACCCATCAAACCTACACCAAAAAAAGATATTGAATTTACACTAATCTCACTTTCCAGCACTTGGCCCATAGACTTGAATGTTATGATATTTCCAGTGCTCATCCATGTACTTTTTAAAGGTTGTGAGTTGTCCCACCTTTACTACCCTCCTAGGTAGTGCTCTAGACTTTCACATCCCTCTGGATGAAGAATCCTTTCCTCACATCCCCTCTAAACATCCTGCCCTTCATCTTAAAACCATAGTTAGTGACCCTTGAACCAAGGGGCACAGCTGCTTCCTATCCACCCTGTTCATATCCCTCATAATGTTCTACACCACAATCAGGTCCCGCTTAGCCTTTTCTGTTCTAAAGAAAACACCCCAGGCTTACCCAGTCTTTCTTCACAAGTCAATTGTTCTATCCCAGGCAACATCCATGGTGAATCCCCTCTAATGCAATTCATCCTACCTATAATGAGGTAACCAGAACAGTTCACAGTACTCTAGCTGTGGCCTCACCAAAGTTTTGTACAGCTCTAATCGAACCTCCCTAGGAGGCACAAAACACTGGGTGTGGGATGGACTTAGGTATGCTGATGTTGGAAAAGAGGTGTTGGCAGCCACGAGACAGCTGTGTGCTGAGATGGGCTGACTAGAGGCTGCGCTGGTTCATTGTTTTAAATGCCGCCAGGCTCCCTAGCTCTCACCCATCCACATCCTATATCACCCCTGTGTCAATTATACCCCCCTTAAAAAACTCACTCATAACCTTATCACCCACAAATGCCCATTAATAAAGAAAAACTCACAAATATGTGTGAGATCTAAATTGCACTCCACAAAGTTTACCTGTCAAAGAGATCTCCACAATTCACTTACATCCTCACCACCTGTAAGCAGCATGCTGTCTTTTCCTAGTGGAACAAACATTTCATAAGTTAAAGCACTTAAAAACTTTCCACGCGTTCTACTCTGTGTATTGCTTTGGTGCAGTGTTGTGTCTTTTTTGAACCTAGCAGTTCAGTAGTCATTAAAATATAATTAGTAGATTTATAGATTTCCTTTTCCCAATATTTACCAAGAGGACTGTAAACTAACCCAGATGTACATGTCCTTAAGCACTAACTGTATGTCCCCTTCTGTTAAACTCACACAAAGTGCTAATTCCCAGCTGCCAGGACTGTAAAATGTGTATTTTACATGGCAAAAATTCTAATAGGCTTGAAATATGGTTGATATATAATTACAAATTCTAAAAGAAGTGACAGCTAGCTTTAATTTTTTTAAACAAAAATACTGCTTTAAAACACTCGTGATTTGTGTTGTTTATTCAAGGTTACTTCCCTTTTCATTGACATACGTTCTTGATGTGAACTGTAAAGAGAGTCACTATAATTGCTCAAAATTAGCTGAAGCCAGCATCATAGCAATGGCAGATCTATGGTTCATGCCATCATTTTAATGTAGCGATTCCAGGAAATTATTAAGTTAGTGACTTATACCATCGCTTACGTAATGCCGTGATTTCCTGGGATTCTTGCACTCTTCTCATTATCCCTCAACAGAAATGACTAGGAGATAATTAACATAACTCAGCTCCCATTAAAAACAATTGAGGTCACCAGTTTACTGCATTTAAACCATTCTTCATGTTACCCACCGCTTAAACTGAAACATAATAAGCCATATTTTACTGTAGCAATAATGGTAAACATATCAGTGCTTATTGTTATATAAAAATCATGTAGCAATTTTAGGTGAGCGCAGTTGCCCAGTAAAATGCAAAAACCTGGAACTAGATATCTGAATTGTGGCACTACTTGGTAAACTGTCGGAAATGACCATCTTGCTGTCTGGCTCCTTACCTGAAAGTAATAAACATTGTGAAGTTCCTGTGCAATGTCCATTTACCAGAATGTTAAATCTTGTTCCTTTTGGTCCACAATGGTTATGATTTTCCAGCCTAGCTACGCCTGGCACATCACATCATTCCCAGAAAATTGTGCACAGGCCTAAAAACGGGTTTCACGTAAAGTGCCAAATGATTTGCAATCATTCCAATCCCTTGCTATTGGCACAAATCAGATCTCACCCAGAAAGGGACGAGGCCAATTCGCATATTTAAAGTAGCATTTAAATGTGCTTCGCCTGTTCAAAGCAGGATTCTCCCAGCTCCCGGGATCATCCAACCCTCATTGCAACAAAAGCCCAATGAGGATCACAACTGTTCTCTATCATCTAAGACTATGCAGGAATTTCACATCAGGGAGCTCAGCTAATGAAGACTCTGGCCGGTTGGAGACATGACCAGGCAGTGCCCACTGGCTGCCCTGGCAATGCCCATTTGGCAAAGGCCAACTGTTACTGCCAAATGGGCATTTCCAGTATATCAGGAACAGTGCCAAGGGGGTGGGAACTTGTAAATGTAGGGCTTGGATGGGATTGAGGCCTGAGTGGCAATCATGAAATGGTGGGGAATGATAGGGGGAGCATGAAAGGATAGAGGATGAATGGTGGCCATGTTGGGGGCTATGAAGCAAGGCCATGACAGGGAGCTATGAAAGGGGGCTATGAATTGGGGGTTGTGAAGAGTTGAGGCATTAAGAGAGGGCATGTTGGGTGTCATGAAGAGGGGCCCATTGGGAGGGTCTCAATGCCCTGATGCGGACAATCTCTGTTGGGAAGTGGATGGGGAAACATGAGTAGCAATATGAACAGTCTTCCTGTAGTCAACAAGTTCTGACGTTGGACTCAAACCCAGAGCTTCTAGTACAGCAGTAGGGGCTGTGCCACAAGGCCTCCTGGATGCTGATAAAGACTGCCATCATAAGTTGGTATCAGACCAGAAATGTCATTTGTTTGTAGATAATATCTAAATCACATTGGAACAGCTCAAACATAATTTACTAATTTGTTGAGAGTTCACTTTTGTGTCTCCTGTGTTTATCAGGAGATTCAGTGGAGTGTGTGTGGACTGCAGGATAACCTTCTGTGACCCAGACATTTAAATAAAATGATTAGTTGCCCTAAAAGTAGGTAGGAGGTGCTATTGGCAGGCTGAATAAGTATTCTCTGTCCCCTGAAGGAGTCAGGAGGCTTATGCAATTGGTCTGAGGGACTCTCCCATTTGCTGGCTTAAGATAGCTGTGAGACTGAACGCAATGGAGTGTACCTCAAGGTGGAATGCCCTTTCAGGGTCAGATGACATCAGTGCTGCAGTGTGATTTTCACTCTTTTCAAATTCTGTACAATTTATCTCTGTTCCCAGTCGGGGTTGGACATTCTCTCCTCATTCATGGGACATGCCATTGCTGGCTGGCCAGCACTAATTGCCCATCCCTATTTGTTCTTGAGAAAGTGGTGGTCTCAAGAAAGCGCCTTCTTGAGCGAATGATACAACTGAGTGGCTTGCCAAGCCATTTCAGAGGGTGGTTGAGAATCAACTACATTGCTGTGGCTCTGGAATCACATGCAGGCCAGATGAGGTAAGGACAGCAGATTTCCTTCCCTCGAGGACATTAATGAACCAGATGGATTTTTACAACAATTGATAATGGCTTCATGGTCATCTGCAGAATTTTAATTCCAGGTTTTTAAAATTGAATTCAAATTCCACTAGCTGTTGTGATGGGATTTGAACTCAAATCCCTAGAGCATTAGCTGAGTTCCTGGACTAATAGTCTAGCAATAATATCATTGGGCCGTCACAGGTTTAGCCATCTCTATGAAACTTGAGATAAAATTTCTCTGGAACTCCACCCAATGTAAGAAGGATTATAATGCTGTTTGAGATATAAGCAGGGGAAGTGTCTATAAAATGGTTACTTTTTGTTGGTCAGGTATGGCCCTAGTTGCTGAAATCTTAACAGCTGAAAAGATAACATCATCCCGATCAGTTCATGCTTTTAAATCTCCGTAGCTGAGAGGCATGAAGTGGGTGAACTTGCTTCCAAGGAAAAATGGGCAGTTCTCGTTCCTCCAACACTATCATCACTACCCCCTTGCCCCCACAACCCAACTCAACACCCCCTCACTCCCCCCACCAATACCGCTCTTGGGTCTACCCTGTCTTCTCCCTGTTGTGGTTAACTTAGCAAAGGTTCTCCTTTCCTATCACTGTCCTCCCTCAAGGATTCCCACTCTGTCTTCAGGTGCTCTGCTTTTGCGATGTCTGCTAAAAACTCCTGCTGTTTTCCTATCTGGTCCCGCGACTATTTGAGGTAGGCTTGCACTATGGATGGTCTGCATGTCTCTTGGGGTCGCTCCTGAGCCATAACGAGTCCTCCAGTTCTAGGTCAACTGGGCATTTTCTGCTGTGAGAGTGACAGTGTGCCTCTCCATTAACTCTGACAGCTGCTGAGCTGCCTGGACAGCATGAAGTGTCTGTTATTGTGAAGTGACCATGGAGGACACTAGCTGATGGTGTAATATTTCCAGCTGTGTGTGTGTGCTGCTGCTGGATTTGTAACAGAGATACCATCTGTTTCTCCAGTGGCTGTGTCACTTCCTCTTCGTGCTGCACACAGTCTGATGCTCCATATGTGATGAGAGTTCAAGCCCCGACATTTACTCTTCCAATGAAGATCTGCGTCTGGATGAGCTCCATTATTTCTTTGAATGCGCTTCTGTATGCCCTCTTCTAACAGGGACTGCGTACTATCCATATTACATTTAGTATTTAACTTTTTCTCAAATTGTTCCTTCCTTTAACCATTCCTTCATCACATATTTGAAAGAGACACCAGTGGTTCATTATAATCTGCCATCTTTCAAAAGAGGTTACCCTACAAAAATTAGCAACCGAAGAAAACTCCTACCTTTATGAAACTTGTTCCAACATCCTCAGTTTACATACAGCTTTGCGACACTACTTGTAAGATCTGGTTTTGGCTTTAATTTAATTGTGGGACTAAGTTCAATTACAGATTAAATTGGAAGAGCTAATCAAAAAGGGGTTCTAGCTCAGAATAGCTCCAGAACCAAAGGATATGAGAGTGCTGGAGCAAGTTTCACAGACTTTATTCAGATTTTTAAAATTTCTTACTCTGTTCTTTGCAAAGTCAGTGGGAGGCATGACGGCACAGTGGTTTGCACTGCAGTCTCACAGCACCAGGGACCCAGGTTTGATTCCTGGCTTGTGTCACTTTGTGTGGAATTTGCACATTGACCTCTGTCTCATGTGTTTCCTCCAGTTGCCCCAGTTTTCTCCCACAGTCCAAAGACATGTGGGTTAGGTGGACTGGCTATATTAATTTGCTCTTTAGTGTCAGGGGACGAGTAGGATAAATGCATGGGGTTATGGGGATAGGGCTTGAGTGGGATTGTGATCCATGCAAACTCAATGGGCCAAATGGCCTCCTTCTGCACTGTAGGATTCTATCATTCTATGATAATGCTCTGCCTGACTCAAATCCATTTCTTGCATTCTCCAAAAACCAAATTCAATTTCCAAATGAATCCAATTCAAGGTCCCCACAAGAGAGACAAACAAGATCCAAGCTGACAAGATGAGGCATAGCACCCCATCTTGGGCTTGATCCAAAGCTTGACCTTAGCCAAAAGCTTCCCATATTAAGCATAAACTCATAATTCTTAACAAAAGCTGATGGTCATCAGTCATGTTCATGATGGAACACCAGTCTTCAGGCCTTAGAATGATTGAATGCTTTGTTTCTTGACTGAAATCAATCTTCTGTCTTTCCTTCTTGATGATGATGATGGTCCACACTCAATATCTTTACAAATCTTTATTTTATACACTGTCCCCAGCTTGACTACATATCATATTTGCTCAAACCCCATATTGCCCATCTAATTGGTCAGGCATTATCTAACTGCTCTTCCATGATGGTGCCTTAAGCCTGGTTTTGGTCATTGTCATTTGGGAGGGGGCGGGGGTGCAGACTTGTGCTCCGTTTCTGTTTATTCATCAACAATGATCTCTTAATGAGATTAAAAAACACTTGTCCTGTTTGGCTAGTCAAGTTTACAGTCTTATTGGTTAAAAGCCCAACAGTCTTTGTGTGGTTATTAACATTCTAACAATTTTTAAACAAAGGATCTTTATATTTTCTAAACTCGTGCTTTTAATGGTTTCTCAATGTTAGGACTTGTACAGAACTGTAGCTTACAGTCAATGAACTGACATATTGTGTTTTGCAGCCATCTTTCTTATAGAATACAAAATTGCCTATCAAATGGTCGAGGTCAAGCATACACTAACGACGTGAAGCACTAGGATACTCTCAAAAAATCCAAGAGCAGCCCTCTCACAATCCATTGCGTGTATGCTCCTTGTTAGACAACAAGACGGACCGAAGTACCAGTAGGATAAAACAAATACATCAATATCATCAACAATTTACACACTTCCCAGGGAACTCCCAAGACTCATGATCCCTATTTTAAATCAGTTTTCTATATCCCTCCATTCCCATTCTGTTCATGTGCCCATCTAGGTATCTCCTAAATAACTCCAGAGTGCCTGCCTCCACCACTTTACTTGGCAGCGCGTTCCATACCCCCACCACCCTCTGTGTGAAAAAACTCCCTCTAGCATCCAAATTATACCTTACCCCCCTCACCCTAAGCCTGTGGCCTCTCGTGCTATTTGAGTTATATTGAAAAATTAAACCAAAAAAAATTATTGCACAATAATACAAACATCCAAAACCAAACATAAAAATGTCTGATATGTATGCATTTGTTTAATTAAGATATTCTGATATCAATAAATATTTCCAAGTCTCACCTTGTTTTTGTCATTTTTAATGGGAGGAATGATGCTGACCTTCTGTTTGCAGATTTATTTAAAACACACAAACACTTCTCTCTCTCTTGCATACACACATATACACAAACACTCCTCTCTTTCTCTCTCACGCACACACACACACACACACAGACACATATTCACGCCCCTCTCTTACTTATATGCACATTCACCCTCCCCACATACGCACTTACAATGCCCCCACATACACACTTGCCCCTCCATACGCACATGCACATTAACAACCCCCATGTACATCCTCATCCCTCACACTCACCATGCACACATACACTCATTTACACATGCATTCACCTCTACACAAACACACACACATGCACACATTTACCCCACAAACTCACACCACATAGGGATGCACACACACTCAGCTCACACACACAACTCATACACACAACTCACTCGGGTCCAAGTGGCCCTGGTCCTTCTCAGGGACCAAGCTGCCTTGGCTTTTCTTCGGGCTCCCTTGGCCCCAACATCTTTTGGTTCTCTGCTCCCTCTCTCTTGAGTCCCCACTCTCACTTTTGGCCCCAATTCCCTCCCTCAAGTCCTCACCACTCTCACTCGGCTGTGAGTTTAAATTAAGGTTGTTCATTTTGTCCAGTCAGTGGCTGACTTCTCAGTTCATTCATTGCTGATAGGCTGACTAATACACCTATCATAGCTAACAAAGAAAAAGCTAGCTTTTATTGGTCAAATTGGCAGGACAGCCTTTTAAAAAAATGTAAAATGGCCAGACCTACTGCGGAATCTCTGGATGGATCCTGAGAAGCCCGTTTGGGAAATCCTACATTAGTGTCTTCTATCTCCATGGATCCAGGCAAAAGACCAGAACACTGCATTTGCCTGACGAAGACAGAGTGTCGAAAGCTCGCAAATTTACGATCAAATAAATCAGTTGGATTTAAAATTGGTGTTGCTAGATTCTTACTGAGTTCTTACTACCCCAGTCCAATGCCGGCATCTCTACATCCAGGCAAAATCACAGATAGTCTCTTGTGCTAACAGTTGCTAAAGCCTGCTCTTAAAGAGACCAGGGGATTGGGAGGTTCAATGCTTTAACTGGATGTCTGACTCTCGCCCACACCGTCAGCTTGCCTCTAATGCCATCAGTTGTCAATTATCATGACCAACACATTACAACAATTCAAGAAGAACTTCCACCATCTGCGGATGGGCAGTTGTCTGGAAATCTTGTCAGCAAAATTCAAGAAATTGTAATAATTTCTGTAGTATTCTAAGCATATTTTTAAATTGATGGAGTGCGTCAGCGGTAGTTAAGATGAAAGACAGAATGGCTGCATGAGTTTAAACTATGAGTTTGATGTGTTAATGAACCCAGCCTAAAGCAATTTAGCAGGGATGACTATAGAACAGGAATAGATCTGAATGGTTGTTGCAATTTAAAGGATAAGCTGTGAAAGGTGTCAGAGATAAGATATGAAAAAAGTGAGTTTACTTACTTTACTAAACGTAAGGAGATTAAATTAATCAATTCTGAGGGTGATTAGTTCTAATGAAATTGGGTGAGACAGTGAAGACGTAAAATGAAAAAGACATATTTAAGCAGATACTGAAACTTATGAAGGTAGCTGTTTTAGACCTCAGTCAATGGCAGGAATAGTTGGTTAACTCCCAGCAATCATTATGAACAAAGCCAGATTGCCAACTGCTAATTAAACTCAGAAGCAATCCCAACACAAGTAAAGGCATTATGTGGTAAAAGATATTGGATTTTTTTAAAACCTATGCTGTGTTACTGAACAGATGAAAAAGGTTAGCTCTGAAGGTAATTAAGATTGTTTGGAATTGTTTAAAATATTGTACTGTATGAAACCATTGCCTTATTTTAAGTGTAATTCAATTTCATTTTATTGTTTTCCCTATTTCTTAAGAAGCATTTAATTTGGTGAGAAATCATCACCAATAGTTGGGGACATAATTTCTGGATTTCACAATTTCTCCTTATACTATACAAATTGCAAACACAAATATAAGGGCAGCTGTTTAAAGTTTCCTTTCTGGGATTTGAACAGCTTGGCATTTACTATCAGCCGTGCCATTAACACAATAAAATTTGTCTCTTTAATAAAAACAGATTAAACAAATTATTAGGCTGAGATAAATACAATGGAGAAAGAGGAATGTGAGACTAATTGAATAACACGTTCACAGAGTTGGCATAGGCACAATGTTCTGTAAGGCTTCCTTCTGTGCTATATTAATAACTAATTCTGTAATGTCAATCCAATCTGATGTTATTTACCTACTCATTCACTTCTACAGGATGTTATGCATAAAGCAAGAAACATAGTCTGAAGTTGTTTGGACTTCTAGCTTTTTCTTCTTTTCTGTCATTTATTTCAACCAGGCAAGAAGGGTTGAATTGGGTCCAATCTGTTCAACCTCTTACGTCATAACAAAGATTTAAGTTTATTTTTCAAAAGGATATGCCTTTTCTGAATCTAAATGTATTTAACTACTTAAGCTGTAAACAATAAGAAGCTGACCAAACAATGTTTTCTTGAGTTAAAGAGCAAATTTATTAACCATTAAATTCCACACATATACATACACACACACACACAGATACAAATGTCAGAGATGAGGGAAGCTAGAATCAAATAAAAAATAGTTGGAAGACTATACAGTTAATTGTCCTTTGATTGTCCTTGAGGTGTTCATTTCTAAACATTGCAGTTGGTTCAGGTTTCCTGGTTTCGTGGATGCAGTCAGATGTAGATGTTGCAATTATTATGATATCTTCGTTCACTGGTAAGTTTCTAGTAAATTTGGCTTCTGAAACAAGTAATAAACTTGCTTCAAAAGTGAGGGTGAGAGAGACTCTTTCTGCTTGTCTTTAATGCTACAAACTTTCTTGCAATCCCTTTGCAGTGGCTGGCAGTCTGGCCTGTTATATTTCACCCATTGTGTATTTCCAACAGGTTTTGGGTGTGTCTCCCTGGGGCAGTCATTTTTGAATATTCAGTACTTTGCATTTTAATAACTTTCCCTTAGACAGAGAGGAGTTTCAACAGATGTTTGGATTATAAGAAAGATCTCTCTTTTTTTCATCTTTGTCTTGGAAATTGGCCTTCTGTAACTGTAGTGTTGGCCCAATACAACTCATCCTTCTACAAAAAACAAAGAACAAAACAGCACGGGAAACAGGCCCTTCGGCCCAACAAGCCCGCGCCGCCACCCCGATGTTCCCACCTCTACCCGTGATCCCTGTCAATGTTTATAGATCTATGGATTAAAAACCAAATTTGAGACAATATAGGGAGAATTTGTTTTGCCAGTTAGCCTAAGAGCACATCTTTGGGATGTGGGAGGAAACTGGAGCACCCGGAGAAAACCCACGCAAGCACAGGGAGAATGTACAAACTCCCACAGGTACAGGCCCAAATCCATGTATCTACACAGCACAGCGATAGTCACTGAGCTGTCGTGTTGCCCATCAAATGGTCCAGGTCAAGCATACATTAACAATGTGAAGCACTAGGATACTCTCGAAAAAAAATCCAAGAGTAGCCCTCTCATGACCCATCGCGTGTATGCCCCTTGTTAGACAACAAGGCGGACCAAAGCACCTGTAAGATAAAAACAAATATATCAATATCATTGACTATTTACACACTTCCCAGGGACGCCCAAGGCTCATGATCCCCATTTTAAATCAGTTTCCTATATCCCTCCATTCCCATTCTGTTCATGTGCCCATCTAAGTATCTCTTAAATAACTGCAGAAGCAGCAAATAGTTGTGGGAAGATGGGAATAGTCAGTTTCAAGCACCAGTTCAGACCTTTACTCTTATATTTCCACTTTACTATTTTTTTCCTGTTGGCTAAGATGGAGGAGACTCATTTGGAGGTGCATAAACTGGCATTGGACTGGTTGAGATACATAGACTCTTTGGAACAGGCGAGAGGGGCTGAATGGCCTACTTCTGTTCCTATATTCTGTGCCATATGTATTCAATCATATGTGTAAGGTCATAAGTTGTGAAGTAGAATGGAAACAGGATTAAATTAAAGGATTAAATGGGCAGCACTGTAGCACAGTGGTTAGCACCGCCGCCCTACAGCTCTGGGGTCCCGGGCTCAATACTGGCCCGTGTCACTGTCTGCGTGGAGTTTGCATGATCTCCCCACGTCCACGTGGGCCTCCCCCGGATGCTCCGGCCTCCTCCCAAAGATGTGCAGGTTAGGTCGACTGGTCATGCTAAGAAATTCACCTCTAGTGTCTAGGGATGTGTAGTTAGAGAGATTAGTGGGTATAATATGTGGGGATATGGGAATAGGGCCTGGGTGGGATTGTGCTCGATGGGCTGAAGGACCTCCTTCTATGCTATAGGGTTCTATGATTCTATATACTTGTTGATTTAGTGCAGTAAAGTACAGGAGTGCTGGCATTTAATTCTATATAAAGCTCTCTGTGGATACATGATGCGTTACCTATTATTAGGATACAAGGATGTGATTAACTTTGAAAGAAAAAGATACAACTTCTAATGCCTCTTTTTCTGGTTGGATCTTTCTGAACTGTATTCCCATTAAGGCATGGAGTGACTTTCAGCCAGCTGCAATATCTGATCTTTCATATTACGCAACTGGGAAGAAAAGGAACAGACTCTCAAACCCATTGAGGACCATAAAAGACCTCACATCCTGTTGGCTTTTACACTATTATGCTTCAAATTCTTCTGGAATATTTAACCAGCAAGACTGTTAAGAAATTGCTTAACAGTCGGAGACCAGAGATCAGAAGGCTATACTGAAAGGCTACAAAGAGTTTTCTCTGGTTCTGAAGTATTAATTTGAAAATTAATCAACTGGAGAAGAAAAATCTACTATAAGTCAAAATCTTTTGGAGAACAAAATATGGAAATCTGCTCCGATAACTACACCCAGGAAGGTGACTGAGAAAAATGGCTGCCAAATGGAGTCATAGCTTCAAGACCAGGCAAAGGACAATTAACTATATATTTTGTTGATTGTTTATTATCTTCACAGAATAGGAAAAATCTTGAAGTCTCCCCCAGTTTTCTATATAATGTGGGTGGGTCCCAGGAAACATGTATGATGTATAAATGATGGTTGCAATTTGCTGAGTTTATTTTTAATGCAGAGAGCAGAGTCAATGAACTTACCTTGTTCTTTAAATTCAGAAAGCTGTCTGATTATTCTTCATAATCTAAAAGTGTACATTGGGAGTCTCCTGCAATATTGGCAGACACACATCTGTACTAAAATCACAACAAAACCCTGTTCCAGACAGAACTAAATGGTAAAATTAAGGGAGCTAATTTCCACTGGTGCTCATTCAGATGTCTGGACTTAATTCCAAATAATTGGAGGGGGTGTTTATTTAGTTTGACCTTAAAAGAGGCCAAATAATTGAGGGAACAAACTGCATTAAGCATTGTTATTAACAACATGCCATAATTAATTGAATAATTGGCTTTAATTATTAGTGTATAAATATGTCGAAGGTCATTAAAAGATTCAACCTGGCACAGTAAAAAACATTTCAGCTATAACCTATAGCCAAAATTGTGTTGGAATATTGAGCTAATGGAGATGTTTCTATAACTATATCATGGGAAAGAGTTTAGCAACTGTTTATTTTTGAAAGATAGAAAGCATCTGTTTTTATTGCAGTTTCTCTTGATCTTCCCAGCGCACACATATCTCTTGCAGCCAAAAAACAGAATGGTGTGTGCTTCTGTGAACTTGTACTCTTCAGTGCTGGTTGCTGTGAGACAAACACATAGATAGTAGTGACCCAATCATAACTCTTGCCTTTGATGCTTGAAATCTCATCCAGAGGAATTGAAATGGTTCAGATTCAGCATGTTGAAACCCATCTGTTCCCACAAGGAGTCAAGGATGTCCAGTGACATTGTGGGTGCCGTCTCATTGTGTGCATTAGTTTTATTCTTTACTTAATCAGCTATAGAATAGAAGAAATAAAATGGCATTTTACTCTGTTTCATGTGGAATATAAATCAATTCTTTCAGCATTTCAAAATAATTTCTGGGAATTTAGTTGTTGGCTTTATTATTGTGAGATTACACATTATTTAATGTGAACTACTTTGGGAATGGAAAGAAGGAAACTGCTATATTAAGTGCAAGTTTTTTGTTTTCATAAAAAAAATGGCCTCGAGACTTTTTATACCTTGAATCCAAAGCATCCTGAATGAGTGGGACAGGCACAGTGGCACAGTGGTTAGCACATCTGCCTTACAGTGCCAGGAACTTGGGTTTGATTCCCAGCTTGGGTCACTGTCTCTCGATGTCTCTGTGGGTTTCCTCTCAGTGTTCCGGTTTTTTCCCACAGTCTAAAGTTGTGTGAGTTAGATTGATTGGCCACGCTAAATTACCCCTTAGCGTCAGGAGTCTGGCAGGGTAAATACATGAAATTACAAGAATAGGGTCTGGGTGGGGTTGTGGTTGGTACAGACTTGATGGACCAAAAGGCCTTCTTCTGCACTGTATGATTCTATGTGTGTAAATTATTCAGATCTTTCACAAAATTATACTTCAAAGAATCAAAGAGAAATTTGAAAGAGCTAAAAGGGGTTGATTTCTTGGAGTTTCTCCTGAATTTCTATTGGAAAATCAATGGAACATTCACAGAAAGAACATTTAAATCTTTTACCATGGTTCCAGCAGTTCTCCTGCTGCAGCAATGGAATGACCAAGAGAAGCCCCACAGAAAAGCAACCCCTAAATCCACATGCTGCAACGGGGGAGATTTTGCTTAGCTACTTTGATTGTGAATGCTGCATGTTCGCCATTTTATACTGTGCTATTTCAGGGAAAAGAGTACTGCCAGCTGCAGATTGGAGCAAACCTCATTCAATAGCATATTGACACAAATTGGACCTTCTGCCACAATTCGTGACTTTAGGTGAAGTTGTGCTCACGCTACAGATCTTGTGTACATAAGATAAGTGCATTGGGAATCTTGGAACGTGTTCAAGAAAATTAAAGGAAGACCATCGACTGAGTTTCTGTTCATTTTTTTTGTTATAAGCTATGTATTGTAAGCTATGTCATTTCTTTTAAGGTCACCTGCTATTTGTTTTTTTCAAGACTTTCTCTCAGTTTTTCTGATTAATGCTGCCATTTTAGAAGAATGACAAGGATGGAAATTTCTTTGGATGTTTCTATAGTGCAATTTGATTTAGAATCATAGAATCCCTACAGTGCAGGAGAGGCCATTTGGCCCATTGAGTCTGCACCAACTCTCCGACAAGGTATCTTAACCAGGCCTTCGCCCCCGTCCTATCACTTTTACCATGGCTAATTCATTTAATTTATCTTGGACACTAAAGGACAATTTAGCATGAAGCAATCCGCCTAACTTGCACATCTTTGGACTGTGGGAGGAAAACAGAGTACCCGAAGAAAACCCACACAGACATGGGGAGAATATGCAAACTTCACACAGACAGTGACCTGAGGACCGAATTGAATCCCGATCCTTGGAGCTTTGAGGCAGCAGTGCAGCCCCATTGTTTTTTTGTAATATCAACACAAATTATCAAACCTATATAAGAACATAAGAACTCGGAGCTGGAGTAGGTCATCTGGTCCTTGAACCTACTCTGCCACTCAATAAGATCATAGCTGATCTTTTCATCGAATCAAGTCCACTTACCTGCCCGCTTACTATAGCCTTTAATTCCTTTACTGTTCAAAGATCATTGCCTTAAAAACATTCACCAAGGTATCCTCAACTGCTACACGAGGCAGGGAATTCCACAGATTCACAATCATTTCAACAAAGAACAAAGAACAAAACAGCACGGGAAACAAGCCCTTCGGCCCAACGAGCCCGCGCTGCCACCCCAATGTTCCCACCTCTATCCGTGATCCCTGTCTATGTTTATAGATCTATGGATTAAAAACCAAGTTTGAGACAATTTAGGGAGAATTTGTTTTGCCAATTAGCCTAAGAGCACATCTTTGGGATGTGGGAGGAAACTGGAGCACCTGGAGAAAACCCACGCAAGCACGGGGAGAAGGCGCAAACTCCCACAGGCACAGGCCCAAATCCATGTGTCTGCACAGCACAGCGATAGTCACTGCGCTGTTGTGTTGCCCATCAGATGGTCCAGGTCAAGCGTACACTAACGACGTGAAGCACTAGGATACTCTTGAAAAAAAATCCAAGAGCAGCCCTCTCACGACCCATCGCGTGTATGCCCCTTGTTAGACAACAAGGTGGACCAAAGCACCTGTAGGATAAAAACAAGTACATCAATATCATCATCTATTTACACACTTCCCAGGGACTCCCAAGGCTCATGATCCCTATTTTAAATCAGTTTTCTATACCCCTCTATTCCCATTCTGTTCATGTCCATCTAAATATTTCTTAAATAACTCTAGAGTACCTGCCTCCACCACTTTACTTGGCAGTGCATTCCATACCCCCACCACCCTCTGTGTGAAAAAACTCCCTCTAGCATCCAAATTATACCTTACCCCCCTCACCCTAAGCCCGTGACCCCTCGTGCCATTCGAGTCCATCCTAGGAAAAAGCTTAACCCTGTTTACTCTATCTATACCCCTCATAATCTTGTACACCTCTATTAGATCTCCTCTAAGTCTACATCTTTCTAAGGAAAACAGTCCCAATTTGCCTAACCTCTCCTCGTAACTCAAACCTTCCATACCAGTCAACATCCTGGTAAACCTCCTCTGCACTCTCTCCAGAGTCTCCACGTCCTTCTGGTAGTAGGGCGACCAGAACTGGATGCAGTATGCCAAATGAGGTCTAACCAACGTTTTATACAACTGCAACATTAAAGATCAGCTCTTGTACTCTATACCCCTTCCTATAAAGGCTAACATTCTATATGCTTTCTTCACAACCTTCTCCACTTGCTCTGCCACCTTCAGAGACTTGTTCACCTGCACCCCCAGGTCCCTCTGCGTTTCTATACTCTTAATAGGTCTACCCTTTATCATATACCTCCCCCCTACATTCTTTCTCCCGAAATGCATCACCTCACATTTATCAGGATTGAATTCCATCTGCCATCTGTCTGCCCAAGCTACCAGCCTATCTATGTCCTGCTGCATCGCCTGACAATGCTCCTCACTATCCGCAAGTCCAGCCATCTTTGTATCGTCTGCAAACTTGCTGGTCACTCCACTTACTCCCTCTTCCAAGTCATTTATATATATTACAAATAGAAGAGGTCCCAGTACCGAGCCCTGCAGCACACCACTAGTGACCGACCTCCAGCTAGAAAAACACCCTTCCACTATTACTCTCTGTCTCCTATTACCAAGCCAGTTACTTATCCATCTAGCTAACTGTCCTTGTATCCCATTAGCCTTGACCTTCTCAACTAACCTCCCATGAGGGACTTTGTCAAATGCCTTACTAAAATCCATATAGACGACATCAACGGCTCGCCTTTTGTCCACTGTTTTCGTCACCTCCTCAAAAAATTCTACCAGATTCGTAAGGCACGACCTCTCCTTAACAAATCCATGCTGCGTATCCCTAATCAGATCGCAACAGTCTAAGTGCCTATACATCCTATCTCTAAAAATCCCCTCCAACAGCTTCCCTACTACTGACGTCAAACTCACTGGCTTATAATTTCCAGGGTTATCCCTACTACCCTTTTTAAACAACAGTACAACATTAGCTATTCTCCAGTCCTCTGGGACCTCACCTGTGTCCAAGGAAAAGACAAAAATTTGCGTCAGAGGCCCAGCAATTTCACCTTGCACCTCCCTAAGCAGGATAAATGCCATCAGGCCCCGGAGATTTATCAGTTTTAATGCTACCTAGAAGCTCTAACACTTCCTCCCTCGGTATGGATATTTCCCTGAACTGGTCCACAGCTCCCTCAGGGACAGGAGCTGTCAACAAACCCCTCTCCTTCGTGAATACTAACGCAAAGTATTCATTCAGGATCTCCGCCATTCCCTCGGGCTCTAAGCACAGTTCCCCTCCTCTGTCCCTAAGAGGTCCAATTTTTCCTCTAACCACCCTTTTATTCCTAACGTAGGAGTAAAAAGCCTTTAGGTTTTCCTTAATCCTATCCGCCAAAATCATTTCATGCCCCCTTTTTGCCCTTCTAACTCCCCGTTTGAGCTCCCTCCTATTCTCTCTATATTCCTCCAACGCTGTCTCCATTCCCAACTGATTTGACCTATCATACGCCTCTCTTTTCTTCCTAACCAAGTCCTCAATATCCCTAGTAATCCACGGCTCTCTAATCCTACCTTTCCCATCTTTCCTCTTGGCCGGCACATGTTTATCTTGCAACATTTTCAGTATTCCCTTGAAAGACTCCCACATGCCTAGCGTGGACTTACCTTTGAACAACTGTTCCCAATCAATTTCCCTAAGTTCCTGCCTAATCCGACCGTAGTTAGCCTTCCCCCAATACAGCACCCTGCCCCTAGGGCAACAAGCATCCTTTTCCATCTAAAGTAGGCAGAATTGTGGTCACTGTTATCCACGTGTTCCCCCACTACAACATCAACCACCTGCCCTGGCTCATTACTCAGAACTAAATCCAATATAGCCCCTTCTCTAGTTGGGCTAGCCACACACTGCTTCCAGTACACATTTTACAAATTCCTGCCCGTCCAAACCCCCAGCTCTAGGTACTTTCCAATCCACCCTAGGGAGATTAAAATCTCCCACTATAATGACTCTGTTCTTTCTGCACCTATCCAAAATGTCTTTACATATGCCTTCTTCAACTGCCCGTGGGCTGTTGGGTGGCCTGTAATACACCCCTAGCATAGTAATCGCCCCCTTTCTATTCCTCAACTCCACCCACAGTGACTCCACTCCTAGGGTGAAGAAGTTTTTACTCAACTCAGTCCTAAATCTGCTTCCCATTATTTAGAGACTATGGTCCCTAAGTTCTAATTTCACCCACCAGTAGAAACAGCCTCCCTGCTTCTATCTTATCTATTCCATTCATAATTTTACGTTTCTATAAGATTCCCTCCTCATTCTGCTAAATTCCAATGAACATACTCCAAGCCTACTCAGTCTCTCCTCATAAGCCAACCCTCTCAACTCTGGAATCAATATAGTGAATCTCCTCTGCATCCCCACCAGTGCCGGTATATCCTTTCTCAAGTAAGGAGACCAAAACTCTACGTAATTCTCCAGGTGTGGCCTTACCAGCACCTTATACAGCGCAATATATCCTCCCTGTTTTTAAACCCCATCCCTCCACTATTGAAGGACAAAATTCCATTTGCCTTCTCTACTGGTTGGCCACTTTTCCTTGAAATGCTTCACGAATTGTGTATTCCCAAAAGATTTTGGCTGGGTCTGTCTTAGGCAGCCATTATTTCAATATCTAGTACTTTGCGTTTTAATGGGTCTTGCATTTTAATGGTTCTGAGACTGTAAGAAGTTTTGATGGGTATAGGATAGTTAAAAGATGATAAGAAATGTCTCTCTCTTCACATTCCCTTGAGGGTACTTTTTTGGTTCTCACCTTCACCTTGGAATGTAGCCTTGCATTTTTAAGCAGCTTGCTCTATTTCAGTCCAAATTGCAAAAGTTCCAATCAGCTGAAAGTTGAAAAATCAAATTACAACAATAAAGGGATGTTGTCTTGTAACAAAATGCAATGCTTTTTTTATATAACAATTACTACATATAGTATTTTAAAATACTTCGAAGAAATAAAAAGAGGAAATTGGAAATCTATTTGTAGTATATATCAGTACGCGAAATGCAACATTTTAACCATTTGCACAGAATTTCTTAACCAGCTATTTGATTGAGTGGTTACAGTCATATGTACTGCACTCATAGGGACGAGTAATGCAAGCCATTTTAAGGGAGTAGGACACAGGAGTGTAGGATCAATGCCAGTGCTTGTCTCAATATATGGATATGTATTGCCTACATCAGAGAAAGATTTTGGAGTCCCTTTGGCTCTTCTCCATGACAATAGTGGATAATAGGAGCTGAGTTCTCAAAACAATTCAGGAAGTCTGGCTACCAGCTGTTACTATAACCATTACAAAATCAACATAGTTTAAAACAAATTAAATCTGTTTTTCTTTAAATTTGTTTTTTTAGACAAAATATATATTTCCCGTATTTTTGTTTCTGAGTTCTAAATAAGTAACTTTATAAAATTGTGTTCAGGCTTGCAGCTTTGTTTGCTGCAAGAATATCTTTGGATGCATTAACATTAATGGATGGAATACAATGTGGCTGATGTGCTCAAATTCCTGGGTATGTACTCTCCAAGCACGATCTTACATTTTATTTGAAAGATGGTACCTCTGACAGTACAGAACTCACTCTGGATTTATGTTCATTAACAATCCCTTGGTCCGAAGGCAATTCTTCCTTGCAGATGGCTGCAGGGAAGTGAGATGTCAATTGTTGCTTATGAGCCTTACCTTAACCTTGAGGGTCTGCCACAGTGAGGACATTAGTTGTTGATCAGTAAAGGTGGTTGTGGATTGTTGGCTTGAGCAACTGCCTTTTGTTTCCATTTCTATTCTTATTAATTGGGAGGTCTTCACACCAATTTCAATGGTGGATTGATGTTTTAATCCTGGCTGGGGCAACTGCTTCCCATTTGTTGATGTTAATAGAACTTTGAGACTGTCTTTGCAAACTTTCCTTTGGTCCCTCTGTGAAAGGTATCCCTGGTGTGGCTTTGAATAGAGCATCTATTTGGGAAGCAATGCATCCAATTGCGTAATGTGGGATTATTATGGTCTCGATGTTTGGCATATCTGCTTCATGGAAGAAGCTTTCACATGTTCTTTTGTTCTGACAATTGACTTACAAGATCCTTCTGAAGATATTGATAATGTTGTTCTGAGAGATTAAAATGGCATCGATAAATTGTGCAAATTTCTGCTTCATAGAGAATAGTAGGAATACCATTGCATTATGAGTTTAATGTCAGATCTGAAACTACAGTTGAGTATGTTATTTATCATAGGTTGAGCTAGCACATTGGATTTGGTACTTTGCCCCCTCATCAATGTCAGTTCTTTGAGATAGCTAGCTTCCATGATATCGGAAGTGATGGGCATTTTCTACCATTTTACCATGAACCTCAATTCACAGTGTTGGATTTGATTAATCTGATGTGTTTGAGTAGAGGATGTTGTTTTTGTGCGATAACAACATACAGCGCTGGAAATAATCATCGGTTCTGGCAGCATCTGAGTAGAGTGAAACCTGTTGAGTATTCCAGTGTTTTCTGTTTCTGTTTCATTGTAACATTGATAGTGTAGATGAGAGAGTCAGAACTGTCAATCAAGTAATGTGTTACCTGGGGCTCCGTGTTTTAGTCATCTCATGGACATTTGGACTCTCAACCAAGAATACATAATGAGGCTAGACTGAAAGCCCAAAAATTCCATGCATGTAGTTTTACATAGTAACACAGAAACTAGAAACAGGAGGAAGCCATTCAGCCTTCAAGTCTGCTCTGCCATCCATTTTGATCGTGGCTGATCATCAAATTCAATATCTTGATCCCCCCATTCCTCCCATACCCTTTGATCCCTTCAGCCCAAGAGCTACATCTAATTTCTTTATGGAATCAGACAATGTTTTGGCCTCAACTACTTTCTGTGGTAGTGAATTCCACACATTCACCACCCTTTGAGAGAATAAATTTCTCCTCACCTCAATTCTAAAAGGTTTACCCCTCATCCTCAAACTATGATCTCTGGTTCTGGACTTCCTTACCATTGGGAAAATTCTTTCTGAATCTACCCTATCAAACCTTTTAAAATTTTATAAGTTTCTATATTCTCAGTGAATATAATCCTGACTCAGTTTTTCCTCATATGACAGACCTGCCATCCGAGGAATCAGCTTAGTAAACCTTCACTGACATCCTTTCTCAGATAAGGGCACCAAAATAGCACACAATACTCCAGGTGTGGCTCACCAACACCCTATCCAATTGCAGCAAAACGTTTCTATCTCTATACTCAAATCCTGTTTGTTATGAAAACCAACATACCATTTGCCTTTTTTATAGTCTGCTGTACCTGCACGCTTGCTTTCAGTGACTGATGCACGAGGACACCAAGATCTCGCTGAGTATCCACCTCTCTCAATTTACACCCATTCAAGTAATAATCTGTCTTCCTATTATTGCTACCAAAGTTTTAGTTCATGAAACTTTAAAGAGTCTGAATAATTGACATGTTTATTGGCCTATAGTAAAAAGGAGATATTTTAAAAATAAGTTGGAAATTTATGAATGACTTTAATGGTTTGGTATCTGAATCTTTGTACACATCCTATTGTAAAAAGAGTGCCCATTGGTTCTGTGCAGTTAATAGGGGTGAATGTTCATGGAAATGGCAGAGCTTAGCATGGTCACTATGAAGGGCCATAGCGTGAGGGCAAGGATGGGATACCATGGCAGTGGGGCATGAGGAGCCATGGCGTGGATGGTGAGGCATATTCTGGCATGGGGAGGAGCTTTTGAATGTATATTTTAAAAGATTCCTTCATGCAGAATGTCATTCATGACACCTCTGAGAGTCATTAACCATGACTACTTAAAAACCCATCCCAGCTCCATGAAAAGAACTAGGACACACCTATCCTGCAATGGAACCAGCCAGGTTGGGAGTACAGAGTGCAAGTTCTTGACCAGAACCAGCCTACACCCTTAAAAAAGTGATGATCCCTGGAAGTCCTGGAATTGTGTCATTTCTAAAGGGCTCCTGAGTGACCCTGACCTAGTGAAAATCCAGGCAATTTCAATAAGGAGCAAGACATTGACCTGCATGCTGCATTGCCAGTCTTCCATTCATACCCGTGCACTGGGGGAGTGAAATCCCTTTTGATTGATAAAGGTGCTAGGTCAATGATGGGGAACATGCAAGGTAATGTTGGTACAGTCAACGACCCCTTTTACTTTGGGAAAGCCTACATTCTTATTCTGTTCTGTCAGGGTGAAGAAAATGTCAGTGTTCTTCCTGGCATAATGAAACTCAGTGACTTCCCTGATACAGATTGGCTTGCAAACTGGAAGATGTCACTGATGTCACCTACTGCAGGCTGGAAGGAGCCAATTACAAAAAATGAAGAACAAAGTTGACCTTCACTCCCATAAGAAATGTGGCCTTGCCTGTGTTAAAGACACACGTTATAGCTGTAACTCAGTAATGGCCTCCTTTTAAGCATCTGTGATATTGCTCGTCAGAACATTCAGGAGGGAGGAGTGCTCCTTGTAGATCCCACTATGGGATAGGTTTGTATGAAGGAAACATAAAGTGTAAAGAAACCATCACTGTGTGAAGCTTCTTTTTCTTTCAAGGGTGAAGGTCTTAGGAACCCCAGAAGAAATATAAGAAAACTTACCTTTTTAATGGCAATTGGACCCTGAAGACTGAGAACTACAAGTTCCAGTATGCCACAGCAGTCTATGCATATGTATCGACCATTGAATGTCGATAAGTGTGCAAATGTTTCCCTTTATTCGTGGTTTTGTGAATGTGCTGTTGAAGCTGTTTGTTGGGACCCACACAAAGCTTGTAAATGGGCCTACGCACATGTGCTGTGTATTTTTTTTTCTAATTTAAAGGGAGTCAAGGGAGTCCTGTATCTGCAAAAAAGAAAAAAATTAAAATGAAGTATTATCCAAAAGTGTTAGATGATCCAGAAGAAAGTGCCATTGCACAGAGGGGCACAGAATTAGCAGGATGGAATCTCCAGGGAACACGTTTCCCAAAAAGAGAAAGGAGCTCCAAAACCTGCAATTGGGATAGGAAGATCCCAACATGACATCTATGTCGAGGAATGAAGACAGGGATCAAAAATAGATCCTGTTCAATAAAGTTAAACTAGGGAGCAGAACAGAAGGCTCCAAATTAAAGACTGAAAGCTGCAGAGAACAAACTTGAAACAAAGTTAGGTGGATTGGCCATGGTAAATTAGGTGGTTAGCTGGATTGGCTGTGGTAAATTGCTGTTCAGTGTCCCAAGATATGTAGTTTAAGGGAATTAGTTGGGGTTTAGGGATAAGTATTTGGGGTTACAGAGAACAGGTCTAGATGAGATTTCCCTTTAATATCAGGGGGACTATGTGCTGTTACAAGGACAGGGCTTGGGTGGGATTGTTGTCTGTTCAAACTCGATGGGCCAAATGGCCTCCTTCTGCACTGTAGGGATTCTATGATTCTATGAAAATAAGATGGTGAGAAGCCAGAGGATCTGAGGAGACAGCCAAAGGTTGGTTATTCCTTATTACAAGCCTGTGAAGCAATGCTGTTCTGTTGACATGGCTGAGTACATGAGAATGTGGAAGGTGAAACTTGAATGCAGCTGGTGATCTGGGGAGAGGAAAATTGGAAGAAGAGAACAAAATAGTGGATATGGATCCTTGTTGAAGACATCCAAGAGAAAGTGTCTTTTGGGAGCAGATTCCAAGATGCATTGTTTGAGAGCGGAAATTAGAAACCCTCATGTATAATACGGGGTTCAGTGAGACCGGTTAGCTCATAATGTGACATTGTCTGGGGGGAGCTGATGAGAGATCCAAAGAAGTTGCTTTGGCTAGCATCTATGATTTGGTTTCAAAGTATAGTGTATCCAGCCACAGATTGCCATTGGTTTGCATGGATTGTATACTTACTGTGAACACTGAAGTATACGATAGATTTGGAAAGCTATGTAATCCTAACGAAACTATATGCATGGCACAGTGGCACAGTGGTTAGCATAGCTGCCTCACATACCAGGAACCCAGGTTGGATTCACTTGGAGGTTGCACATTCTCTCTGTGTCTTGGTGGGTTTCCTCTGGGTGCTCCATGTTCCTCCTACAGTTGAAAGACATACTGGTTAGGTGCATCGGCCATGCTAAATTCTCCCTCAGTGTACCCAAACAGGTGCCTGAGTCTGCGACTAGGGGATTTTCACAGTAACTTTATTATAGTATTAATGAAAACCTAATAATGGCAATAATAATAATGAATTAAACTTTAAAATATCTGTAATGGTATAGGTGGGATGAAGGAATAGTGTAATACAGTTAATCTTTTATGGTTTAATAAATGTTTTATTCTGTTTTTAGAAATTTATCAGCAGACTTATTCAGGAACTGCCTTCCACATTTCTAACCAATAAATGAAAGTTAGGATCTATCAAACTAGGTTTGGATCAAACTTCTGGGCCGAAGGGCCTGTTAGTGCTGTAGTCTTCTATGTTCCACTTTAAGATCTTACTTGTCCAGTAATAACATCAGCTGGGGTCACAACAATGCGATTGTGTCCAGTATAGTGCTTGAGAAGAAGAAACATGAAACAACTACAAAGATTCTAGATTTAGGCAATGCTGACACCATGTGATGAGACAGAGACTATTCACAGTAAACTGAGCAAATCTGTCAATGGGTAAAATGACAGAAGATCAATGGTAGGTGTTTAAAAAATAATTTAATGTGATACAGTAACCATCATTCATAGAAGAGAACATGACTTGTGTCAATATTTTCTTTTACAAAAGCTGTAAGACTCCAGAGCAGAAAATTGTCGACTGAATCCTACTTTTGCAAGGAAAGGCTTCCCTTCTCCCGGAGAGAGAAAAGCTACAACAGCTGTTTCAGGAAGGCTGTGGTTTAGGGTTTCAGTCCTGCTGAAGTTTGCAATGTTCAGTACGGTCGAAAAGTATACTGTATGAAATTGTGACAAAGCAGGAGTATGCATGCCGCTTAGAACAACTATCATCAAGATCTGTCTGAGACCGGAGTTACTTCTTTAGAATTAAGATCACAACATAATTAGAGGTAGGTTGGGATTGCTTTTCCATTTTGAGCTGTTTCTGTTACTGGCCATTCCTTTGTCCTCAGTTTGATATCCAGTGAACTAAGATAAATCCTTGGATGTATGGGAGATTATGAATGCTGAAAGATCATCGTATTTCTGTTAAAGCAGCATGCTAATAGGTGGCCAAGATATGGAAAGCATACAATCTAAATATTTAATAATGAATGCAAATTAATTTAGATTTTTAGTCCAGAAGTATTTTTCTTCATTTCTATGCTGGATCAAACTCCTTTATGTTATTACCAATTGCTGCATTTCCTAATTGGGTTAATGATGCAATATGAGAAGGTTCTTGTGCGTAAAAGTTTTGTTATAGACTGTGGTGTAAAATGTTGATTCAGATGAGCAAGATCTGCATAGACTTAAAATATAGAGTAATATTTGTCAGTTCTATTACAGCGAGTGATTGACTGGCTGAAGATTGCTGTATTTATGCACTTACATATGTAAGTTAACCATACCCTGAGTGTGATGAGTCCAAAATGATAAATTGTTGCAGGTTTTTGGCTTCCAGTTGTTATCAATGCATGATGGGGCAGACTTGATCCTAATTTGCTTTCTTGTGTTTTCCTTGTTCGTCAAATTAAGACAAAGCAAGCTGGAGGAGTTGTATTACTGCAGTCACTTTGGTTTCAGTCAGCAAAGCTTGTTCGATTCCCTTAGGCAATCTCATTTCAGACCGGCTGGCTTGATGGAGAGATTTGTGGAATGGTGTTGAATTCATACCAGTCCTGTTCAGGTATTGTGTGAAAATCAATCCCTCCCACAACCAACATGAATGCCTGCGACGGAGAAATACATTCTGTAGATTGCCTAGCACAAAGATTATTATCTTTTGAGTCAATACATTGTAAAACAAACTAAATCAGACCTGGGGGGAGGGAGTTCCCTTGAAATACTGCACTTTGGGTTTTAAAATCCATCTCATATGATGGGTCTTTGGAAACAAATTGAAGGGGTAGCAAGCAACCTTTAGGCTAAGATCAAGCATCCAATCAAGCCCAAGATGGGATGCAATGCTCATCTTGTTGGCTTGGTCTGGTGTGTCTTTTTTGTGGGGATTTTGAATTGGATTCAATTGGATTTTCATTTTGGTTTTTGGAGCAAGCAAGGCATGTGCCTGGGTCCATTCTGAGCATTGGCTTTGTAACTTTAAGAATGGAGTAAACATTTAAAGGGTTATGTTGAAGTCAAGGTCAAAGGGGATGATAGTGCTGGGGTGAAGGACAACACATATAGCCTAAGATTCAGGAAGTCAAAAAGCAAAGTGACCAAGTTTTAGGTATAACAAACAAGGGGAATCAGAAGAGGAAGTTCAGAATTACTTAAGAAGTTACGCATCAGCAATAACTTCCTGCAGTCATGTGTGTGGTCTACGGACCGGAAGGAAAAGTAGATGTCATATTCAGTCCATGAGCTGTATTGAAATAATTAATGAAAGAAAGCTAAAAGATTTAGGAGTTCCAAACTGATAGAAAGCAGCAGTCAATGGAACAAATAGAATGTTGCATTACTGCAATGATGCAGTTTCGGAGACTTCATTTAGATGACCCTTACTTATTCTGTTGTGTTGCCCTTAAAGGAACAATCACCCCAATTAACAAACCAAAAATTTGGAGACCATGGGCTGGAATTTCAGGCTTGCTCATCCTGAAACTGGAAAATCCTGCCCGAGGTCAATGGACCTTTCTATGAACTGCCCCTCGCCACTCTGATTCCTGTGGCAGGCAGAACGATAAAATTTGCCCACGTAAGTCGGAGGAGAGAATGATTAACCTGCACAGTGCTGGGGCCAGACTCCACCTAGAATACTGTGCCCATTCCTGGGCACCATGAAACAAGAGAGATATTCAGGTACTGGAGGGAATGTGGAGCAAAGCCATGTGGTTCATTCCTGGTGGCAAAGGCTCAAGAAATGAGGGACAATCGAAAAACATAATGTTTTTTACAACAATACAAACAGTAATGTAGCCAAATATCCCAGGGCACTTCACAGGAGTGTTATTGGACAGGATTTCTCACCAAGTTGAATAAAGAGATATTGGAATAGGCATGATCAAATAGGGAAGGTTTGAAGGAGGGTCTTAAAGGAGGAGAGAGATGTTGAGAAATGATTGTGTTCAAGAGGGTGATTATCCTGGCTGACTCAACACCATGGCATATGGCAGGAGCAGCTTTAATTTAAAAGGAGGTTTCTGAGATGTGCCTTAAACTGTCAGACACAAAACAAAGTGGCTAAATTAAATTGTGGGATAGAACTAGCAGGCACAAGTTCAGGATAGTAAGAGATCTTTTTAGAACGGATATCCATAAACTCCTTTCACAGAAAGAGTGATAAATGCACGAATAAAACTTCCAAGTGAAATAGTTGAAGAAAGAAACTGCTTACAATTGTTGAAAGAACAAATGGACACTGTAATGGCGATGGCAGGATCTCTGTGGCCGGAAGAATTAAGATGACATGATTAAGAATTAAAATAGCCTCCAGTGGCTTTAATTATCTTGCTTAGTAGAAAAATATTCCTGTTCCTGAAAAGACTGTCAATTAGATAGCTTCACATAAATAACATACTCCTCCTGCTGGCATTGCAGGGAAATGGGGGGAACAGAGTGAGAAGGGATAATGTTACATAAACTGAGAGTTTACACCAGTCGGTCTGGTCAGACAAATGTTCAGTTTCCACGGGTAAATTCCTTTGTGGTTGGGTTGATGTTAAAGAGAATCTTTCAATGGGATGGATGGCACAGGGAAAGTGAATTTTGTCCTTTCATAATTGAAAGCTGGATTCAAATTTAGTCTGACAGATAGAATGACAGCTTGGCCATTCAGATGCACATCAAAGCAAGTTCACAGCACACGACTGTCCGCAGTCTCGCAATGACTGCTGAAATTCAGCAATCAGGCTCACACAGACAGTAAGACAAAGAAAATGCTAAATGGAAATGTCACTGCTAAAATAGAAACTGTTGTTTTATCCCACCGAGAGACACGGCGACTTGACCCCCTCCTTAAATCCGACCTACAAAATACAGAGTTTCTGGGAGAATTGTAAAACTGACTTGTTAATCTTTTTCAATCTTAAGCAGCCTATCCAGGGTTTACTGCATTCATCTTCAAAAAAGCTTTAACAATTGTGGCTTACATTAAATGATAAGATGAATAGAGAGGAGGTGAATCACAGCATATTGCCTTGGAGGGATATCGTGCCTTTTACTTTTATAATTTGTACAATCCCCAAAATCAATATCAGTGAGAAATTATTTCTTGATGGCAGATAATTACAGACTGTTTGAAGCATATGCAACATCAACATGACAAGAAGCTGCCTTTGACTCTTGCTAATTGGACGTGGAGTCAAACCTAGACTCCACCCTGGCACAAGGTTGAATAGCTGAGAATGAGATTCAGTAGAATATAATGAGGAGTGGATTATATGCCACAAAGCACTGACTAGGCCATCAATTCATTGTACCAACCCAAGATTCAGAATATCAGTTACATGGGTGCAGTAGTACAGTTTTTGATTTCATTGTGTGCTGTTGTGCTGAGTCACCGAGGATAATCCTAAATTTGACTTTTGCTCTATAACCAGTTCAAGTTAATCCTTGGTCAATTCATTAATCTCAGCTGAAGTGTACAAATGATAGTAATACCTTCAGGCTAGGATGAGATAAATTGGTTTAAGTTGCTCTTGAAAGGTATGTAGTCGATGAGAACAGAAATGCACAATTACTGATTGAGGATGGCATTACACTTGGCCATTACGTGTCTCATGTATAGCTAACCTTTCCATGCATCTAAACTGATTTATCAGTATCGGTGGAACTGTATACAAATATAAATTGCTGCCTTCAGGAATGACCTATATCATCATAAAAGCATACATATTTTAACTCTGTTATTCCAGTGAAGTATATCCTACTATTTTCTTTGAGCTGGTTGTTCAGTAGCATTTTAATACTTCTTGCTGTCATCGCATCAAAAATTTGATGGATGTAGCAAACTAGGTACAGACTAGTTCTGTATTGTGCTAGTCATGCATGCTGCTAGGTCCTCTGTCAAGCGTGCAACCACTCAGTCCTTATGTTGATGAACAGACTGAACAAAGTTTGCTTGCTGCTTGCCTGAATGGGACTGGTCACAGGGTAATCCTGGTGCAGTGGCACAGTGGTTAGCATTGCTGCCTCATAGCGCCAGAACCTGGCTTCAATTCCGCTTGGGCCACTATCTGTGAGGAGTTTATACGTTCTCCCTACATCTGCATGGATTTCCTTTGGGTGCTTCATTTTCCTCCCACAATCCGAAAGACGTGCTGGTTAGGTGCATTGGCCATGCTAAATTTTCCCTCCATTTCTTTGTACAGGCGCTGGAGTATGACGACTACGGGATTTTCATAGTAATTTCATTGCAGTGTTAATGTAAGCCTAGATATGACTAATAAACAAACTTTATCTTTACATTGCCCATCAAAATGCCTGATTTAAATCCAGGGATCATTGATGATAGGACTGTATGGGATTGGCTATGAATCTGTTGTCCCATTTTTTCGACATGTTGAGGATTGCTTTAGGTACTGTATTATCATCAGGAAATCAGAAAAAAAATCTCATTTCCCAAATGTTTGATTCAAGTTTTTTATTAAAAAAATCATCCTTCAATTTTTACTGCTAAATACTTCAGCAAATCTTATAAAGGAGATTTAAAAGAAAGCAATATTTCATTAGCCTGTTACTGAAATCCCTGATCAAAGTCATTATTGAGTCCCATTGAATGCACTGTTGATCAGACTTACAATATAAGAAGTTCCGATGCAGAAGTGTACAGCAAACCTTCTCTCTTTTGTTTGCTGGATGAGTAATACTGGAATGTTAATCGCATTGAAATATGACATTGAATGGGCAATATCCCATTATTTTGTCTTTATCTGATATTATCACAAGCAATATTCACGCATCAGCAGTAAAAGAAACCTTCTTTGATGGAGCACATCCACGTGATTTTAAGATCCAGTAATTAATGTATCTCCCTTCATTCCAGCTCCTGAACACCTGCGTTTGTGAAAAATAAGTAACATCTTGATCAGATAGCGCCAGCAGGGACTGAAGCCATTTGGAAGTATTGCCAAAGGCCCGACACAGGTGCCTTTGGTATTTTCACTTCAAAGGCTTTCCCAAAGTATAGCCCTGACCAGTTTATTAAACTGTCGAGACAATTACAATGATAAACATGATAAAAAATGGTTCAAGTGGTGACAGTGTAATATGAACCATATAGTTTTGTCTCCTTGTTTTATGGTGATGCAGAAATGAGACAGAACACATAAAGGACATAATGTGGAATATGTGATGATTTTGCATAAACTACAAGATCCCACAGAGTATTTATTATACAATGCATTTGACTATTCAGGATTCACCTTTAAGTTTGAGTTACAGTGATTTGTATTGTATTTTTCTAGTAAAACAGAATAATGTATAATAAATACCTCCCAATTTCTCTTTCTAATGTAAATATCATAAACAGGTCCAATGTCAAGGGCAAGAATCTACCAAGCTCTCTGGCTGGATGGTGCAGCTACAAACCACTGAGCAACAACTATTGGGGTTGAGTTTTACGTGGTGCGTGGAGGTCGTAAAATACAAATGCAAACCAACCTCCTGGTGATTGGCTCACTCAGCAACCTTTAAACAGCTGTCGGGCTGTAATTAGCTTGAGGAGAGACTTCTGCCACAATCTTAGAGGGAGTTCTGCCTCAGAAAGCTGCTGGTAAGACATAGCTCAGTTGGCAGCATGCCTTCTCCTGAATCACAAGGTTTTGAATTCACTGCAAGATCTGAACACAAAGATCAAGACTGGTGTTCTGCTGCAGTAATGAGGGTATGTTGTAGTGTTGGAAGTGCTATCTTTCATATTAGATCTTAAATGAGACCCTTTCTGCCTACTTGAGTAGGCGTCAAAGATCCCATAGCACTATTCTGAGCAGGAACAGGGGAGCGGTGTTCTGGCAAATTTTTATTCCTCAATCGACATCATACCAAAGTTCTGGTCATTAGTACATCATTGTTGGTGGGAACTCACTTGCAGCAAATTAGCTACTGTGTTTCCTACATTACAACAGTACTTAAAAGTATTTCCTGGGTTTAAAACACTTTGAGGGATCCAGTGGTTATGAAAAGTGCTACATAAGTGCAAGTCTGTTTTCTTTCCGTACTTTGCCAGCAACAACATCCAGGTAAATCCTGGGAAGTATTTACCCAATTGGTAAACAATTGGGAGCGAAAGAATGGGGGAATAGGATAGTGATGGTCTTTGACATTGTGGTGAAACCAATGCAATAGTTCAAGAATTTTTGACTGCAAAAACAGAAATGAAAGTATTGCTAATCATAATGAGGATTAAGTAAGTCCAGCTTAATAATAATGAATACAAATGCATTTTTAAAACTACACATAGGAACGGTGCACGCGGGACATTTACTATCAGTCTCTTTTGTGTGATCACTGGGTCCAAATGAGGATCAGGTGACAACTTGAAACAGGGAAAAGACATGATAGGGAGAAATACAATGTGAGTGGAGAGCATAGCTAGGCACTGAGGAGAGGGATAGTAGGGAGAAGGGCAGCAAGGGGAGAGAGGTGGTGTAGAGCGAGAGAGTGTGATGGGTGCTGAGTGGATCGAGAACTGCAGATCATCTAAAAGGAGATGGAGGCCAAGGGAAAATGGCTGTGTGAAGAGGAAAGAATAATCTAAATAATGGTGTGAAGTAGGAGAAGGTGGTAAACAGGAAGAGATAGGTAATGCCTAAGAGAAAGCAGTGCTTGAAGCTTAATGAATAAAATATTATTATTTTGCTTTTTTAGTCAAAATAATAACTTAACTTTCAAGTTGGGGTGTAGTACAAATAATATAAAGTGTTAAGAATATAATTCACTTCCAGTAAATGGCAATCTAAATTACTGATAAAAGTACTTCAGATCAGTCCTATCATTAATCAATTATTGTCATTTTAATTGAATGTTTATCTATGATTTTACTGCAAATTTATATTCTGCTTCTTCGCAGATTGTTGCATTAATCATATTACAGCTTGAATTTCAGCCATAGTACTGCATTAAAGAATGAATCTATCAGTGTACCATCAAATTGAACAATCAAACAAAAGCATGGAGACTAACATAGCATTGAGGATGAATGAAAATATTCAAGTTTTGGTTTTTGAAGAATTGGATTGGTCTAACATTTAAATGAGACTATCTTAGAAATTTAAAAGTGTGTTGCAAAGTGGAGGTATTTTGAAAAATGCGCTTGAGTTTCTACCAGGACCTTAAACAAACAGAGGAGATCACCAACAGTGCACAGTTCCTGGAATCTTTCACTTACATTGAAGACTTATAGCACACTCATGGCACTGGTGTTTGTGAGTTATGATTCTTTCACGTTTGTGCAATAACTCTCATAAATTATAGCTTCTGGTGAGAATTCCTTTGTTTTATTACACTTCTGTATGAAGGAGCTGTGCTGACTCTGCAGACAATGCAGCAAGTTGCAAGTATCATGGAACTAGATTGGTATCTTGCCAAGTATTTGCATAACTGCAATGTAGTAACTTACTGAAGTGAATGTCACATGGGGTAAAGGCCAAAGACTCCTTGGGATAATGATGATATTTGGTGCTAGTACAAAAAGGCTGATATTTGTTCAACTACTTGTTCAATCTCTCTCCTGAACAATTGTAATACCAATGAATATGGGGAAAAGTGTTTACTGGATGGCTGAACTGATATTGTCAAGAGCAAAGAAAAATTACAGCACAGGAACAGGCCCTTTGGCCCTCCAAGCCTGCACCGACCATGCTGCCATGTGAACTAGAACTCCGTACCCTACCAGAGACCATTTCCTTCTATTCCCATCCCATTCATGTGTTTGTCAAAATGCTCCTTAAAAGTCAATATTGTATCACTTTCCCCTACCTTCCCAGGCAGCAAGTTCCAGGCATAGGAGGGGACTGTTCTGCTGGACTACTGTTGAGGTGAAGAACGTTTGTGAGTGGGAAACCTCACTGTCTCATGTAAATCAGCTTCCATGGTTTCAAGAAGGGAAACTATCAAGGAATAAAAGGAAGAATTTATTAATTGGGAACATCTTAATGAAAGATACACCAGCTGAGGAAAGATGGCATATTTGCAAATTTATCAACTGAAAAATTGGTTTACAGATTCAAACTGAGCCCATGGATCAATTGCTGCACCATAATGGATAGGCCTAAGGCTGTATTCCATGTGGTAGCTGTGTTACTGGATTAAGAATTCAAAAGCTAGACTGACAGCTGAGAGATCACAAACAGGTTATTCCCTCTGGGAGAAGGAAGTCTCTGAGTCTTGATCCATCTTCAGGGGAAACAGTCTCTCATTGTAATTAAGGGGGTGCCCCTTAATTCACTTGGTGATGGGTTTGTCAGCCAATAAAGGGCAGCAGACTGGAAGGCCAATGAGAAGCCTGGCTTAGAAAAGATAGCAGTCTGCAATGGAGGATAAGGAAGGGACCGGATGCTTCAAGGTGAAGGTTCCCTCTCTTCAACCCCTTAAACTCAATATAAAAGTTGAATTTTGCAACCAATCCTATGTAAACCGCTTTGAGAGAGAAACTCCTTTATAGTTGGGCCTATAGTGGCTTCTGCACCCAAACAGGTGGGGAGAGTTTCAATGCTTTACTAGATTGCCAGCCTTGTAGCTAGGAGTTCATCCCCAGGCTCCTAAATGGGTTTCTGTTGGCCTCTTTTAATTAATTTCAGTAAGCTTTCAATGAGTTCTGTTGGCTACTTGCCAACATGCAGGCAGGTAACTGATGTGCTCAGATTTATTCAAAGTGAACATTTTACATTACCTTAAAAGTGAACACTTCACTTTGGAAACTAAATGAAGTTGAGAAGTCAAGTGTCTCTTCTACCAATATTCTAGGATCCACACAAGGGCCAAGAAGCGAGGCCTGCATGTCTGGAGAAGTCATTAAAATGTATTTATGGGGACTAATGACTGCCATTGTCCAAATAATTGTAGAAACTGGTTCAGAATGGACCTGCAGTCCTCTCAGCTTCAGAGTGGAATTCCAAAGAAAGAGTGTGGAAAAACCCCCACTCTATCATAAGGATATGCCCTGCCTGCAGCAGTTGTAGATGCGCCAAGTTTGGTGGCGTTTAAGAGGTTAGTTGATAAGTATATGGAAGAGAAGGGAATGGTTTAGTTTGGAGGGGCATTGCTTTTTATATTGGTCGGCGCAACATCGAAGGCCGAAGGGCCTGTTCTGTGCTGTAATGTTCTATGTTCTATGTTCTATATGTGAATAGGTGAAACTCCAATACTGTTGTGTGGCAATAGGCAGATTGTCAGAGGCCATTTGTAAGAACAATCAAAAGTTTATACTTTTGGCAGAATCTTGTGCTTTCACTGGTAGCAGGCTTGGAGGTGGGAAGGGCATTTCATTTGGTGGGATGTTGGCCTACCTGAATCCTATCACTTTCCTGCTGCTTCCTGCCCAGAATTAGGATCTGGGCAGGAAGACCTACATTCAAATTCACATTCTTCCTGCCCCATCTCTAATTCAGGCCCTTAACTGGCCAACTAATGACCACCTAAGGGCCCCATGTAGCCACTGCTGGTATTAACTCAGCTGTAGACAGGTCTGTCATTCTGCAGAATGCATGACAGTTAAAACTGCATGGTCAATTTAACATCTCCAGGAGTGGCAGAAGGAGTGTCCTATGATCAATGACTGATCGAGTGCCTGATCAAATGGTTTGACACAATGAAAAGGACAACCTGCTTGGCACCACCCTATTGCTCTTGCTGCTGACCTTTTCCTCTGTGACCCCGACCCTCCAGAGGCCTGCTTTCCATGCTGATCTTGGGATTCCAGTGCCTGTCCCTCCGGCAACAGCAACCACCCCGTCCACAATGGTGCTGCTTAGCACAAGAGCTGCTGTTCTCTGATTGGCTGGCAGCTTACAACATGTGACTTTTCCACTCCAGGGGTCTTGATTCTGGGGAGGTATTGCTGTTGGTCTTGCTACTGCCTGAGTGGCATGTGGCACAGCAGGTTTTGTTGAAAAGTGGTAACTTGGGTCTCTCATCAACTCTGGTTTCAAATGTGGGGTATTTAATGGAGAAGCAATAAGGGAAAGATTGAGAACAACAAAGGAAAAGGACCTGCCCAAATGCTATCAGAAGGCCTGTATCTAATGAATTGAGGAATCAAACCAGGTTTTCCCGATGGGAGTTGGACTGCACCTTGAATGGAGTGAAGTCAGGGCAACATGCCTCTGAACGCAGTAAACCTTGAGTCTCATTCCTTCAGTGGACCAAAAACAAACCACAGGCCTGCAACATATCACCTTGATTCAGTGCAATTGGACTTTTAAGACCTAAGATTCCTTTGTGGTCACCTTTTCTTGTGTGTGTATCTGTGTGTAGATACTGTTGCAAATGAATTTCAGGTGTTGAGTTATCCATCTTTTTGAAAACTTATTTAAAAATCCTTATTATTGTTTGTTCTGAGTAGTCACAGCACTCAGGACGTTAAAACATGTCTTTTAAAACTTATCTATCATCAGTGGGTCCAGAAATGGGGAACAAGGGGAACCATTCTACTATCTCTTCCCCTATCTGTAATGGATTGAGGGACTCATGTCCATGATTTGAAATCTTGGAAATGAATGAATTCAAAATGGGAGTTGAATTGATCACCAAAATAGTTTTAAAAAATCAATCAATGTTTTTTCTTGTAGGATAAATAATTACAGCCATGTTTCTGCCAAAATATTTGTAGAACAGGATGAAGGACACTGGGCTGCATACTTATTGAGGAACTAGTAACTGTACATAAGCAAGTAGGGTAACTATAAAACCAAAAGCAAAGAAGTCCAAATCATTTAAATTCCAGCCAGTCATGTTGATACTGACTCAAAAACAGAAGAAACGTGCATGGAGTCGCGTTAGCTAGAATTCAAATGGACAAGGAAATTGTCAGGTGAAAAATGGAAATGTGAATGCAAAAGTAAAAAGAGTTCAGCAGTGGGATCTTTCTGCATTCCTCTTTCTTCCTTTCATCTTTGCATTGATTCTTCTCTTTTTCTCTTTCTCCTCTTTGGAACCCTATTTCCCATTTTCAAGAGAGTTCGGGCAGTTCATGCTTGAAAGAAAAACATTGAAATTGGATGATGTGAGTGGCACTATTAGTTCAAATATTGACTCTAATTTGGAGCAAAGCTTTGATCACCTGAAACACTCACCATCAGTGCCGAAATTCAATTTGGATGAGGCTGAATCTTTATTTCTTTTGGGAAAATTACTAATAGGTTAAAATGGTCAAAAAAGATGAACTAGTGAAGAGAGCTTGTCATGTTTATTCTCCATGTTATCAGATTAGAGCTTTTTAGATTATGAAGACTAAAAATGTTCTTTTAAATATTGCATTCATATTCAATGCATACCAGCAAAAATTTAGGAATGCATGAGGAAATTCTGCCCAAACTAACATTGGGTGGAATTTTATGGCCCCTTCCACCAGCGGGACTGTTCAGTCCCACCGATGTCAACGAACCTTTGTCTGACAGTATTTTCCATCTTTGTCCCTGCAGTGATGGAACTGTAAAATTCTACCCATTGAATTTGAGCAAGTTAAATGCATGGCCTTTGATTGCTGGATGAGATCTTTGAAAATCCCTCTTATAGAACTTACAAATGGTTATTCTGATAGAGGGATTTTAAAATAGCATGCTAATTATGATCAGATACCATACTGAAGAACAAAGGGTCTCAAGGGTGAAGGACACTGCTGCTGTGGCAAATGATTATGAACATTGGCCAGGATTTTCCGGCCGTTCATTATCTGCAGCAAATGAGAACGGAGAATTTGGCGTACAGCCACTGCATTCAGTCACTGCTGTGAGACTAGAAAATCCTGCCAATGTGAACAGCTAGAAAATTCCACCCAAGGACACAAGCCTATTAATCAAGAAAAATCCTTCTCCAATACCTTAAATAAGCATTTGGCAGTTTCCACTCTCAGAAACACATTGAAAATGAGGGGTTGTGAAAAATCCCAATTTCTTGAGTCATGCCATTTATAGTGACATTAAACATTCTGTCTAATGAGGCATTCCATTTTTGCAATTGTAAATATAAGCACCAATTTGTCGAGAGAGATCAGTTTGCATTTTGATAATGCCTAACTCTCTCAGTAAGGCCTGAAATGATTAAATATTACATTATCCTTACACATCATCAACTGACTTCATGAAAATGTAGCCAAGCGTCATGTCACCATCAATTTTCAAATCACTTTGATCTCAGTGTAGAAGGCAATTAGATTCCTTGAATTTGATGCTATTATGGAGATACTGAATTGTAAAATTCCATAGCAAAACTGAAACATCAACTGAAAGCAAGGAAAAACGAGAGATTGTAAAGGAAACAAACATCAACTTGTTGCCTGACTTTAAGCTATGTTGTGATCTTACGAAGGGGAGTTAACTCACCTTTATCCTTGTGCTGTCACTTAAGATGTATTCCAGTATCCTCGTTAAACAGATTCTTTACACTCAAGTCATCAGGAACAAAACAAGTTACCACTGAAATAATTTGTTTTGATAATGCTGACATAATGGAAGTATCACCAAGCAAGCAATAGGAAAGAGATAGTGACTGCTTTTACCGTACATCTTCTTTTGGTTTGCTAACAAACTTGCACATTCTTCAAACATGCTTTTGCCTCCCCTCTCCAAATCATCCAAAACTCTGAGATGATATGCTCACATTAGATCCTGAACATCCTTGCTCTCGCTGACCTACATTCACTCTTGGTCTGACAATACCTCAGTTTTAAAATTCCCATCCATCCATTGCCTTGTGCTTGTCTATCTACGTAACCTGCTCCAGTCCTATAATCCTCTGAAATAGCTACATTCTTCCAGTTCTGTTTTCTAGAGCATTCCCAATTTTATTTGCTCCTATATTAACAGCCATGCCTTCTGCAGCATGGATCAAAAGCTCTGGATTCCCTCCCTATCTTTCTGTTCTCCTTTAAATACATTCCCTGTCTTCTGTCCATCTACCTCCAAATGTAACCCACTGTCAAATTCAGTTTGATAATGCTGCTGTGAAGTGCTTTGGGATGTTTATGCTGTGTAAAGATGCTATATAAATGCAAGTTGTTGTTGCTGCCTTATATAATTAATGCTAGTACTTCCCTGCACCATAACATGTTTATTTTATATCTGATATTGTGGCTAAATTGGAAGATTATGGAATTTCTAATTTCTAACTGGGAGGAGGAAATATTCTGAAGCGGTGTTATGCCTCATTGATAATACTGTACAATCCAGTTCCTTTGTCCTCGAGTGCAAACTGCAATGCAGAATCTTCATTCAGCAGGGCAGTTTCTTTCTGTAGTGCATTTATCACAATTTTGAGTACGTGATACAAATTCTGGACAGCATGCTGACATCATCAGAAATACTTAGAAAACCTGGAAACCAATAACTGGTAATTGATTTATTGCATGGTCCTCACTTAGTGAGATCAGATAATGTTTAGTAGTTTGTTGTGTTTTTTAAAATATTAATATAGTTGGGGATCATAAGGCAACAATAAGTAACTCCTAGGATATTCCATATGGAGATCCCTGTGATCCAACTGTTGTCTCTCTCACATTGCTGCACCTTGTCCAAAGCAAAAAGACTTTTTCCAAGATGGCACTGGAGCAAGGTGACTTCTTGCAAGTTGTGCCCAGCATACCTTCAAATTCTATCTTTCACTCTCATTCCATGTTTCTCAAACTTCATTCTAACTCTTTTAAACTCTCTAACAATTCTTTAATTCAATAATGGACCTACCTTGCATTAAGTTGATCTTTCCCTACACTCTAGTTATGACTGTAACACTACACTCCGCACATTAATTTCCTTCTCTATGAGCGGAATGCTCTGTCTGTATAGTGCACAAAAACCAATACTTTTCGCCGTATACTAATACATGTGACAATAATAAATCAAATCAAATATTTATTCCTTCAGGCCATTGCAGAGTAGATAGTGCATCATACTGCTTCCTTATGGACAGCTGTTCTGAGAGTATGTACTATGAAATTTTCACTGATTTGGGCTGGTTTGCTGATTAGTTTGACTTGAGTTGTTTCTGTAGCAACAAAATAGTGGGCAATGTTTCCTGTATCCATGTTGTGGAAGTGAAAAATGCCAAGCCCCTGTGTTCATTTCTGTTCACTTTTAACTTTAGAAATTTCTGAATCTGCTTAAGAGAGATGATTTTTCTATGGAAGGCTGTGGGCTCACAGGGCAGGCGATGGCCTAGTGGTATTATCGCTAGACTATTAATCCAGAAATCAGCTAATGTTATGCGGATGCTGGTTTGAATCCAATCACGGCAAATGGTGGTATTTGAATTCAATAAAAGGAATTTGGAATTAAGAATCTACTGATGACCATGACACCATTGTTGATTGTCAGAAAAACCCATCTGGTTCACTAATGTCCTTTTAGTGAATGAAATCCGCCATCCTTATCTGGTTTAGCCTACATGCTAGATGGACTTAAAGCCAGACTCACTTTCCAAAGAGAATTGAGGGACTGCTGTGCACTCTGTTTCATGGAGACGTGGCTCACCCTTGCTTCATCAGAGAGCAGCAGGAGTGCCTTAATACCTTCTCAATGGACCACACAGTGGCCTCAGACAAGGCTAGGAAAGGTGGGGTCTGCTTCCTAATCAACAACACTGGCAAATTTCTACTCCCCAGACTTAGAATACCTGACATTAAAGTGCTGCCCCTCCTACCTTCCACAGGAGTTCACCTCTGATATCCTTATGGCAGTTTACATCCCACGCCATGCAGACGTGATGATCGTGCTGGACAAAATATACACCCCAACAAATAGCCTTGAGACAAAACATCCTGAGACCTTGTTCACTGTGGCCAGGGACTTCAATCAGGCCAAACTCAAGAGTGTATACCAAGTTACCATCAAAACATCTCCTGTTCCACCAGAGATTGTAGACTTCTGCTAACAAATACCAAACATGCCTACCGCTCTATCACCCATCTACACTTTAGCAAATCAGACCACAAGGTTGTGCTTCTGCTCCTGGCTTACAAGCAAAAACTGAAGCAGGAGAATCAGATAAAGAAAGTTGTGCAATGTTGGTTCGAGGAATTGGATGATTTCCTACGGGATTGCTTGGAATCAGTACATGGTCAGTATTTAAAAACTCTGCGACGAATCTGAATCAGTACGCCATTATAGTAACTGACTTCATTAGTAAGTGTGCAGAAGACTGTGTGCCAAAGAAGCAAATCCGTGTGTTCCCCAACCAGAAACCATGGACGAACATCTACTGCCTGCTGAAGTCCAGATCTGAGACGTTCAAGTAAGGTGACACTGACCTATACAAGAAAGCCAGATACGATCTAAGAAGATCCCATCAAAAATTCCAAAAAACACACTGGACAAAGCTGGAGTTCCAGGCTGGTCACACTGACTCCCACCGAATATGGCAAGGTCTGCAAGACATAATAGGCTACAAGATGGAGGCATGCAAAATCGCGGGCTCCAACACATCCCTTCCTGATGAGTTAAAAGCATTTTATGTCTGTTTTGGGCAAGAAATCAGAAAGAGCATGCCCTCCACCCTGGAAGCCCTGGATGAACCTGTACCTGGGGTCATCATTGCAGATGTCAGAGCAGCTTTCGCGAAGGTCAACCCATAGAAAGCAGCTGGCCTGGATGGGGTACCTGGACATGCACTCAGATTCTGTGCAGATCAGTTGGTGGAAGTATTCACAGACATCTTCAACCTCTCTTTACAACAATCTGAGATCTCTTTCTGCTTCAAGAATTTGATCATCATCCCGGTACCTAAAAATATAAACCATGCAGCATGCCTAATGATTATCGACTGGTGGCTTTGATATCCATCATTATGAAGTGCTTCAAAAGACTAGTCATAGCACAAATCAATTCCAGCCTCCCGGATTACCTGGATCCACTACGGTTTGCCTACCGCTGCAACAGGTCCACAGCAGACGCCGTCTCCCTGACTCTGCATTCAACCCTGGAACACCTAGATAACAAGAATATCTATGTCAGATTCCTATTTACTGACTGCAGCTTCATTATTCCCATGAAACTCATGTTCAAAGTCCGTGGTCTTAGTCTCGACACTTCCCTCTATGACTGGATCCTGAATTTCCTAACTCACAGACCACAATCATAAGGATAGGCAACAATACCTCCTCCATGATCATCCTCAACATCAATGCCTCACAAGATTGTGTTGTCAGCCCCTTACGATACTCCTTATATTCTATGACTGTGTGGCTAAATTCCCCTCCAATTCGATTTTCAAGTTTGCTGATGACAACATTTCAAACAATGATGAAGCAGAGTCCAGGAATGAGCTACACAATCTGACAAACTGGTGCAGCAACAATAATCCCTCCCTCCATGTCAACAAAATGAAGGAGATAGTCGTCGACTACAGTAAGCATAAAGGAGAACATGCCAACGTCCACATCAATGGGATGAAATAGAAACAGTCGGGAGCTTCAAGTTTTTAGGTATCCAGATCACCAACAACCTATCCTGGACCCTCCATGCTGACACTGTAGTTAAGAAAGCCCACCAACAACTCTACTTTCTCAGAAGACTAAGGAAATTTGGCATGTCAGCTATGACTCTCACCGTCTTTTACAGATGTGCCATAGAAAGCATTCTTTCTAGTTATATCACAGCTTGGTAAGACTTCTGTTCTGTCCAAGAACACAAGGAACTATAAGTAGTCGTGAATGTAGCCCAATCCATCACGCTAACTGGCCTCCCATCCATTGACTCTGTCTGCATTTTCAGCTGTCTTGGAAAGCAGCCAGCATAATTAAGGACACCATGCACCCCGGGCATTCTCTCTTCCACCTTCTTCAGTCGGAAAAAGATATAAAAGTCTGAGGTCACATACCAATTCACTCAAGAACAGCTTCTTCTCTGCTGCTGTCAGACTTCTGAATGCACTTACCTTGCATTAAATTGATCTTTCTCTGCACCCTAACTATGACTGCGGCACTACATTCTACACTCTCTTCTTTCCTTCTCTATGAACGGTTTGCTTTGTCTGTATAGCACACAAGAAACAATACTTTTCATTGTATGTTAGTAGATGTGATAATAATAAATCGAATCAAGTCAAGTGTGACTCCAGGGCCAGAACAATGTGGTTGACTCTCAACTGTCCTCTGAATAAGGGCAATAAATTCTGGCCAGCCAGCAACATCCATGTCCCAGGAGTGAATAAAAAAAAACATGTCTTGCAAGAAAATTGTTGTTTACCGTTTGCTGGTGCAGGTGTGCACCACATGTGATTTTGCAGCAATTAGTTTAAGTGCTCAAATTTATGTTATATTCATTGGGTGAACGATGCTGCTTGTCAGGAGAACAAACTCACAAAATGTTTCTCTCTTAAGCACTTTATATCAATGTACTTACAGAATCACAGAATTGTTATGGTGCAGAAGGAAGCCATTTGGCACATTGTGTCTGCACCGGCTATCCAAATGAGAGTGTGGCTGAGTAGCATTCCCCTGCCTTTTCCTCTTGAATGTCTTGATTGAATCTGCCTCCACCACTTATACAGGCACTGTATTCTAGATCCAAACTACTTGTCTGAATAAGCTTCTTCTGCACTCACTTTAAATCTGTGCTCTCCTATTCTTCATCCTTCTATGAGCAGGAATAGTTTCTTATCTGCTCTGTTCAGTCCCCTCATGATTTTGAACATCTCTATCAAATCTCCCCTTAGCTGCATTCTCTCCAAGAAGAATAGTCCCAACCTCTCTAATCTATCCTCATAACTAAGGTTTCTCATTCCAGTTGATGTTTAAGTAGTAGCTTACATAAGTTCAGCATAAGACTATAAGATATAGGTGCTTTTGGCCTATTGAGTCTGCTCCACCATTCAATCCTGGCGGATATGACTCTCCTCCCCATTGTCCTGCCTTCTCCCTGATAATTTCCTTGCTGTTGCGTTCTGTTCCTCTATTAATAAAGCATATAGTATTTTAAACTTTATTAAGTTACTGTGAAAATCCCCTCACCGTCATACTCTGATCCCTGTTCGAGTACACTGAGGGAAAATTTAGCATGGCAATGCATCTAACCAACATGTCTTTTGGGCTGTGGGAGAAAACCAGAGAACCTGGAGGATACCCACAGATGTGGAGATGCCGGTGTTGGACTGCGGTAAATACCAGATTAAAGTCCAACCAATTTATTTGATAGTAAACTCACAAGCTTTCGGGGTTTGCCCCTTCGTCAGGTGAATGGAGAGTTCTGTTGGAGTGAATGGAGAACTCTCCATTTACCTGATGAAAGGGCAAATCCCGAAAGCTTTTTTACTATCAAATAAATTGGTTGGACTTTAACCCTGGTGTTATGAGACTTCTTACTGTGGATACCCATACAGACACTCGGAAAATGTGCAAACTCCACACAGCCGGTGATTCAAACCAGGAATTGAACCTGGGTCTTTGGCACTGTGAGACAACAGTGCTAATCACTGTACCACCATGCTGCCCTATGATCCATCTTCTGATCATCTGTACTAATGTGTCTCTGATGTCAATATAATATTTTGGCTGAAAACTCCATAAAGTGATCCAGTTTGTTTTTACCATGTTAAAGCCACTGTGTAAATGCAGTTAAATTGTTAGAAAGTTACAGCCGGCTGTATGAAGAAGTGGAGGGAATCTTCAGGATAGATCCTTGTGGGACTTCAGATAGACGCTGAGAGGGGATGAAGGGGGAAGAGAAAGAAGCAGAGAATTTGAAAATATTCCTTCTGCTGCAGTACTGAGTGCAGAACAAAACAAAAGGAGCATGGAAAAATTGGAGCGACATTAATAAGATAAAAAGTTCATGTACCAGTCCTGGTATAACACAATGGGTAAGAATTGTTTTCAGGTTGAACGATCCCAGTGAATGAAGCTGAGGTGATCAGCAGTGTCAGGTCGATGTCTGCAAACCTATTGAGATCATGCTGGAAAATGCTATCATCCTGTAGCAGTTCCATGTTTTATAAAGTGATGAGTGAGAGGAGATACTGCAGTGATCTGGTGCAGCATGTTTGTGTAGCATAGCCGGTAGATGGGCCAATTGTTGTGGATGGGGGTGGTGGTGGGGGGAGGGTGGATGTAATGGGCAGAGAAGATGAGAATGAAGTGGGGGGAGGAGGGGTAGGGGTGGGTGGGGGAAAGAACTGCATTAAAATGTGACCTGATTTTATTAAGTGATTGTGTTCTGTATGTTGGTGTTGTGGAGTGAGCGCAGTTGATAATTCCGTGATGTGTTAACCCTCTGTGAACTACAGGCATATTTCACACTGAAATCAAAACCACCAACAATCTGATCAGTTTCAATGTTCTGAAAGAACCATGACTCCGTTTATGTGACTTTTGTTTCTAAACTAAACAGTTACAATGCAAAATTGCAGGCTGGCTTCATTTCATTGGTGAGTAATAGCTTTCTAATGGTAAATTCATGCTGAATCTATGCTTGTACTGTTAATGGATTGTTTAAGTTTCTGTATAATATTTAAATCTGAATGTTAACATTTGTGATTAAATTAGCATTACAGTACTGTAAATAAATTGTATTGAGTATTGAGCAGTGACCGTTGTAAGTGAGGCTGATGCTATTAGCATTGAATATGGCATTACGGACAATTAAAATATAGGCCACAATTAAATTAACTATATGTTAATTGTCTTCAACTTCTCCAGAGAAGCTGAAATAGATTTTTTATGGAAGAGTTTACAGTGTCATTGGCCAGGATTTTAGGGTCCTGCCAAGGTGTGTCTCCTCCCACTGGTGGATGTGGCAACCTACGTAAATTATCATTTACTTTGCGACTGTAACATCCCACAGAGGGGGATGGGCTTAGAAACCATTCAATCATGCTAACAACTGAGATGGGGAAATAGAAGATTACGAGAGCTGAAATGTGACTTTGATAAGGGTGTGGTAGGTTTGGGGAGAAAGGGCCTGGGTTTACTAGGTGTTGGTGAATCTGCATTATTAATATTAGTCAAATGCAAAGGTGTGTGTAAGAGCTGCTGATCCATTACTTTTCAGTGAAACTCACACCCCAAATTTCACCCCCACTCACAGCATATTCGATTCCGGCCTGTGCAGAGTTTTCACGTTTTCCCCATGTCTGCGTGGGTTTCTTCCAGGTTTTCTGGTTTCCTCCCACAGTCCAGAGGTGTGTGGTTCAGGTGCATTGGCCACGCTAAATTGTCCCTTAGTGTCGCGGGGGATTAGGGGGGTAAATATATGGGCTTACAGGCATAGGTAGGATGCTGTGTTGGTGAGTCAGCGGAACACTTGATGGGCCGAATGGCCTCCTTCTGCACTATTGGGATTCTGAACTCCGGAAAATATTGGCTGAAATCTTCCATTCCCTGGGATGTTGTATTCTTGAAATACCCAGAAGATGCATCAGGGGATGACTTGGAAATCCTTATGCATGGACTGCATGGGAATTACCCAGGAACACAATTGGTGTTAATGGGCTTGCAATGTGGTCAGTGAACTTACTATCCAGTTAATATTGACACTTTAACCACTGCCATTGTTACGGGATCTTAACCTTAGCCCTGTGCAGGTGCGACAGCCTACAATTTGTTTAGGAATTGTGTGTTGCCATTTTACAACAGAAATGTGGCACTCTTCACTCTTAAAGCAGTTTTAATGATGATTGAGCTGAAGTGACTCCAGTTAGTATATGTTAAGGTACGTTTGAGGCCAGGAGGAACAGGAATAGCCTCAGGCCCCACCAACACACAACTCCAGGCTTACCAATTTCTGCGTGTTGGGTGGTTTTGGGCTGCCAGAGATTTCACTGATCTGAATTCAGCCAGCTGAACCAGGACATCTGTTTGGGGAAGGCTCCTGCAGATTCAGTGTAAATAAAAACTGAGTCTCAAAATGCCTCTGGCCTTTTCACTGCCAGAGTAGGCAGCCAACAAAGCCAAAAGTATGTTCATGTTGAATAATATGACTTGTTGCGGTATCTGCAATCAATGTTTCAGTGTATCGCAATCTATTTTACTAAAATGGGCATTCATGTGGAGGGGCTGCTGATAATCGACTAAACTGATGTTTAGGTTGCTGCCATTTTGAAGGGGCCTAGCAGTCTTGTTTGCTTCAGTCAGAGAATCCATCTTCATATACAAATTGGGCTCCAATCACATACACAGGGCCTGAATTGCCACTTTAGGATGGTCGAAGTAGGCACCATGCAGCTTCTGACTAATTTTGTTGGCAATACAGCTACAGATGCCTCAGAAAGGTGAGTTGAAAACTACTTTTTCCCCAGGGGCCCGGAGGAGCAGAAGTTCCTTAACAGTGAAGAGCAAATATTTCCAAGTACATGTTATGGGGGAGAGACCATGGGCTAATAATCTCAGTGCGTCCGTTTGGGAGTTCAAATTCTGTTGGTGGAAAATCTGGTGTCAGTAAAAGCGACCGTGAAGTTGTCAATTTGTAATAACTGGTTCACTATAGTCTCCTTTAGGGAAGGAAATCAGTCGTCCTTACCTTGTTTGGCCTCTAGGTGACTCCAGCTCCACATCAATGTGGTTGACACTTAACCTACTCTTTGAAGAGGCCTTGCAAACCATACAATTTCGCAAATCAATTCATCAGGGTATTTGGGGATGAACAATAAATGCCAACAAAGCCCATACCAATTTTTTAGAATGTTCATTTTTTTCATTTTATAGCTGTAGCTACCACCATTGGAGCGTGTTTTTTTAATGATAAAATTGAGTAACATGTCACTATTGAATTCATGGCACTGTAGTTGTCGTAAAACAGCTAAAGCTCTTCACTGAAATAGATAATTTGCAATATTTTACAAAAGCTCCCCTTCATTAAAATAGGATTATTTTCATAAGACAAATTTCCCTAGTTTCAGTACAATGACTAAAAGGGGAAGTTTTTTTTCCTGACCTTTGCATGAGAATTATTACACCTTTCAATTTTGGGCACCACTGGAATTGAAGTAAGAGGACAGACAGTCATGGTTTAAATGGAGTTGCAACAGTTCCTGAATGATGAAGCCAGATCTGAGGCAAGGCAATTGGATTTAACATTGTGTCTGGTGGAAGCCGGGTGGATGGGAAATTTAAGTGAAGCAGAGAACACATCGAGTATGTCAGTGCCATGATTGAAGCGATCTCAATTTCACAGCCCGATCTGCCATTCTAGTCTCGGGCATCTGAATGGGCAGGCTAGAATGGTCTCCTCATTGAACCATATCTCCAGGATCAGCAGCCAGGGCAAGACTGTCTAGGAAAGTAAACCTCCATTAATTTTAATTTGTTCCTTTGGGCTTCAAGAGGCCTGGGCCTTCCTGGTTCCCAGTTCATTACGCTGCTTCCTCGACAGGATCCCTTTCCTTGTATTTACTTTGGGAGAGAACAATTCCCTGGATTCTCACTAATGACCCCTTGCTACCTGATTTTACTGGCCAGGCAGCAGTTCCCTAACATATGTTTTTGGGGTGGAAAGCTATTGGGCTGCATGTTGATGAGACATGGTCATTAAAATTCCCTAAGCCTCCCTGGAGGAGTCGACCACTCGCTTTGCTGTGTTCCTGCCCCAGGGTTAATATGGAGCCTGAAGTTTGAAAATGTGCTGTACTCAATTTCGGAGGGTTTAAACATTGCAAATGCCACCATGTCAACAGTCTCGATGTTCCTCAGGAAGATTGATTGTTAAATAAATCATAACAAGACGCACTTGCACGGTTTTTATTTTCCAATTTTGCTTATGAAATATTTGCCATCTTTTTAAAAGAAGGTGATGTGGAATGCTATGTGCGCACTCACTGCTGTTGTTTGGATGGTCACCGATGTCAAGTGGCACACTGACTACTTTCTACATTCCTGTTACCATGGAACATGCTTAATGGTTCCATCTGACATTTCCTGTTGGAAAATAAATTCTGACCAAATTGCAAGTCATGACAGCTGCTAAAAAGTATTGAATTTAGCTTCAAACAAAGCAATGGGCAAGGCCTTTTACTAACTCATACTAAAATGTAATTTAACCTGAACCATGTGAAGCTGAATTTAATGAAAACAGCCATTTTGATACTTGATTAAAAACAGTATTGTTTATTGAGAGAATAATTCCAGATAGGAAAATATGTTGGCCGAAGTCACATTACACAGGACAGTGATTTTATTTTAAGAGCTTTTTGATTTGGTTTATTGTTGCCGCATGCATTGTAATGCAGTGAAAAGTATTGCTTCTTGCACGCTCTGCAGACAAAACTTAGTTTCATAGAGTACATAGGGGAGAAGGAAAGTAGGTGCAAAATGAACTGTTATAGTCATAGCTAGGGTGTAGAGAAAGATTTGCTTAACATAAGGTAGGTCCATTCAGAAGGGTGGCACACTGGTTAGCATTACTGCCTCAACACAAGGAACCTGGGTTCAATTGCCAGCTTGGGTCACTGTCTGTGTGGAGTTTGCACATTCTCACCATGTCTGTGTGGGTTTTCTCTGGGTGCTCCAATTTCCTCCACAGTCCAAAGGTTGCGGGTTAGATTGATTGGCCAAACTAAATTGCTCCTTAATGTCAATGGAACTACCTAGGGTAAATGTATGGGGTTATGAGGATCGGGCCTGGGATTGTGGTTGGTGCAGGTTTGATGGGCCGAAAGGCCCCCTTCACTGTAGGAATTCTATGATTTTATGAAAAATCTGATTACAGCAGGGAAGAAGCTGTTCTTGTTTTTTTTTGTTTTATTTTAAGCAAATCCTTATTGGAAAATGGTAGATAGACTCCCTGAGACCTTTTTTGACAAATCTCCCACTTAGCATGAAAACCTGCACCCAATGCAGCCATTTTTATTCACCTCCAAAATGTTTCAGAAACAGTTACTTGCATTCATTTACGGACAATGAAAATATGCATACTTTAAATATTGTTGAGCAGTTTATGGTACAATAGGTTGTTAAGGATAACCAGGATTATTATTAATTTGGAGCATGTTTGAAAAACGCAATGCAGAATTTTCTGAGATCCTGCATCACATGGCGGCATCACAATCATTGGATGGCCTAGTGCCAAATGATGATTTTTTGCTGTTTGTGGAACTGACATGATTGCCTGCTGCATGTGAGGCTCTACCAGTGGTTCAGGATCTTGTTGACCTTGTCATTACATTCGAGAATTAGATTATAACAGAATTTAGACAATTGCAGCTTGTTTCTGACTATGTAAACCTCTTTTGGAATAATGCGAGGGGGAGTCTAGCTGTGACTTTTATTGCATTAATTTGTTTTTATTTGTGCTGTTTTTAATTAACCAGATTTTCCAAATTGCTACTTTGTTTTGCATGCCTTTTTTGTGTTCTGACAAAACTTGTCCACCCATATGATTCCCTGCGGTGCAGCCATTGTGCCTTAGTCAACCATTCTACTTTATACATTGCTTCATCAGACAAACCATTTAGTCTGTGTCATCCCTGCAGTCATTCTTTTCCGTCAGAATGCCTAAGCCACATTCATTTCTACCCATCAAAAGCCTAATTGTTACAGCAGGAGGGGTTTCATTATTTAAACTAATGGGCTTTGGAGTGGTTTGGTTTACTGCTGGCACTAGGCACAGAAAAAGGGTATCTGCATATTTTATTCACACCTCAGAGCTTAATTCTTTTCATCAGATGTTCTGAAGTTAAACACAATCTGAGCAATCCTAGCCAGTTTGTGCAGTATCGTTCAAATTTACTGCGCAGTAGAAGGCCCAATGTGGATGAAAAGTGAAGGATACAGACAAGGGGGAGAGGGTAGAATTCTAATCCTCCCATCCCAAAACCCCCCAGAAAAAGCTGGGTTTGATTTGCAGTAGGTGGGATGTTTAAAAACTTAAAAATCTGAAACAGAAGTCTGATCAACTCCGGTTCAGAGGTGGAACATGGAACAAAACCCCTCTCAGGAGTTGGATTGGTTATTCAAACAAGACTGTGACTTTCATGTTAACAGATTTTCCTTGGCTTCGGTGGAAAAGAGCTGAGAATTCATGAGGTACGTTTCTTTGAAGCACTGCTCGTTGGCCAGGAGGAGTATGAGTGATCCCTTCAGCCCAACAAGGTAGCCACTGATCCTCCTTCCCATCATCTGCTTGTTCCCCATCCTTTTGGAAGGTACCCTATCCACCATCCGCTCTGCCTGTCCTCAATTTATCCCCTTTGTGATTAAAACCCTGTGCCCCCAGCCACCACTTCAGCCCCATGATCTCTCCCACTCCTCTACACACTTTCCAGTCCAGTTAAGTTGCTGTATTGTGCAACAGAATTTCCCATCGGACAGGCAGTCATCCCGTCAATCAGTCTGGGAATCTGGATTTCCTAAATTTCAGACTTTAATAACCACTACACACCCCAACCTTCTCTTCTTCCTCACTTTTGAGTAAATTCCCAGCCCAATGGTCTTAATGCAAATCCAGACCCAAGATTTTATCTTTTCTGTGGATTCAGAATGCTTCTGGAAAGCAGAATCTTGCTAGCTTTGGGAGGATTTTCTTATCTCTTCCTCCAGAGAACAGCCCGTGGGAACTTGACTGCTCCAGGATGAGTAAATAATTCAGCGCATTTTAGCTGACTACTTAAATCAAAACTAAGGATGCTGGAAATCTGAAATGAAAGTGTTGGATAAACTCAGCAGATCACCAGCGTCTATGGAGAAAGAAACAGTTTTAATGTTTTGAATCCATACAACTCTTCTTCAGAACTGGAAAGGGTTGAAATGTAATATAGTGTAGAAAGGAATGGAGAAGAAGAAAGATCAGGATAGGGTGGGAGCTCAGGAGAGCTTGTCAAAGATATCATGGACACAAGACAGAGGGAATGTTAATGGCAGCATTGATGACACAAAGGTTGGCACTGCTGCCTTGACCAGGGACTTGGGTTTCATTCTGGCCTTGGGTATCTGTCTGTGTGGAGTTTGTATATTCTCTGCATAAGTTTCCTCTGGTCCCTCCATTTTCTTCCCATGGTCCAGAGATGTGCAAGTTAGGTGGATCAGTCATGCTAAATTGCCCCTTGGTGTCCAAAAATGTTAGTTATGGAGATTAACCATGGTAAATGCGTGGGAATAAAGTGGGTGGGTGGGCCTGGGTAAAATGCTCCTTTGGAGAGTCAGTGCAGACTTGATGGGCTGAATAGCTCCTTCTGTGGTTCTATAAAAGGTACTGATGGTGGCACAAAGGTAAGATAACAGGATGCGTTAATAGCGGAACAAAGATCAGTACTCTGTGAAAGCAAATCTTAAAAACAATTGACAGATGGCCCAGTGAGAGAGGGAAAGGTTGCATTGGGACAAAAAGGATAAGAAAGGTGGTCAAGATGGAGGGGAAAGTTCACAGTCTAAAGTTGTTGAACTCAATGTTGAGTATAGGAGTCTATGACATGCCTAATCATGAGGTGTTATTCCTCCAGTTTGCATTGGGCTTCAATAGAGCAACAAGCCAAGGGTGGACATGTGGACATGAGAGTAAGGTGTTAAGTTAAAATGACAAGCAACAGGAAGGTTGGGGGTCATACTTGTTGACTGAGCAAAGATATTCTGCAGTGGTCACCCAGTCTACTTTTAGTCTCCGCAGTGTCAAGGAGACTGCATTAGGAGCAAGTGAAATATGGCTTCACCTGGAAGGAGTGTTTGAAGTGTTGGACTGTGAGGAAGGATGAGGTAAAGGGGCAGGTGCTGCACCTTATTCAATCTTGTCAGCAGAGGATGAAAGGATGGAGTTGAGGACCAGGAGTCATGGAGGGAGCGGTCCCTGTGAAATGGCAGTCATCCCGTCAATCCCGAGTGGGTTAGAGGAAACTGTGTTGAGTAATGGCGTCATCTTTTAGTTGGCAAAAATGGCATATGATGATCTTTTGAATATCGAGGCTGGTGGGGTGGAAAGTGAAAACAGGATGGACCCCATTACTGTTCTGGGAGGGAGAAGAAAGGGTGAGTGCAGAGGTAATGAAATGGATTGATCATGGTTGAATGCTTTGTCAACCAATATGGCGGGGGTGGGAGTTGACCTGTTTGAGAGGAAAAAACAGACATGTTAGAAGTACTGTTTTCAAAATTGGCATCATCAAAGAAGATGTGATCGAGATGGAGTAACTGGGAGAATGGGATGGAGTCCTTACAGAGAGTGGGCGAGAAGAGTTGTGATTGAGGCAGCAGTGGGAGACAATGGGTTTGGAATAAATATTGCTGGGTCAGTCTACTGCCAGAAATGGACAGAGGCCAAGGGAAGTGTCAGCGATGGACCATGTGAAGATGAGAGAGCGGTTGGGTGGAAATTCCAAGTAAAATTGATCATTTTTTCCAGGTCTGGGTGAGAGCATTCTGCTGGACAGGAAGATTTAAAATCACATTGGTTTTTTTTACCCTCAGTAAGGAGCTCTCTTTTATAAAGACGAACAATCTGAAGCAAGTTTTTATTTAATCAAAAAACGTGTAGAACAGAAATTTAGCTTCCATTACATGATAAGCTGATAATGTGATGATTTTATCTGATGAATGAATTGGAGCTGATTATCAACTTTACCAGCTGGATATGGTGCATTGAAAGAGAGCAGTCAAGCAGGAGGCTCACACACACTGAGCAAGGTCTGCCAAGGTCTTATCATTTTGATTCATGGGAGGAAAGTGGAAGGAATCTCTTGCATGTCTACAATCCTCCCTAGCAACATTTCCTCCGCAGCTACAATTCCTTTCTGCACTTCATTCAGGTGACAAAGGTGAAAATTTACTCCCCTGAACCCCGGTGGATGCTGGTTCAATTGTTCAGTGCTTTTGTCCATTTTTGGATGAAGGTTGTATTGAGGTCAGGAATTGATTGATCCTGCTGGAACTGTGCAACAGTGAGCCGGTCATTACTGAGTAAACACTGTTGATGACACCTTCAATCATTTCACTGATGATATGGAAGATTCTGGCTGATGGGGCAGTGCTTGGCTGAGTTAGATTTGTCCTGCTTTTGTGTTCAAGACACATCTAGGTACTTTTCCACATTGTTAGGGTGATGCCAGTGTTGTAGCTACTGGAACAGCTTGATTGGAGATGTGGCTAGTTCTGGAGCACAGTTTTCAACTCCCCTTAGCTAGGGTGTTGTGGAGGTCCAATGCGTTTGCAATATCCATTGCCTTCAACATCTCTTCATATTCCATATATGAATCGAATAGTCTGAAGACTGCCATCTGTGATGCTTGGGACTTCTGGAGGAGACTGAGATAGATCATTAACTTGGCACTTCTGATTGAACATAGTTGCAAATAGAATAGAATCATTGAATCACTACAGTACAAAAGGAGGCCATTTGACCCATCAAATCTGTATTGACCACAATCCTACCCAGCGCCTATTCCCATAACCTTATGCATTTACCCTACTGGCTCCCTGACACTAAGGGGCAATTGAACATGACCAATCAACCTAATCCGCAAATCTTTGGACTGTGGGAGGAAATCGGAGTACCTGAAGGAAGCCCACATAGACATGGGGAAAATGTGCAAACTCCACACAGACAGTGACCCAAGGCCAGAATTAAATCTGGGACCCTGGTGCTGTGAGGCAGCAGTGCTAACCATTGTGCCATCTATACATCAGCTTTATCTTTTGCACTGATGTATTAAATTCCCCCATCATTGAAGATGGGAATGTTTGTGATGCTTCCACTTCCGGTTAGCTGTTTAATTATCAATTGTTAATTAATGTGGCAGGACTACAGAACTGATTTTGGAATTGCTTCACTATGTCACATCCTGCTTTCGCCATTTAGCATGAAAATAGTGTCACTTCACCAGGTCGATACCTCATTCATAACTAATCAGAGCCAGACAATCACTTGGAACATCTTCTTTTCCTGCTCTTGCAGCTTTTCTTCCTGCTCTCGTGCCATTAGCTCTGAAGTTCCCACATACTCTCTTTGGCCCACTCCTATTTCTCACTTACTTACTGCCTCTTGGATGACAACACAAAAAGCAAAGTGTTAATTTTCACATCTACACTGATGACACCAAGTTCTACCTCACTGATATGTTTCTTTTGAGGAGCACAGATATCTCAGCAGGTTGTGTGGCTGGAGATACAGGAATACTGAAAAGTTTGGAAATAAGAATGATGATTTTACAATCAGGAAGTTATTGAATCCCTACAGTGCAGGAAGAGGCCATTTGATTCATTGAGTCTGCACCAACCCGCCTTTTTTTTCATTTCGCCCAGGCCCTATCTCTGGAACCTTACATATTAACTCCACTAATCCCCCTAACCTACATGTCATGCTGCCCCTTGTGGTTGTCTGAAAAGTCTGATTGAGATGTTAAAGAACCCCACCATCCTTTTTGGGTCAATTATACAGCAAATGTTAATTAAAGTTTGACTTTTCCTATTGGGGTAGTATAGTTTCCTTGGATGAAGCATACACCCCCAGGGAATGTTATAGACAGCACTGTGATAGCTACAAGTGATGAAGACACTATTAAGCAGAGTACATTTGGTAATGATGATGATACCTAATTGATTCCAGTGGCGCAATCTGGGATGTTTCCAAGATAATTGTAAGAAGTCTCACAACACTAAGTTAAAGTCCAACAAGTTTATTTGATAGTAAACTCATAAGCTTTTGGAATGCTGTTTCTTCATCCTAGGTGTGTGAGAAGTTCTGATCAGAAACAGGGCACATAAAGGCACACATAGTTTACAGAATACTGATTAGAATGTGAGTCTTTAGAGCTAATCTGTTATTCAAGTCTTAAAGGTGCAGACAATGTGAGCGGAGATAGCATTAACTATAGGTTAAAGAGATGAGTATTGTCTCCAGATAGGACAGTAAGTGAGTTGTTGCAAGTTCAGGCAAATCATAGAGCTTACAGATAGTGTGACATGAACCCAAGATTCCGGTTGAGGCCATCCTCACGTGTGCGGAACTTGGCTATCCGTTTCTGCTCAGCGACTCTGCGCTATTATGTGTTGTGAAGGCCGTCTTGGAGAAATCCTACCCGAAGATCAGAGACCAAATGCCCATGACCAATGAAGTGTTTGCCAATAGGAAGGGAGCAGTCTTGCCTGGCAATTGTCGAGCAGTGTTCTTTCATTCATTGTCATAGCATCTGCATTTGTCTCCCCAATGTATCATGCTTTGGGACATCTTTTACTTGCAACACCTCACTTACTGTCCTATCTGGAGACAATACACATCTCTTTAACCTTTGCTTAATGCTATCTCCACTCATATTGTCCGCACATTTAAAACTTGAATAGCAGATTAGCTGTAAAGATTTCCATTCTAATCAGTATTCCGTAAACTGTGTGCCTTTATATGCCCTGTTTCTGATCAGAACTTTCCATTCACAAAGGAACAACGTTCCGAAAGCTTATGGGTTTACTATTAAATAAACCTGATGTTGTGAGACTTCTTACTGTGTTTACCCGAGTCCAACACCAGCATCTCCACATCATGCCAGTGAGGAGGCATTGAAGGAGCTTGCCATGGTCCCCTGTATGACTGCAGACAGATCAAAAGGATTACGATTGAAAGTTTCCCTTTGTCACAACCATGTGGGATGGTGTTTGTGTTAAAAGCCACTGTAGCAGGACCTGATAGATTTTGAAAGGATTCAAACATGGTATTCCAGGTAAGATGGACACAGATTTGGAATGCAACAACGTACTCAAGGATTTTGGAGAATAAAAGAATGTTACAGATGGGATGGTGGTTTGTAAGGATTGTGGGATCAGTATATAGATGAAGAAGAGGGTGTATGGATGGATTCTTGAAGGACTATGGAAGATGATAGTTCTGGATTGCAAAGGGAAATGGTTGCCCATGAGGTTCTGATCATAATTTGTTTAAAAAACAAAACATTTAGAACACCTACAGTGCAGAAGAAGGCCATTTGGCCCATCAAGCCTGCATTGACAACACTCCCACCCAGGCCCTATCTCCCTAACCCCCCTGATGCTAAGGGGAAATTTAACATGTCCAAGTCACCTAACCTGCACATCTTTGGACTGTGGGAGGAAACCACAGCACCCGCAGGAAATCCAAGCAAATATGGGGAGAATGTGTAAACACCACATATACAGTTACCCCAGACTAAAATAGAACCTGAGTCCCTGGTACTGTGAGGCAGCAATGCTAACCACAGTATTACCATTTAGAGATCTTTTTGAATGTTATGTTCTGAGTGTCTTAGCATATTGCCAGAATTAACCTGTACCTGTGAAATGGACAGTGACTGCTGCGACTAGGTATGTGAAAAATCTTCCAAGTAATGGCACTGCTTCTTCATTGATACTTGAGGCCAATTCAATGGGTATTTTACTGATAAGATACGAATCATTTTTAGCATCTGTATCAGCAGAAACTGTATGAAGTGAATGTGCCTTTTCCATGAAACTTGACAGTAATCTAATCACAGATATTGTGGCATTGAATTCCTCTTTCAGATTTTGCAATGAGTAAGTAATTCTGTAAACATGTGGGTCCATGGGGACTGCAAGCTGGCAGATGCTAGACAAGTTACTATATATCTGTAAATAACTGCACTATGTGGTTGGCTGTTTTATGATGAAATAACCCTCCAACTCAGAATATTCTGTGCACTGATTGGTCATCTAATAATAAAGTAATCCTGCCCTGGGCTATTGCTGCAACCATCTTGTATTTTCAGTGACTGGAAATGGGACATTTATGTTATAGATTTCAATACTATTGCATCAAGGGAAGAGATGTTGAATCTTGAATGTTTTTTGTTATTGAGAACTGGTAATGTAGATTTTTATCAGATTGTTTCCAGTACTTTTTCTGGAATTATAACACCTTGTGAATTTGGCATCAGTATGAGCTCTTTAATGCAAAACAGACATGTACAATTTTGACATAGCCTCAGAGTGGTATTCATTTCACCAGAATACTCAGGGATTCAAGACCACTGTGATCACCTACTGAAAACTGTTTTTTTAAGCACATGCAGTAATCACTAAACCACAAGCTTCTGCAATGGGTAAATGAGCCCTCTGAGCACCATGTAAAATTTTATCAGGGGACAGTCTTCAACAACATGAGTCAATAATTGGGGTACACCACAGCTGCATCTAGGTTTCCTGAAAGACCCCACTTAGAATCATAGAGATATACAGTATGGAAACAGGCCCTTCAGCCCAACCCATCCATGATGAGCACATTCTCTAAACTAAACTAACCCATTTGCCTGCATTTGGCCCATATCACTCTAAAGCTTTGTTATTCATGTACCTTTTCAAATGTATTTTAAAAGTTGTAACTGTATCTGCCAGTACCACTCCCTCTTGTGTTGATTTGTGGCACAAAGCCCTTGGCTAGTGCACAAAACTAAGTACTAAGTTAAACTCTGCCCTCCTGACAGACTAAGATTGGTATTCTGGGGTGTTTCTGGAATCTACAATTTTATAACTGAAGGCTGAGACTGTTTGTTTCTAACTGAGCCAAATTTGAAAACTTACTATTTTGTTCATGGAAAGGAAATGACTCAAATCAGCTTCTTTCTCTCTTACAAAACATTACAACCTATAAATGCTAGCCTTGAATTCACCAGATAGTTTTAGATCATGAATATGCATCATTGTTTAATGCTGTCTTTCAACATGAATGAACTTTGTACTTGATCCTTAATTAAAATCAATATGAGAAATTATATTTGTGAAGAAAAAACAAATTGCTCCTCAATTAGATATCTACTTCATGCTTAGATTTTCACAATTCCTTTAAAGTCAGTGTGGTAAATGTGGCGATCTGCATGGAAATCCCCATTACACCATTGTTTCAACCAGTGTAACTCTGGCTGCATTAATGCTGCTAAGACGTAATTAAACTAGTTGTCTGACAATGTACAGTACATTGTCTTCAGTCTCAGAATTACCATCACATTCCTGTGCAACTTCTTTTCAATAGAACAGATTAATGATTTTTTAATAGTACCAAAAATAACACGTGTGAAAAGATGAACCAATTTACACAAATAATATACAGAGGAATTGAAAGTAACACTATGGCCCACAGTGCAGTCCAGTGCTCACATATCAGAATAACATCTATGAGTCTGATCCCTTGAGCATTGAATAATTAAATTTAAGCAGATTATATTGAATGTTTTAGCTTTGTACAATACTCAGTATTAATGCATAACATAAAGTCATGTGGATTGAGTAAAGTTTATCTGATATCTCAAGCCAGTCCTAGCTTTGCCATGGAAAGGTTGGAAGGCTCCAAAGCAGTGTTCAGACTGATTTGAATTTATGCCCTACTGATCACTCAGGGGCTATTCAATCTGCAGGCGATAAACTGTCAAGTTTTGTCTTTTGCTGTCAACAGAGTGTGGACAAGCCACACTATTATGGATACTACTCCAACCAATTACTTCCTTGAGGAAATGTCCTATAGCCTATTTCCCAAAGTCAAATGTAGTGAATTTCTAAATATCTATCTAACCTTGCATCCTACATTATTCAACTTTGATATCCTTCAATGCAGTGTTGCATGGTATAAGAGTACAATTATAATACAGGATATTGCAGGGTTAAAAATGGAAATCCAATTTTTATATCATGATGGTCTACTCCAGCTATGTACAGTTACTTTTATTAATAATACATAATATTCTTTATAAATATTTCTGTTGTTTTATTCAGGACTTTTTGAGTACCCATTTTTAGACTGATATTGACCACACATTTTTGCTTTAGTGAAAATACCTCTTTTAGCTTCTGTTATCTTGAGTGCTGTGCATGTAACATAAGACTATCAGGAAAGATGTATGACATCCATCCTCCTATCTGTGTTGAAGAACTTTTTCATGAGTGAAAATACAGAACAAATTGATACTTTTGGAGTACAACTTTGTTTACTCTATAGACAAAGATTTACAATGATTGTTCATTAAACAAGCTGGGCTATGTGTCCTATGTCCACAAAATAAAAGGATGAAAGCTAAAAATAGGACAAGGAAAAGATTTTTATGAAGAAGAAAGCTGAGATATTCACCCAACTCGGCACAGGGACTGAGTGGATGGATATTAAAGCTGAAAAATTAGATCACCAAGATGTTCCAACTCAGTAAGTTATTTAAAGCATTTCTTACATCCAACAGATTTTATTCAACAATTCATTTAATTACTTTCTTTCAAACCATTATTTTAATTAACAATCTTAATCCCCTAAATATGAGACACATATGCCTAAATTCTTACTATTACTATAATGCAAACATTATTTGACAAAATATGTTTCTGTTCACAATGAAGTTATTTTCATGCGCTTCACTTGGCTTAATTGCTTTCCTTTGGAGAAAAAAAATCTGTCATCCTGGCCTACATGTCACTCCAGAGCCACAGCAATGTGGTTGACTCTTAGATGCCCTCTGAAATGACCTAGCAAACCACTCCATTGTATCAAATTATTAGACAGTCTCAAAGCAGTGAAGCCATTCAACATCGATCCAGCCCTGAAATGACAAAAGCAAACTTAGTCCTGTTGATCCAGTAAGGTCCTTCTTACTAACATGTGGGGGTATGTGCCAAAATTGGAGAGCTGTCTCTCATCAACTAATCAAGCCACAGCCTGAAATAATCATACTCAGGAATCATACCTTACAGATGATCTCCCAGCACCACCATCACTATTCTTGGTTACATCCTGTACTAGCATCAGTCCAGGGTTGTGCCACAGTGGTATACAGTTGGAAGGGAATAGCCTGTGAATTCTCAACACCAATTTCACTCTATGAAGTCTCATGGCATCAGGTCAAACATGGGCAAGTAAACCTCCTGTTGATAAATCATCATTTCTCCATGTGAACGTCACTTGGAGGAAGCACAGAAAGTGGTAAGGCCACAGAATGTACTGGACTACTTCAATGTCCATCAACAAGAGTGGCATCATAGCCTCACTACAGACTGAGCTGGGCAAGTTGTAAAGGACATACTGCTCGACTGGGCCTCCAGCTGGTGATGAGAGATCCAACAAGAAGGAAAAACATACTAACCTCATCCTCACCAATCTGCGTATTGTAGATCCATCTGTCCGTGAGTGTATTGTTCGAAGTGACCACTGCACCATGCTTGTAGAGATGATGTCCCATTTTCATATTGACAATACCCTCCACTGTGTTATGTGACACTATCACTTTGCTAAATGGGATAGATTTTGAACAAATATAGCAATTTAAGTCTGGTCAACCATGAGACAGAAGCAGAATTGCACTCAACTGCAACCTATAATCTCATGGATCATCAAATCCCTTACTTTACTATTACCACCAAGCCAAGGGAATCAACCTTGGTTCACTAAAGAGGGCATGCCAGGGGCAACATCAGACATACACTACAAAAATGTAGTGTGAACTTGAAGCTACAACACTGGACTTCTTGCATACCAAATGGCATAGTAACCAATGATAAACAGAGCTTAGCAATTCCACAATCAATGGATCAGATTTAGGTTCTGCAGTCCTGCCCATATCCAATTGTGAATAGTGGTGGACCATGAAATAACTCGCTAGAGGAGGAGGACCCACAAATATCCTCATCCTCAATGATGAGGGAGTCCAACACATCAGTTCAGAAGACGAGACTAAAGTATGTGCAACAATCTTCAGTCAGAAGTGTATAATAAATGATCCATCTTAGCCTCCCCTGGAGATCTCCAGCATCACAGAGGTCAGTTTTCAGCCAATTTGGTTTAATGCGTGCGATGTCAAGAAACAGCTGAAGCCATTGGATATTGCAAAGGCTATGGTCCCTGAAAAACTCAGGCCTCTAGCATTTCCACACCCCTAGCCAAGCTGTCCAGTATAGCTACAACAGTGGCAACCACCCAACAATGTTTAAAATTGCCCAGGTATGCCCTGTACGGAAAAAGAAAGACAAATCCAATTCGGGTCAATTACCATTCCATTAGTCTACTGTCAATCATCAGGAAAGTGATGCAAGGAGTCATCATCAACAGTGTTATCAAGTGACACTTGCTCAGCAATAACCCACTCACTGATGATCAGTTTTGGTTCCGCCAGAGTCAGTCAACTCCTGACCTCATTAGAGCCTTGGTTCAAACACTAACAAAAGAGCTGATGTCCAGAGGTGAGGTGACAATGACTACCCTGCATTTTATAACACTGATAGCAGAGACATTCACTTTAACACAAATTTCCAGCTGCAAATGGCTAATGACAAAACTGTTTTTTCTAAACTTGAAGATGGAATCTCATATGATTTTAAAAAAATGACTGGGATGTATTTTTAACAGGCATGAATGAAAAGTGACTGAATGGAAATTGTTGTTTCGAAGCAATTGGCACTGAACTGATCTGATTGTAGATCAATTAGGGTAGAACTGTAACATGGAAGTTTAGCATAGCAAGTTTTAAATCCTTTTCCTCTTCAACATCTGAACTGACTGTTCTCCAAAATGTTGTATGAGAAAAAATGCCCCCCTTTATGTATAAGCAATATATTTTGATCACACTATTATGAATGATCAATGAGGCAAAATTTTTAGCTGCAACATTATTGCATAAAATTAAATTACTTTCTTCAAGTGATACCAAATTCATTCTGCCAAAATATATTCATGAAAACATGACCCAAAGGAGTAAGAAGATTAATGAGCACCGAATGTAACAGAATATCCCTTAACAAGTATACTTTAAATACAAAGAAGTATGTGAATTGGATTTCTACTTGGTACGCAAAATGGAAAAACAATAGTGGAGAAAAGGTCAAGGAAATAATTAAACCATTTAATTAAGCAACTAGAAGAATATTCAAAAGAAAGCTATTACTGCAATTCTAAATACAGTCCCTAATTCTTCAGCTGACAACTCTCACTGTGGGCAGCCATCTATAATGGTCAACTGACGATAAACATTTCCATCAATATAGGAGGTAATTACAAAGCAGCCGATTACCATGTATTAAGCACATCTGCTATTCGAGCAGAATCAACGATTCAATAAATTCCATGCATCAGTCAAATGCAAGTACCTTAATCCCCTCCCCTAACAATTTTAAAATGATCTTCAAAGCAAACAGATTGTTCTTCCAGTTTTGAATATGTATATACATCTTATGACTGCGTTTAGCTCTGGATTTTAAAACTCTTAAAGCAGATAATTGGAATTCTACTTTTACCCCAAAACATACTGCAAACCTATAAATAGATATTTAACAATTCAAACGAAGGAGATTCTCTTCTCCTTCATCTTGGTTGCCCCACCTCCATCACTCACCTCACTACTTGCCCGCTCTCACTCCGCAACAAATGAGTACAATTTAATCATCTCAGCTACTTCCTTCACCGCTTCCACAACCTTCACCTGACCCCCTGATATACCTTGCTGACCTTTCTTGGCACTCTACACATCCATTTCAGTATCTGCATCTCATTAGTGTCCAATCAATATTCCTCTCTTCTTGACATTGCCCAGCTTTCTATTCTAATTAACGTGGCTAAGCTTGCAACTGTCTTGTGGATTTTTCCTTTCAATTTTAACAGCACTATTGTATCACATAATAATCCACTTTTTCCAATCAGAGCTAATCCATTGCTTACTATTTCCTTTCCCAAACTTTCATCCTTTGCCACCACTGGTTCCAGAAGTTTGAAGTTTCCTCCATGTTTTCATCCATCATCTTTACAACTTCACTCTGACTCTTATCTTAGACTCATGCTGATAGTCTATATATTTTGGATCTTTGGTCCATTGATCTTCATACCTGTACCTTCTAGTATCTATCTCCACATAATCAAGTCATGCTCTACCCAGAGCTCAACATCAGCTGCAAACATTATTGACCATGGTGTTTCCTGTCTGTTTCACTTGCTCAGCTGGAATATTCATGTCAATCAAGAAGAGGAGGGGGTTCAGTGGCGATCCTTGGTGTAATCCAATTTTGACTTTAGAATTTTTGGTCTCTTCCCCTTACTTATTTCTGGCACTCTTTGTACATATCCTGAAATTCTAGCACCACCAGCCTTCTCAAGCAACTGGTCATAAGCCTTCTCTAGGTTGATCCATACAATCTTTATGTTGCATTGGCTTTCTTGCTATTTCTCCATCATTTGTCTCAAAACAAAAATGACAACACTGATACTTCTATCAGGTGTGAATCCAAACTGACTCTTCGCTACTTTTGTCAGAGTACACTGAGATTTAGACTTGCTCTTTTGAGCTTGGATATCTTTTCACCTCTACTTTAGCCACTCTCATTCACTGGATGGTAATATTTGCATACCCTTTAGAGGGTTTGGACAGGGATGTTGCACACTGCTTGCAGCAGGGTATACCCTAGCATGGGTGCATTCCATTCATATCAACCATCATTTGGATTTGGTGGGTGGTTTTACAGCTGGATGCCTTTTCTGCTACCAAGCCTCCCCATTTACCTGTCTTTGGGACTTGCATCAATACACATAGGCATGTCTGAACCAGGGCCTGTGTTTACTACTTAACAAATGATTACTAAGTTATTACAATTGTTTAATATATTCCAAAATTTACTTTTACAACACAAACTTTCCTCAATTGTTTTAGCCCATTTGGGTTTCACAAATGATGTAAATCCATTTTGAAAAAGGCTGTCAAAAATAAACAAAGGAATGAATCTTATGTGATTTTTGTCAGAATAGATAAGGAGATATTGTTTCCAGTGACAGAAGGATTGATAACCTGACTGAAAGGATGGTGGAAGCAATCTCATTAATAAATTCTAAGGGAAATTGGATAAAAACATGAAATGGAAATATCTGCAGTACTATAGGGAAAGAGATACAAAGAGGGAATAATTGGAACACACCTTTAAAGAGATGTCACAGGCTTGATGGGTAGAATGGCTTCTTTTTGCGCTGTATCATTTTATGAATCTAGGAGGCCTTACTATAAAAAAAGGTTAAAATTGCTTTAAACAGTATGGAAACTGAAAGGAAATGATGGAAATTTTAAAAGAGAGATTTTGTCCTTTTTTTTAAATATTCAATTTTTGTTATTAGCAATGGCAAATTTGATGCAGTAGTTTAATATTTATCTGCTTGACTTGTACTGAAAATTCATTCATGTTTCTTTCTCATCATTGAAGGTTTCAAACATGAGGCAAGCCTTGTCACTTTTGCATTAGTTTTTGTTTTGTTTTTGGTACTTAGTTTCCCCATATCAGTGTCTGGAGATTTGATGTGTCTCACGATGGGATGGTGTTTAATTTCAGCCCTGTTTTTGAAACAACATCTGGAGTTCAGTGTCCAGTTGCCATATGTTTGGTCTGCAAGTTTTGCCTCTGCTTTAGTTTTGACTATTTCAAGTTGCACAATTGCTTTGCCAATCTGGAGAACCTTATTTTTGAAGGAGAAAAATGAAGTGTAAATATATAACATATCAGGAGGGACTTTAACCAGCAACATGTTTCCACTGGTTTCAGTTAGATTCCAGCTGCCTGGCCCACAGTAGCTTGAAGTCACATGCAGTTGGCAAGTGATCTCTGGAAAATCAGGTGGTCAAAAACTTTCAGGTAAATGTGGGAAAGGAAGGTTCCATGGAAAGAAGGGTTGAAGGGATGGTTTCCTTGTCAAGCCAAAATTAAAACTGTTACCATAATGATTCTGTTGGTATGCAGAACGTATTAGCTATCGCTTAGTTGGTAGCTCTCTTTCTTCTAAGTTGGAAGGTTCTGGGTTCAAGTCCTATTTCAGGGACATGAACTAAAGTATCATGGCTAACATTTAAATGCAGTACTGAGGGCAGTGCCCTCTTTTAGATGACATGAACTTAGGCTCTGTCTGTTCCTCAGATGGATGTCAAAGATACTGTGACATTCGTAGATTTTTCCACTTTCACCAGTAGTTAGAATCATGGGGAATAGAGGAAATAGAGATTTGGTGGGAAGTCAAAAAACAGTTTCCTACCATTGCAAAGTGAGTTTGGAATCATGTTCCCCCAGCTTTCATGGCATGTTGAAGGTGTGTCTACTGTCCTGCTAATGTATGTCAGGAACCTCATTTGCATCTCATAAATATTCATTAAAAGTCCAGCACACCAGAATCTTGCCCCCGCCAGCCTCTCCCCTCCCCCTCATCCCCACCTTTCACAGTTAGTCCACTACAAGTGGGAATTTGCAACATTCTGTTTCATGAGTCCACATAAGTGGCATGCACCTGGCAAGATCGACATCTTCTTGGACTTTCAAGTCAATAACCACTATTTTTTCCTTCCTTTCACATTGACATGGAGAAATATCAGCTGTCTATCATGCACGCTGTGTCTAGGCTGGGCATGGAGTGGGAAAACTGACTAGGGGATGGTCAAGTACAGAGTGAGAGAGTGAATGGTTGTCTGAATGCCATTCAAATATGGCACCCAGACATTGGAACCATGATCTGCCCATCCCACCACGAATTTCAATGCATGACTCAGAGCTGCACAAACAATGAGCTGAATAGCACAAGGTTCAGGTAAATTTTGGGCAGGTAGGTAGTAACAGTAGTTTAATGCAATTACTGCATCTCAAATGAGTAAAGAGTACACATGTAGGCTTCATCTGGCTCTGATCCTCTACTCTACTGCCGTTACATGACCGGAAAACCAGTGTGATTCTCCACATAGGAAAATTGCAGTTGAGTTGAATGTTGTTCACTTTGAGAAAGTGCTCATGTCTTTCTTGGATGCTCAGCAGAGCAGCCTAAGGTTAGGAAATGGGCTGCTCCCATGTGGTTGCAGAGCATGAAGTAATCTGGGCAATTTAATTCCCCACTTGTCTGGTTTCACTCCAAATGAAATGTTAATCACCCCCTGACTTGCACCATCAACTGGGTGAATCATATCATTCCTAAATCTGGATTTGAACTCCTATCAGGAGTGGTATGGCTGGGCAGCCAAGATGTGAGATAGATTATTGGGCCTGGCTATGATCAGAGGAAATTTTAACTCCCGGATTGCATTTGGAAGATAACTGTCAGTCTCCTGCCTGAAGTCCCTGGATGATAGGAGCAGGATTTCCGCTGGCTGAGGATTTGAGACAAGGTCTTCCATACCGGGGTAGGTGCTTGGGAAGGTGAGTCAAGAATGGTGAGAGAATCGGGCATGAATGGCCACACCACTGCTTCAGTATGAGGCCAAAAAGATCATTGCTACTCCTGACACATAAGGAAACAATAAAACAAGATAAAATAGTTATTGAAAATGCTAACCTGTTCCTATATTGTTCCTGCAGTAGGTTTCGCTGGCAATGCTGGCCCCGTATGTGACCTGCTTGGGTGTGAGTTAAAATGGCTTTAGAGTCAAAATTACATCTTAACTAGGACCCTGATGTTTGCATATTAGTGAACCAGATATCTTTTCTTAAAGAAAACCTGGTGGTTAAAATAGCGGTTGGCAGGTGCCCATTATGAAGGCAGCAGCAAAGATGCGATCACCATTTTAACCATCCATTGTGTAGCCAGAGTTAAATTGGCCTCAATGTTTCCAGAAAGACAAAAAGATTGAAAAAACTGCAGTAATCATGCTTGAATAAATCCTGCTAATTTATCAAAGTCAACCTCAGCAGAAGCTGAAGCAACATGTGAGCAGCTCGGTTCCATGAGAGCAAAGGTGACCTACATCCAAACATGCAATTGCCCACTAAAAGCTTGACGTCACAGCCTTCTACAAGCGATTCTCAGTTATTGATTATATTATATGATGTGTTTTGGTATCATTAAGATTGTTGGTCTTACTGTATTAATATGCTGAGTTTCTCCTCAGTTAATCTTCTCCTTAAATATCTTCAAACCACAAATGTGGGAGAAGTTGAGAACAGATGTGCCAGTCCAACCAAATTAAAGCAAACAAATACAACAGTAAAAGGATAATGCATCCCAGCTCTTAACCTCTGTCATAGTGGGCAAGCTGTATGTTGCATGCTGGGAAGCCACCTGCTAGCAATGAGGCATATCTAAGTTGGAAATAAGTCATTTCAGGCATTTAGTGCTGCTATGCACTAGAGTGTGTTACAGACAGGAGGGGGTTTAATTTAAACAACATTAATTTCTCTTCTCACTGTACACAGGTGTTTTTGATTTGCTACCCCTTTCAGAAATGGAGTTGTATTTCCCAACCTCTTGGTTTTTGTATGATCCAATTTATTTTAATAACCCCACAGAAAACTAGAGATAGGTTTGATTCCAGAAGGTAAGTTTATTTGCACACACTAAAAATGTGGGAAGGGGATCACATGTCGCTCCTTTTTCGTCCATATAGTAAATGAGCGGTAGAGAAAAAAAGATTTACAAAGAAATATTGTTTCATGTGGGTTCCAGAATCAAAATCCAATGAGATATTGCTTCAAAGAGGTTGGTAAGCTAAAAACCTGACGCTGCATAATTCACTTTTCTGCTAGAATTGACCTCACACAATGAGAGATAAATCAGTCTTGTAGATAATGGTATAGAAGTTTCAGCAGAAAATAGTGTAGTGGGGCCAGATATTCAATATGGGCAGAACCTCTATGCTGTGAGGGAGCTGAGATGATGGTAAATAACAGATTGAGATTTTGCAGTACAGCAAGGCAATATTATTGGTTCCACATCTCCATATTGTCTTTGACAAGTGATGTGTATATGTAGTCTGGGTCCTCAAGAAGGTTAAATGCCTTACCCATTAAGAATTGAAAGAAAAGTTGTAATGCTCTTTGTCCTAGTAGACAAGTAGACTCTGGCTATGAAATGCAGGTGACCTTTGTATAGCTCTGTTTGAATTTGATCTCTACAGCCTATAGCATCTAGAGCTGGTAGGGAAGGGGAGGGTGATTAATGTCTCCTCAGAGATAATTATGAGCAAGTTTCTTTGATACTGCCAAGTAGCTCCTTTTGTTTGAGGATCACAAACAGACATGGATTCAGCCACTTTAAAAGGTTTCTCTCCTTTAAATTTTTATTTGAAACAGCCATGAGGATAGCTATATAAATTTTATAAGACCATACAGGGTGATGTCTTTATCCTGTCACAAATGTCATTCCTTTGATATTTATATTGAGTCCTAATGCTGTGGATGTAATTTAATTGATGCATAGTTTTGTAGACAGCTTTGTGAGATAGCAACCCTAAAACTGAATCCAAATAAAAGCATTCAGTTTGTACCCAGTATTATTAATGAGACCCATACTCAACCACAAAACAAGAGGACATCAGTAAAATGAGGTCATGAAACCAAAAGAGAACTTGTGATACCGCAGAGGATGTGGACAAAAGAGTACAAGATTCAGGATTGTGAAAAAGGATTTCAGGGAGAATGTTTGAGGCCAGGGCACTTGACACATTTAGAAACGTAGAATCCATACAATGCAGAAAGAGGCCTACTGAATCTTCACTGACTCTCTGACAGAGTGGCTTACCCAGGCCCTATCTCCATAACATCGCACATTTACTATGGCTAAACAATTTTACTTCCAGATCTTGGGACACTAAGGGACAGTTTAGCATTGCCAGTCCATCTAACCTGCACATATTTGGACTGTAGGAAGAAACTGGAGCAATGGGAAAAAACCCATGCAGACATTGGGAGAATATGTAAACTCCTCATAGACAGTCACCTGAGGCTGGAATTGAACCCGGATCCCTGGCGCTGTGAGGCAACAATGACAACCACCGTGCTACTGTTTTAAAGAGCAGCAAGATGCTGGAAGATGCTGGGAGGAAAATGAAATTGGTGTTTAGATAGGTTGACAAGGCTAAAGCATTTGCAACCATTGTCAGCCAGAGATGTCGAATAATGGCTCATCTTGGTCTCCTCCTGAGGCCCCATCATCACAGATGCTAATCTTTTGTCAATTCAATTAATTTCACATGATGTTAAGAAACAGATAAAGGCGCTAGATACAGCAACGGCTGTGGACCTTTAAAACATTCCAGCATTACTGAGCCAGAATCAGCTGCACCCTAGCCAAGTTGATGCAGTACAGTTTCAACACTGACATCTACTTGCCAACATAAAATATTTCCTTAGTATATTCAGTCTACATGTGACAGGACAAGTGCAATCCTGCCTATTACTACCCCATCAGCCTTCTCATCAGCAAAGTGATAGAAGGTGTTGTCAGCTGTTATCCAGCAGCAGAATAAGGTCAGAAGCAGAATCATCACTAATAATTGCAGTGTTCAGTTCCATTTGCAATTTTTCAGATATTAAAACCTGCATATAGCAAGATCTGTACAACATGTGGTTGAGCAGATAAATAGCAAGTAATATTTGCACCACACAAGTGTAAGCCAATGACCATTTCCAACAACAGAGAATCTAACTGTCTCCTCTTGACATCAATGGCATTACCACCGATACATCCCTACAATCAACATTCTGGGATATCATTGACCAGCGACTTATTTGAGAAAGCCACATAAATATTATGGCTTTAAGAGCAGGTCAGGGGCTGGAAATTCTATAGTGAGTAACAGACCTCTTGACTCTCCAAAGTCTGTTCACCATCTACAGTGCACAAATCAGAGGTGTGATGAAGTACTGTCTGCATGCCTGGAGGAAGGAAGATCCAACAACACACAAGAATCTCAACGCTATCCAGGATAAAACACCCCACTTGATTCACACCCTATCCACTATCTTGAACACTCCAGACAATGGCAGGAGTCTGTACCCAATATAAAATGCACTGCAGCATTTCACCAAGGTTCTTTCGATATCATTTTCCAAACCTGGAACTTTTACCTCTTAGCACAGTGGTGGACAACCTGCAGCCAAGGGGTCACATGGAGAACATCATGGTTCTGAGTGCAACCTAAGAGACTTGTTGACAGATGGAATTTAGCATGGATCAGTGTGTGATTATCCATTTTGGTTGGAAAAAATAGAAAGGCAACTTATTATCTAAATGGAGAGAAACTTCAAAGCTTTTTGGTACAGAGGGAACCAGGCGTCCACGTGCATGAATCACAGAAAACTGCATGAAGAAAATAAGGAAGGTAAATGAAATCTTCGCATTTATAGCTAAAGGAATAGATTGTAAAAGTAGAAAAATGTTGATGCAACTATACAAGGCATCAATGAAACTGCACCTGAAGTATTGTGCACCTGGAGTATTGTGCACAATATTGGTCCCCTTACTTGAGGAACTAGGCAGTTCAGAACAGGTTGACTAGATTGGGGATTTGGTTAATGAAGGGAGGTTGTAAGTTTAGGCTTACACTCTCTGGAATTCAAAGGAATGAGGGGAGATTTAATTGGGGTACATAAAATGCAAAAGGGAATTGACAAAGTAAATGGAGAGGGTTATGGAGAAGAGGCAGGAAAATGGAGTTGAGGCTGAGACTGGATCAGCCATGATTGTGTTGAATGGTGGTGAAGGATCAAGGGGCAGAATTGCCTACTCATGTTCCTTGTTCTTAAGTTCTTGTGTTGCCCACAGGCAGACTTGTCACTTCCTTTTGGTTTCCATCTACTTGGTTTTCTTCCCACTGGTATAACTGAAATGATACACGTGTAAAGCAAGGGCTAGGGAAGTGAGATATGTGCTGATTGAATACAACATTGCTTTGTGAGGGCTGTATACTCCCTCTGTGTTTGATCAAACAGGAATACTTACTTTATTTTTCCCAATTGAAGTTGATAGTTCTATTAATACATGAATGCTTAAGCATTTTCTATAATGTGTTATGAAATATTTGATGTTATTAAATCTTATTAAAGGTTCATATGGTGAAAATATCTGATTTCAATCTCATGGTCCATTGAGATGGAAGAGAGCCACCCATGTAGCCCACTTACTGGCCGAGATTGCCTATCATTAATCTAGAAAGACAAGGACAGTAAATGGGAACACTACAACCTGTAAGTTATCCTGGAAACCGTTCACCATCCTGACTTCAAAGTATATCACCATTCTTTCAGTGTCAATGGATCAAAATTTGGAACTCCCTCCTGAATGGTACTTGGGTGTACCTACACCACCCGGATTACAGTGGTTTAAATCACCTCCTCAAGGGAAATTAAGGATGGACAGTAACTGTCGGCCTTGCCAGTAATACCACTTCCCGTGAATGAATAATAATCTGCAAAAAAATTTCATCACCTTGTAATTTGAAGGGCTAGAAAGATGCCTCCCAGTGGCAATGTTACTGGCTTCCAATTTCCCTCTTTATCTCTCAATCATTGTCTCTTGCCAAGTGAATGGATATATTTGTGCAGTTATATTGTTTTTGATGGCTCCCTCATGCTTCATCAAAGTCCATTTTAGCTGTGGGAGCGCAGCCAATGAATGAAACCAGCTACGTGCTTATGGTATCTTCAGAACAAACCCAACCCTACCCTCATCCAATATCCATCATGCGTTTTCAATCAAGGCTAACCTGAAAAAGATGAGGAATGAAAATCTGAACATTTTTCTTTTCCCTAGCTCTGGAACACAGATGCCAAGCCTGTTTAGGCTCAGGCTCAGATCAGCAGGGGTTTTGTTCTCCTGCAATAAGTCAGCATTGAACAGCAATGCATTGACAATTATTCATCATTTTCAATCTTGTTTCTTATTACATTAACTCTATATGATTTCTCTCTCACTGTCTTAACTTCAATTACTAAGATCAGGAGAATCAGAATCATACACTATACAAGAGGCTCTTTGGCCGATCAAGTCCATGCCAACACTTTAGAAACATCCGAACTCCTATCTAATCTCATCTACCAGCATATGTCCCCGAGCCCTGATTGTTATAATGTGCCAAGTGCTCAACCGGATACTTTTTAAAGGATGTGAGGCAACCCACCACTACCATCCTCCCAGGTAGCGCATTCTAGACCATTACCACCCTCTGGGTAAAAATGTTTTTCCTCAACTAACCTTCTGCCCTTTATCTTGAGCCTATACCCCCTCATGACTGACCCTTCAACTAAGGGGAATAGCTGCTCCTTATTCACTCTTTGCATGTCCCTCAATTTTGTACAATTTTGATCAGATCTCCCCTCTCCTCACGCCCTGCCTTCCAAATCTTCTCTGCTCCATCAAAAACAACTCAAGCTTATCCAATCTCTCTTCATAACTTAAATGTTCCATCCCAGGCAGCATCTTGATGAATCTCCTCTGCACCTCCTCCAGTGCAATCACATCCTTTCTGTAATGTGGCAACCATAACTGCACATACTATTTTAACTGTGGTCTTATCAAAGTTCTGTGCAACTCCATTATGATTTCTTGGATTTTATAATCTGTGCCTCAATTGATAAAGGCAAGCTTTCCATGTGCCTTTTTCACCAACCTACTAACATGCCGTTCCACTTTCAGAGATCTGTGGACAAGCACGTGAAGGCCCCTTTGTTCCACAGAACTTCCTAGTGTCCTGCCATTCATTGAAAATAAAACATTGATCGGGATATTTACGATTAAGCGCTGTAATTGAAAATTCTGACTTCCAGAGGAAGAATACTTAAAAGAAAATGTGAATGATGATTTGTAAAAGCTTTAAATGCATCAAAACATTCTTTTGAAGATATGTGTTGAAAGAAGTTCTATTTGTGTGATTATTTTTTATTCCAAAGTTCTTTTTGATGCATACAATTCTAATGGGTGTCAAGTGTTATATGGAGCAAAGTTTCTGATTGTCGTTGTGAAGGGTACAGAGAAAAATCAATATGTTGCTACTTTTTTTTACCATCCATCGTTTTATGGTATTGTCTGCTTCCCGTCTACAGTTAGATGGCTCCACTTTCTTCTTGGATTATTGTCCAAAGTGTAGGTGCAGTCAGGAGGTATAAATCAGATCTCATTTATTAGGAGTAACAGTTAATTATTGTGCTTTAAAAACCAGACCGATTTTGATTGATGTCACTCTTAAAAAAGAGCATCACTTAAATGAGTTTTCAATCTGTCTTCCTAATACTGATCATAAACTTCACGTTTCAGCAATTTCCTGATGTTGACAGTGCAGTATAAGTCCAGTACTGTGACCTCAGTACCCAAAAAGGAATGGGCAATGACAATTCTTAGCAATGTGACTGATTTATGTTGCAATCACACTTCCCCTACCAGTGCAGCAGTTCATAATATTTCAGCAGCTGTCTGAGCAATGAACTGTGGTTATATTGCCCTCTCACATAGGTGCAGCATGGAGAAGTTCAAGCACATGCAAAAGCTGAAGTTTCCTAGCATCTGCTCAGGTAACTTTCTATTGATTGAGAGAAAGGATACAGTCCTTCTCAGTCAATGGAAGATGAAATAATAGCAAAATGTTCGAGGTCTGAAATAAGAACAGGAAGTGTTGGAAAAACTCATGTCTGATCACCGCTGGAGACTAAAACAGAGTTAAAGTTTGGAGTTTGATATGATTCTTCTCTGGGTTGACTGAAAGTGAAAAGTGCTTGCTCTAGCAAGACATTATTAAAACACTTTTTAACAAAGGGAAGTTAAAAGTTGCACTTAGCAATAATTATAATTATTTCACTACCTTTGGGGAAACAAAATGAATTGGGCTAGCATATCACTGGAACACCTCATTTCAACCATTTGCCCAGCACCCCTCTCTCCTGCTCTGTTCCAGTAACACACTTCAGCACTTCAATCCAGTACCCTGTTCCAAAGCCTGACTCCAGTTTCCCAGTCCAAGCCAATAAACTGACCCGGCAACTTTCTTAGCATGTGTTGACATTGGATCTGCACCAAATGCTTGGAGTAAATGCAATGTAACTGAATAAATAAGAAGCTGTTCTATAACTGGGGAGCAGTGCCCCATCATATTGGGGGCATTCCTGAACAAATTAATGCTGAAACTTGACAAAGACAGAAAGAAAAATAAGATGCATCAAGGTATTTAATCATTTGACCGCTATGTATTTGACTTCCTAGATGTTTTGATGGCATCACTGTTTCTGGCCACCAGCAGATCCCCTTTAACTGGTGCCAAAATGACAGTTGAAAGAGAGAAATCCATGCTACAGAGGTGAAGGCTGTACTGACTGCCACAAGGACAATGGCAGGTTTTGTAAATTTGGTGCAAGTTTTAAAATTGTACTTGTGGTAGTGTGGCCACATTAAGTGGGTGATCCATGAGGGCCAGGTGATCGGGTCAGACACCATCAAGTGTCGAGGTGGGAAGCTGAGACAATCAGCTGTAAGGACCCATATCCTGGGTTGTTGATTATTGAACAATATCAAACAATTTGTTAACAATGAGAAAACTGTCCACATAAAAAAAAAGTCATTTCCTGTATAATTTTTTTTGAATGGTGAAGTTCAGATTCATTATTTTTAGATCACAGATACAACACAGGAGAAACAGGAGTGCTTGCAAACATGGTTTTGTATCATAATAGCTGGAAATTCATGAATTACTGACTGAATTCTTGTCTCATTTTCTTTAATTTCTATGAGACAAGGTGCATTTCCTCAAAGTATTTCTTCACAGCATGCATCAGTTGTGTTTTTATGTGACAGAAACAGGGAGATTGTTTGTTCTGCTTGAATGTATTTATTGTATTTATTAAATCAGACTGTTCTCAAAGGACATCGGTCTGCCTCTGTTCAGACTAGTTTGACAGCTGTATTATCAAAGAGTTGCAGTCCCATGAGCCCACACCCACCCCCATATGTGCACACATGCATGCACATACTTGTGCTCTATACAGTTCTGTCACTTAAGATATTTTAAATTAGGGCTCAAGATTATAGAAATGAATGGTTGTGATATACAGACATTAATTTCAAATATTAAAACAGAATTTCTGGACAATGAAAATGAGAATATTCAGCAGCGCTGCAATAAACTGAGAGCAACTCTGTGGCTCAATGTATAAAACCAGTAATAAATTGTTCTGTCAAACTCTTGTTCCTAAATATGTGACTGTTCTTCACTCCTTCTGGCTCTAAATGACCCAGGATATGTGTCCTTACAGCTGATTGCCTCAGCTTCACACCTTGACACTTGATGGTGTCTGACCCGATCACCTGGCCCTCATGGATCACCCTCTTAATGTGGTCACACAATCACAAGTACAATTTTAAAACTTGCACCAAATTTACAAAACTTGCCATTGTCCTTGTGGCAGTCAGTGGCACAAGGACAGCCTTCACCTCTGTAGCATGGATTTCCCTGTTCCAACTGTCATTAGGCCCCAATTAAAGGCCAGAAACAGTGATGCCATTGAAAACATGAAGGAAGTCAAATACATTCAAATCTTCTCACCGACAGCAAATCAGGCAGTAAACTTTTAGCATTGAACTTTTAACTTAATTAACATCATATAGAAAGCAAATAATTGGCCAGGATGGGTTCTTGGGATTAAGATAGAAGATGAGATTACTAATTTAAAAATAAAATTTCTATAATAAGGTGAAATTTGACATTCTACAAATATAAACTTAATTTTTCATTGCCAATGAGGCAATTAAACAATAGTTATGAACTTAATACACTACTAAAAATGCAGCTACTCCCTATTCAACAGGATGCAATGTTTTCAAGACTTTTTAGAGCAAGACGAATAGTTCAGTGATTCCCACTTGATTGCAATCTGACAAATTTGAACACTACGACCTATGGAAAAGTGTGAACAGTGCATCTTATGGAGAAATGTAGAACCACTGACAGCAAACTCCAGATTTCCACCTTTAACAATGCATGTGTGAACTCATGAAGTTGCTGTCAGTTTTAGAGAAGTGATGATGCTATTGCTTATGATCTCACCATTATCACTAAAGCAAAATGTGGGCCATTGTATATGATGTAATTCATAGATTTCTCTGTAACTTTATGTATCCACACGTTGTTATTAAAGACACGAGTTTTACATAATGCATAAATTAAGATGATTCATTAAAAACACCACTTAACTGAGAATCATGATTGCTGCATAGGTGTTAGAAAATCATCAATCCAAATTCTCTGCAGTTGTTACAGACACTTTAAGGTTTAAGTCAAATGCGTTACATTTTGGCACTTTGCTAAACCATCAGTGGATTTGAAAAACAGTTGTAAACATTAAGGATAAGTGGGAAAAACTAGCAGATGATTAACTTTCATAAAAACCAGAATAAAAAGAGAAGGAGGATGAGAACAGACAGAGGATGGGCAATCTATTTGCTCCCAGAGAGTGAGTTGGTCATGTAAGTATGCTAGTGACGGTGCATGTCTCGGATTTAATGTCCATTTTAAATTCCCCCGGGTCTCAAGAAAGGCAATAGTTAAAGAGACAGCTAACAATTAATGGAGCACTCAGATCCTGCAGGGGATCAACTTGCCGGGGTATTCACAAACATCGTCAACCTCTCTTTACAATTACCTGAGATACTTATCTGCTTCTAGAAGATGATCATCATCTCAATACCAAAGAAAAGCCAGGCAGTGTGCCTTAATGACTAACTTCCAGTGGTTCTGACATCCATCATTATGAAGTGCTTCAAAAGGCCAGTCATGGCTCAATTCAATTCCAGCCTTCTGGACTGCCTGGATCAACCACAGCTTGCCTAACACAGTAACAACTCCAAAGCAGACGTCATCCCCTTGGCCCTGCACTCAACCCTGGAACACCTAGATAACAAAGACACCAATGTCAAATTTCTATTTATCAACTATAACTCAGTCATCAACACCATTATTCCTATGAAACTCATCTCCAAACTCTGTGCCCTGAGCCTCGGCTCCCCCCACTGCGACTGAATCATGAACCTCCTAACCCACAGACCACAATCAGTTCGGATATGGAACAACACCTCCTCCATGATCATCCTCAACACTGGTGCCCCACAAGGCTGTGTTCTCAACCCCTACTATACTCCTTATACACCTATGACTGTGTGGCCAAATTCCCTTCCAAATCAATTTTCAACTTTGCTGATGATACCGCCATAGTGGGTTGGGTCTCAAACAATGACAAGATAGAGTACAGGAATGAGATAGAGAATCTGATGAACTGGCGTGGCAACAATAATCTCTCCCTCAGTGTCAACTAAATAAAGAAGATTGTCATGGCCTTCAGGAAGGTAGAAGAGGACATGCCACTGTCTACATCTGCAAAGATGAAATGGAAAGGGTTGAGAGCTTCAAGTTTTTAAGTGTCCAGATCACCAACAACCAATGCAGGATCCCCCATGCTGAGCAATGCCTCTATTTTCTCAGAAGACTAAGGAAATTTGGCATGTTAGCTATGACTGTCACCAACATTTACAGATACACCATAGAAAGCATTCTTTCTGGTTGTCTCACAGCTTGATATGGCTCCTGTTCTGCCCAAAACTGCAAGAAACTACAATAGGTCATGAATGTAGCCCAATCCAGCATGCAAACCAACCTCCCATCTATTGATCTTACATTCATCAAAGCAGCCAGCATAATTAAGGACCCCACATACTCTGGACATACTCACTTCCATCTTCTTATTGAAGATGACCTTATTGAAACATACAAGATGATCAGAGGTTTAGATAGGGTGGACAGTGATAACCTTTTTTCTCAGATGGAGAAAGCTAGCACGAGGGGACATAGCTTTAAATTAAGGGGTGGAGTTATAGGACGGATGTCAGAGGTAGGTTCTTTACCCAGAGGGTGGTAAGGGTATGGAATGCCCTGCCTGCTGCAGTTGTAGATGTACCAAGTTTGGGGGCGTTTAAGAGGTCAGTGGATAGGTTTATGGATGAAAAGGGAATGGTTTAGGTTAGAGGGTCATTGCTTTCTCTTAATTGGTTGGCGCAACATCGAGGGCCGAAGGGCCTGTTCTGCGCTGTAATGTTCTATGTTCTTCCATTGGGAAAAAGGTTAAAAGTCTGAGGTCATGTACCAACCGACACAAGAATAGCTTGTCAGACTTACTGCTGTCAGACTTTTGAATGAATCTACCTCACATTAAGTTGATCTTTCTCTACACCCTAGCTATGACTGTAACCCTACCTTCTGCATTCTCTCCTTCCCTTTGCTATGAGTGATATGTTTTGTCTGTGTTGCGCACAAGAAGCAATATTTTTCACTGTATGTTAATACATGTGACAATAATAAATCAAGAGGCAAGAACTGCTGATTTCAGTGGAATGTTAAATGTCTTTCCATTCCCTCTGCTCGACAGCCAGTTAGCCTCTGAATTTGGATGACCAGATCATTTTCTTAACTTCAGTTGGGTCTGAAGAAAAAATGCTTTCTCTGACCACAAAACAATTACTACTGGTCTTTAAAAATGTACCAGGTACCATGGACTCCAAGAGGTAGAAAGTGATGAGTCCTGCTTTCTACTGAAGTCTGTGAGAGTGTACAAGGGGAAATAAACCACTGGCCAGATGCCATGAGGTGTGTAGTCTTTCAAGAGAGTACAAGGTTAGGGGTGAGGGTTGGTTGTCTTTCTTAGAATGGGATCATGTTGGTTCTGTGTAGCCTTAAAGCCTGCTGTCTTTCAGGTTTAAAACCCCTTAACAGAGCACAGCACATCTGCAGGCATCTGTCCAAAAATCTCATTGGAAAATGCTATCCTGTAGCTTGTATCTTGGAGAAGCGTTTCAGGCCTCATGAAGTTTAAGTATGCTCTGTGGTTGCACTGAAGTAATCTGCCTGTATTGATCTTATCGCAGTATTTATGGTGGATTTCAAGCCCCATTAACTTTGGCCAGCTGGGATGTCTGCCTTCATTGATCCAGTTGAGGTTGTTTGTTTATACAGCATTTCACACCCCATTAACTCTGAAGAGGTTTTGTGGTTGTATACCTGTGCCTAGCTGAACTTAGTTTTTTTTTAAATGGATTTTATTTGGAGCAGAATGATATCAGAACACTGAGGCTTGTGTGATGGGAATATTTTCATCCAGGCAACAGGTTGCACTCCAAGATTAGAGTGCAAGGATTCTTCAATGAAGACCTTCTGATAGTCATTGTCAAATGTTCAGGCTGTGCCCCAGAAAGTTGAGGTGAAGTTCCCAGATTTTGGCTGCCAATGATCTGGGAATCTGATGGAGCGGAGCTCATGATTTAGGGGACAAGAGGAAGTAATAAGACTGAAGATTGCCAGCCTAAGTGCTGTCAGCCAAAGAAAGAAGGCAGAATAATACTGTTCCATGTAGAGTGTGTGAAGGGCAGGGTTGGAGGAGTAATAGGGAATATTTGCACTCTGGGGAAGGAATATCTGCATTGGGTGTGGGAGAGTGTCACATGCATTGTGGAACGGGAGAAGAGGGCTTTGAAGGCCCAATGTCAGTGATGATGGAGAAGAGGGAAAGGGTCTTTAACTTGAATGTGACATTTAAAAGGGTACCCTGATTGTTGTGGAGCAGGCCTTGCCAGCATCTTTATGTCCTCAAGATTGACACCGCAAAACGCAAGCCCTGCTTTTTTTCCCTGAAGTGTCAGAAGATGTGGAGAGAAAACCTGTCTGTTTCTCTGGGGAGAAACACACTGGTTTTCAGCCAGTACCTTGTTTGGGAAAATTCCACCCTTAATGTTCAACCATGCACGACTCAAACTCTCCATGATATATATTAAACATACATCATCTTAGATTCAGAAGAATATTAATGTAATTTTCTCAATTAAAAGGCTTCAAACCTTTAGGAAAATGCCCAATGCTATCATTCTGTTCTGCTTGCTGAACATTGTTATTTTGTTCACTGTTTCCTGTTCACTATCACAAGTCGTGGTTCGAAACAATAGGTAATAAATTTAAGTCTGTTCCTTTCTCAATCTCTCTCTCTCTTTCTCTTTCTCTCTGTCCTTCTCTACCCCTCTGTCTTTGCCTCTCTCTGTCACTTTGTCTCTTTCTCTCTCTCTTTCCCTCTCCCTGTCTCTCTCTCTTTCTCTTTTTCTCTGTCTCTCTTTCTGTCTCTTTCTCTTTGTCTCTCTCTGTCTCCGTCTCTCTCTCTCTATCTCTCTGTATATATCTCTGGAATGAATGTACAGTAGGTACAGACAATTTGATACAATGCTATTGCAGTGTGGAGAATTAAATTATACAGATTGTCAGATATAAGAATGAATAATAGTTGGAAATATAGTGGGAGGAAAATGTTCTCTGGTGTATTGCTGCACAGAGGTTTGGGAACAGAATGCAAGGATAGAAACACAGTTTGGATGCATCATTAGAGATTACATTTATTGACGCATCACTATACTTCAGTATTTGAAAGTATGCTGTATTTCGACAGCAGATAAAACTGACCAAATATGTGAAAGACTAAAATGCCTGGGTGCAACTGTGAAGTGAAACTTGGAGTTAGATTGATTTTCTTGAAAAACTAGGAAGCAAAGTGACTTATCTGATATAGGTTATGTTCATATTTTCTCAATTTTGAGAAAGAAAGGGGACAAATTAAAAAATACTTCTCTTAAAGGGTGACTGCACTAAATTGGAGGAAGGGCTTCCGACAATTTTTAATGGAAGAGGCTTAGATACTGCTGAAATAGAGAACCAGGGAAGAAAGAGGGCATCTAATTTAATGGATACAATGCTAGAAGCCTGAATGGTGAAGTTTGACAGGAGGACAGAAACCATATGTTAATAGAATCTGTGGGATCGCTCAAGATTACCATCTGTAAGTAATGGGAACAAGTGGCCTGTGAGGTTAACTCCCAGAATCTAGTTTCAAGAGTCTGAATGCAGTGTTGCAAGAAGTTCAATGACTTTGAGATATTCATTGTAAGAGACATTCATATATTGTCCCAGAAAGTGCAAATCCACCCATCAAAAATTTAAACTTTCCACAGATGACAGTGCAAGTGCGCACATCAGGAGTTTCTCAAAATTCCAATATGCAACAACATGTTAAGTTCAGTCCATTGCTGCTATCAATACTGGAAGATCTGGCCCATATTATTCTGACCTCCTTTTTCAGGAACACAGGAATTAGGAGTAGGCCATTTGGTTCCTCAAGCTTCTTAACCATTTGGTAAGATCATAGTGATCTGATTATTACCTTAACTCCGCTTTCCTGCCTGCCCCCAAAACCCTTCACGTCCTGTTGATTAAAAATCGATCTAACTGAAGGGGGATCGAGGTGGATCTGGGCTAGCCTGGAGATATCCTGGAGACCAGTGATCGAGGAGTGGGGGCTTGGAGAGTCAGTAATGAAGGGTTGCTGTGCTGGCCAGTGATTGGGAGGCTGACAGTGTGTGGCTGCTGATCTCTGCTGTGTCGGGTTGGCGCATGCGCAGTAGCCTATGCAGCACTATGCTGTCAACCTTTCCAATAGGAATAGGCCTGTTTTCTGGATTTTCAGCATAATCTTCCCTGAGGCACTCTGCAGTGCAGAGAGTCTGGGCAATTCATTTTAAAATCCCCCTAAAATTTGACACTGCAAATTTGTTTGGGAAAATCCCAGCCAGGGTACCTACAGAGTTGAAACCATCAAATAGACTAAGTATAAAGGAAGACACTTTAAAAAATATATGGCCAAATGTGATGTTTTACAAGTTACGCAATATGGATTGTAATTTGCATTAGGTAGTAGATGAGCTTGGATTTAAGTTGTTGACTTTCAAAGAGAGCGAAAAGGTTTTATAACTTGCAAAAATTATAAGTACAAATGAATATAAGAATAAGGAGCAGGAATAGACCATTCAGTCCCTCGAGCCTGCTCTGCCATTTAATAAGATTATGGCAGATCTGACAGTAACTTCAGATTTCACTATGCTATTCCTGATATACTATCAGCTCTTTGCTTAACAAGAGCCTATCCAATTCTGCCTCATGACACACTGGAAAAAATTTCACCACATCTGTGTTTTAAATGGGCGACCCTTATTTTTAAACAGTAACTTCTAGTTTAACATCTCCCACAAAAGGAAACAATCTCTGTACTTGCATCCTGTCAAGACCCTTAGGATCTGATATGTTTCAATCAAGTTGCCTCTCCCTCTTCTAAATTCCAATAGATCCAAGCCTAGTCTGTCCAATTTTTCCTTATTAGAAAACTCCTCCCCATTCCAGTTATCAGTCTAGCAAATCTTCTCTGCTCTGCTTCCATTGCATTTACATCTTTTTTTAAATAAAGTGACTATTGCTTTTACAGATTACTCCAAATGTGGTTTCACTAGTGCTCTGTATAACTAAGGCATAACATCCCCACTTTTGTATTCAATTCCCCTCACTGTAAATTATAACATTCCATTAGCTTTCAAAATTACTAGTTGTACCCGTACACTAGCATTTTGCTCCAGGATCCTCTCACATTTGAGGGCTCTGCAATCTCTCACCATTTAGATAATACGCATTTTTTATTCTTCCTGCCAAAAATGGACAATTTTCTATTTTCTCATATTATACTCAATTATACTGCCAGATCTTTCCCACTCATTTAACTGTTCTAAATCTTTTTGTAGCTTCCTTACGTCTTCTTCACAACTTCCTACCTATGTCTGTGTCATCAACAAATTTGGCAATCGTTCCCTCAATCACTTCATCCAAGTCATTAATATAAAATGTAAATTTGCGAAAGATTTTAAGTCAACTTGGCAAGGTTATTAAGTTTTATTTGACCGAAGATTGTGGGGTGGTGGTGGGGGAGGGGGAGGGGAAGTACAGTGGTGCTGATAGAGAACATGAAAGATTTATATATTTATAGGACAGTTAAGTTCAAGGGAGATGGTGTGAACAACAGTTTTAAAGATGAAAGAGAAAAAAAATCGTATTTAGAAAGAGGCTGTGTTGGGAATGGCATGCCAGATTCTAGAGTATACTATTTACTAGGTCAGAGCTAAGAGAAGAAGTGGAATGAGCCGTCTTCAGCCACCCAGAAGCATGTCTATTGTCTGCAGAAAGCAGGATTTTGTTCTAAAGCTTTTGGAATTCTCTACATTGCAGTGTTAGAGAGAGTGAGGAACCTTGTGACGTATCTTCCCAAGAGCAACAGTGAGTGCCTTGTGATATTGCTACAATCCTTATAGATTAAATATCTGTAAGTTATTTGTGAGTCTAACAAAGTAGAAATATTTTTGGAGGAAATGTTCTGTGAAACTTATTTTCACTGTAAATGTAATTTTATATGTTTAAGTTAGCTTTTATTTTGTTAATTTTTTAATTCACGATTTAAAATTTGCAGAAATATGATGGGAATTTGTGACTCCTGATTTCAGCACATATACTTTCTCATAGAAAAATACAAGTTGAAAATTGTGTTAGCTTGCCAATTTTCTACTATGGGTTTGGGTAGCCAAGCAATTACCTTCTGCCAAATAAAAAAATTACCAATTTACTATTGCCCGTTTTGAATTACAGCCCAAGACAGAATTCACCATCAGTATGTGTCTTTTTTTTCAAGTTTAATCATCATGGGTTTGTTTTTAAGTAGTAAGTTTGTTCAAAGATAGATTCCCAAAATGACAAAGGGTCATCTGGATTTGAAACATCAGCTCTCTTCTCTCCTTACAGATGTTGTCAGATCTGTTGAGATTTTCCAGCATTTTCCCTTTTGGTTTCAGATTCTAGTGTCCACAGTTATTTATTATTAGTGTACGCTTCTTAGTTGTCTCTTTTTTTCATCGTAAATGGATAATTCTTTAAAGGTAGTTTGTTGGTTATTTGTTCCACATCTAAATGTATAGAATATTCACACATGCATTGAGGTCAAAATTGTCCTGCACAATGAAGTTTTCCATCATATTAACAAGATTTTGTTTGCAGCTGGAAGCAATAAATAAGAAGCTGCTTGAAGTAATAACATGCAGACATGTAAGGAGAATTTCTTAAACAATGAAATATGAATTTTAGTGAATTATTTATGTGCAGGGTTATATTTTGCTTTATTAGTTTAACACTTTATTCGCACAGAGCCCAAATAAAAATGTTTTGCATGAATTATGTTTTATGTTGCTTTTTCATACACGCCATGTTTAATTATTTTTTTAAATAAATTGATGAAAGAAAATTAATAGGCAAGACAAGTTATTTGCGTTGTTTAATTAACTGCAAATTTGATCAGAAATTGTTGCCCATTTACAATATGTGTTATATCACTTAAACTTTATGAAGCATTGTTTTCCATGGGGTTTTGTAATAGATTTATTATCTTTATAGTGCTTTGGGTCATAAAATTTGACCCCATAGCACTGTTAGTTATAGTTTTACCTGTGTCATTTTCATAGCAAAATGGTATCCATGCCACCTTCACTTCTGGTGCAGCCCACACTACACATCATCATGATGAAAATGTTAACTGTAACATAGCAAGCATCCACCAAAAGAACGTAAAATCGGTGGCTTGTAATTTCAGCCAACAGCTTGTGGCTGCCATTTTGGACTTCTTCGTTCTAGTTAATGTCTTCTCTTAAAGATGCACATGTGATCATATATTAGGAAGGGTCCCACCCCATCCCCCAAGGAGGAGATGGATGCCTCATGATTGACCAAGAGCAGCTCCCACAGCATCACCAGCCCCTTCCTTTGAACATTAAAGTTTAAAAATCAGGGTTCTTGCTTCCACTTGTCTGCCCATGCCAAACGTTTTATTGCATGACCAACCTTTTATCAGGCTCAATTAGCTTGATAAACCTAATTTATCCTTAATTAGTCATTTAAATATGGCTGGTGATTTTGGCATCTGTCTGCCCCCCTACGTTCTGGGGAGAGCCCAGTGGTAGGCGGGAAGGTGGTGGGATGGGAATCCACCCCATTTTACATGCCCTTCCTGGACAGGAAACACCTGCCACAGAGCACATAAAAGTCAGGGTCTTCCAGGAGAACTTTTCATAGCTGTACCAAAGCCAAAATGTTCACTGTCTCAATTCAGGAAAGAGTTGCTCATAGAGTTCTGCCATCTCTTGAAACCAGACTTGCAACCTCAGAACTGTCTGTGGACTGCACTGTCAGTGGCTGTGAATATGACCTTGGTTATGAATTTCTTCATGTTGGAATTCTTTGTGGCTGGAGCAGGCAACAAATTTAATATTCCTGTATTTATGTCCATTGTTGCAAAAGAAAATTGACTGAGGCTTCTTATATTAGATCAGCAGTCTTCCCCACAGTACAGGATGTCATCGAGAGCACAAGAGATGTTTAATGGGCATTATAAGTAACAATGGAATGTACTTCGAACCCAGAGGTTACCACTCATTCAATGTGCAGTCAATGCACAGCCATGCTCAGCATATCATATTACTGTTCCAGTTCTGTCACATTTAAATGCTTACTCTTTTTGTGAGTGAGTTCAGCTGTTAGTAACTGGGAAAAGATTAGGCATTATTTTGATATATAGGAACCATTTCCACCTATAGAGGGGTGAGGAAAAGAAAGTCTGCACTTCTGTTTTCTGGGTTCCATTAATAGACTAATGTGAAAGCAAGATGGGCTCCAGTTTTCTCCTTTATGTCAGTGAATGAGCATTGAATTATAACACATCACCCTGTTGAATGTCCATTATCCTGGCAGCAGTCATGATGCATTCATTTTTGGTTAGTCTTCTGTTGTATGTTCAGTAGGTCTCGCGATGAAGTCTTCAATCTTTTATGTTTGAACATTACTTGTTTATTGATAACAGAAGGGAGTACCTCAAGTGGAAGAGGAGGAAGTGTATGTGGAGGAAACAGGGTGAGGGGCAGGGGGAATGGAGGAGATAGCCGGAACATCCACAGTTAAGACAGGCTGTCTGTGATTGGATTCTTGCAAATACAACCCTGGATCCACATTGTACAGTAATGTCACACCTTGCCATTTCTCAGTTACTATCAGAGCATCATCCACAAAAGCCAACACAAAACAACCATTCCAAACGAATTTTATCAAACAAACCGTGCTATATTCCACACACAACTCAACCATCTACCTGTGTGCATTCTCCTGTGCAGTGTTACTGTTGTGCCTGCACCATTGCTTTTGCAAAGTTACTGATGTTCAGCTGTGGAACCTGCAGATGGATTTTTAGGTGGTCCTTGAGATGCTCTGGATCTACAAGGTCTGACTTCAGAATTCACACGGGTGGCAGTCTGAGCTGAGTGACGACTGCAACAGCAAAGGCATTGGCAAAGTTGCAATGGTGGGAGCACAAATGCTGCCCTCCTGAGAGAGAACAGAGCTTCATACTTGACAAAGCCACTGTTGCCCCAACCCAGAGCGGTGCCTCAGCAATCCCAGTCATCTACTGGAGAACAGATTGCTGAACTGTTCTGAAACTCATCACAATCCCAGTGCCTAGGAGTGACATAGTGGCACGCTTGTTAGCACTGCTGCCTCACAGTGCCAGGGACCTGGGTTCAATTCCCAGCTTGGGCCACTGTCTGTGTGGAGTTTACATGTTCTCCCCGTGTCTTGTGTGGATTTCCTCCGGGTGCTCCAGTTTCCTCCCACAATCCAAAAAATTTGCTGGTTAGGTGCATTGGCCATGCTAAATTCTCCCTCAGTGTACCCGAACAGGTGCTAGAGTGTGGCAATTAGGGGATTTTCCCAGTAATTTCATTGCAGTGTTAATGTAAGCCAACTTGTGACATTTGTAAATATTTGCCTATGTGTAATGTATTCACAGCCTCGACGGTCAGACTCTCAGCCTGCGTGGCAACAAGCTGAGATCTAATGACCTCAGTCTGAGCTTCCAATACACATGGATGGCTTCTGCTTGCGTTGAACATCTGACATTGTTTCATGGCTAGGTCCGGAATTCAAGTGGAATTGGCTCACTTCCATGCTGGACTGGATTGGCTCCAGGGTTTATGGAGAGCATTGTGCTAAGTTGAAACCGAACTCCTCCAAGCTCTTTGACAGTGATAGCAAATTTTTTGTTACGCCAGCCAATGCATTTCTAGCAGATTTTTTTTATATGCTACCCAATGGAAGTGCCCATCCAAACCTCCTGCAGCAGAGCTTCTATACTGAAAAGTGCAACCATTCAACACCACTAGGCTGCAGACCATCATCATTAGAATGAACAGGCAGCTTGAAGTTTGGGTGCTGCCTTAATCGTTTGTAGTAGGTCTGGATTAATCGCACAACACAATCCCAGTACCTAATTGCAGGAACTTTCCAATTTGGCCCCAATAATGTTGTATGAACAATTGTTGTGATCTCATTATTTACACACTCTTGTAGTACATTCATATTCTTGAAATTCCGTGAGAAAATGTATGCCTGTATGTTCAGCGAGGTGCGCAAAAGGCTTTACACTTCTAATATGCTGTGACATTTGATGGGTGGTAAATTAGTTTATGGAGAACAGCATATAGGGAAACTGCAGCTTGAACCTCTGATAATTCACTTAAATGTCTCTTAAGCACAGCAGTGCCTGAGGGTGATTGATTTGTTTTTTCTGGCTAAAAGAGAGTTAGCTCTTAGATAATCAGTTGCACTTCTACTTCATTTAATTTGTTACAGGCGATTCTGCAAACTGTATTCATTTGTGTCAGTCAGTACAGGCTGTATGTCAGCATTATTAAAAACAAAAACATGTGCAATATTACCCAAGAGGATAAGCTACATATCAAACCTGGAACCAATTACAAAAACTTAACCTTATACCTTTATTTATTTGCCTATTTCCTTATGCATGACCTAGAGTACAACTGATACATTTGTGCATAAGGTAGATTCTCCACTACTGAACTTAGTCATTAATAGTTGCCTTGATAGGATGTGTCTTTGATTAAGTTTATGGTCATTTGTCCTAATGTTTCCTTATTTGACTGGTGTCTGTTTACATTCCTCGAGATGTTTTTAGGACACTATAGATTTTTATGTGGAAGTTGGTGGAGTGTGGGGCCCATTTGGGTAGGCGCTGACCCAATTGTTTTCAAGTTAAATTGGAGGATCTAAATCAGAATGGTTCATTTTATTGATGAGCAGTTTCTCTCTCTGGTGCTTTGTACAAGTATTTATTTAGCCTCAAGCGCAACGAGAAATAATCTGCCCAATATTCCGAAGTGTGAGGAATCCATCTTGGTAATTATGGTTATTTTAACAACTTTGGCACAGATAAGTGTCCAAAGGCATGTCACACAGCCTTAGAAAAATCTGACATAATTGAAAAAAGATATTATGAGTGGAGGCCAGAAGCTTGATTAAAGACATGATTTCAAGCTGGGCCTTAATGAAAGATCGAGAACTGTAAAACCAAATGGTTTCAGGATTTTGGTGTGTAGGGCCAAAGTAGCTATAAACACAACCATTAATAGTGCTGTGATAGCAAGGGAGGAATGCACAAGAGGCCAGAGTTAGAAGAATGCAGAGCTTGCAGGTTAACAAATAGGGGTGGAACTTCATCCCATTCAATTGACAATGGATAAGTATTTGAGGAAGGCATAGCTGTCAATTGCGTCAAGAGGTTTGGAGCTAAAGAATTAATGGTCAGAATTGATGGCTACATCCTTGTCAGAGTCATGTGAGATGCTATGATAGATGGAAACATTATTACAGAAATTCAAAAATACTCCAGAAGAGTTGGCCATACATTTTGGAAGCAACAACAAGCCCAAAGGATTAGAAAGGGAAAGTGAGATTGGAAATAGGGCAGCAGTTTGCAAGAATGGAGGGATTGATTGTACATCCCTTGAAGAGGATTTGATGATGGCTGTTTTGAAAAGGAAGGTACTGAGAGAAAGGGAATCACTTGCAAGGTCAGTTAGAATAGTGGGGGAGGGAGGCAGGGACGGAGACTTTGTGGTCAGTAGTTCGGTGTGAATGGGGTTAAAGGAGTAGGAGATTGGACTCAGACAAAATAAGGTCTAAGGGAATATGGCTGCAGATAAAGAAACTGGAGAGAAAAAAGAGTTCAGAACTAGAGTAGACAGGAATTTTCCACTTTTTGTGATTGTAATAGTCGAGAGTGTCAGCACTGGCAAAATTAAATATACTTCAGTTTTTTGCCTCAATTTTAACATTACACATCCCCAATCGAGAAATACAGAGATTAGGTGAAATTAGTTTAGATGCAATTAAAGCCTATTTACTCTGTCTCAACAATATTTTTCAACTTTAGTCTCTGAACAATACCAGTTTGGCAGGATATTTCCAATTTTTCATTTTGATGCCTGTCACAGAATTGTAAAAATCTTTCAACAGCCATTTAGAATTTGATTTTAGAAATTGGTTAATGTTATCCTGATAGCTTTACGGAAATAATTTGGTCAATGCAGATGTACCTGCTACTATAAACATAAATTACATCTGCGGCCTTAGAAATTTTTTTTGGCATATCTTAAAGACCCGGACTTGGGTATATAGGATATAAGATGTATAACTTGTGTTATTTCTAAACATTGAGGCAGATAGTAATAGACTTCAGGAGGTCAGAGCCTATTTAAATGGGCATTATGTGGCAGATGCAATTTAAAGTAAGCAAAATAACAACATATTTTAGCATGAAGAATGCAGAGGCCATATACAGTGTTGCTGGGCGGCCAAGTGGCACCGTGGTTAGCACTGCCATCTCACGGCCACCAGGGACCCGAGTTTGATTCACAACAGGGGTCACTTTTGTGCGGAGCCTATACATTCTCCCCGTATCTATGTGGGTTTCCTCTGGGTCCTCTGGTTTCCTCCTAAGTCCAAAAGATGTGCTGGTTAAGTGTGTTGGCTGTGCTAAATTCTCCCTTAGTGTACACGAACCGGCACTGGAATGTGGTGACTAGGGGATTTTTGCAGTAACTTCATTGCAGTATTAATATAAGCCTACTAATAAGTAAACTTTAAATTAAATGCATTTAAAGGGGTACAAGAACAGAGAGACTGGAGGGATTGGTTCTTTGAAGCTAGTAGGTTAAATTGAGAAGGGAGTTTGAAAAACATATGTGACCTTTTATAAAACATTGATTTAAGCTTTAACTGCCTAAGTTTTCTGTGCCATATCTGCTGAGACTAGGACAGACTGAATTTAATTCAATCTTTTAATGAGTCAATTGACTTTTAATCAGTGGATTGTCTGGTGAATTAGATTTTTCCTGGGTTGGAATTTTTAAACTTACATTGGACAGATGCTGCCTCACAGTGTCAGGGACCTGGATTTGATTCCAGCCTTGGGTGACTGTGTGGAGTTTGTATGTTTTCCCCATGTCTGCATTGGTTTCCTCTGGGTGCTCTGGTTTCCTCCCACAGTCCAATAATGTGTAAATTTGATGGGTTAGCCATGGTGAATATGTGGGGATAAAGCAATGAGACAGGGAGAGCTGTTGCAGACTCGATAGCCCAATTGGCACCTTAGGGATTCTGTGATTCTACTCAAGTGCAAAGAAGAATGCAGCTGTTCCTCACAGATGTGCTGGCATGAGTTGTGTTTTATAATGATGCGCATGAGTTTCACTCTAGTGACTCTGAGAACTAAATTAGGATTTGTATTGGTTCAGCAAGAACAATTTTAACTCTGCCAATGAAAGCTGGTCAGAATGCTTATTGCTGTAGAGATTCTGCCCATAGTTGTTTTAACACCAGACTATCAAGGCTGCTGCCCAAGTCAAGTGAACCCCTCATAATGCATGTAAATTATCATCCAGATAGGACTGCAAAGAGTTGAACAGTTTACTGATCACAGCATCTGTGGAGCAGTAAGTGCAGCCAGAACTGAAGGAAAGCTCTGTGAGCAAGTTGGTTAGTGATATAATAATCAGGTCTGTCTTTTAACATTAAAATGAAAACTAATGTGCTAGAGTTATTTGGTTTTTTTTTAAATTCATTTCTGGGATGTGGGCATCATTAGCTAGATCCACATTTATTGCCCATCTCTAATTGATCTTAAAAAGGTGGTGGTGAGCTGCTACTTTGAACTGTTGCTGTCCATAGTGTAAGTGCACTCACAGTGCTGTTAAGGAGAGAGTTCCAGGATTTGACTCAGTGTCATTGAAAGAACAGTAATATATTTTCAAATCAAGATGGTAAGTGGTTTGGAGGGGAGCTTCCAGCTTGTGATGTTCCCATGTGTCTGCTGCTTTTGTCCTTCTAGATGGTGGCGGTTCTGGGTTTTGAAAGTACTGCCGAATGAGTCTTGGTGAGTTCTTGCAATGCATCTTGCATCAGTGCATAGTGGTACTCAAAACTTGCAGTGCGTTTTGGGTTTAGCTCATTGATGCTGATGGATGTAGCAGACAAAGCTGGGATTTGTGTTGCCACATTGTGTTAATGATTTGGCAAACATCTAGGGAAGAATTTTAGTCTAACAAACCTGCATGCAGTGGGGAGGTTGGCGCTGAGTCAGGTTCTGTCAGTGGACCTTGCTATGACTCTTTAACTCAGCCAGGACATCAGCATCTGAGTCAATAAGAGAGGGTGAGTGAGATGACTCTCTTATTCTGTCAAAGGAAGGATTTCTGGTTAAAGGCTAGTATCAGAATGGCTAAACTGATTTCAGTGAAGAATGGAGAGGTGGTCAGATGCTTTGCATGTTGCTTGTGGTGCTTCTTTGATCCCTTGTTGGACACCCAAGGAAAGACTTCATTCAATGTTTTCATGTTGCAGTAATGGCTCAGAGCTGGGAATGTGAGTGAAGTCCAGGTGAACTACCTTCCAAGCATTTGGAAATCATCTGTCAAGAAGTGAGAGCATGCAGAGTGCTGTCTGTATGGGCCTTTCACCTAGGCAAGGATGTAGTTATTCATTCTCACTGTTTGCTGGTTTTCCAGCCTCTCAGCTTCACTGACAAGCTCCTGTCACCAAAGTAGTTTTACACAGCCTAGGATACCTCAGCATTGTACATTAAAGCTAGAATTTTGGGATGAATACTCAGTGAATTGTGGTTTTAAATATTAAAATTATTTACCTTAAAGTTCTACTGGGATTTCCCACTTGCCTGCAAACACCCCCAACCAAGTCAAGTGTAGAAGTGGGCAGGGTCAGGTCAAACTCCTAATCCAAGGTTGCCTTCATCCCATGCCTACAGTTGAACCCATCCAACTTTAAAATTGTGCCCCTCATTCCATCCAGTCCTAGAGTTTCATCATGCCACTGGTTCCAGATTGTTCAACCTCACTTTATATGGGGCCTGAAAATTCAACTGCTGGTGGAATTTAATGCCTTCACACATGGTGTGCTTGGCAAGAGGCATTTATTGGGCAGCAATGCTATCATCTTCCCACTTGATTCAAGCCTATGATGAGATGGCCCATGAACAGCCTTCCTGTTCTGTTCCAATTAATGCCCACTGAAGGGTCTTGTTCCATTGCCGTAATGTTAACTGAGCATCTGGGAGAGGCTCATTCTGTAAGGAACATAATATGCGAACCCATGAAGTGTTGATTAGGGCTCCTGACAGGGATGGGGTGTAGCAGGGGATGGTCGTTCATTGTCAGGAACTCAGTATCTGATTGAACTGCATGGCATTGGGAAGGGGCTGTGGTGTGCCCATCCCCTGCCATTGCTGCCAACACTCTTTCCCCACTACCTCCACCCAATGACACACCAATCTTCCTTCTGCTGCTACTCATCTGTGGCCTGAGATTACCATAGTGTGGGCGCTGTAGCAGGAACAGCTATTGACTCACCAATGCCATTGCTGTTCAGTGGAGCTGCTGGCCACTGGCTGGCAAGTCCTGAGATTTCTGCCCCACAGGGTCCTTTATTCCAGGAAGGCCCACTGCTGCCCAGTGCTACCCAGTAATACCTGAGTTACACTCACTTTGCTGGTGAGTGTGACACAGGTGTTATAATTCAGGTTAGAAACTGCAAAATGTTTTATGAAGTCCACTTTGATCCTAAGTTTTGCAGTTTGAATTTGGTTAGAGTAGGCATGAGATATTTCGCTTACAGTATGATTCAACTGACCCACCAAGGAGCTTTTATCAAACAAAGTTTATTTAAGAATACAGTTCCAAAAAGCAATAACTTCTACCAATTACAAACAAGAACAGTCAGGCAAATGGAACTGAGGCCAAGAGCATTTCAGACGTTGAATGGCAAAGCAGGTTCAAGTAGCCAAATGACTACTATGTCCTATCAGAACCCCCAGATTTCTTTGATTATGCTTGCCTATTTTTTTCCAAGGAGGCAGAAAATGTTAACACACAAGATTGGATTCAATATTGGATGAAGAGACGTTTCTGGAAGCAATGTAAATTATTTAAACTACGTGCTGACAAGGAGGATCTATGTTTGGGCTGAATGACTTATTTAATCTTTCTCTCCCAAATTATTTCTGGCATCGTATCTGAAAACTGAGCCTTTGGCTGCGAATGTTAAATTAGTATGTCCCACAGGAAATTGCAATTGAACACTTTGTGAATGTATATTTGAGACCTTCATCCTGTAATAGTTACATCCTGTTTGTGCACTCCTGAGATGTGGACAGTGCCTGTGGTTATTAGTGGCAGCACAGAGCTCTCAGCTCCATTAAGGGATTTCATCACCAGAATGGATTGGAAAAGCTGAGCATGTTCCCTGTCTCACCATTGGTGACTGAGAATGGATGTTGCTGGCTTGTTTTTGTGAGAGACTGAATTAGATAAATACCTGTAACTTTGTATAATTATCTTGGCCACAGCTAACACCCAGCAGCTGTTGAGATAGCAGCTTCTGGTGGTGTGGCTCCGTGGTATTAGCAGCTTTGCTTGCTCATCCTGTTTGATTTGCATCATTGCGATTATTTGGCCTTGTAACTGAGGCTTCTTTTTGGTAGTTGGGCAGAAAAATCAGGTCAGGGTTAGGACCATAGTAATTTGATTCATCTGACGTTACATGCAATGAAAATTTTTCCCCAAGTTGAATATGTCTCTCTTAACCAACATCACATGCTTCTATTTCTTTAACTCCCTGCCTCTCCCTCTCTGTGGCCCCTCTTTCTCTTTCACACATAGATAAGTTGCAGAGCTGGGCCGAGAGGTGGCAAATGGAGTTTAATGTGGAAAAGTATGAGGTGATTCACTTCTGTTATTCTTACCAAAGTACAGAATATAGGGCTAATGGTAGGACTCTTAGTGGTGTTGACAAGCAGAGAGATCTCGGTGTACATGTGCATACATCCCTGAAAGTTGGCACCCAGGTTGATAAGGTTGTTAAGAAGGCATACGTTGTATTAGCTTTTATTGGTAGAGGGATTGAATTTCGGAGCCGAGGTGTTATGTTGCAATTGTACAAAACTCTGGTGCGGCCACACTTAGAGTATTGCGTACTGTTCTGGTCGCCACATTATAAGAAAGATGTAGAGGCATTGGAAAGGGTGCAGAGGAGGTTTACCAGGATGTTGCCTGGTATGGTGGGAAGGTCTTATGAGGAAAGGCTGAGGGACTTGAAGTTATTTTCGTTAGAGAGAAGAAGGTTAAGAGGTGAGACCTAATTGAGACATACAAGATGATCAGAGGGTTCGATAGGGTGAACAGTGAGAGCCTTTTTCCTCAGATAGTGATGACTATCATGAGGGGACATGGCTTTAAATTAAGGAGTGGTAGTTATAGAACGGATGTCAGAGGTAGGTTCTTTACTCAGAGGGTAGTAAGGGCATGGAGCCCTGCCTGCAGCAGTTGTGGTCTTGCCAACTTTGAGGGTGTTCAAATGAAGTAAAGTTTTACAACACCAATTTTAAATCCAACCAATTTATTTGATAGTAAATCCGCGAGCTTTCGACTTTACAGCCTTCGTCAGGCAAATGCAGTGTTCTGATCTGCAGAGGCACACATATCCACACAGACAGTTACAGATTGCTGATTAGAATGCGAATCCTTACATCTAACCTGCTATTCAAGTGTTAAAGTGGCTAACAATGTGTGTTCAAATGGTCAGTGAATAGGTACAGGGATAACACTGGAATAGTTTAGGTTAGAGGGTCATTAGATTGATTCCACTGATCAGCGCCACATTGAGGGCTGAAGGGTCTGTACTGCGTGGTAATGTTCTATGTTCTATGTTAAGAAAGAAAAACAACCATGATATTGTGTAACCCATGACAAATATATGAAATGTTCCAATCAAACAAACTTCCCTTGACAAAACTTTTATCACAGGTTTAGCATAGAAAGTACAAATGCTCCCGTGATGCTGGAACTTAGTCCTTTTGTTGAATACTGAAGCTCTCTTGATGCACATACACACAAGCTTGTCAGAACAGCTTCCCAAAACACCAGGGAAAGAGCGTAACAGAGAGAGAGAGAGAGAGAGAGAGTTACAGACAGAGAGAGAGAGGGAGACAGTTAGTTATTAGCTAGCATATCATCAACAGCAGAATTTTCACTCCAGAAAGGCCAGAAGCCTTGCAGAATTTCCAAAACCTGAGAGAAAGAGAAAAATTGCCTGCCATTTGACAACCAGGGCAACTTCTGACTCTAAAATCAAAACTGAAAGTGAGTCCTTGAATTCTTCTGGAGAGGAACCATCTGACTGACTTGTCAATCTATTTCCCCCTCACAGGTTCATAAAAGATCCCAGAAAGTACCTGAGGCCCAGAATAAAACCAAACAAAACCCCATTTAAACCATTGAAGCAGCAATGAAAGGATTTCTTGCAAACAGTCCAGCAATAATAAAATAAAACAAAGCTGTTATAGCTGCAGAGAACATGATTCAAAAAAAATTCTTAAAGGTACACTAGTGTCGCATACAGGATCTTGCTGCTTCTGCAGTCCCTTGAATCTGTCCGTTTTAATGTGGCGCAAAAGAGCAGATTGTCCAGATCTTTTCCAAACCAATTCTCCATCACACAGTGCAAGCTGGTCCAATTATCCAAAATAAACTGATTCCTAAAAAGTCAGTCCTATTTGGTTTTCGTGCTATCTGTTGGTATTTTAAACTGACTTGAAATTATGTAGTAAAGTCATACACATGAAGGAAATTATGGACAAAATCCATCCATAATTGATAATTATGTTCAACTTGTGTTGAGTAGATTAAAACACAGAACTATACTGATAGAAAGCATGCTGAAGTATTCATTAATATCACAATTAATATGGTCAGTTCAGGCCATCAAAATCATTTATATAGTCAAATTTTGAATCTGTGTTTTACTGTGTGTTTTATGTAATGAAATCATTCTGCATTGTTTCACCCTGTCATGAATTGGTTTCCAAATGGATGTTATGGAGAGTAGAAGGAATTTCCAGGGCATTCCTGGCTATGGGCATTGGGCACCATTAGCTCTGAATCCATTGTAATTTAGTGTTGACCAAAGTGCAAAATGGTCTTGGCATAGCTCTCCCCTGCCCTTGGAAGGCAGCACCAACCCTATTGGTTTTGCAGTGGCCTTTTGGAGTGAGCGAGGTCCCTAACTTTCAGGCACTCTATATCTGATCAAAGGACGCAGCATTGCCTCCAGCTTGGCCTTTAACCTCACTCCCTTTCTCTTCCTCACTTCCTGTGACTCCCACCCAGTGAGCCCATCTCACCTTCATCCACTGGTCCCACTGTCAACTAGGCCTTGGGTGGTGCATTATACCTGCAACTTTTGCTCCCACTGCTCTTGGCAGCACGAGGACTGCTGCCCTTTGGCTAGCTGCTCTTGGCAAGCAACACTTCCGTTGCAAGCTTTCTCAATCATGGGGAATGCCCAGTGGTGGCCAAGGCAGTACCCGCAGGGCACTTGATTCTGTCAAGCCTCCCATACGGAATTGGTGGGGATTTCTGACCGGTCTTCTGATCAGTGGATGAAATTCCCATCAAAACAACAGAATCCAGACCTTCCTTTTTTTATTCATTTGTGGAACATGGCTGGCCTGCATTTATTGCCCAAACTTAGTTACCCTTGAGTAGGTTGGGGTGAGCTGCCTTCTTGAATCATTGCAGTCCATGTTCTGTGGGTTGACTCACAATGCCATTGGTGAGGGAATTCTAGGATTTTGACCCAGCGACTACGAAGGAACAGCAATAGATTTCCAAGTCAGGATGGTGAATAGCTTGGAGGGGAAATTGCAGGTAGTAGTGTTCCCATTTATCTGCTGCTCTTACCTTTCCAGATGGAAGCAGTTGTGGGTTTGGAAGATGCTGTGCAAGGACCTTTGGTGAATTGTTGTGGTGCATCTTGTAAATAGTACACAATGTTGCTGCTGCACTTTGGTGGTGGAGAGGTTGAATGTTTGTAGATATGGTGCCTATCAAGCAGGCTGCTTTGTCCTGAATGGTGTCAAGCTTTGTTGTTGAAGCTGTACCCTCCAGGTAAGTGGGGAGTATTCCATTATACTCCTGATTTGTGCCTTGTTGATGTTGGACAGGATTTGGGGAGTCAGATGTGAGTTATTCAACGCAGTATCCCTAGTCCCTGGCCTGCTTTTGTAGCCACTGTGTTTATGTGGTGGCTTCAGTTGAATTTCTGATCAATGATAACCCCAAGAATGTTGACAGTGGGGGATTCAGTGATGGTTACAACATTGAGTGTCGAGGGGTGGTGGTTAGAGAGTCTCTTATTGGTGGTGGTCATTGCCTGGCACTTGTGTGGCATGAATGTTACTGGCCACTTGTCAGCCCAAGCCTGGATATTGTCAGATCTTGTTGCATTTGAACATGGACTGCTTCTGTATCTGAGGAGTCATGAATGATACTGAACATTGTGCAATCATTGGCAAACATATCCATTTCTAACCTTATGATAGAGGTAAGGTCACTGATGACGATTGTTGGGCCTAGGGCACTATCTTGAGGGATTCCTGCAGAGATATTGTGGACCTAGGATGATTGACCCTCCACAACCACAACAATCTTCCTAGGTACCAGATATAACTCTAAAAAGTAGAGTATTTGCCCCTGATACCATTGATTCCAATTTGGCTAGGACTCCTTGATGCTACACTCTGTTGAATTGGTGCCAAGGGCCTTCATTCTCATCTTAACTCTGGAATTCAGCTCTTTCATTCATGTGTAACCAAGGCGGTAATGAGGTCAGGAGCTCAGTGAACCTGGCAAAACCCAAACTGGGCAAAACTGTGCAGATCATTGCTGAGCAGGTGCTGCTTGATAGCACAACCCCTTCTATCACTTTACTGATGATCGAGAGTAGAGTGGGCAATAATTTGCTGGATTGGACTTGTCCTGTTTTTTGTGTACTGAACATGCCTGGGCAATTTTCCACATTGTTGTGTAGATGCCAATGTTCTAACTGTATGAAAGAGCTTGTACTTTTCCATAAGATTACTCTTTAAAGAACACTCATGGAAAAGTGATGATTTTTGTCAGTCACTGTCCAGGAAAAACTTAGGATATTGTAAGACAAAGCATTTCTTTTCCAGGCTCTTACCACAGACCACAGAGAATTAGCAGATCATTCATTCTGAGAACAAGGGAAGTACAAACTGCATTTTACTGGAAATATATTGAGGGGCTAAAATACTAAAATCATCTTGCAATCGACTGTGAAGTTTCAACTTTCTACTTTGAGACCTTGGATCAAGAATCACTTCTGCTCAATGGATTTTCTGTTCAATTTTTTTTTCAATTATTATCACTACCACCGGCATCTGTGACCTTTTACTCATTCATGTGAAGCATGGGTGGGAAGCAAGGTCAGCATTTGTAACCATCCCTATCTGCCCTTGAGTAGTTGGTAGTGAGCCACCAATGGAACCAATTCTGTTCCTGTGCTGTGGATATACTCACATTGCCATTAGGGAGAGAGATCCAGGATTTTGACACTGCAACAATGAAAGAATAGTGATACATTTCCAAGTCAGGGTTGGCTCAGAGGAGAACTTCCAGGTGATGGTGTTCTTGGGTATCTGCTGCTTTTATCTTTCCAGATGGTAGTTGTTGTGGGCTGTGAAGGTCTAAGGATCTTTGGTGAGTTTTTGCAATGCATCTTGTAGATGGTACATACTGACTCCCCTGCTGTATGTTGGTGGTGGAGTGAATTGCTGCTTGTGATTGGGGTGCCAATCAAATGGGCTGCCTTGTCCTGGATGCTGCCCAGCTTCTTTAGTGTAGGTGCTATACCCATCAGACAAGTGAAGAGTATTGCATCACTTTCCTGACTTATGCTTTGTAGGCGATAGATAAGCTTTGGGGAGTCAGGAGTGGAGTCACTCATTGCAGAATTCCCAGCCTCTAACCTAGTTAGGTAATCTCAGTATTTACAAGGCTAGTTGAGTTCAGTTTTGGGATGTTGATTGTGGGGGATTAATGATGATAATGCCATCAAATGTCAAGAGGTGTTGGTTAGATATGGATATGGTCATTGCCTGATATTTGTGGCGTGAATATTATTGCCACTTGTTGGCCCAAGTAGAAGAGTGAACTCTAGGGAGAGGCAAAGAACTGGGGAGTGAAGGGGTGGGGAGAGGAGGAAGGGGGAGAAGACTGGCCCTCCAGCCATCGCTATTTTGAGGAGCTAGGCAGAGTTTTGACATGTCTGACCATGGCCAATGGCGAGATGGTCTCATCCATGCTAGTGATGGACTCCTCCAATCTTATTCAAATGATGTGCAGTTCCCCTGGAAATGTTGACAGTACCTCACACATTTCCTGCTGCTGCTCTAGAATAATCCTCTTTCTAACTGATTCTGCAGGGTGTCCCAGCTATTTGGTGATAGAATTAGATATCGCACAGCCTCATGGTATACGACACCCACTCATATTAACCTGATGTGTTGTACACAGTGACAAATGAAAATCTGCACAATGAGAACTGAGAACTCTTTCAGCTTGTCTGTTCTCATTCACGTCTCTCATCACAGGTCGTGCATGCATGTTGCAAGGAGAGGATTAAACTCCTCAGACCTCAGTCACTGAGAAAGCACTTTCACATTGTTCATAGGTTCCTGTCAGTGACTCAGACACTGGATCTTCAGGCCAGGTAGGTAGGTATCACATGATGAAGCAGACATTACGAGTCAGTAGAGCAGATGATGAGAACAGGAACTGCCTGCAGAGTACAAGATTTGCATTTCAGGGCACAGGAACTTAAACCTCTGTCCAGTTGGACTTGCAAACTGAACCTGGTGAGTCAGTTAGAAAGAGGATTATTCAGAGCAGCAGCAGGAAATGTGTGAGGTACTGTCAACATTTCCAGAGGCACTGCACATTATTCAAGTAAGATTGGAGGAGTCCATCTCTAGCATGAATGCCACCATCATGAAGGCCTTTGCATTGATGTCGACTTCCATGTAAACTTTGGCCACCCCTATGTGGAGCATCAGATATGACAGATAACTGAGTCTTCATCAATGACCAGCACACTCAGTCTGCCAGTTGATGGAGGAAAATGTCACCTGGCCAGTCGGTGCCTCACTTTTGTGCAGCAAAGTACTCTCCAGCTCATGGCTAGCACCAAAATGCAGGTGGGCCATGAGAGAGAAGCTACAACAAGGACAGATGGGTGTGGGATATCTGCTCAAAGTGCTCCCATTCTTCTCCCTTTGCCTCTTCTTCCCCTCAGTCAAAGGCCCACAAGCTGTTATGTGCCCTGACGACTGATTTAACCCCTGCACGGGTGGAAGTGGGGTCTTTGCTTGAGCTCTCATGGGCTGCAAAACCCAGATGACACCCGCATGAGTACCTAAGGGGTTTGAGCAGGAGAACAAGCAGACTGCCTCTGGCCCTGCTGCAGGCACCAGAGTTGCATCATTTAGCAATCATAGTAAGGATTTGTACTTCATTGAGAGTAATCATTTGGGTGTTTAACAATGTATGATATTGCTCATTTTATGTTCAATATTTATGCACCATAAATTTTATTTTAAATCTCCATTATCCAGTTATCTCACACCAGCCAAATGGCCTTCAGCACTGATCCCTGAGGAACGCCACTCATCACAGGCCTCCATTCAGAAATGCACCCTTCTACTGCTACCTTTGACAAAGCCAATTCTGTATCCGCCTTGCCAGCTCACCTCCATCCTTTGCGAATTCACCTTCTGCACCAGTCTGACATGAGGGACCTTGTCAAAGGCCTTACTGAAGTCCACATCCACTGCCCCTACCCTCATCAATTATCTTTGTCACTTCCTTGCAAAACTCGATCAAGTTAGTGAGACGTGACCTCCCCTTCACAAAACTATACCTCTCACTAATAGATCCACTTTATTTCCAAGTGGAAATAAATCCTGTCTCAAAGAATCCTTTTCAATAATTTCCCTACCACTGACATAAGGCTCACTGGCCTGTAATTACCTGTGTTATCCTAAATACCTTTCCCTGGCATCTGTGTTTTGCTGTTGCAAGTACCCTCTTTCTCCTCCAAGGATATAAAGCAGTCCTTCCACCTCCTGTAACTTAAGGCCTCTCTCAAATCTAACAAGGCAACTGCATTATATCTTCAGCAACCTAACAGCTGGTTTAGTGATTACTCCTGTGCTCATGTAGTTTCTGTTGTACCTTTTCCAGGTATCAGTGGTAGGCTTCCTACAGGTGTTATCAGTTTGACCCTAAAAGTAGATTTACTCTCCAAGGAGACATCTATTCACTCTGTCCAGTTGTGTAAAAGTCTGTAGCGGACTTAATTGATGCAGAATAAAGGCATCATTGCAACTACGTAGTTATTTTAAACAGATATGCATCTTAATCTTTCAATGCATACAGCTGATCATTTGATTGAATCCTGATTAATGATCAGAGACCAGCTTGATCAGTATATTTGCAGTCTTTGGTAACTAGTCAGAGGAGCATATCCCAGGGTCCTCTCCTTCTGACAGGCCTCATTGGTAGCAAAGTAGGTGTAAATGGGTGGCCTTTGCAAATGTGGCATTTGGTGCCTGGGAGATGCACACATGTGTGTAGTAGGTTGTAAGATTCCACCAACCTGGCAGAGCTGATAGTGAAGAATTCCCGGATTGTGGTGACCTCTGCATGTCTACCTGGTTGTTGGCTTCGCTGACTCAGTGAGCAGTCATTGTCTATTTCTAATTGTCCTTGAGAAGGTTGACTTTCATTTTCTATCAGGAAGCTGTTTCATAAGGGGCTTCCTGCTGCTGTGAAGACTGATGTGGAGATGCCAGTGTTGGACAGGGGTGGGCACACTAAGGAGTCTTTCAACACCAGGTTAAAGTTCAACAGGTTTATTTGGAATCACAAGTTTTTGAAGCGCTCATTTCACTCACCTGATGAAAGAACCATGCTCTGAGGCTTGTGATTCCAAATAACCCTGTTGGGCTTTAACTTGGTATTGTGAGAATTCTTACTATGGAGACTGACAGCTGAAAAGAGCAGATCAAAGACAAGAAACTCTGCGGTAGTAAAAATGACCTGCAAAGTATTGGAAGTCATCCCCAAAGCAGTGAAAGCACATTTCCAGGACAAATCCAGTGAATAAATAAAGCCTTTGACCCAGACAAGGAAATGGCTGCCAAAGCTATGTCTCTGAAGGCTTCTTAGTCTGCTAGTTATTCAGTCCAGTCAATCTGACTTTCCTTTTGTCCTGTTCAGTGTGATGAATTCCAGGAAAACCCAACAGTTCAAGTCAGAATTTGTGGTTAAGGATGCAGTCATGTGGCTTTTATTTGGCTCTGCCTGTCTCACGACTGTCTCCCTGCATGTTTACAAATATTGACAAGGGAGTTCAAGATTATGGGGAGCAGGCACAACAGTGGAGTTAAGATCACAATCCAATCAGCTACAATCTTAAGAATAGCTTAAGGGGCTGAATGGCTATCCCTGCTCCTCTTCCTTATGCTCTTAAGTCCCTTAGTTAAATGCTGAATGGCTTCCTGTCAATTTCCCGTGGCACATTTTTTTGTGTTTTAACTTCCTGCACACACCAACATCCATGCCTCAGCAGTTTATAATATCCCATCCCCCCAATCCACATTGAAACATGTAATCTATTATCCTGAAAAAGAAAAAGTAGGTCAGTTGCTATTTGTTCACAGGAAAAGCTCACAGGTCTCAGAGTTGGAGTGAAATGCACGAAGATATTTTCGGCAGCAACATGCTATTGACTGTGTGTTCTGCTTGCCGAAACATCTCATGCGGAATATTCTGTACCACTGTCTCTTAACTGACAACCAGGGCTAAGTTCAGCCATGATGTGGAGATGCCAGCATTGGACTGGAGTAAACACAGTAAGAAGTCTCACAACATCAGGTTAAAGGCCAACAAGTTTATTTAATAGAAAACACCACAAGTTTTTGGAACACTGTTCCTTCGTCAGGTGAGTGGAAAGTTCTGATCAGAAATAGGGTACATAAAGACCCTTTATGCAGTTTACAGAATACTGATTAGAATGCGAGTCTTAACAGCTAATCTGCTATTCAAGTCTTAAAGGTGCAGACAATGTCAGTGTAGATGGCATTAAACGTAGGTTAAAGAGATGTGTATTGTCTCCAGACAAGACAGTAAGTGAGATGTTGCAAGTTCAGGCACAGATAGTGTGACATGAATCTAAGATCCCGGTTGAAGCCATCCTCATGTGTGCAGAACTTGGCTATCTGTTTTTGCTCGGCAACTCTGCGCTGTCGTGCATTGTGAAGGCCACCTTGGAGAATGTTTACCCGAAGATCAGAGGCTGAATGTCCGTGACCACCTTCATGACTGCCCTTACCTGATGAAGGAACAGCATTCCAAAAGCTTGTGGGTTTACTATCAAATAAACCTGTTGGACTTTAACCTGGTGTTGTGAGACTTCTTACTAAGTTCAGCCATCCAGATACAAAGAATTTTGCCATTCTAATCTACACAAATCACAACAATGAACAAAGAGGGAAGAGAACAAATATTAATCAAGGCCAAAATGTAATACTTGCTGGCATGCTTTGAGAAGGGAGAAATCTGTGCAAAAAAGAGCTGCAAATGTGAGAGTTCTATATTTTCAGTGATGGGGTACAATCTGGACGCCCTTGGGCTAACTGAGGCACTTAGATGGTTTATTAATATCCAAAGATGTGCAGATTAAGTGGGTTGGCCATGTTAAACTCCTCTTAAGTTTAAAGTTTATTTATTTATTAGTGTCACAAGTAGGCTTACATTAACACTGCAATGAAGCTACTGTGAAAATCCCCTTGGCACCACACTCCAGCACCTGTTCAGGTACACTGAGGGAGAATTTAACATGGCCAATGCACTTAATCAGCACATCTTTCAGACAGTGGAAGGAAACCGGAGCATCTGGAGGAAATCTACACAGACGTGGAAGAATGTGTAAACTCCCCACAGACAATGACCCAAGCTGGGAATTGAAGCTGGGTCCTTGATGATGTGAGGCGGTATGCTAATCACTGTGCCGAACGGGCCTCCCCTTAGTGTCCCAAGATGTGTAGATTAGGGGGATTAGCAGTGTAAATATGTGTGGTTACCAGGATAGGTGAGATTAAGTAACGTGCTCTTAGTGCAGATTATCATTACTCACTGTGTGCAGACTCAATGGGCCAAATGGCCTTTCTCTGCCCTGTAGAGATTTTATGATTAATAACCAGTGAATGTTTTTCTCCCCGTTCTGCTGATATTTTTGGGATGGGGTCCTCATGGCATTACCCGAGGTTCCCAGGTACACCCTGGCAACCTGGCTATGGGTTCAAATGGATGAAGAGGAGACACCCTCCAATTTTGGCGCCCTATGCCCCACCAAATGATTGCAGTGCAAAGATCTACCATTATTTAAATCCTCCTCCATTCCCTGGCCTCGTGATCATTGCTGTCCCCCTGACAGGGTATGGTTTGCCCGATTGACCCCACTTACCTGAACTCCAGCCTCCAGCAATGTACCTGCTTGATCTCTCACCGCAGGGTGAGCAGCGATCATCCCTCCTGCTCTGATTGACCAGTAACTCTTGAGGATAGTCCATGTCCTCTTGTGGAGGGTGGAAGCCACCACCTCTGGCTATTAACTGCACCATCTATGTATAATCGAATTGGGCTTCCCAGGCTGGAGGAAGTGGGCTTGTCCCTTTCAGCTAGCAACTGGGGTCATCATCTCTGGGTAAAATTCAGCCGCAAATCTCACTCTGATTAAATTGTTTTTGTGCAGTGATTCAGGATGGAAGGAAGCATTCCTGGGGATCCAACTTAGAAAGTCAAAACTACAGAGCTGTTGAAAACCATAGTTCAGTATCATTGAGGAATGTTAACACATTTTCCAAAGCTGCTTTTTCATCCAATACCACTTGCTCCATGGCCATTTCACCTCCAGATGGTAAGCCTGCAGAGTTACCAGATGCCAAGACTTTTCACTGCTTCACTGCACATTAACAGCTTGTTCTCTGCATTGTTCAAACATGCTGCGAGGGCCCATTTTCTCAGTATGAGGTTGGCAGCATATCTTAAATAATAAATAAGTTTTAAAACATTGTAGCGACATGTATTACTCTTAAATGAGGTGTGAAATATGTCATGCCTGCACTTTCTGAACATGCATAACTGGTAGCTTCAGGTTCACTCCGATGCTATGTATTGGCAAAGTCAGCCCTGCAAACTCTAATGAAGCAGATGTAGATTTACATCAGATATACTAGGTAGCTGCTAACCCTTCATTATCCTTGCCACGCATCTAGAATGTGGGGAGAAGGAAATCAGCAAATCCTTCTAAATAAAATGCAGTCTGAAGATTTACTCTTTCAGCTGCATATGACCATGATAACGTATTCAGCAGGACACTTCTAAATTGGGTAAGACAGACAGTCAACTCAGTGCAATGGTCACAACTTAACAAGCTCAGAGCTGTCATGAGTCCTCTGAAGTTGTTCTGTTGAGATTATGAGTATGGTATCTTTCTGGCTGAAGCATCACATCATTCACATGTGGACCACACTTGGACTCTTGAAGTCCACTGGAAGTTAATCAAATGTGTCTCTTTAGTGCTTGTTAATAGCCACTGGAATTAGCTTAGTTGAAAATGGTGTCCAAAAATTTCCATTTTATATGTTTCCATTTTCTTTGCATAATTTTGTTTTAGTTCCAGATATTTTGATTTGTTTAATGTTAAGACACAGCTTTGACAACCCTTTACTTGTATGGTGAGCAGGTGGCTAAACGGAGCTGAGTCATTGAAAAGATCAGCCAAGCTCTTATTGAATAGCAGAGCAGGATTGAGGGGCCAGTTGGCCTACTCCTGCTCCTAGTTCTTATGTTCTTAATTTAAACAGTTTGTGAAATGCAGGAATAATTTATTTACCTGTGCAGTCTGATATTAGGTTTTGTATCACATTTGTATTCAGTGCCTTTATCTTCATCACGTCAGTTTTATCCAGAATAAAACATGCTGCAGAATTTTGCTATTTAACCCACTGTGTGTGGCTCACAGTCCTAACTATTGTCCTTCACAAATGATGGCCTTTTTCTCCTCTGAGGTCTGCTTTCATGTAGAAGGAGCTTATGCTATTTGAGATGAAATATTATTCCATTCAATGTGGCATCCATTCAGAATTTTCTGTCATCTGATTGTGGTAATAGGAATATAAGCCAATTCATAAAATAGATTTTCTCATTAATTATCAATAGAGAACAGCACAACAAAACCTTGTAAAATTAGTTTATCAGGAACCATTATTCATAAATTATGAATGTAGAAAGACCTGAAGCATGAAATGAAAAACTTTAAGCTCTCATGCCTCATATTTTAATTAACCTTCTCAGATATCGTATTCAGCATAGACGCTACAAGATTAATCACTGCAGCCTCCCTCGCATTTATAGTTTGAATAAGTACCGGTTTAGACGGAGAATTACTGTCAACATTCTATTATCACCACTATTATTGTAATGTAAGAAGCAACACTTTGGCATTATATGATGAAGAGGAATTTAAAAGCCCAGTATTTTATTCATGCCCAATGTGTTCATTTGGCTGGGAGGATGAGCTGCGAGGAGGATGCGGAGATGCCTCAGTGATTTGGACAGGCTGAGTGTGTGGACTTCTGCATGACAGATGAAATATAACGTGAATAAACGTGAGGTTATCCACTTTGGTAGCAATAATAGAAAGACAGATTATTACTTGAATGGGTGTAAATTGTGAGAGGGTCATGGTTAATGCATGGCTACTAGATCCAGCAGAGTGAAGGTATTCGTCTATAAAATGTCTGCCACCATCTGTGACCTGAACCTCCTGAAGTGTCACTGTCAAGGAAACTGAGCCTCTGCCCACACTTCAGATAAAGGATAATGCTTTTCGGAAGTTGATCCTGTTTTGCTGTTTGCCCCCTTGCTGATCCCTTCACTATTACCCAGCTGCAGTCTGGCAGGTGTTGTTAGCCAGACTTATCTGAGATCCAATCTGAACTGCCATACACCTTATTTTGTTTCAGCAACTCTCCAAAATGTAGAAAGTAAAAGATCAGCAAAACTACGGTCAACAAACTCTTTCCCACTCATAAATAAAAAGTTGAGTATTCATAGCAGTATTTCCACAAGTTCTAATCAATTTCTCAGTTGCTGTTGTGTTTTTACCATTGTTTCATTGGTGAGGTTTAGGAGCCCAATGAGAGTGGGTGAGCAATTAAATTTAAAACTGTTGTTTGCAAGTTTGAAATTGGTAAGATTGGGGAGTTCATAACAATAGACAGTTAATAACAGATAATAAGGAAATAGTGGATGAAATGAACAAATATTTTACTTCTGTCTTCACCATAGAAGATACAAAAATCATTCCAGTAAAAATCAGGAAGTTTCAGAGGGAGGGAAATTTGGTGAAAGTCAATCACTAATGAAGCTGGACTGAGCAAACTGATCTGTGGAGAGAAACAGATTGAATAGGCTGGCAAGTCTCTGGATCCCAATGGACTTTATCCCCACCTCCTTCATCTGAAATAAGATTCTTTTCATAAAATTACGCTGCTCTATTTGCAACTGCTACTGGGCTGGCTGCATTAAGGAAAATGTAGTCTACGTGTGACCTAACCAGTACCTTTGTGAAGCTGGTAGGTAAAACATTGCTCCTTCCAGCTCCACTTTAAATCAAAGCTTCTGTGGGCCACCACTTGTTCATTTTCTCAATACTCTCTCTTGTTCCTGATTGCTGGATTCCTCTCTATACCAGTACTTATCCTTCTTATACTTTCTCCTCTCTCTCACGCTTCCTTTATTCCAGAATTTACCTGAATGCCAGTGTCCGTGACCCACATTTGAAGCCTTCTTTCCTGGTGAGATGCCTGAAGGCATCTAGTGGGATTCTGTGGTGTGCCAACACTTGACAGGTAAGGCTGGTTCATTAGACTCAATTCATGCCAATCCACTGCCACAAACAATTTCTAAACCAAAACCTCCAACACTGCAACAGTCATTTGATACTGCAATAAAATGTTGTCCTGGATTGTGGGCTTATGCCCTGAATAGGGTCTTCACCCAACAAAAGTCTTTTGACTCAGAGAACTTCTGATGAAATGTCATCAATCGAAACATTGGGCAGAATCTTTTCTCCTGGAGGTGGTGAACTTGGAGATGGGAACCTATCTGTCTCCTGGACACTAGGGGTGGGAGTATATGGTTACTGTTCCAACAGCAGCCAGGTTGCTGCCAGAGTCCTGTGTCCTAAACTACCCAGGACAGAAGCTGCAGTATTCAATTGCTGACAATTAGGCTTGTCTGCCATTAAGGTGTGGGATAACTGGTGCTACATCACTAAGCAATGTTTCAATGACATTCTTCAAATGACAGCTTCCTCAGTGGCACTGTCAGTCATAGGCGTTGCTGGTCTCTGGCCCTTGGCAGGCCAGAGTTTCTATCAAATAAACCTGTAAGACTTTAACCTGGTGTTGTGAGACTTCTTACGGAGGTCCACCTCCAGGGCTTTGATTCTGGAAAAAGGCCCACTGGTATCATAGGGTCTGCCTGAATGACATTGGATTGAAATAAATTGCTGGGCAAGTTTCTTGCAACTCATCAGCAAATAGGCAAGGCTCTCTTTGCCAATGGAAGATGTTGCCCATTCAATCTGTTTCTCTCCACAGATGCTGTGTGGCATTCTTGGTATTTCTAGTATTTGTCATTTTTATTACAAATTGCCACTATCTGCATTTTGCTTTTATCTTATCAAGTGTATGCCAATCCCTCACCCTGCAACATGAACTTTAAATATTAATAATTGCCTTCGGAACAGATGCTCATTCAATATGGACTGCTGGCTAACATGTAAGACCCTGGGTGAATCAAACCCTGTTTTTTGATGGAAGATCAAAATGTTAGCAGTACAAATCCACATTTTAATAACACGTTGCTAGTTATTTACTAGCTGCGAAGAGCATCAGTGAATTTGATGTGATGTGTATTAGTGTTCTGCAGTGAAGGTCTGTTTTGCAGGAGCCTGTGGCATTCCAGGTTAAGATTTGTCTCAGAATGTCCCAAAAACTGTTTGCATACAGGGAAAAATAGTCATGGTGGAACAACCCCCTCCAAGTAGTGACTCCTATGTATTTTGGGTTAGCACTGCAATGCACAAATTTAGTGCAACTTGTGTTTTGAGAGAGGATGATTGTAATCTGAATAGACTGAATAACATTTCTGTTATAGCCATTAGAAAGCTATGGGAATTGGAATAATATTCCCTGTGCTTTCCACACCCAGGCTGGGTCAAGGCTAGGATTTGCAACATCAAGAAACGATGTTGGGAATGACTAGGTTTCTATCAGTGTTCTTCTTTCACTCGCCATTTCATTGCATACTTTCCAACTGGGTACATTTTTCAGTGATGTAGCACTGTTTATCCTATACATGACTGGTTATCCTATACCTGACTGAACTTGAATTGACCTTGTTAGAGATAAAAGCAGATGTGTAATATTTTATATCTCTATATAATGAACTAGCTGAGCACAAAATTGAATTGCCACGTGGTGGTAATACAGAATAATTCATTCCAAATGATCGAGCTGTTAAATGCAGCAGCATAATTTATAAAAACCTAGTTCGTGATTTTTCTGTACACACTAGCTATGACTGTAAGACTACATTCTGCACTTTCCCACTTCCTTCTCTATGAATGGCATACTTTGTCTGTATAGCATGCAAAATACAATACTTTTCACTGTATACTAACACATGTGACAATAATAAATCAAATCAAAATAAAATTTTGAGATAAATACATTTACTAATTTCCAACTATAGATAATAGACTTGAAATGGTGCATAATAAACAAATATTTTAACAATAAAACCTTGCTCTGATCAATCTACCTGACATATTTAAAATTGTCTGTAACAATCTTGGTAGGAGGTGATTGAAAAAGAGTTTCCTATCTAGCCAGCATTTATTATCAAACCAGAGGGCAATTAATCTCTAAGACGAATCATCACTGTTAGATAGATTGTAAATAGAAAGAGGAATATTATAGAATCCCTACAGTGCCAAAAGAGGCTATTCTGCCCATCGTTCCTGCACCAACAACAATCCCTCCCATGTCCTATTTCTGTAACATCACATATTTATACTAACACTAAGGGGTGCTTTAGTATGGCAAATTAACCTAACTTGCACATCTTTGGACTGTGGGAGGAAACCGGAGCACCTGGAGAAACCCATGCACTATTGTGCTGCCCTATATAATGGTAGTTAATGGTTAAATGGTAGTTTTTTTTTAAATGGATTCAAATCTCTGGCAATTTTGTTACTCTTAACCTAGGTGGAAGTTAAATGTAACAGGTGAAAACCAGGTCACAATTCAGATCCACCAGGTGCGGCCTTGTCCTGAAGTGTCTGTGATGGCCTCTTGGGGGAGCAGTTTAAGAAATATGAGTTAAAGTGATGCTGCAAATACAGTCAGACTCCTGCTTGTTCTGGTGATGTACAATGTGTCTTCTGCAACGAAAGGGTTATGCTGTCACGCAAAGGAGATCTTTTCAGGGAAATAATTCAATTCAACAATGTGTTCAGTAAACTCTGGAACATTTGAAACCAGTTAATAACCAGAGCATAACAGCAATCAATTTGGATATCTGATTTGATAGGGGAGAATGTGCAAACTTCACACAGGTAATGACTCAAGGCTGGAATCGAACTCAGGTCATTAGTGCTGTGAGGCAGCAATGCTAACTGGTGTACCTACTTCCATCCAAAGAATACAATGTTTGATACTGGTCCAGATTTTGAAGGTGACTCTTTCAGATGTCTACTCAAGACAGTAGCAATCATAATATCATCATGATGATGCAGTTGCAAATGGCCCTGAGAGTCATGAGGTTATGTTCAACCACATTTAGAACCTCACGATTTAGCAAATACCTCACTCTGGCATTACCATCAAGCCAGAGGATTAAGACTAGTGCAATGAAGAGTGCTAGAGCGCATGACAGGACCAGCACCAGGCATAACTAAAAAAATAAGGTGTCAAGCTGGTGAAGTTACAACACAGGACTATATGTTTGCCAAACAACAGAAGCAGAATGCTGTAGACAAAGATAAACAATTTTACAAACATTGGATCAGCCACTCATCTTGATCATGACTAATCGTCAAATTTAATATCCTGATTCCCCCTTCCCTTAGCATATCTCTTGATCCCTTTAGCCCCTAGAGCTACATTTAATTTCTTCTTGAAATCAATCTGCAAATCAGCTTTCTCTGCAGCTCAAGATATTATCTGTAGTCCCTGTGTTTCAACTTTACTAATAATCTGCTGCATGAGACCTTGTCGAAAGCCTTCCAAAAGTCTAAATAACCCCCACATCTACTGTTTCTCCTTGGTTAGCTCGATTGGTTTTGTCCCAAAGAATTCCAGTAGATTTGCCAAGTAGCATGATTTCCCCTTTTGTAAATCCATACTGACTTTATCTGTTTATATCACTGCTTTCCAAATGCTGAGTTATGAAATCCTTGATAATGGACTCTAGTAACTTCCCTAGTATTGACATTAGGCTCACTGGCCTATAATTCTCAGTTTTCCCTTTATCTCCCTTTTGAATAGCTTACAAAAGCTACCCTCCAATCTGGAGGAACCAGTTTAGAGTCCAAAGAATTTTGCAAAATAACCACCAATGGATCTATATTTTCAGGACTGCTTCCTTAAATACTCTGGCATGAAGGTTATTAGGCCCTGGAGATGTATTCACCTTCAATCCCACCAATTTCCCTAATTTATCTACTAATGCTGATTTTCTTCAGCTCCTCATGAAAACTTCTTTCCCTCAGAACTTCTGGTATATTATTCATGTCTTCCTTTGTGAAGATGGAAGCAAAGTATGAATTGAGTTCCTTAGCCATTTCTTTGTTTCCCCATAACAAATTCTCCCGTTCCTAACTTTAATAGGCCTACATTCATTTTTGTCAATCTTTTTCTCTTTACATACGGACAGAAACTTTTACAGTTAGTTTTTATATTCACACAGAGGGTTATGACTTTTTAGAATTCACTATCCCAGAGAGTTGTGGAAGCTCAGTCATTAAGTTCGTTTAAGGTAGAAGTTGATAGACTTTTATAGTATAACAACAATAGTATGAAGCATTATGAGAATAATCAAGTAAACGGCATTGAAGTGTCTCATCAGCCATGACCGTATTGAATGGTGGAACAAGCTCAATGGGCTGAATGGCCTGCTCCCTTTTCCAATGTTTCTATCTTCCTAATGCTAATGAGTGGGATTGAGGCTGTTCATGATTGATTCTTCAATCATGCACAAAAAGAGGATTAAATACATGTTAACACCTCATCACTTTCCTAGGACAATCAGCAATGAACAATAAAGATGTCAAACCCACTAATATCCTAAGGACAATATTTTAAAAGAGCAAAGTTAGATGTTGGGGGATTAGGTGGCTGGATGTGGTTGCAGGGTTCGGGTGAGACAAAGCAGTGAGCGGGTTCGAAGTTGAGTTGAATGACCTCCTCATTCCCGATCTATCTTGTGAGCTTGTGAATTTCATGTGAATACATTAAACATTCATGAACTTGTATTTCAGGCCAAAATTGCAATAAATCCCAGCATTTTTTCATTTACCAAAGTTCAACATAACTGTGCACAAAGGAGCTCATTTTCAAACTTGACATTCATACTTGCTGTGTCTTTTTATGCATCAGAAAACTTATATTTTCAGGCCTCTCATCCTGATCTGTGAGCGCTTTCCTCATTAATATTTAAACCGGGGGAACATAATAAACAACATATTTGCTTTCATGTTTTTCTCATAGCATTTTGAAATAGCTTGGCACTCATCATGGAAGGAGGTGAATTTGTCTGACAGATCACTCCACCATCATCCTCCCCCGCATACACCCCTCACTCCTTCCCCTCATCTGTCTCTAGGCAGCCAATGTACGAGTAAGTGCAGCAATTTGGCAGAGGTCACTTGTTCTCCACCAGGAAATAGCATCCGCTATAGAGACTTGAAGAGAGCAGACCAATTGGAATGTATGTGTAAATTGCAGGCAAAGTTTGGGGAAGGGTATGATGAAAGGACAGCATCTGGAGAAAAAAATAATCAAAGACAGGAGAATCTGAGAATGTGACCCTCACCATTCACAATGCCCAGTGCTATGCAACACTGCAAATTGTTAAGTACCCAATTCACAAAACACCGAATAATGTTTTCAGCAAGCAACTGTAACACTGAGCCTGCACATTTATGACCATTTAGTTTCTTCAGATGAGGAGATTGCCCTATGACAAATGCACTGGTCTCCCATTCATTGACAATGTCTATACTTCCTGCTGCCTCAGAAATGCAGCCAACATAATTAAGGGCACCACACACCTCAGGCATTCTTTCTTCTACCTTTTCCCATTAGGAAAATGGCTCAAAAGTCTGAAGTCAAGTACCAAACAACTCAAGAACAGCTTCGTCCCGACTGCCATCAGACTTTTGAATGGACCTACCTTGCATGAAGTTGATCTTTCTCTACACCCTAGCTATGACAATAACACTGCATTCTGCACTCTCTCTTTTCTTTCTAACTTATAGAACACAAGAAACAGTATTTTTCACTGTACATTAATGCATGTGACAATAATAAATCAAGATATTTCTGAAGAATAGATTTCTGCACTGGGGAAGTTACAATGTATTATTACTTATCATTCTAGCCCTGCTTGAAAACCAAAGACATTTGAAAATAGGTTCTGCAGGAATAAACAGTTCTGAGAGTAGCCAGTATCCTAACTCTTGTCAATTTTGTCTCTGGGTGACAGAATAAGGGCTTTTTCACTTATAAATGTTGCACAGCTTGCCTTGTGTGCTCACAAAACTGGGTGAAAATATTGTCTAGGTTTTGTGACTATCTGAAGGGCAAAATAAAACAAACTTTCAATCCAATTCTCAAGGTACTTTTGAAAGCGTGATATTCCTTCTCCAGTTACCTAAATGTCTCCAGCTTTTGTTTGGAGATTTATTATGTAGTTTAGAAGTTTAGAATGAGGCTTGGGCAGTGTTATAAATGGCTCATTAATGTTACCTGAACCTTAGAATGGGTTACTGCCATAAGACACATGTTAAAGTGCATTCACCTTACAAAGTTATTATCTCTGTTTCAGCAACAGTACTGCAAATGTACTCAAGATATCACAAGTGCCTTCAGCAGCACATATGTGTTTTTCCATTTTGTATCAGAGGCCCAGAATCTACAGTAGCAAACAGGGAAATGCAGGTTGGCTCAACATGCTGCCTTATCTTTTGGTTGTGCATGCACAAGAATCAGCTACTGGTCAATGTCACCAGTGCATTTTCTATATTTCAGGCCTGTACAGACCTTCCTCAAGCATTTGGGAAGATACAGGAGTGTTGAGTGGGTGATGTGGACTCTGCTCCCCAGTGTAAACCAGTATGTTTCAGAGCACCAGAAGCCAAGATAAATCGAATCACTTCTGTTTGTAACAGCTTTGTGAGAGATAATGTAGTAGTTTTTATAATACATATTCAAAAATACAGTTTCACATAACAGGGTAGACTTTGCAATCAGCTATGAAATAAACTCTGACCTCAAAGAAAGCTATAAATAAAGATTTAGGGCAGGATTTTCCGACCATGCTCACCTCAAAACTAGAAATCCTGCCTGAGGTCAGTGAACCTTTGCATAGTCTACCCCCACCTCTGCTACAATTCCTGTGGTGGGTGGAGGGGAAAATTCTGGCCTTGGTGTTTGCTGTGATATGGATTTCCCCTCTCCCAGCGGCAATTTAAATTTGGCATCAAGTCAAGGAAATTTCCAGATGGCCAGTAGCCATGATGTCAGCAATCATGGCATGTAGCCAATCACATTGAAGTATTCTCACTGATAGCAAAATAGGAAAGGTAAAGCACTGAATCTCCTTCACCTTATTTAGATGTTCAGAAAGCAAAACAAATTATACTGATTGGATTTAGATAGAAACTAAAATATCATAAAAAGACTTTAATTGTTTTGAAGGAGTATGGAATTGTTTTTAATCATAATTGGGAAATTTGACATTCCACTGAAATAAAATTAGCTTTCCAGGGTCATTCACACAATGTTAACAGTACTTATAAGGTTAGTGCACCACTTAAAATGCAATTTACACCTCATTCAACAACTGTGATGTCAATATAGCTTTTAAGAGTTTATTTTAAATCCTGTTCACAGCCTTAGGTGAATTGTTGGGAGGAGAAAAAACCATGGGCAGCTCAGGTGACAGACATTGCATTTTCAGTTTCAGCTTGGAGCTGCAGGTTTGAGTTTTTAGTTTTAGTTGCTAAGCTGACTGCGTTTCTTCAATTTGTAATAAAGCAGCAAACACTGTTTTTAATATTTCTTCCAATTTTTAAGGATTGAAGTTCAAAAACAAAAGTCTAATAGGATATATATATAATGATTTCCTTGGAATGTGGATGTAACTGGCTTGGCCAGCATTTATTGCCCATCCCTAATTGCCCTTGAGAAGGCAGTGGAGAACTGTCTTCTTGAACTGCTGTAGTCCATATGGTGTAGGTGCACCCACAGAGTTGTTCGGAAGGGAGTTCCAGGATTTTGACTCAGCAACAGTGAAGGAATAGCTATACAGTTCAAAGTTTGGATGATGTATGATTTGGAAAGGAACTTTCTATGCAGTTGTTCTCCTTTCCCTTCTATCAAAGGTTGCATGTTTGGAAGAAGTTGTTGAAGCTTTGAAGTTTTGTTACAGTGCATCATGTAGAAGGTGCACACTGCAGCCACTGTATATAATGTTGGAGAAAGTGAGTGTTTAAAGTGATAGATAAGATGTTGATCAAGAGGATCAACATCTCCTCTTGGATTGCTTTGTCTTGGATGGTGTCAAGCTTTCTAAGTCTTCTTAGAGCTGCACAAGCAAGTGGAAAATATTCTATCACACTCTGGAGTCATTTTCGTTCAATCATGGGATGTCAGCGTTAGTAGTAAGGCCAGCATTTATTGACCATCATTCACTGTTTTCGAGAAAGTGACAGTGATGCTTTATAAACTGCTGTAGTTTGTTTCTGTAGGTAAGCCTACAGTATAGTGAAATAGAATTTTGACTGGAAGAACCGAAGAATTAGAGCATCTGTCTCCCTTGTTTTTTTTTAAGTGTTAGAAGTTGCAGTTTTGGAAGATGCTGTTGAAAGACTTTTAGTGAGATGTTGCAGTACATTTTGTGGATAGTATATACTGCTGCCATTTTGTACTGGTGGTAAAGGGAATGAATATTTAAAAGAAACGGTCGGGTTACCAGTTGGCTGATTCGTCCAGGATGATGCTGAGCTTCATGAGTGTTTGTGGAGCTGCTCTCGTCCAGATAAATAATGGGCATTCTGCACTGGCTTGTATATTTTAGATGGTAATGAGATGTTTAGTCAAGATGTGAGTTTCACGTCACAGGATTTCCAGCCTCTGAGGTAACCCCTAGTTTGTTGATGGTGGGGGAAATACAGCAATGGTTATGCTGTTGAATATCAAAGCGAGTTGTTTCGACTTCCTGTTTTTTGATGATGGTCATTGCCTAACACTTGTGTGGCCTGAATGTTATTTATCAGCCCAAGTCTGAATTGTGTCCAGTTTCTGCTGCAAAGAGGCACAGATTGCTTCATTATCTGAGGAGTTTGAATGGAACTGGACAGTGAAACATAAATGAACATCTTCACTTTACCTTGTAGAGAAGTCATTGATGAAGCAATTGAAGTTGGTTGGACCTACATTGTTTTTTTGAGGCAACTGGGCTCGCTTCCATTGATGTTTAGAAGAATGAGAGTGACATGATTGAAGTATATAAAATCCTGAATGGTCTTGACAAGGTGGATGTGGAAAGGATGTTTCCTCTTGTGGGTGAGTGCTGCTCTAGGGGAAATTGTTTTCAAATTAAGAGTTATGATTCCTGGACAGAAACGAAGGGGCATTTTTTTCTCAGGTATGTGTGGCTTTGGAATATTCTACCTAAGAAAGCAGTGGAAACAGGATCATTGAATATTTTTAATGTGGAGATAAATGGATTCTTGTTAGGCAAGGGAATCAAAGGTTATCAAGAGTAGATGGGAATATGGAACTTGAAACACAGGCAGATCAACCATGACCTGATGGAATGGCAGAGAAGACTCAAGGGACTGAGTGGCCTACTTCTGCTCCTGTTACATATGTTTAAATGTCCTATTTTATGTGCCCCCTATCTGTAAATACTCTGGCAGGTGTTGGCTGTAAAATTGCCCCTGTTAACTCTATTCCTCACTCTGCAGATATTGCCAGGTTTATGAATATTTCCAGCTTTTTCTGTTTTTATTTTAGGTGTCCCTCATGTATCATTGGCAGCTGTTCTCTTCAGACCACATGAATCCTGTGAACTTCCCTGCTGATCATACGCAGTTTCCCAGATGGATGTTTCTTGTACTTGGGAGGAGTAGAGTGATAGCAAGTACTCTGCAGTTCTGACAGAGTTGGATCTTTTGGGTCTTGTGAATCCATTCGTCAGCAACATCTGAGTGAAGAAAGAGAAAGAATGAGGTTCTGATGAGCGAAGCTCACATGTACAGACAGCAGGAATGGCCTGAAAATTTCATGAAATAATTTGATGACAGCTAATGCACACTAGAATACAAAGAGATGCAATGTGTTTCACCGATTCACAACTGACGCGTGCTTTTCCTCCTTCCCCTTTCTGGCTTCTCTGACTGATCTCCTTTCCCTGGATTTATCGTGCCTGTTATTCATAGTGAAGGACAAATCAAGATTTGCAGTTATCACCTATCACAACTTTCTCTCTCTCTCTGTCTTTGTCTCTCATCATGTGGGTGACATTCACTTTGAAAACTAATAGAAAAGAAGAATTTCATTTTGATTCTGTGTGACATATTACAGAATGCTGATGTCAGAATGTATGCTACAAGGGGAGTGCCACAAGCAATTAAAGTCCAAGAAAAGTTTGCTTAAGATGAACGCATGTCAGAATTTTATTAACAGACCATCTTTCAGATGAAGGATAGAGGTGTGGAGGACACGATGCAACCTGACTGGCAAGATGGGAAGTCACAAAAGTACTTTTATGTTGTGAGAAGAAATTCACTGTAATTGCCAATGGAAGTTTATGACAGTGCTTTCTTAAAAGGTGTGGGTAACTTCTCCTAACTTGATTGACTTACTAACTACTTTTGGTACTCCCAACATGGTTGAGCAGAGAGTGATAGAGTTAATATTTGCAGCCTTGATGACCTCTTTCAATTGCCTCTGGACAGTTCTCCTCCAAGCTCTGGACAATGATCAGCACTCCTCTAGTTCACCTCTTTCAGCAATATCTTTACAGCCCCAGCAAAGAGCATGGCCACTTTCTGCTTTCCTGCAATCCTGACAGCTATATTGAAACTACAGAATCTGTTTCCCTGCACACAAACAGTAATAATGGTGCTTGTTTCTGACAGCTGTTGGTGGTCTTTTAATCCACTAAAAATGTGACCGTTTCCTGCAATGGGTGATGTTCCATTTGGAGCTGTTGCTGATGTCTGAATATCACTGAGAATATTGAGGATTACGTTATTCTGATGGCGAGATTAATACTCACTAAGATAGAAAGTTGTCTCAGTACGTAGCACAAAAACAGCATTATCATCTCTACTGTCAATTGTATGTAATGTCCGATATTCAAGTACAAGTCAATGGAACTGAATATTAGGCGGTGAGGATAACAGGCAGCCATACTGCTTGCTTGGCAGTATAATTCAAATCAGATTTCCTTTCCTTTCTATGTTTGGAGCAGGAATCAAGGTCATTTCCAGTCAGCTGCCTCACAGTAAAATTCAGATCACAACTTTGTCATCATTGTGAATGAAACAACAGGTGGATATTGATGCCATCATTGGCTTTGTCAAGTTATTTCAGAAGAAAATTTAAAAAAAATTGTGATAATTGGCATTGTTTACATGCACTGTTTGACAAAGAAAAGAAATGACCATGCTCTCTTATCCAATTACTTTCCTAATAACTAGAATATTTTACAAGAACTTCCGTGTGAATCTGAATGCTATTTTATATTTTGTAATTTACTTTAGCATTGATGCTCGCTGTTCAGAGTATTTGTCAGTAGCAACATGGGTATTTAAATCTATCAATGAATTCTACATCAATCTACTCCGTATTCTGTCGAATTCATTGCATGATTATTTACCGAGAGTTGTATCAGTCTGTAATAGCTTGCCCCTTTGAAAGGCATGCATCAGAAGGGTCGTGTAACCTAATTGTCCCAAGGGGAACAAGCACAGAGATCTCAGGGCAGAGCGTGGACTTTTGCAGCCAGAGTGATCCTTCAGCTGAATAAACAGTCAGCAATTATAACACTCTTAGTTGTAAATAGTAATAAACCCATTGTCAGTTGTCAGTTAATAGGTGATCACCAATCATTGCATTTATTACATTGGCAATGGGAAAAACAACAGTAACTCAGATTGCAATGAAAAATTTGAAGGGGAGTTCATTTGTAAAAGTTGGAGAAATTTCAGTTGAGTCTAGCCTGCAAAACAGAAAAAAAGGAGCCATGTTTCTCTTCAGAAAATTAGAGCATTTGGTGCCACTACAGAAGACTGGATATAGTATATGGAGCATTTGGAATATCTTTTTCCATAATAATGAAATAGAAGGGTAGGATAAGAAGAAAGTTAAGTTACTGATTGCATGTAGGAACCAGATGTCTAACTTGATCCAAAACTGAACATCCCCAGATGCTCCTGACATGAAAACATTTACAAAGCTCATTGAGCTAGGAAGGGGGCATTACCACCCTAAATCCTCAGTAATATTACAAAGATATAACTATAACTCCATGGGGAGAACCTCAAGGGAGACCATTATAGCCTTTGCAACAAGGCTAAGAGAAATCATGAAGTGTTGTGATTTTGGGTCAGTATTGAATGACATGTTAAGAGACCAATTGGTATGTGATGGAAACAGTGCAGCTATACAGAGGAAGTTGTTAGCTGAATCAGAATGCACTTCAAGTAGGTGCTGGAAATGGCATCAGTGTGAGAAGCACAGAGAAGGGTGCCCAGAAGTTACAAAGTGCCCAGAGCAAAGCAGTCCACCAATTAGGGCAGGAAGCTGTGAGCAGCAATGGTACCAGGAATGAAGCTATTGATTTAGAGCAGGAAGCTACAAGCTATGAGGAGTGGAAGTAATGGTTTAAATAGACAGGAACCTGCAGAAACTGGAAGAGTCACAAAATATAGAAGATTTAAATAACAAAGAACAAAGAACAAAGAACAAAACAGCACGGGAAACAGGCCCTTCGGCCCAACGAGCCTGCGCCGCCACCCCGATGTTCCCACCTCTACCCGCAATCCCTCTCCATGTTTATAGAAAGGAATAAACAGCCTAGGAATAATGCGGAGTGTTATCAATGCAGAAAAAGTCATTCCTGAAACAGGTAGATTTAGAGAAGCAGAGTGCTTCATGCATGGAAGAAAAGGATATTTGAGACATGTACAAAAACAAACAGTGCCTGCCCAGTACTACCAGAATAAATAATCCAGCCCCAGTGTATGGTATGGAAGGTTGCCCAGCTGATTAATGTGAAAGTGGACAGGGCAGCCCCCAGCACCATGGTATTGTTCATGAACAACCAGACACTGGTGGTGGAAGTAGACCTGGGTGTGTCAACTACTTAGCAGATTTACCAGTATCTCCAAGAAGGAGTTCAATCCCTGATGTTGAAGAACACTGCAGATAGTTTGGCTACATGTAACAGGCAGGCCATCAAAATAGTTGGGACAACCATGACTCTGTTGAGCTATAGATAGCAGTCCACACAAAAGTTTGTTTATTAGTCACAAATAAGGCTTACATTACTACTGCAATGAAGTTAAATTCTCCTAGTTGCCACATTCCGGCTCCTGTTCGAGTTAATACACCTAATCAGCAATTGTTTCAGACTATAGGAGGAAACCGGGGCACCTGGAGGAAACCCCCAGTGCATCACAAAGAGAATGTGCAAACCTCACACAGACAGTGACCCAAGCCCGGAAATGAATCCAGGATCCCAGCACTGTGAGGCAGCAGTGCTAACCACTGTGCCATCTGCGCCACACCACATAGCTACCATAGGTAGTGGTGTTGGGCAAAAGACCTAGCTTAATGGGGCACGACTGGCTGCAAGAGGTTAAGTTGAACTGACTGGAAATTTTACAAACATGAAGGGGGGACCTGCATGAAGTTGTTAGAAAATACCAGCAGGTGTTCCAGGAGAAACTGGGAAAGATCAAAGGATTGCAAACAAAATTTAGGTGGATCCGGAAGCAACCCTGAGGTATTTTAGAGTTAGACTTGTGCCCTCCGTATTAATAGAGAAGGTAGAGACGGAGAACAAATGACTGGAAGACTTGGGCATCATCAGGCCTGTACAATTTGCAGAGTAGGCAGCACCCATTGTGCCAGTAACTAAACCAGAAAAATTGTGCATCCGTGGGGGCTATCAGCTGACAGTAAACCGGCTGTGAAAACCAGATACTGACCCCACCCCAAAATAAGAGGTCTGTATGCAAAGTTGGCTGGGGGTCTGATATATACCAAATTGGACATGAGCACATTTACCAGCAGTTAAAACTGGACGACACATCAAGGGATAAATCACCATGCAAAGTTATACATGTCTAGCATTTGCGGTCTTGTCAGTTTGCACCATTTTCCAGTGATCTTTGAAGAGTTTGCTACAGGAAAAGAAGGCTTAGTTGCTAAGGGCATTAAGAAGTTTTATCAATACATATACTATATTTTACTATCATAACGGACCACAAGCCACTTTTAGCTCTTTTTCAAGAGAGACAAAGCAATTCTAGCAATTTCTTCTGCTAGAATACAATGATGTTTTTGCCAGCCTATGAATATACATTTGGACATTAGCCAGGAATTCACATAGACAATGTCTTCCATTACCAGGAAGCTTGCCACTTCCTCTCATACCATAGAATCAGAAAATCATAGAATCACTACACTGCAGATTTTAATGACCTTAAACTTTTTAGTCTCATTACCTGTAACAGCACAAAAAATTAAGTACTGGACTAATAGACACTCACTGTTATCAAAGATTAAAGACATGATTTTGCATGGATGGCAGAATGACAGAACTTCAGGGGAAGTGAAGCCTGATCAGTTCAGAAAAGATGAGCTTAGTTGTGAAGGTGGTGTTATCCTTTGGGGAGCAAGTGTGGTTGTGCCAATAATAGCAGAGAGTTACATAGAAACTAGAAGAAGGAGTAGGCCTTTTGACCCTTTGAGCCTGCTCCGCTGTTCATTATAACCATGGCTGATGATCAAATTCAATATCCTGATTTCCCCCTTCCCTCATATTCCTTGATCCCATTAGCCTCAAGAGCAATATCTAATTTCTTTTTGAAATCACACAATGTTGTGGCCTCAGCTATTTTCTCTGGTGGTGAGCTCCATACATTCACCACTGTCTGGGTGAAGAAATTTCTCTTTGCTACAGTTGTAAAAAGTTTATCCCTTGCACTCAAACTATGAACCCTAGTCCTGGACCATTAGGAACATCCTTTCTGAAGCTACCCTGCCTATCCCTATTGGAATTTTATAAGTTTCTATGAGATCCCTGCTCGGTCTTTTTTAAACTCCAGTGAATATAATCCTAACTGACTTAATCTCTCATATATCAGACCTGCCATCCCAAGAACCAGACTGATATATCTTCACCTCATTCCCGCTATAGCAGGACACCAAAACTGCACGCACCATTCCAGATGTGGGCTCACTAACGCCAAATATAATTCAGTGAAGCATCCCTATTCTTAATCCTCTCAATATGAAGGCCAGCGTATCATTTGCCGCCTTTACTGCCTGCTGTACCTGCTTGCTTACTTTCAGCAACTGATGCATGAGGAAAACAAGGTCTCACTGAATATCCACTTCTCTCAATTTATATCCATTCAAGTAATAATCTGTCTTCCTATTATTGCCCCAAAGTGGATAACCTCACATTTATCCATGTTATACTGCACCTGCAATATTCAGCATATTCAGCCTGTCCAAATCATGCTGAAGCATCTCTGTATCTTCCTGACAGTTCATCCTCCATCCAACTTTTGTACAGCTGGAAAAAATGCATAGTACCATCCACGTGTTTTGAAGATGAAAATGCTAGCAAGAAATGTTTGGTTTCCTGGCATTGATGTGGATATGGAAAGGATTGTAAAACAATGTAACCAGCGCTAGCGACAGCAGAAATTAGCTGCTACTGCCCCCCTTGCACCTTTAGGAATGATTAGGTCGGCCATGGGTGAGAGTAGATTATATTGGCCCATTTATGAATGCATTGTGCCTTTTGCCAGTGGACACCCATTTGAAATGGATTAAGGTATTCAACCTGAAGTGCACTACTTCATACGCCACAGTTAAGAAACTGTACCAATGCTTCACTATTCAAGGCATACCAGAAGTACTTGTCTTGGACAATGGAACATAGCATTAACAAGTGCCAAATTCCAGAAGTTCATGACATTAATGGAATAAAGCATATCTGAACTGCACCAGATCAACCCTCATCAAATAGATTGGTAGAACTTGCGGTTCAGACTTTTAAGGCAGATATGAAGAATGAATCACGTACATCACTAGAAACCCAAATAGTACAGTTCCTGTTAGTCTATAGAACCACCCCACATACCATCACTGAGATAATTCCATCCGAGTGGCTAATGAATTGATAGTTGAGAATCAGGATGAGCCTGGTAATTCCAAATTTGATGCAGAGGATGGAGACAAGGCAAAGTTACCAGAAGTAGAATGTGATTCATCAAAAATAGAAAGAGCATTTGAGATTGACAGTCCAGTTTTGTAAAGAATTTTGGAAGCAGACCGAGTGGGAGCCCAAGAGTTGTTGTAGCCAGGAGAGGGCTGCTGCCCTATAACGTGAAAGTGCAGGACATGTTTTGGAAAAAATACATACATCATTTGTAGAAAAGGGGAGCTGTTCCAAGAGCCAGTATTACTGCTTGCTCTAATTGTGCCATCAATTATTTGCCCAAGGAATAAAGTGGCAGATCAGCAACAGCTCCAGCACTGAGGAAATGGTGTAATATGATGTGCTGATACTTGGAGAGATTATGCTCTGGTTTCTCTTCAGATTGTATCAATCTTTCGCCTTTACTAAAGATTTCCTAATGAAGCAAATCAAACGGAAACCACCTGTACAGCCAGTTAAACAAGTCACTTCCAGAGAAAGAGGAAGTCCCATAACAGACTGAGTTTCTGATAGACTGTGTTCAAAATGTTCATTATTGCTATTGTTTTGAAAATTGTATAAGTCATCAACATACTGTGAAATAAGGGACTTAAAGAAGAAGGGATGTAATAGCTAGCTCCTTTAAGGAGCATGCGTCATGAGGGTCATCTGACCTAATCATCAAATGGAAAATGAGCATGGGGATCTCGAGGTAGGGAGCAGGCTTTTGCAGCGAGATTGATCTTAGAGCTGAGAATGCACACATTAATTGTAGCTCTCTGTGTATAGTTGTAAGCTGTAATAAACACATTGTTGGCTGTTAGTTAACTGCTGGTCGCCAATCATTGCATTCACTGCACAATCTTTCCAGCATTAGGGCACAAGATAAAAATGCAGTAGGTGATAACCAACAAGAGAATTTTGGGAACTACTTTAGACACCATCAATCACCTTTGATGCGCTGTTTTCTGCTAAGGCAGAATGGAAAGGTAGCAAATAATCACCACTGTAAAATGGTGGACAGATTTGGAATGATCTGAGAGCGTACTCTCCAGCTTTTTCCAAATGAATTCATTGTGCAGTCATGTTTAATGGAATAAAATGCATCTGGGCAGCTTCCACATTAATTTAAAGTTGACAGCTGGGGATTGTTTAACAAAAACCAGATCGCCACTGGCGCCAGAATTGTACCTGATCTAAGCAGGCCAGTCATACCACTGACTCACAGCGACAAAGCCCTATGTGTATTTAGCAACGTACCAATGTACCTATTGATTTTTATTTGAACTGTGGAGTATAGGAAGATTCCATGCTGGATGAAGAATGGCACTATTATGCTTGGCTAGACAATATAATTTTTCCTGCTCCCGTAGGCCATTCTCTTGATAATAAGCTGCAGAACCTAGTTGAATGAGAATAATGTCATTTCAGCACACTTTAGTGGCAGCTTTTGTATGCTATTTGTGATATTAAAGCAAATGGACAAGGTTGTCTGATGTTGAGGGAGGGATAATTCCATTTTGACTAATATGGGGCTAAGACATCAGAAATGTGCATGATAATTTCTTTTGTGTGCTATTTCTGGGAAAATTTTAAAAGCAAAATGATGAAAATAAATTTGGATGTTTTCAGAATTTGAAACTGTTGCAATAACTTTTTATTCATTGATGGTATGTGGGCATTGCTGGCTGGGCCAGCATTTATCGCCCATTCCTGAGGGCAGTTAAGAGTCAACCTCATTGCTGGGGCATGTAGGCTCCAGACCAGTTAAAGATGTGAGATTTCTTGCCCTAAGGATATTAGTGAACCAGATAGGTTTTTATAGTAATTGACAATGGTCATCATTAGACTTTTAATTCCAAATTTTTATAGAATTCACATTTCACCATCTGACTATCATGGGATTGAAATCTGGATCCCCAGCTAGTGTGACCCCGGTCTCTGGATTACTAGTCCAGCAAAATGCTGCTACTTCCCCGAATGAGATTAGGGGAAATTTCTTTGCAAAAGAGATCATTGAAGCATAAAATGCTTTTAAGTGAGTGGCTAAAGCAGAGACCATTGCAATTTAAAGGCAATAGTTGAAAGAATATTTGAAGGAGGGGAATACACAAAGATTTGGGAGAGAGAGAAAGAGCAGGATGTGCAAGTAAAGAGCTATCAAAGGCATAAAGAGCTGAATGGCCTTCTATTGTTCTGTAATATCTGTGATGCTAGAAATATTGAACAGAAGGAACATCTTCACAAATGTGTTTGCAATTTGCTGCATGTAGTTACCAGATGAATTCATATTCATGGTTAACAGGTTGGCAGTTTCCTGGCATCAACTGTGCTGCTGTAGCAGAAGTTGCTTAAGTTTGGTTGTAGCTCTAGGTTTAGCGGATTTGAGTTATTCAAATTGTAAAGAATAGGCAAATTATTCATGTAAACCATAAAACTTTCTAAGCTTTAACCCTTTAAGTATAAAGACAAGGAAGACTTGTCCTCTTTTAAGGTCAACAAGAAAGACTTGTATTTATGTATCATTTTCTATAACCACAAAGATCTAACGCACTTTATAGCCAATTGCATTACTTTTAAAATGTAGGAAACATAGTAGCTAATTTGCACATCACCTGTCCTCAGAAACAGCAATGTAATAATGACTTGATCATTTTTTTGGTGATGTTGATTGAAGGATAAATGTTGGCCAGGACGACTGGGCTTGTGTTCGCTGGAATTTAGAAGAGTGGATCTCATAGAAACATATACAATCCGAATGGGACTAAACTGGGCTCAATGCGGAAAGATTATTCCCAATGTTGGGAAAGTCCAGACTAGGGGGTCACAATCTAAGAATAAGGGGTAAGCCATTCAGGACTGAGATGAAAAAGAACTTCTTCACTCAGTATGTTGTGAACCTGCAGAATTCTGTACCATATGTTCAAAAGGAAGCTGGATGTGGTTCTTATGATTAAAAGGATCAAGGAGTATGGAAATAAAGCGGGAGTGGGATACTGAAAGTACATGATCAGCCATGATCATACTGAATAATGGTGTAGGTTTGAAGGGCAGACTGGCCTATTCCTGAACATATTTTCTACACTTTTATGGACCTGGGTAGAATGCCACTGTTTTTCTTCAAAATTTTTGAATTTTTTATTTCCACCTGAGAGAACGGACATGTTCTCTGCTTAATGACTTATCTGAAAAAACAGCACATCCAATAACTGAATGATGATTAAATTATCATATAATGACAGGTATACATTTAAAAGCTAGAAAAAAGTGACCTTTGGATGTCTTTTGCTCAGAATTTCATTATTTCTATCTGTAGGTGTGGACGATTCTTGGAAGCTTTAGGAAACTGCATAGGATTTTCACTTACTGTGGTTTCCTCATGATCTAACAGTAGTCTTCAATCCTGATGGCAGAATCTTCAGCTAATCTATCAATAGATACAGGCATTATTTTATGTATGTTTTGCTTCCACTTCGAGAACCTAAGAAATAGGAGTCGGAATATACCATTTGGAACACATTTAAGAATACATAATGAGGCTAAGATGAGTGCAGACATAAATTAGAGTATTAAATCCCCCGAATCCTAGAAATAAAATTGCTTGATTGACAGCTTTGGCTCTCCAATCTCATCTGTCAATTGCACAATGTATATTTATACTAATTAAAGAGTTTTCAGCTGCTTGTAGTTTCAGTTTTGGAACTCAGAATTGATGCTTCATTTGACGTCTTTGGATGGCGGGCTCATAATATGAATGCCAGCCACTTCTGGGTGTGCTACCATGTGCTCCGCCAGTTCATATTATTCAGCTCCATATAATTTAACAGTTTGTTACATCCTGTAGTCAAATAATTGTGTTTGGGCCTTTAAATATTGGTTCTATTGAGTAACTCCTCATATTTCACTAACTGAGTCTGGAAGGCTGTGCCAAACTTAATCCACAATGCTTTACCAGGATGTTGAATTTGTATCTAATTTTTAAAAAAAATTTACTCAATTCAACCAACATTCCTTATTCAGAGCAATGACAACTTGCATAGAGCATCTCAAAGCCAGAATTTATGTTCTGTCAACATATGAAGATGAGAGGTACTCCCTCTAACCACTTCCAGTAAAACAGCCTAGCTTGGGAAAATATTTTTGTTGTTAGTAGTTCTTTGAACTATGTGATTTTGCCTTAGGAGTCTAAACATGAAGGAGAGACAGAAGACAAAAGCGTATCAGTTAATATTGATGGCCCATTACCACATTAATCCTGTCAGTAAGATTTTTCCCACACTGGCTTATTTTTCAAAATACCTGCATGATAAAACGCAGCTTTAAATCGAACATGAAAGATCAAGACTAGACAGTACCTAAGTTACTGTGAAATACTTATCTTCTTCTTTCGTGAAACAGCTTTTAAGGATTTCTGGCACCAAGGAGAAGCTGGAATTCTGAATCCTCTTTGTAAATTGAGGTTTCTGAGAGATAAGGTGCTCGAATATGTGCTTTTTCACATGGAAATTGTTGAAGAAATAGTCAAACTGTGAACTTTAGAAGGTTTGCTCACGCTGAATTCTTTACAGAAGTGGCTTTCAATATTTGAAACATTGAGGAATCATAGAATCCCTACAGTGCTGAAGGAAGCCATTGAGCCCATCAAGTCTGCACTAACCACAGTCCCACCCAGGTCCTATTCCCATAACCGCACATATTTACTCTACTGATCCCCTGACACGAGGGTCAATTTAGAATGGCCAATTAACCTAACCCACACATCTTTGAACTGTGAGAGGAAACCGGAACACCTGGAGGAAACCCACACAGACATGGGGAGAATGTGCAAATTTCCTACGTACTGTGACCCAAGGCCAGAATTGAACTTGTTTCTGGATGCTGTGTTGCTGCGTTGAGCCTATTTGCATTTGCTTCTGATCATTAATCAGCAGCAATCAAGCAGGCAAAGCCAAATTATTTTTCACAACAAACGAATATTCAAGACATTAACTTATATCAGAAAGCACACTTTTTACAAAAAAAAACTGGACTAATACTTGAAGCAGAGGAAAACACAGAATTCTGAGGAGAGGACAGGGCAGTGGAGTTTGTTTTGAATTTCTCCAGCAGGGTAGACAGCTGAACAACCTCCCAGAAAATTGTGAAATTTCCTCTTCTCCCCAGTAGAATTTTTGAAAAATTCTTTTATGAATGTGAGTGTCATTAACAAAGCCAGCATTCATCACCCATCTCTAATTATTTTTGAAAAGGTTGTGGTAAGCTGCCTTCTTGAATCTCTGCAGGGACAATCATGATGCTGTTGGGGAGGGAGTTCCAGGATTTTGACACCATGACAGTGGAAGAACTGTGATATATCTCCAAGTTAGGTGTGGTTTGCAGGTGGTGGTGTTCCCAGTATCTGCTGCCCTTGTTCTTTTAAGTGGTAGAGGTTGTGAGTTTGGAAAGGGTTGGATGGAACACAAGTGAACTGGGCTGCTTTATCCTGGATGGTGTTGAGCTTCTTGAATGGTGTTGGAGCTGCACTCATCCAGTATCCCATAAAACTGCTGACCCATGCCTTGTAGATGGTGGACAGTCTTTGAAGAATCAGGAGGTGAGTTATTCACTGCAGAATTCCTAGCCTCTGATTTACTCTCTATGGCCACAGTTTTTATGCAGTTAATCTAGTTAAGTTTCTGGTCAATGGTAACCTCCAATGATGTTGAGGATGAAGGATTCAGCAATGGTAATGCTGTTGAATATGAGAGGGAGATGTTTAAATTCTCTTTTGGGCTCTGTCCCCCACAATGTACAATTGTGACCAGGTCAGAGTGGGTGGAAACCTGGGGAGTCCCTCCCCTCCATGAAATTTCATTCTCCATCCCAGCTTGAGTACATCCTGTGGCAGGAGAGGGTAAATTTCTGGCCCTGATCTGTTTCTGGAAAGTGCCTTGCAATAAAGGTGCTACGTTAATGTACATGGTTTTTGTTGCAAGAGATACAATGTGAGGAAGACATGTTGAATTATTTCCATAGTGTTTTGCTAAAATCCCTGGAGATAAGGTTCTGACAGAAATGATGCAGTGAGAATTTCGGTCTGCCTTGAGCTTGTATTACTGACCTTGGTGTAAATTGCAAGGTTGGATAAATAAAGCTAAGCATCACTGCCTCTGCATACCTCACTCTGTTAGCAGAAGCTTTATCTATGGGAACTTTTCAGTGGTTTTAGTTTGAGATCTTTAAAGTTTTTTTCAATTTTTTCATAGGCTCTACACTTGCTGACCATAAAAAATGTTCAACACGTTAAAAAGTAAATCAAAATTCCAATCGGTTGTTATTTATGAGTGATGTGGGATTGTTATGGTCCGTAGTAATCCTCATTATCTGTAAAGGATCCTGTGTTCCATACTGCGATGATCTCTTGAGCACTTGTAATGTTTATTTGATTACAGTTTATTTTTATTTTCACCCTATCCCAGATTATTGCTTTCAACTCCCGTGGTTGAGGTGACAGCACTTGACAGAGTAAATATAGTTTGTGTGGGATGGGGCACGAAGTTCAACACAATGTTTTTCTTATTCAGTTTCCTCAAAGGCAAACACCTGATCACTGTTTGGTGGTCAGATGAAGGATCCTGGTTCAATTTTGCACTTCCTCAATGACACAGGGTTCTGTTATAGCACCGTATGAGCACTCTAGTGACACTGGGGTCAGCTGTAGCACTCTGACTCCAGTGATATTGAAGTGAATTAAAATGTCCTGTGACTAATCCAACGCACCATAAGCAATTTTAGTAGAACAGAAATTGGACCTTCTTGATCTACCTGCCTCCAGTTCACATGAGAGTGTGAGTAAAGCTGGCATAATAGCCTTTAAAATGCTGGCATCAACCCCTCAGAACATCATTAATAGGCAGGCACTGTGACTGAACTTTCCATTGCCAAGCTCTGGCAGACATTCATTTTTTTATTAATCATTGCATTTGATCAGTAAATAAACTGGTTGTTTCTCAGTTTGATTTGGTTTTGTTGAAGATGATGGAACATACCAAAATGGCAATGAAGAGCCTGTGTATAAAAAGGGTCAGCTGCAGTCTTGCGTGAATGGCTTGTGTCAAGACACACTTGTTCTGGATGTGATATTAGCATAGAGCTCCCCGAGAGAGCTCCCTTGAGAGAAGCTCTTTAACAGCTGAGAATGGAACAGCAGTGACACCAGTATTTATGAATGGCCCTGTTGCCCTCTCAGCTTGAGGGGGAATACAGATCAGTGAATTGCTTTGAAGAATGACATGAAAATGAGAAGCTATTTGCACAAGTGCTTTGATTCTTAATGTACATTGCTGTTGGAATGCTGAGCTTGCTGGCAGAATCAGGACAAAGAGCATTTGCTTTTGATCTTAGCAAGGCAGTGCAAATGATTGTTAATACACTGCTGTTCTGGCTCACTATGCATTAGTTTAACTACAACAATATTAAACAGCTGATAAAAGCAAACTAATGTGGATGCTGGAATCTGAAACAAAAACAGAAAATGCTGGAAAATCTCAGCAAATCTGACAGACTTGAAATGTTGGCTCTATTGTCTCTCCACAGATGCTGTCAGATCTGCTGAATATTGAACAACTGCTGGGTGGGATAAAATGTATTCTTTCTACTTTACTTATGGCATTCTCCCCTTGTATGCGTGGTGCTCCAGTTTCCTCCCACAGCCCAAAGACGTGTGAGTTAGATGGATTGTCAATTAGTATCAGGGGAATTAGCAGGGTAAATACGTGAGGTTACATGGAAAGGGCTTGGGTGGGATTGTAGTTTGGACAGTCTTGACGGTCGAATGATCTCCTTCTGCGCTGTAGGGATTTGATGATTCTATCATCAGGCTACCAGTCCAGACCTGATACACTGTGCATTTGTTGTCTGAACTGAGGTTACAACCCCTCATTTTGTTACACTAGGGTTGGAATAGGCAGCAAATCATCACAATCTCAGCGATGTTAGGCCCAGCTGCTTTTAACTCCCGGGCCTCATCTCCATTGGTCCAGTCAGGTGCCTGTCTAAAATTGCTGTGGTTGAAGGGAGGCTGGGGGGAGTGGCAGAAGTGGGTGTGGTTGCTGTGAAAAGGCAAGAAAGGGGCCTTGGTTGCTGGGGGAGAGGTTGATGGAGGATGTTATTGCTGGGGTGTGTGGTTGTTAGTGGGAAGAAGCAGGTGTGGGGATGTGGTTGTTGTGGGGAGAGGCAGGTGTGGGGATGTGGTTGTTGTGGGGAGAGGCAGGTGTGGGGGTGTGGTTGTTGGAGGGAGAGACATGAGTGGGGGTGTGGATGTTGGGGGGAGTCAGTAAGCAGGGGTGTGGTTGCTGGGGATGGGGAGGCAGGAATGCGGATATGGTGAGTTGGGGTGTGATTGCTGGGGGACTGTCAAAGTGATTGTCACTTGTCAAAGTGTCACTGTGATTGTCAAAGTGTGGAGGTTGATTTTTTCCCGAGCCTAGGTGAAAATCTGGCCTCAAAATAAGTCCAACCAGCAATCTTAGCTTCCTACTCTTCAGTCTGATACAGGGTGGGCAAGTTAAAATCACCACTTCTATATTGGCTGGTTCAGGGAAAAGAATTTGGGGACCATCTTTATTTTTAACGACTACAAAAAGTGCTGGATAAACTCAGCAGCTCTGGCAGCACCTATGGAGAGAAAAGCAGAATTAATGTTTCGAGTCCATATGACCATCAGAACTGGAGAGGGAGAATACAATGAATTATAGAAATGGAGAGGGGCTGGAAGAAATGAAGACGAATAGAAGGTGAAGAGATGGATGTGAGTTCAGGAGTGATTGACAAGGATGTCAAGGACACAAGACAAAAGAAGGTGTTAATGGTGTGGCATTTAGGACCGAACAAGTGTTAATAGCAGCATAAAGATAAATTAGCAGAATGTATTAGGCAACCAAAAGGTCAACACTCAATGAAAGCAAAAGTGAAAAACAATTGACAAATGGCCCAGTGCGGGGAGGAGAGGGATACTATTGAAGTAAACTAAGGAAACAAAAAATCAAAAAGGAAGTCACGATGGAATGGAAAGGTCACAGTCTAAAGTTGTTGAACTCAGTGTTGAGTCCAGAGGCTGTAACATGCCTCATCAGAAGATGAGGTACTATTCCTCCAGTTCATATTGGGCACCATTGGAACATTCCAGCAGGCCAAGAACTGACATGTGGCCATGACAACATGACATTGAGTTGAAATGACATGCAACCAGAAGGTTGGGGTCATGTTTATGGACAGAGGGAAGGTGTCCCACAAAGTGATCATCCAGTCTGTGTTTGGTCTCCCCAGTATAGAGACAATATTGGAAGCTGAGAATACAGTCAACCAAATTGAGAATCACTGCTTCACCTGAAAGAAGTGTTCAAGGCCTTGAACAGTGAGGAAGTAAAAGGGGCAAATGTTGCACCTTCTGCAATTGTGTGGGAAAGGGATAAAGGGTTGGGGCCAACGGAGGAGTGGATCAGGGTATTATAAAGGGAGCAGTCCCTGCAAAATGTTGCCTGAAAAGTAATATAATGTTTTAATCTTGAAATAGAAGTAGGTAGGTTTGTAAAGTTGGGCAAATAATTTGCACCAGTTATTGGATCATAAAGATATAGGAAGCTGAAGTCATTTTGAGGGGAAAGAAAGAACATTTCCTTACTGGAGGAGCTCAGCATCATTTTCAATCAACACCAAAAATACAGTAACATGAAATGAGGATTTCATGTTTTTTTCACATAATTTGAGATGGTATTTGTGCTGTTCACTGCTAAACAAGTAAATGTTCTCTCCATGAACCAAGTTGAGTGATGATTCCATTCCTTTAAGATTTTAATGAAATTAGATTTCAGATAATGACATTGCATTGTTGAATAGAAGCCAGAAATGTCACAATGTTTCTTTGCTTGTTGCCTCTATTATGCAATGGCTTTAGGCATCAAAATATTTTTGATTCCAGTTGGTATGGTAGAACATATTTGCATATTGATAATGGTCCAGATTTTGTGATACTAACAACAATGCCACTGTCAGCTTTTATAGTCTTTCTGAAATAGGCACCAACGTCTGGGGCTGGATTTTCCTAGCTGTGGTTTTGCACAGCTGGAAACCCTTCTCCCCCAATTTTCCTGTGAACAGGGAGAAACATGGGCCTGGAAATAGGCCCACATCTAATATGAGGTCAATTAAACTCAACATGGGTTCATTCAAAGCCCATCTCCCAGTGGAGAGGGGCCAGCATTCAGTAAATATGACTGTGTCAAATCAGCTACACAGAGGTGAGCATCATATTTGGGACAAATCAAAGAGTTTTAAGAAAGTATGTAAAATTGTTTTTCAATGTTTAAGGACTTAATCATTTGAAGATAATGTTACTGTAGCCCACCACAGCTCATGGGAGCAACCTTAATTCAGAATCTTTTCTGGTTCAGGGTGTTATCACTTTCCTGTCATCACCTGGCATCATGTGGGCATCAGAGCTTTGAACAAGGCTGTTTGGACTGCACTGAGCAACGGGAAAGCTGCGGCTGGTGATGGGTGCTGCATGTCAGATATCGAGACCATTAGTGGCAAAGAGCACTTTGCCTACACAGCAATGGCAGAGAAGCTGGCATCAGGATCCAGAGATGAGGAACAAGGGACATGAAGGAGGAGACACAAGCCTGAGTACAAAGCTACAAGCAAAGGCAAAAAGACCAGATGGCTGAGAACGATGGAGTTTATGACTCTTGAGACAGATAGTCAAAGACATGTGTGAGCCTATCACTGCGGACCTCTATGGTATCTCACAGGCAGCTGTTGCATCACCAGGTGACACGGGCCTCTTTACCGATGCTAGAAAACACATCAGACCAACAACTGATGGGGCATCACACTTGAAACGCACTGGCTTTGGTGCCTGGCACAGTCCTATGATACCCATCTGCATCGGTCTTGGTCATCGCAGTGACCTGCTGCACTCTGCATAACATGGTCCTCCAGAGAGATTTGGCCTGTAAAGACAGTGAGGCCCTCAGAGGAGACAGCTTATCAAGAGAGGAGCAGGATGTAAGGAAGGATGAGGAATGGGAGGCAAAGGGAGATGATGCTTAACAGATTAGTACCCCTCCTGCACGATGAGATGACCTCCTCTTGCCACCTTCCTGTTATTCAGGGGTGACAAGCCTCCATCTCCCCTGTGCCATCTTGCGTTACTGTGGTACAGCAGAAAGCTTTAGCACCAACTCTCTTTCTCAGGGTAACCAGCAGTTTCAGTGATGGCCCTTTTGAAGCCCATCTCCATTCTTGCTTCCGTTAGAACAGGAAACATTTCACTGTGAGCCCCACCCCAATGCCAATCTGAAATGCAGTTTTCCACCAGAAACCAGTTTCTAGCACAAAAATGGACCTGTGTCCTGATTCCCATCTCCAATGGGAAAATACAACTCCTGGAATCTGCACATATGCGGAATAACTTGGAAATCTGGATGTTGTTGGCATTATTCCAGTCTGAGAATATCCCGTGCTGTCCTCACACTGTCCCAAAGTGGATCCTGAATTTTACTAGTTGGATACTTGCCACTGCCAGGCAGTTAGCCAACACCATGGTGACCTATTTCCAGTGTCCCATTGAACAGAGGTGGGCCCCCTAATCTTCAGGTCACAGTAACCTCCCACCCCCATTATCCTCCTGCTCTCTGTATCTTCCTGCCCCCAGTATCCTCCCGGTCCTGTACCCATCTTGGAAATGCCTCCGATGTGGTGGTCCAGATTCAGTCCAACCCTGCCTGTCTGGTGGGGGCGCTAGTGTGTGTGGGTTTAACTAAGAGAAAGGAATGTGGTTGGGAAATGGCCCCATTCACGATTCCAGGCTGTTATTATGTGGAGTTGCCGGCGTTGGACTCGGGCAGGCACAGTAAATAGTCTCACAACACCATGTTAAAATCCAACAGGTTTATTTAATATCATGAGCTTTTGGAGCATTGCCCCTTCCTTAGGACTCATCTGATGGAGGGGCAATGTTCTGAAAGCTCATGCTACCAAATAAACCTATTGGACTTCAACCTGTTGTTGTGAAACTACTGATGATTCCTGGTTCTAACATGAATATAACTAGAAACTATTTATGCCCAGTGCAACAAAATATATTTTTCTTCAGAAAAAACTTCATAAAATTGAGGAAGTTTTTCTAATTAATATAATCAATAAAGTAATGGACAGTATTATCAAAAAAACTAATGTATTGCTGGCCTTTATATTGAGAGGACTAATATAAAATGGATAGAAGTCATCCTTCACCTGTACAAACCCCTGGGTAGACCATACCTGGAATATAGTAAGCTGTTCTGGGCATCACATTTGGAAGGGTATATTGATCTTGGTGTGAAAACAAGAAAAATTGACTGGAATAATACCTAGACTTCAAGGATTAAATCACAAGGACAGATTAAACAACTTAAGGTTTAATTTCCTGGCATTTTAGAAGTTTAAGTAGCCTTTTTCAAGGTTTTCAAGAGATTAAAGGGAACTGGTAGATCAAGATCGAGAAGGGATCGGGAGAAGTTTTTCCACTGATTGGGCAGACATGAAAGCTAGTCATTTCAGGGGTGAAGTGCTTCTGCATGCAAAAGACAGTAGAAGATTAAGAACTCTTTTCAGTAAATTGAAGCTAGATAAATTCCTATGATTTTTTTTTATTAGAGCAACACAGCACGGGAAACAGGCCCTTCGGCCCAACGAGCCCACGCCGCCGTCATAACTATATAGTAACAATTCCATTATCCTATTCTAATTTTAGGTTATTCCTAATATGGAAGAGTCTCAATGTAGGGACAATTTGTTTCCCAATCAGCCTAAGAGCGAATTTTTGGGATGTGGGAGGAAACCGGAGCGCCCGGAGAAAACCCACGCAACCACGGGGAGAACGCGCAAACTCCCGCAGACACCGGCCCAATTCCAAGTGTCTGCACAGCTACAGCGATAGTCACTGAGCTGTCATGGTGCCCTTCAGATGGTCCAGATAAAGCACTCATTTACGACATGAAGCACCAGGCAACCCATGAATCAACATCCAAGAGCTGTCCTCGCACCACCTGTCGAATGCATGCTCCTTGTTGGTCAAGTATGGACCGAATTACCTGTGAAAAAAAGCCATAGTTAAACAGTCCTAGTATATCCCTCTATCTGCATACCGCTCATGTGGCTGTCCAAGAGACCCTTAAACAGCCCTAGCGTGCCTGCTCCCACCACCTTACTCGGCAGTGCATTCCACACCCCCACTACCCTTTGTGTGAAAAACTGCCCTCTAATATTCGTCTTATACATAGCCCCCCTCACCCTAAGGCCATGACCCCTCGTCCTATCCATTTCTGAAGGTGGAAAAAGTTTACCTCCATTTACTCTATCTATACCCCTTATAATCTTATACACCTCTATTAGATCCCCTCTAAGCCGTCGTCTTTCAAGGGAAAACAACCCCAGTCTATTTAATCGTTCCTCATAAGACAGTCCTTCCATACCAGGCAGCATCCTGGTAAACCTCCTCTGCACTCTCTCCAAGGACTCCACATCCTTCCGATAGTATGGCGACCAGAACTGGACGCAGTATTCCAAGTGAGGCCTAACCAACGTTCTATACAACTGCAACATCAAACTCCTACTCTTGTATTCTATTCCCTTTTCTATGAAAGCTAACATACTATACGCCTTCTTTATCACCTTCTCCACCTGTGAGGACACCTTCAGAGACTTGTGAACCTGCACCCCCAAGTCTCTCTGTGTCTCTATGCTCCGTATAGTTTTACCTTTTATCCTATAACTCTCTTCTACATTTTTCCAGCCAAAATGCATCACCTCGCATTTATCTGGATTAAATTCCATTTGCCATCTATCTGCCCAGTCTACCAACCTATCTACGTCCTGTTGTATTGCCTGGCACTGCTCCTCTGTACCCGCCAATCCAAGCATCTTAGTGTCATCAGCAAATTTGCTGATCTCACCACCTACCCCAACTTCCAAGTCGTTTATGTAGACCACAAATAGAAGAGGACCTAGTACTGAGCCTTGTGGCACTCCACTAGTGACAGGCTTCCAGTCGGAAAAAGAGCCTTCCACTACTACCCTCTGTCTCCTCCTCCCGAGCCAGTTCTCGACCCATCTACATACCCGGCCCTGTATCCCATGCGCCTTCACCTTCTCTATCAGTCTACCATGAGGAACCTTGTCAAACGCCTTACTGAAATCCATGTAGACGACATCAACAGCATGTCCTTCATCAACTGTTTTTGTCACTTCTTCAAAAAATTCCACTAGATTTGTAAGACAAGACTTCCCCTTGACAAAGCCATGCTGCGTATCCCTGATCAGATCGCAGTGCTCCAGATGCTCATACATCCTGTCCCTAAGGATCCTCTCCATTAGCTTACCTATAACTGAAGTCAAGCTCACCGGCCTATAGTTCCCTGGGTGATCCCTCTGACCTTTTTTAAACAACGGTACTACATTTGCTATCCTCCAGTCCTCTGGGACCTCACCTGTGTCCAAGGAAGAGACAAAGATTTGCGTTAGAGGCCCAGCTAGGTCTTCCCTCAGAATTTATCTAGCTTCAATTTACTGAAAAGAGTTCTTAATCTTCTGCTGTCTTTTGCATGCAGAAGCACTTCACCCCTGAAATGACTAGCTTTCATGTCTGCCCAATCAGTGGAAAAACTTCTCCCGATCCCTGAAAATCCCTTCAGATTTTGAATCTGAAATCAATACATTTCGTTGACCACATTTCTTAACAACATTAACGATATTGAGATAGGTTGCAGATCAGCTGTAACGTCATTCAATGGTGGAGGTGAGGGGTTGAATGCCTATGGCAATTCCTATGTTCCTACATTAAGAAGTTTCATTTTTCAGGACTGGGGACAGAGTTGGATGATAATCCTAGAATGGCAGCATCTGTGGAGAGAGAAGCAGAGTTAATGTTTCGATCCATGTGACTCTAGTAATAATCCCATTGGAATACATGGTGTTAGTGGAATGACATTTCATTTGCATGGGGCTAGTGGACACCCAAGCCACAAGAATTATATCATGAACATTTAATAGAATTTCCAGCAGCATTTGGCTATTAAATGCCCCTGATATAAATCTTGTGTTCTAGGTATTCACTAGCCCCATGCGAATGAAGTGTCATTCCACTAACACCATGTACTCCCATGGAATTAGGACTGCAGCAATGATCATTATGCTCAGTTTAATCGACAGATTCAGCCTCCTGAGAATTTACAGTCTCCTATCACATTGATCAAAATAAGAAAGTAAATGGCAACATTTTCAAGCAGAGTAAAAATGGTAGACTTGTAACCGAAGAATAGTTTCTTACAGTGGGAGACAGTAAACCCCATTTCATGTTGCACAACTAAAATTGAACAAAGTTGCAAGTTTTCATACAACAAAATAACACTGCAGAGTCACACGGAATTGAAATGTTAACTTTTGTTTCTCCCTCCACAGATGTTGCCTGGTCTGCTGAATTTTTCCAACAGTTTTTGTTTTAAATGTCAAAATCATTTGAAGGTTATATTGGAATTCTTGTGAATGCGCAACTACATTTTATTGAATGCAATGTGGAAATGGAATGCTTGCAATTATGATAAAATAATTACCATGAAAATGACTGCTATAAGTGATTCGCTGGTACTGCTCTTAGCGCAGACAGAATGCTTCCAAAGAGGAACGTTCAATATAAATATTAATGTGAGACTGGTTAAATCAATATTGAAAAGTGAATCAAAGTTACAAAGTTGTCAAATTTTCCTTCAGTGCAATATTCAGTTTTGACCTTTGAGAGCTAAATTTGAGTTTCTTTGCCATGATTGGAAATTATGAATGCTTGTTTTTTCTGCTTTTTATTCTACACCCAAATTGCAATATTCCTTTTCCAATTACCGACTTGTCAGTTTTGATAACATTTCATTAACTAGAACTCCACCAGGCTTTCGTTTATGTACTCAGGGTTAATTTGAAAGGAATTTCTTTGAAGAAAAACACAAATTCTCATGTGGTCACATTGCTAACTGCTGGCACCAAGAACATACTTCTCGCTTCAGTTATTTTCAAGGCTGCTGATTTCACAACATGTATTTACATTTACAATGCTAATCTTGCACAGAGATGGCATTTGGACCAGTCATATTATGAAAATGCAGTTTTTGGGCCATTAGCTAGAGACAAAGTGAAGTAGGAAATTAGTTCCACCTCCTGCACCTGAATAAATCATTCACATGTGAAAGGGGATGTTGAGAAGCTAAAGATGATGCAATTAACAGTACTCCTGTGTGAGTGTTACTAATCTGAAGCACGGGGAACATTGGAGGTATATTGTTAAACATTTGAAAACTGTTTGGAAACACAATTGGAATTAGCCCGTATCATGAAGAGGATTAATTTGGAGGTGTTGGGAAGAGCAGACAATGGATTATCATGTGAGAGAATATAAAACGGGAAAGGGTAATTTAGCTTAACAGATATGCCCCTTTCACATTCAAGTTCAAACTTGTTCTATGATGGAAAATAGAGCAGTCTCAAGAGGTCAGGTGACTTACTGCTGTTCCTATTGCTTACGTTCTTTCCTTCTCGTGGACCATATCCCACTTATTTAATCTGTTGGGAGAAGTAATTAACTTCATGTAAAAGTTCTAAGAAAGCCAAATCTGTCAAATTTCTTGTCTACTTGCAAAAATAAGTAACAGAAGTCCAAAATATGCTTCTAATCCTACAACCAAATCTTTCAATTTTGACAATTTTAATTCGACATGTGATCTTTCCATGGTCCTAGCAGCATTGGATTCATTGTGTTCTATAAAATATTTGATCATATATGCAGATATCTTTTAATTTTCAATCCAATTCTTGGCCATCTATTAATTTAACGTTTCCTTAAAGAAGTTTTTTTTTATTCATTTGTGCGACATGAGCATTGTTGGCTGGCCCCCATTTATTGCCCATTCCAACACAGTATTGTCCCTTTTTGCTAGGAACCTATAAGCAGATCACCTTTGAAAGTTAATTCTTGCTTGAGGGTTGCACACAAATTCTTTAGTTCTGTGAGCGTAGCCTCCCTAATTAACCTCTTTATACAAGAGCATAACTTATGCCTTCTAGCACTTCAAAAACCTGGATCATGTCTTGTCTCAATATTTTTTTCTCCAACGTGAACAACTTCAATTTTGAATCCTTTTCTGTGCTTTAATAGCTTCAATTTCAGCATTATCTTTGTCACTTTGCTTGAAGTGTCTGATTCATAATTTTTTTTTGAAGCCAAGATATCAAAGCTGCATAAAATATTATCAACATGTCCTCATCAATTTATCCAAGAGCTATAAATTCTTGTTTCGGTTTATCTATGTTCATGGTACTTATATGTGGCTGTGAATTGGCTAAGCTGATCAAACAGTATTCCAATGCCGAGAAAGGACACATTGCAAACATCGATATCTCAATGCTCAAATTCTCTCACTATGGCCTTCATAGTGAATGAATCTGGATATAGGGATAGGATGTTTTGCTGCAAATGTGTATGAAGTTGGTGAGGCCACAACTGAAGTATTGTGCACAGTTTTGGTGTCCTTAACTGAGAAAGGATGTCTTTGCTATACAGGGAGCACAGTGAAGGTTTATTAGGTTGATTTCTGGGATGGTAGGTCTGTCATATGAGGAGAGACTAAATCGGCAATGATTATATTCACTGGTGTTTAGAAAAGTGAAAGGGGATCTGATAGAAACTTGTAAAATTCTAAATTAGACAGGGTAAACTCAGAAAGAATGTTCCCAATGATGGGGAAATCCAAAACAAGGGCTCATGCCTTGAGGATAAGGGGCAAACCTTTTAGAACTTAGGTGAGGAGGAATTTCTTCACTTATTCTTCACTAATATGTGGAATTCACTGAGGACAAAACTTTATTTGGTTTCAAGAAGAAATCATATAAACCTCTAAAGGTTAAAGAAGTCAAGGGATATGGGGGAAGGGAAGATCATGGTATTGAACTTAATGATCAACCATGATCAAAATGGATAGCAGAGCAAGCTAGAACAGCTGAATAGCCTACTCTATGTTTCTATGTAAAGCAGGTCAGGATTGAATCTTAGAGATATGAGGATGGAAGAACGTTCTCAAGTTCTGCTTGACAATCTTTGAAAATTGAAACCAGTAAACTTGGAGCGTGGATTGGTACTTGGGACTATGATGTTGTGGCCATTACGGAGACATGGTTAGAACAGGGACAGGAATGGTTGTTGGAAGTTCCAGTGTATAGATGTTTCAGTAAGAATAGAGATGGTGATAAAAGAGGTGGAGGAGTAGCATTGTTAGTCAAGGATAGTTTAACAGCTGCTGAAAGGCATTTCAAGAGCGATCTGTCAATTGAGGTAACATGGGCTGAAGTTAGAAATAGGAAAGGATTATCACATTGTTTGGAGTTTTCCATAGGCCCCCAAATAGTAATAGAGATGTGGAGGAGGAAATGGGAAAGCAGATTATGGATAGGTGTGGAGGTCACAAGGTAGTTATCATGAGTGACTTTAACTTTCCAAATTTGATTGGAACCTTTATAAATCGAATAGTTTGGATGGGACACTTTTTGTACAGTGTGGATAAACTGATAAGATGTAGGGACATACTTGACTTGGTACTGGGGTAATAAACCGGGTGAAGTGTTAGATTTGTTTGTGGGAGAGCACTTTGGAGATAATGACCACAATTTGGTGTCCTTCATTATTGCAATGGAGAGGGATAGGGTCACACGGCAGGTGAAGGTTTATAATTATGATGTGATTAGACAAAAATTAGAGAGCCTAAGATGGGAACAGTTTTCTTTAGTGCCAGGTATGGGCACTAAAGAAAACTGGAATTTTTTCAAGGAATAAATACTGCGTGTCCTTGATAGGTCTGTCCCTGGCAGGCAGGAAGGAAATGGCCGAGTGAGGGAACCATGGTTCACAAAGGAGGTTGAACATCTTGTTAAGAGAGAAAAGGAAGCATATGTAATGATGAAAAAACAAGGTTCAGTTGGGTTGTTTGAGTGTTACAAGGTAGCTAGGAATGAGTTAAAGAAAGGGCTTTGGAGAGCTAGGAGGGGCATGAGAAGTCCTTGGGGGGTTGGATAAAAGAAAACCCCAAGGCTTTTTACTCTTATATGAGAAATAAAAGAATGACTAGGGTGATGTTAGGCCAGTCAAGGATAGTAGTGGGAACTTGTGCATGGAGTCAGAAGAGATAGGTGAGGTGTTTCCTCAATGTTCACTAAGGAGAGAGGGGCCATCTTTTTGAGGATGAGTGTGTGATACAGGCTGATAGGATGAAGGAGGTCAATGTTCTGAGGGAAGATGTATTAGCAATTTTGAAAAACCTGAGGATCGATAAGTCTGCTGGGCCAGATGGGATACATCTTAGGATACTTTGGAAGGCAAGGGATGAGATTGTGGAGCCTTTAACTTTGATCTTTGGGTCATCGCTGTTCATGAGGATTGTGCCAGAGGACTGGAGAATGGCTAATGTTGTTCTTCTCTTCAAGAAAAGGAATAGGAATGACCCTGGTAATTATAGGCCAGTTCGTCTTACTTCGGTTGTCAGTAAGTTAATGGAAAGTGTCCTAAGAGATAGGATTTGTGATCATTTGCAGTCAAGACGCAGTTTAATCCGAGATAGTCAGCACGGTTTCATAAAAGGTAAGTCCTGCCTCACAAATTTGATTGAATTATTTGAGGAGGTAACTAAGTGTGTTAGTCCAGTTGATGTTGTATACATGAATTTTAGTAAGGCATTTGATAAGGTTCCCCATGGTAGGCTCATGAAGAAGATAAGATAGAAGGAAATTTGGTCTTTTGGATAAGTAACTGCCTGTCTCAATTTTCAAACTGAAGGCCAGATACCAGCAGTGCACCACAGGGGTCAGTGCTGGGTCTTCTGCTATTTGTGATTTTTATCAATGACTTGGAAGAGAGGCTGAAGGGTAGGTTAGTAAATTTGCTGAAGACACCAAGATTGGTGGAGTAATGGATGAGGTGGAGTGCTGTTGTAGCTGCAAAGAGACATTGAAAGGATGCAGAGCTGGGCAGAAAAGAGGCATATGGAGTTTAACTCTGATGAGTATGAGATGATTCATTTTAGTAGGACAAACTTGAATGCGGATTACAAAGTCAACGGCAGGGTCCTGAGGAATGTGGAGGAACAGAGAGATCTTGGAGTTCACATCCACAGATCTCTGAAGGTTGCCATTCAAGTGGATAGAGCTGTGAAGAAGGCTTATCATGTGTTAATATTTATTAACAGAACGTTTGAGTTTAAGAGCCATGGGATTATGCTGAAATTATACTGGATGTTGGTGAGACCTCATTTGGAATATTAAGTTCAGTTCTGGTTAGCTCATTGTAAGAAGGATGTGAAAGCATTGGAGAGAGTGTAGAGGAAATTTACCAGTATGTTGCCTGGTGTGGAAGAGAGGTCTTATGAGGAAAGGTTGAGGGAGCTGGGGCTTTTCTCTTTAGAGCGGAGAGCATGAGACTTAATAGAGGTTTATAAGTTGATGAGGGGGATAGACATGCAGAGACTATTTCCTCAGGTGGGTTTAGCTGTTAATAGGGTGCATAACTATAAGGTTCATGATGGGAGATATAGGCGGGATATCCAAGGCAGATTCTTTACTCAGAGACGGATTGGGATGTGGAATATACTGCCTGCTGTGATAGTGGAGTCGGACACTTTAGAAGCTCTCAAGCGGTTATTGGAGCATGCCAGAATGATAGGGAGTGGGATAACTTGATCTTGGGTTTAGACATAGCTTGGCATAACATTGAGGGCTTGTACTGTGCTGTACTGTTCTACTGTTCTATTAAACATAATTATGAAGAACTTTACCTTAGGAATGAGATGGGTTAGGTACATAGTATGACATAATTGATTATGCACAGTTGTGGAAGATTTACTCTGTTTCTAATTAATTTGTTGATGACAGAATTATACTGATTGGAAACTTGCAGTGAATATTAGCTCCTAAGTCCTTTGGTATGGATACAGTGTGTTCTCATTTCAATGATGGATTTTCTGGCCTTTCCTACTGAACGTGATCTCCCAAGGTGGGTTCCCCAATGGGGAAGCTGGTGAGCAACGCAGATGCCATTGAGTTTGGTGGGACCAGAAGACCCACCAACGGCTCAACAGTAAATCACCTCTGCTACCAGAAAACCCAACGCAGGGGGCAAACAGTGGGTGGGGAAATCCCAGTCAATGTTTCTCATAAAATTTATGTTGATTAGTCTGTTTTTGTGGATAACAAAACATGGTTTAGATGAGAGGTTTTGTAAACTTATAGAGAAAAAAACAGGGTTAATTATTCTGCTAATTTTATAGGGGGTGAAGAAAGGTGGAAGGGAGATTATGTGAGAACGTGTTGCAGAACTGCTAGGAAATATATGATGTTGGACTCATTTTTAACACTGGTGCAAATAGATGGGTTTAAATCTCATTATTATTCTTAAGATACACCTTACTTTCTCTTTTCTAAGAACTGTCATTGGAAATACTGTCCCTGATCAAGAGCGCTGGTATATTTCCAGACCAATTCAAATCCCATTTGAATTAAGTGTCTGATAGTTGTGGAAAAGTCACCCAGTTTCCATCTGCTTGGTCTGTGTATGGTACTTCTTAAGGTCTTAATAGGGATCTTGGCTTCATGTCACACTATCTGTAACCCCCATGACTTGCCTGCATCAGCAAAAAACCTCACTTACTGTACTGTCTGGAGACAATACACATCTCTCTAACCTGTGCTCAATATTCCTTCCACCCACATTGTTAGCCACTTTAAGACTTGAATAGCAGGTTAGGTGTAAGGATTCGCATTCTAATCAGCAATCTGTAAACTGTCTGTGTTGATATGTATGCTTTTGGAGACCAGAGCACCTCATTCGCCTGACGAAGGCACAAATGCCGAAAGCTAGCAGATTTACTATCAAATAAATCGGTTGGATTTAAAATTGGTGTTGCCAGACCTCTTACTGAGTTTACTCCAGTCCAATGCTGGCATCTCTACATCACTTCTTCATGCAGCATGCCTGTGATGGTTACTTCAGTATTTAGAAAAATAATGGCTTAGATCACATTCGTATTGTTCATGGAGCTCTCCATTTAGATTCTAATATGTTGCACCATCAAACATCTTTAAGTAGATGTATCTTAATATAAAGAATAAAATAAACATTGGAAGAGAGTACATGTTGTGCGAACTAACTTTGAACTTCTGGACAAAGTTTAATGCCATGTCCCAAAGACGGGCTGGAAGGTGGGGTGGCCTATATAATTGGGAAAAAGATGCATGGTGGAGACCACATCGTTTTCCCAACTCTTGTCCACTAAGTCCAGGGTGGGAAGGATCGAGGACAGACTTTCTACCTGGAAACTAATTGATGTTCTTAAACAGCCCACTAGCATTCATGTGGGTAACCTGCAAGGTAGATTGGTAGGTATGCCTATGGCCTCATGGGGTTTTGGAGGTCCCTCAGTGGAGAATTGGGTAGCAAGGTCACCCAAGGCTACTCAGGAAGAGCTTTGCCTACTCCTAAATTAAGCCCCCACATCCTGCTATCCTCCAGCCCTCTCTCCCCCCACGTCCCCGCAGCACTACATTCTTGCTGGGGTCTCCCTAAGTCCTCAGTGAGCCCAATTCAAATGAGTTTCCTCCAAAGCTTGAGTGATATGCTTCAGCCTGGGCCTTCTGCTGTGTAAGCAGTGACCATTTCAGCAGTGTCAGTGCTGGAGAGCTGCCAGCCTGTGATTGATCAGCAGCCCTCAGAGCCAGGATAGTCTCCCTAAAGGCGCTGAGGACCTTGATGTCAATTAGCTTAGTGTGTAATTGGCATGAAATTGGATTGGGGTATTGGAATGGGCAGCCAGTGAATGGGTGCACTGAGAGGAATGTTAAATTTGGTGCTACATCTGAAGCTTTTCCTGAGTATGGCTGATAAATATTGAATGTGCACTTAAGCATACAAAATGTCACAAGTTGGCTACGATGGGTTAGGAAACATTACTTAAAGGGATGATGGTGAATAAGCAATGGCAAACATTCAAAGAGCACATGGGTGAACTACAATAATTGCTTATTCCTGTCTGGTGCAGAAGTAAAATGGAAAAGGTGGCCAAACCACACCTGCAATGTTGTGTGCAGTTTTAGTTTCCTTATCTGAGGACCATCAGTGCTGCACCATTCCTCATTGGTCCATTTAGTTTATTCTCCCATTCTATTGCTTCACAAGAAAAATAGGAATCACTGAAATTATAATGTCATGGGAAAGATTTTGATAAATGAAACACTAATAAATAAATATTCATGTATATGGCAAGTTTCCATTAGTTTATCCATTTTGATTAAATAGGGAAATAAAGTTTATAATTCAAGCCATCTTTCTTAAACAATTTACTTGTCTATTTGCCCCAAATGACATAAGTCCATTAAAAGCAGAAAATGCTGAAAAAATTCAGCAGATCTTGCAGCATCCGTGGAGAAAGAAACAATGTTAATATTTCAAGTTTAAAACAACTCATCTTCAGATCTGTTTCAGGTGCATTAATGCTTATGGTTATATATGGACTGGTACTGATTAAAATATGGAGCAGGAAGAGTCAGTAAAGAAAAAAAAATCAATTTGTTTGCCTTGCACTGTGCAGAATGGATTGCATTTTCGATCATAGATTTGCACTAATTTGAACCTGAGGTTTAATTCAGACAAGTAATCAAAAGTGTTGGTGATTTAGTAAATGTGTGTTTTGAGAATGGAAGTAAAAGCTTCATTGATTTTAGTAGGGCCAACTATTTATCACATTTATTTGATAATCCTGAATGTTAATAGTTGATTGCCCTAATAGTTGGAAGAAATGCAATCTTGACAGATGATAAATTGCCATGTTTCTCACTCTGTTACGTATTGTGAGTTTGTTGTATCTTTACTGATGGTTTTTAATTCCCTGGATTGAATTTATTTAATTAAATTACAATTGAATCCCCCATGTGCAGTTCTATTTATTAAAGAAAAATTCAGTTTGAAACACAAGAACGAGGAAGACAACTGGAAGATGTGAAGTCCGTTACATCTAGTTGAATCACTTGATGATACATTTGAATAAAATTTGCTTCTTCTTGACAAACATTTATAAATAATGGTGCATGATGTTAAATTTTTTTTGCTGTTAAGGAGTTGTATCAGTTGCGCAATCTTTCATTTGCTATTGCAAAAACATCACAACCAAGCAATACGGTGAATGTATTCCAATATACAGATATATTTGAATATCAAATATTTTAGTGATTATAGAATTGTCTATAACTGACCTCACTAATTCAGAGCTACATTGTAACAATGAAGACGCTAATGTTGGAACAGCGACTATATTTTGGTGTTAGACTTTGCTTGGTCACTGAGAAATAATATATTACATAAATAAATAGCTAGTTTTTAGCTAATGGAAATAGATCATAAGGCAGCTTGTAAATTGTCTGTGGAAGACAATGAGTTTGATGGGCCAATTAAATTCCTTTCCAGGGATGTACTTGACTGATCGATGCAATGTAGCAATTACCAAAGATATAAAAACCAGAAAGATGTTAGAAAAACTCAGCAGGTCAGCCAGCATATGTGGAAAGCGAAATAAAAGTTAATGTTTCGAGTCCATATGACTCTTCACAGTGTAATAGACAATATGATTTTGATTTATAGCAGTAAATAAAGGGAACTAAATCATGAGAAGTTATGATTAAACTTAATGGAATTTTGGACAAATCATACCTTGAATACTTGAAAAACCATGAGATAGATTCTCCCTTTGCAGCATTATCGTACAATCCCTACAGTGTAGAAGGACGCTATTCAGCTTATCAAGGCTGCAGCAACCACAATCCCACCGAGGCCCTATCCACATAACTGCATATATTTACCCTGCTAGTCCCCCTAACATTAGGGGGCAATTTAGTACGGCAAATCCACCTAACGCACACACCTTTGAACTGAGGGAGGAAACCACAGCACCCAAAGGAAACTCAAGCAGACATAGCGAAAGTGTGCAAACTCCACACAGACAGTGACTGAAGCCAGGAATTGAATCTGGGTCCTTGGTGCTATGAGGCCACCATGCTGCTCAATTATGAGGTGAAGACTAGTGGGACTTGGACTTTTAGAAAAATATAATCCAGTTAAGAGTATTTTTAAAAAATTGGAATTTTTTTAAAAATTGCATTATGAACACAGAATTAGGGCTCAAGCCAGTAATGCGCAAGTTGGATATTGATATCAGAAACTTTCTATCCAAAGTTAGATCAATCTGACCATTATTTGAAGACTCCTCCTAACTCGAATCTCACACGAGATTTTTAAGTCATTCATTCAGTGTCGAAGATAATTTTTCAATATCTTCTTTGTCATTTTAATCTGTCGAGACCTTCTCCGAGATGGGCTTTAATCAAGGTTAAAGAGTCCAAGACACCTTGTGAATCAATTTTGACTTACTTAACAGATGCTCCAAAAGTTTATTCATAATAATCAATTCCATTCCATTAGATTAAATGGGATAATGGTACAACACTTGGTGCTAATGTTCCCTGTGATTAGCCGATTAGCATTGTTGAACAAGGGCAACAGAATAGTCGGTTTTTAGTTTACTGGTACTTCCATATTGATATCTATTGATCATAATGATTGTTAGTGTCTCACAGACCACCTCCCAAGTGTTTCTCAGCACGAGATAATACTTTCTGTCAAAGAGAATTCATTTGTTTTGAAGTGACTTGAATTTCCATCTTATTAACGGTGGAATTAGTTATTTCACTGGGGTATCTTTATTCGAGGAGGGCATATCACTTATTATTTCCCTTGTAAATAGAGGAGGAACCTGTCATTCAGAATTGTCACTCTTTTTTGATCTTATGTGGTCTGGCTGCTGTTTTCATCTTCTAGAGGCTTTTTCCTTTTCCTCAGCTGCACCCCTGTTATTCAGCAGTTCATCGTTGATCAGTTTGCACAAAAATCTAAAATTCTTCTTCAAATAAAATAGCTTGCGGTCCTAAATGAAATTATTTAACTGTCCTTAACTTAGAATAATGACATTGACAAGTTTAGTGAATTTTCATAGAATCATAGAATTCTACAGTGCAGAAGGAGGCCATTTGACCTATTGAGTCTGCACAGACCACAATCCCACGCAGACCCTATCCCCATAACCTCATGCATTTAGCCTAGCTAGTCCCCTGACACTAAGAGGCAATTTAGCAAGGCCAAATCACCTAACGTGCACATCTTTTACCTATTTTCATTGATATGAGGGTATTACGATAGCTTGCTTGCTGAGTTCTATGTACTCTGTCACTGTGTATATGCATTTGCTAACACTGGCAAGCAGCATAAAGCCATTAGGCCAGTAAAGATTGATGACCTGGTAAATGAGTCAACTGCTGACTTGATATGTTGTAACATATAATGTCGGAAACATCCAGATAATACATATACTGTCTTTTTATAGAGACTGAGTGGGATCATGCCGAACAGCAAGGTGATTAGGCAGCAATAAAGAATGTTTACATTTATCTCTTGTGTATTCCGGATGTGGTGGAACAACTGCGTGTCAGCTCCTTGTATTTACATTGCTAAAGCTGCTTCCTTTCATTCATTATCAACATTATGAACCTGTATTTTTATAGTCTATAATTTTGCTGTGAAGAGTTTCTGCCATCTACATTAGAGAACCTCTGAGGATAGAAGAATTTGGGGATTAGTGCAATATTGTTCTGATCAACCGAATGAAAGCTAAATGCAACAATGGCAAATTTAACAGAGCAACAGGCCATACCCAAGTTGGACTGGTCAGTATTTAAAAATTCTGTGACCAGCCTGAACAAGTACACTACTACAGTAACTGACTTCATAGTAATGTGTGTAGAAAACTGTGTGCCAAAGAAACAAATCCATGTGCTTCCCAACCGGAAATTATGGATAAACAAAGATATTCACTGCCTGCTGAAGTCCAGGTCTGAAGCGTTCAAGTCAGGCAATCCTGACTTATATAAGGAAACTAGAAATGATCTCCAGAAATACATCCAAGATCCAAAAGACAGTTTTGGACCAAACTAGAATCCCAGACTATCCACACAGGCTCCCATCAGCTGTGGCAAGGTCTGCAAGACATTAGGGGCTACAAGATGAAGGCAGGTAAAATTGTTGGCACCAATGCATTCTTCCCTGATGAGCTCAACACCTTTTATGTCCGTTTTGAGCAAAAGGTTAGTGAGAATGTGTTCCCGTCCCGGAGGTCTCTGATGACACTGCATCTGAGGTCACCAACTGCTGACGTCAGAGCAGCCTTCTCAAATGTCAACCCACAGAAATCAACCTTCCTGGATGGGGTACCCAGATGAGCACTCAGATCCTGCATGGACCAGCTGGCAGGAATATTCGCAGACATCATTAACCTCTCTTTACACCAATCTGAGATCCCTAACTGCTTCAAGAATCCCAGTACCAAAGAAAAACCAGACACCATGCCTGAATGACTATTGTCATTCCCCTCCAACTTGATTTTCAAGTTTGCTGATGACACCACCATTGTGGGCCAGATCTCCCTCATGTCAACAAACAAAAGAGGTATTCATCAACTTAAGGAAGTATAGTGGAGAATGCACTCCTGTCCACGTCAATGGGGAAGAAGTAAAAATGGTCGAAAGCTTCAGATTTTTAGATGTTCAGATCACCAACAACCTGTCCTGATCCCTCTATGCAGACACTATGGTTAAGAAAGCCCACCAACGCCTCTACTTTCTCAGAAAACTAAGGTAATTTGGCATGTCTGCTACAACTCCCATCAACTTCTACAGATGCACCACAGAAAGCATTCTTTCTGGTTATATCACAGCTTGATATGGCTCCTGCTCTGTCCAAGATTGCAATAAATTACAAAGGGTCGTGAATGAAGCCCAGTTCATCACTCAAACCAGCCTCCACCCCATTGACATTTCCCACTACCTCAGAAAAGCAGCCAACATAATCATGGGCCTCACACACCCAGACATATCTCTCCCATCTTCTTGCGTTGGGGAAGGAGATACAAAAATCTGAGGACATGTATCAACTGACGCAAGAGCAGCTCCTTCCATGCTGGCATCAAACTTTTGAATGGACTTACCTTGCATTAAGTTGATCTCTATACCTTAACTATCACTATAACACAACATTCTGCACTCTCTTCTTTCATTCTCAATGATTAACATGCTTTATCTGTATAGTGCACAAGAAACAATACTTTTCACTGTATACTAATAAATGTGATAATAATAAATCAAATTAAAGTTATGTTCAATTTGTTTGTTCAATTTACCCAGTTTGTTTTCCTTCGCTAAAATACTTACAATGCTTCAAGCATACTTCATTGGCTGTAAATTGCTTTGGGATGCCCAGTGGTTGTGTAAGGCATTATTAATGCAAGATTTCTTTCTCATTACCTGAGCAGCAATCTTGTAATTTTTCAAGGCCTTTTATAGCTACTTCTTTCATGTTTAAATAAGAAAAAAAATAATGGTTCTCAAAGGCACCGCTGGCAGTTTTTTTTTCCCTCTACGTTCTTTAAGGTGTCAGAAAGGAGTTGCTTTTGAGTGACTGCACACCTGAGCTGGAGATACAAACTATGAGAGGTTAGAATGAGTTCAAGTTTGCTTTATTCAAACATCAGAACAGTTAAATATAAGAATTATAAATGAAGTAAGTAAGGCAAAAGAATACTAATGATAAACACAGTTTTCCACAATCCAAAATGTGAATTCCCCTTTGTTCAATTTTGTGCAATAATCCAAATCATGGTCTGAGAAATTCTGACCTCTCATCTTCCCAATTAAATTTTCAGTTTCCATATTCTAAATTAAAACAAATGAATACTTATAATCATGCCGCACTCAAAGTTATATAATAAATAATGCAGATTTAAATAGTAGTTTCACAGATTCAGAACAAATTACAAAATCTATATTCATTCATATATTGAATAATACTCATCTTCAATCATAAAAATAAAAGTTATATTTTAAAACAACCAGTAACAATAAGATCAACTACTCAAAAGTCTACAAGGGAGTAGAAGGAGAGCCCGAAGATTAGTTGGAGGATGGAGACCAGGCAGTGGTGAGGGTTTGCTTGAGCACGAGGCCCAGGGATGCCCTCATTGCTTCCTGGTTTCACACATTAAGGCTGTCCGGCAGTTCAACAATCACCCAATCATTTGCCCTCTGCGCACCCCCCCTACCCACCCCCACCCCCGCCAAAGACATTCATGATCTGGAGCAGCACAGTGGCACAGTGGGTAGTACTGCTGCCTCACAGCGCCAGGGAGCCGGGTTCAATTCCACCTTTTGGGCCACTGTCTGTGTGGAGTTTACAGGTTCTCCCTGAGTCTGCGCAGGTTTCCTCCAGATGCTCCTATTTCCTCCCACAGTCCAAAGATGTTCAGGTTAGGTGGATAGGCCATGTTAAAATTGCCCTTTAGTGTCAGGAGGACTAGCTAGGGTAAATGTATAGGATTATGGGGATAGAATCTGCAGTTGTGGTTGGTCTAGATTCATTGGGCTGAATAGCCTCCTTATCTACTGTAGAATTCTATGATTCTATAACCTCCTCCATTACTACGGGAGGTTGCCTGCTACATGTCAATACAGGCAGCTAATGATGACACACTGTGAAGAAAACCTTGATGCTTATGTCTGTCTGCTGCCAGTATGCTGACTCTTGGGCTCACGTGCAAGTGAGGGTTCGATCCACATCCCTTTGTCCCATAACTCTACAAAGAGATAAGGGCCTAGTATCCTGTATTCACTGATTAATGGCAGAGCCCTGTATGGGTGTATGTCACTATCTGTCTGAGTGGGCCTCACTGTTTGCCTTGCCTGTGGGAAAAGTTGTCTCCAGATGGGGTGGGGACTTATCCTAATCGGAGACGGGTCAAAGAGGCCTTAATGTTGTAAACAATGAAGTTCCAGTAAGGTGACTTATACTTTTGTAATGATTTATTTTGATCCAAAACTATCAGTGCCTAACTTCGCTCCTGCCCACTCTGTGTCCCTAAAATTCTTTCACCTTCTGAGCCTTCCCACCACATCTAGGTGTACTCCCAGGACACACATCAGAAGTGGAGATGGCCTGCTGCCTTCCACACCTGATTGCCTGAGATGCCCTTGGCTGGCATCCTCTGAGGCATGGACCTGGAGAGACCCGGTCAACTTTGGGTGGCACTGATGTTGCCATGTCACCCTGTCCTGCCTGCTGCTCCTGAGAAGCATCAGTTTCAGGAATGAGGAAGTTAAAAGGACTCCTTGAGTCTCCTGGGTGAGAGACATCAGGATAAACTCCAGTACTTCCTCCTCCCTCTGGGTAACCTGGTACTTGGGTTGCTCCATGGGACAGAGGGCAGAGTGAGTTTCAGAAGCCACCACATCATTTGCTACTGTCACTTCTGTAGGCCTTCCTGTGTCAGCACAATGGTGTTGCATCCTTCCAGCGATGGTGCTTGGTGTCTACACCACGCTTTCAAAACCCTCAACAATATCCTCAGAAACTGAGCCATGGTTTGGAGTTCACCAGTCATCAATCTGACATTTTACCTCAGACTTTCTACTGTGGGTGCCACCTTTGTAGTGTTGGCCTGCGTGCCACCTAATGTCAGCAACATCTCCTGCGACAGAAAGTCTTTGGGACTTCTCTATTCGGCCTTGCAGTTGCATGAATGTTGCTAACAACTCCTTCTGGATTTTTCAGCTCTGTGGGAGCAATCCACAGACTTTTGCCTTTGCATTTTTAACAGCTGAGAGATGAATGTGTCCAGAGGCACAACACCTGGCTGGGATACACCTGTATCTAAAAGTGCCGAAAGATTGCACCACTAATGGGAATCACACCAATTTCCACAGAGGAAATTATACTTTGTTGTTCTTTTGGGAAAATTTCACCCTGATCTTTGTGCCAATCATGAACCAGTCCAGTTCTGCTTTGAACGGGCATAGAGTCTGTAATCATGGATTAATATTGTATTTCTGAGGTTAATTACTTCCTGGGCAATTAAGAACTGCCTAACATTCATCCTAACCCTATTGCTACTAGTTCATATATAAAAAATATTCCTAAACCAGAATTTTATAAACAACTATCTCTGTGTTTCCAAAGTTTTAATGGGCTTTCAGGACTTTATTGCTTATTTATACCTGAATCAATATACTTTCCACACGCATATTCCTGGCATGCAATGGGAAATTTTAAAAGATTAAAAGTAATATTTTAACACTAAGCTGAAGATAATTTCTGTTATCATTGTAGGTCTTAGCTTACGTAATCATGATCAGATTTGATAGAGACTGCTGGAGACAAGGCACTTGGTGAACTTTACCTTTTATTAAACACTTTTCTAATTATAAATGGTACAAGGCTTCACATAGAACTACCTCTGTGTGCTTTGTTATCATGTGATCTTAAATAATTGATAATGTGGACTGTCTATTTACATTTTATTCACATGGTGGTGTCTATTTACGCAGGCAGTACGGTGCACAGTGGTTAACACTGCTGCCTCGCTGCGCTACAGACTCCACATGTCTGTGTGTGTTTCCTCCAGTGCTTGGGTTTTCAAAGGTGTGCAGGTTAGGTGGATTGGCCACAATAAATAAATATCAATTAGGGGGATTATTGGAGTAAGTATGTGGCATAACTGGGATAGGATGAGGATGGGCCTGTGTAACATGCTTTATCAGCGAGTCAGTACAGAGCTGATGTGCCAAATGGCCTCCTTCTGCACTGTAGGGATTTATTCTATTCCATTCTATTTTAACATTGATCTCTTACACCACCTGACCGAAATAAAAAATTATTTTGTGCTGGCCATGCATAATTGTAGAAAAAAATCCCACTAGATAACTCCTTTTAGAGTTTTATATTTTTATTTATTAACTTCACCAGTAGGCTTACATCAACACTGCAATGAAGTTACTGTGAGAATTCCCTAGTCACCATACTCTGACACCTGTTCGGCGAACTAAGGAAGACTTTATCATGGTCAATGCACCTAACCTGCACATCTTTCAAACCACAGGAGGAAATCAACACAGACACAGGGAGAACATGCAGGCTTCACACAGACAGTGATCTGAGGCTGGAATTGAACCCAGGTCCCTGGTGCTGAGAGGCAGCAATGCTAACTACTGTGTCATCATGCTGTCCAATAAAGTTAGGAAGCCTTCTAAATGAAATAAACACAGAAAATGCCGGAAACACTCAGTAGGTCAGGCAGTATCTTTGGAGAGAGAAACAGGATATTTTTTAGGCTAATGGTACTTTGCCAGAGCTCAGAAGAGAAACAGACAGCAATAAAAGATTCCAATTACCCCGTGTCACATAGGAATGTCATCACCAAATTAATTTTCTATGCATCACAAAGTCATCAAAACATCAAACAACCTTAATCAAAGTTTCCAAATATAGTTTTCTGACACGTTCCAAATCCAATCTTCATGTTATGAATGTAAATTAAAAGGGGAGAGTTGCGAAACAACTAATATATATGTTATTCGCAACCTATAATGCAGCAATTATAAAACGGCAACAAGATTCAGGTATGAATGCAGAAAGTTAATTATTTTGAAAGAACACTCTTTCATGTAAAAATGTTTGATGAGTCCCTTTATTTGCGAAGGAGGAAAATCAAAAGATTCATCATGTTCATTATACCGACGCTCAAGTCTTTTTTTTGACATTCTAATGCAACAATTTCTGGAACTTGATGCTTACTACTTGCAGAAAGTTAAATGCTTCAAGCCACATGTATCTGATCATGGGGCACCATATCTTCACCAACTAGTCACATCAGTCCACTGACTGATTCAGTCATTTGTAGGTCAGAATATTGGATTGTTGGGAGTATCCTTTACTGTAGAATCTGCTGACCTGGTCACTATCTGTACTCTACCACATATTCGTAATTTGTGAATTTTGATTTCTGGAAGTACGCTATGTTAAACAGGCAATGCAAATTCATACTTTCATGATACAGGCCTACTCTGTCAGTTTGACCAATTGAAATGAATTGTTCAGCTGCTGCAACACCATCTGTTTCACACTATATTCCTAAAAGTGGCCTTGATGTATTGAGAAGCAATGCGGTTGATAATTCCAGTATTTATGGTTCTCTCATGTAGAAAACTGACTGTATTGATAGGTTGTGTTTCTGATACAACTGCAGTATAATATTTGTTCTCAGAGTAGTTGCAGTTCTTAGTCACTTGAATGCCATTTGTGCAGTTGAGAGTAGCTCCTCTTACAGTTAAATAAATAGGCCACTGAAGCTAGTGAGGAGAAGTAAACAGCAACAGTGGAAAATGATAAAGACACATGAGGCTGAGATAATAGCCATTTGTTGGACTAAGATAGTCATAGAATCACTACAATGCTGAAAGAGGCCATTCAGTCCATTCTAAATTCTCAAGATCTCTATTGACAACTATTCCACCCAGTTCCTATCCCTGTAACCACATGTATTTACCGTACTAGTCTCCCTGATACTAAGGGGCAATTTATCTTGGCCAATCCACCTAAGCCATACATCTTTGGACTGTGGGATGAAACCAGAGTACCCAGAAGAAACCCACACAGACATGTGGAAAATAGGCAAATTCCACACAGATAGTGACCCGAAGCCGGAATTGAACCTAGGTCCCTGGTACTCTAAGGCAGCAGTGGTAACCACTGTCCCACTGTGCTGCCCCCAAAGTGAAAAGGTGTTAGTGGATTAATGAGTATATCAAGGCTACAACCCATTCTGATGTATATATTGGGTACAAACTTCATCTGTATGTGCCCCACTGAACCAGATCCACCCTTGAGGCTGCATGTGATATGCCAGCTTGTGAAAAGTGTCCATACATGCATTTCCTGCCTGCAGCGGAAGCAAGTGAACCATGTTATTCTAACATCTAATGGCTGTTTCAGCTGATTTGATACCCATTGCCCAAATTTGGAGCTCACTGATCAAATTTTGCAAATTAGGAAGATAGGAACAGAAGTAGGCCATTCAGCCCATTGAGCCTGTTCTGCCATTTAGTGAGATCATGGCTGATGTAACCTCATATGCCTGCTTTTGGCCCATATCCCTTAATACCTTTGCTTAACAAAAATATATCTATCTCAGATTTAAAGATAGCAAATGATCTAGCATTAATTGCTGTTTGTGGAAGAGAATTCCAAACTCTTGCACCCTTAGAGTGTAGAAATGTTTCCTAACATCTCTCTTGAATTGTCAGTCTCCAACCCAATAGAAATAATTTATCTTTATCTGCCCTGCTGTCTCCTGTTAGTATCTTGAAGACTTCAGTCAGATCACCCTTTAACTTCTAAATTCTCAAGAACACAAGTCTAATTTGTATAATCTCTCTTCATAATAAAACCCCTAAGTCCAAGAATCATTCTATGAATCTAGGCTGCATTCCCTCCAAGGCCAATCAATATATTCTTCCTAAGTTGTGGTGCCCAGGTCTGCTCACAGTATAACCAGAATTCATAAATTACTTCACAAGGTCAGACATTCAGGTGTAAGAGGGACCCAGAACTACAAACTACCTGACACTTGTGTGGCGTAAATGTTACTGACCACTGATCAGCCCAAGCCTAAATGTTGTCCAGGTCTTGTTGCATATGGACACTGACTACTCCAGTGTTGAACATTGTATAATTATCAGATAGGACTTAATCTTCAGAAGGCCTATGTGGTGGTCACTCCTGTCATGAACAGATGTACCTGTGACAAGATCTTCTAGTTGGTTTATCCCTCCTGATATAATAAAAACAAAATACTGCGAGTGCTGGAAACCTGAAATAAAAACATGAGCTTGTGGAAAACTTTAACAGGTCTGGCAGCATTTGTGGAGAGAGAAACAAAAGTTAACATTTTGAATCTAATGTGACTCTGAACAGTTCCAAAGACTTGAAACATTAACTCCATTTCTCTCTCCACAGATGCTGCCAGAGCTGCTGTGTCTTTCCAGTATTTTCTGCTTTTATCCCCCTCTTGTTGATTCCCTCATCACCTACCACAGACTCAGTCTAATAGAAGTGTCTTTTATTACTTGATCAGTAATGATGCTATCAAGACACTTTGTGATGGACACTCCCACTCAGTGCACACATTGTTGTGCCCTTGCCACCTTCATCACTTTTTCCAAGTGATGTTCAACATGAAGGAGTGCTGATTCATCCACTGAGGGATTGGGGGAACATCGATGGCAATTAGAAGATGATTTCCTTATGAGACTTCATGGAGTCCAGAGTCAATGTTGAGGTCTTCCATGGCAGTTACCTTTGTCTCACTAGCCCTGCTAGATCTGCCCTGCCAGTGGGACCTGGCATACCCAAGGATAGTGATGGTGGTCGTCTGGGACATTATCTGTAATGTATGATTCAATTTGAATGACTATGTCAGGCTGACTAATCTGTGAAACAGCTCTCCCAGTTTTGGTACAAGCCCCCTGATGTTAGCAAGGAGGACTTCACAGAATCAGCAGGACTTCTGCATCTGCTTCTGCTTTAGTTGTACTGATATCACAGGCTAATATCCACATTCAGCCAACATTCATATGAATGGTGCCAGCTAAACCAAACATAACTTGTTGAAATGATAGTTCTGATAGTGAAAAACTTGTCGATGGAAATAATTTAAAGATGGGGTTTGAAGATTTCAAATGATAGCATGTTGACTGTTTCCTTTAGTAATTTGTTCCACTATCCTTGAGAAGAAAGACTGTTGATACACTGTCTTGGAAACAAATGGTCTTTGTAGTTTGTGTGGAAAGCTACTTTGTGTCTATTCATTGCCGGAAGGCACAGATACTTGTTTCTGTCAATTCCCACTAGCCTATTCCATATTTTATAGAAGATGGTCAGTCTGTTTTTCTTCCTCCTTTGCTGTAGTGATTCCCATTACAAATCATTGATCAAGGTTACAACACTGAGATGTTTCCCTTTTCTGATTCTTGTAGGGCTGTGCAGCCTGCATTTGGATTACTTTGATCTTATTTCTAACCTTTGTCATATACAGATCCTACACACAACTCACATACTCCAGGACAGGCAAATGTTTAGGAAACTAGAGCTCTGATATTTCTGTTTCAATATCAAAGATTCTACCTCAGAAATCCAAGAAATTTGAAATCTTTTTTGCCTGGGTGTTAGTTGCTGAACCTGGAATCCCCTTGGAAGGTTGTTTGGAAAATGAACCCCCAGGTGTGGATGTGCATCCATCTGTTGAAAAATTTGATTATTGAACTTAAAGCTATCTGTTGGTGGACGTTTTCTGTCAGTAATAATTTGAAATTGTATTTGTTGACATTCTCAGTGTGCTATGTCATTTCTGGTGTCTAAGTCAATGCTGGGTGGCCCATCTAGTATTATTTCTTTCTGTAGTAGTTTGGTCAAGAGTCTGGACCTAGAGTCATATAAGGCAGATCAGGTAAGGATGACAGATTACTTTCCTTAAAAGGTATTAGTGAACTAAGTCGTCATTTGTGATAATCAATGATTGTTTCTGTTATTTAAGTGCAGATTTGTTTTACGAATTAAATTTCAATTCCACCAGCTGCTGTGGTGGTGGCGGCAGTTTTTGAATCCATGTCTATTGGCTATCCAGCAATATTACTATGAAGCCATCATCTCCCCTTCCCACTGGGTCTGCAACATCACAGAATGATTGAGCAAGAGGCTGAGAAGACTCTGAATGTTACCCTTTGTCAATATGGATCTGGACTCCTCCATATACCTTAGCTGTGACAGGAGGCTGCATGACAGGTCAACCAATATATCCAGAATTTCAATATGAATGCTCCTCAGTGTGGCCACAAATTGACCTCCTGGTCCCCTGCTCATAGTCCTTCCTGAGGTTGCCCTGAGGGCCTCCTGGTTCCACTGATTTTCAGTTTACTTATTTAGAAATGTAAAAAAATGAACTCAGCAGCAGAATTCAGTGCAACATCCCTTTAAGAAGACAGACTGCCTTTAAAAACAGAAGGCTGGCTGCTCCTTCTGCTACCAGCACAACTCTACTGGGCCCCTTGCTACTCACTTAGACCACTGGATGTTTGTGAGCTGCTGAGTCTGAATGACAATTTGGAAATTAGATGGGCAGCAACAATGTTATGTGCTTCCCACTTCCATATGATTTGGTGTGAGCAGCTCACAATCAGCAACTCCTGTATCTGGTTAACACTGTTATCCAATTTTGAGACAAGGATCTCTTCAACAATGCTCCTTGGCCAGATACGTTTGAGCAGTTAATGGCATTGTTTGAGTGAGCAGGCAATGAGGTCAGTACTAAGTTAATCAGGACTCAGCAATCTAATCCAGACTGAGGGGACTTGTTTCATTTAAATAATTGCCTCTCAGCCAAAGTAAAATAATGCATGTGCATATCTCTCGAATGTCGCTCTGATGCTTAGACCACCAGACCTGTAATATTTCCCCTACTTTGCTGATTTACTGTGAATGGCAAAGTGCTGATGTTGTGGGAATCACATTGCCAATGTTACAGTAAATTTGGCAGATTGATTCTGGCAAGATCTCTACCCCAAAAATCTTACGTTACGTGAAAATGTTGGAATTCCTTGGAGGTCAGACCTGCTGTAACCTTCTCCATCTGGGTGGCAATTGAATAATGCCTTCAGTCTGGATTAATGCATTATATCTAATGTATTATTTCTATATCTAGTGCTTAGATATAGGAATGGAGTTAGGCTGACTTCGTGTTTCTTAATAATGTTATGAAAATAAACAGGTTTAATATCTATGACAACATAATGTAAACTTTTGATGACATTCAGTAATTGAACATCTCTGGCAGAAAGCAAACATTCCATTTGTTAGGTTAAATGGATGGATAATTGAGCAGTTGGGCTGATTCTTTGGGAATCCCCGTAGGTGGGAATGGAGGCAAGAATGCCCCAAAAGTTTTGGTGCTGGCCAACAGGCGAATTGCAGGAAGCCAGTCTTGGCATCGGCCAATTCAAGGCCCAAAGGTCTGATAATCCCCACCAGGCAAGCAAGTGGTTAGGTTCATAAACCATTAGCTTCCTTTTAAAGCTAAATTTAGGAGACCAAATGGGTGTTTCAAGTTTCCTGATGCAATAGGTTGCAGATCATCTGCCTGAAAGTAAGCACCCATTTGCAGAGTGGTGTGTCAGCTAGCTATCCTTAAAGCCCCTTCCTGTCTATCTGGGAGTGGCATGGGTACAGTCAAAGATCATTCTGTAAAAGATCCCATCTGCGTAGTCTGGCCTGGGCTGCTTCTTTGCCTTTTCATTAAAGCTTTTAAAAATGACGTTGTTGAGAGGGCACCATCTTGTTGAAGCATCTGCTTTGTGATTTATCCTTTACTGCAGCTGGCTGCCATTCTGAAGCTGGAAGTTCCTCCAGACTCAGGAACCAACCCACTATCCTTAATTGGACAAGAAACTGTTTTCTATGCCAAGTACCAATTTGAAAATCTTTAGTTTGGTTCCCCTGGTGATATATATCTGACCCAAAAACAAACCAACCTCCTGTTTCCTGTCTCTGTAATGAAGGCCTAGTTCTGTGTGGAGGCAGATTCTCCCATAAGAGCGTAGAATCTGCTTTTCTGTATCATCTTACAAATATGTTACGGTTTAAATCATTTACCGTTAATTAATATGCATAATCTTACACTTATAAATGGGATAGCATCATGCCAAGGTTTTATACCTATTGAGGTAAATTTGAACCCAGCTTGGGTTTCAGGCAGTCAAAGGTGAAGTGGGAATGGGACACATTCACTAGCCTGATTTTAGCATTTTAACTCCTGAGCCTGTGCACATCCCAGTCTAGGAAAGGGTATTAAATAACATCCGGCAAAACCTGACCACGCATTTGTTTCCAGAGGAGTCCACAATTTTCCTCACAGGGGCTCAGAACTCCTGCTTCTGTTATCATTTACCGGGGAGGCATTTTTGTCTGTCTCATCATCCGTCAGTCTGCTTCAGCTAGGCAGGAAAGCCACAGTGATGTACAGAGTCTGAACCCAGTGAACATGTTATTAGGACACAAAAGGATCCTGATTAGTGTAGAGGCATGTGGACCAGCCTGATATAGGTGGAGCATGTTATCCAGCAACATTGGAGATGAGTGGGTAATGGGGCTGTTTCATTGGGTTTAATGAGTGAAAAGATTCCAATTTCTAAATCAGAAAATTGTGGGTTCAAATCCAGTCTAGGCTGACATATTAGTATTGAAAGCTTTACCCGAGGACTGCATAACCCAGGGATTGGGGTGCATGGGTTCCATCACCCACAGGGGACAAGCATTTTTTGAGGAAGTGTTACTTGTCAAATATGTTGCCATTTCAGTGACTTATTATGAAGCTTCACAGTTATGTTCAGATGTTTGTTAAGGATACCATACAATTACAATAGCAGCAGTTCTCCTGGTGTCTTGACCAATCTCCTGTACTTAATTGTGCTTACCAAAAAAAAGACAACTGGTTATTTGTTTTTTGTGAGATCTCACCACATGCCAAATGGAAAATGTTGTGCCTTGAAATGACCATAGAGCCTGTACTTCAAAAAGACTTCATTGGTTAGGTTTTTTGAGGTGGCTCTCAGAGAGGTAGAGATGCTGAAAGAGTGTCAGAATTTGTTTGAAGAGGGGCCATTGAATTTTACTGTTTTATCACAGCAGGAGTGAGGATAAGGTGTATTAGTGCTCTGAAATGTCCAAGCAGAATGAAAATCATGTTCTCCTTATTTACAAGGATGAGAGAGATTAATCATCTTATTGAGTGAAAGGCTGAGAGACTGTCTACTTCTTCTGCCACTGTCCTCTGTATAGAAAATAGTAGTTTATTATTGACATTACCTGTGTCAGCTCTTAGCAGAAGTAGATTTGCTGCTTTCAACTCTTTGACATACAAATGTCACTGAACTAGATTAAGGTTCAAACTGTCCCCACTTAAACGGATGAGGATATGGGAAGGATTATCCATTGCAATTGATTTTAGCTAAAAATCGGGTCTGAAATGGGGTTGAAATCTGGTTCCTCGCTCACTTCCATTGGGTGACACCTCTGCATTATGCAGTAAACTGTAGTTCAGCTGGTGTCACATTAGCAGCTGCTCTGCATTACTTGAGATCGTGTAATTGGTACAAAACTTTAATATGCACTCCCACCTCTTGGGTAAGGAATTGATTTTCAACTACAGCAAAGTAACTCAACTTATGATCAAGTAAACATCCTGGAGCCATTAAAGCACTCACCACATCCTCATCACATTGTGTTTGGTTGTGGTTTTGAATTTTCTGTTGTTTCATTCCCCTTACCAAGCATATTTTAACATTTAATTGTTTATTGCTCATTAAAACTATCTGACCTCCTTCCTTTTGTGGGGAAAGTGGTGCATCCATAATGCTGACTAACTGAGCAGCAACAGGATAAAATGAACTGTCTCCAATTTTCAGGAAAATGGCTCCAGCTTTGTACTTGCCCCTTATATCAACTGAATTCTTCTAATTTATCATAGTTTTTTATTTGCTTCACTGTTGTTTTGTATATAATGTATTCAAATGTGTTATAAATGTATTGGAAATAGGATTATTCTGAATATCAAGGTCTGATTCAATTTTGCAGGACCAAGATTTTGTTTGATGGACACTTTATGAATTCTGTTTTCTTCCTCCCTTTCAGAATCTTGAACTATTGAGTTGATTTAGATGCAGTAATACTGGTATGAATAATATTAATTATTGATACTGCACATAATATTGCCCTTTGGCTTACGTCAGTTAAAAGAAAACCTTGCAACATTCTGTTACTTTATCCTGTCATGGACAGAAGGTATATGCTGTCTTCCTGTCTGTAATTGGTATGTTCTGTAAGGAAAGATGTGCGTCTTTTCTTACCCTTGGAATGTGAATTCCAATTAAGTAACTCAGCAGCATGTTTTCATGTGTTTTTTTAAAAAGGAAAGGGTATTTATTCTCATACTTAACCCAAATTAATGCAATGTTACATGCTTAGTCACATGCACATACAGAAGCACACAGATTGGATACAGATAAAGATAGTGTACTTTTACATTCTGCACTTAATTCTCTCTCTGATCACAATTTCCGATCTTCTATGTGATAGGCCTGTGGTTTTTTTGGACTCTTTGAATGGATTTGTTGATTTAAAGTTGAAGTGAGGGTCCTGTAAAGCAAAAGGCTCACTGAAGGTTGTGAAGTTTCTTGTAGTTGAATATCTAGGAGTTTGTTTCTCGGGTAAACTTTGAAACTGGAACAGGTTAAGTACTTCAGCTGCTTAATGACTTGCAGCTAGTTTCAAAACCTGGTTCCCAAACTGGTTTGTGATAATGGTTCTGCCAGATCTGCTGGGTCCCAGGGTAAGAAATGTGCAGTCCCTGAAGCCAGCTTCAATCAAATGACCATTGGATTACCACTTCTGAGTTTCATTCAGTCCAACTTGGGAAGGCCATTGTGATACCATGGGAAATTGATTGTGGCCATTGAATTTTAATCTTCCTTTTGTTCCTGTGAAATATGGAAACACACAATATGGAAACACCATAATATTGAGATGTTCACCCATCTTTAAACAATGAAATATGTGAACTCTACAAACTGTTATGAGGTATCCTCATCTATGGCTATGTTTAATTAGATATTTATCAGAGACATGAAATTCTTTGTGTTCCAATTTTCAAAAGTTACATGATTTATGGCAACTATCTTAACAGCCAGTTTGCATCCAATGTTTAGAAATATTAACTCGTAGTTCATTATATGACATGCCTATGCTGAGCATGATGATTCCTTCTCACCCAAAAGTCTTGAAAGACCATGAAAGAGTGATCTCTTAGTCCACCACCTCTGCTGTTTTCCCCATAGGCCTGCATTTTATTTCCTTTTCAGGTATACATCCAATTCCTTTTTGAAACTTACTGTTGAATTTGCTTTCAACACACTTTCAGGCAATACATTCCAAATGTGCTGTAGAGTACAATCAATTCTCCTTATTTGCCTCTGACATTCTTCTTACTAATTAGTTTAAATTTATATACTCCAGCTACCAGTCCTCTTACTAACAGAAACAGTTTCTCACTACCTACTCTATCAAAAACTCCTTACAGGTTGGATGGATGACAAGTGCATAAAAGAGAGATCGATACCATATGAATAAAATTACTATTAGCATTGTTTGGATTGAATTTTAAGAATCTGATGACAGTTATTTTCACATGCGAGGGAGACCAGTAAATTATCTAGTGAAAACAGTAAAAAGAAAAATCACTTTTATGTAATTAAATTCTTCCAGAATTTAACATTTTTAAGATGTTGTGGATGAGTTGATTGTTTGACATCAGTGAAAAGTAAAATGAGTTTTTGAGTCACTATCACTTATTTTACTTATCCAATAATAATTCCACCCCAATTTCCTTTATTTCTCTTTTCCTGGATTACCTCTACAGCTACTAAATCTGAAACTGAGGTTACTATCTTGCTTCTGCCAGGGCATTCTCAAGTTTGATAGGAGGTTAGCATGAGAGAACTTGGAGTATTTTCCTTCTGGATTTCCCATACTCCACCATATTCCACCTTCTCCTGTCATTCCACCATATTCTCCCTCACTCCACTGTAGAGGAACTTTAGATTTCTGCTTCGTACCTTCCGCTAATGCTGAGGTTGCTAGGTTATAGACAAACAATAACAACAGCAACTTGTATCCATATAACACCTTTTAATATGGTAAAATATCACAAGGTTCTTCATTGAAATGGTAACCATGAAAATATCACATCACAAAAGTATATTGAGTGATTTAAGGAACATCTTGAAAGGTGCGCAGAAACATAGAGGAGAGAGTTTTAGGGAGGTAATTTGAGGGCTTAGGAGCAGGACAACTGAATAAATGATGGCCAATGGTGGAGCAAAGAAAATCATGACAAAGGGCACAGATTTTCAGAAGCACAAACATTCTGGAGAGGTTTGGGCTGCAGGAAATTAGATCAATAGGAAGGCTGTGAAAGGCACTTCAATAGAAGGATGAAAATTTTTAAATCAAGCAATAGAGTCTTGGAGAGGCTTTGCAAAGCAGTTTTTCATAGGATTTCAAAAAATGGCTGAGATGTTGTCTGGTTATTTGAATCTGCTTTTACTACTGAAAATATTCTGGTAGTGTCAGTGGGTAAAAACGGAGGCACTACTTAAATTGAATTCCTGGAAATTAATGTTGAAGTAGTCCTGGCTGTGACCAAGGCTTGTAGCAGATAAGTGATCTGGCCCTAAAGTAATGAGCCTACAAGACTAAATATTGTCATTCAAGCCACTATCTCAGTCTTCAACAATTGTTAGGTTTGGGAATGCTGCCATGCATTAGAGAGAGGCTAAAGTAATATCTGTATTCAAGACGTTTACTGAGCAGTATCTGGAAATTCTTGTACACAAATAAAATATTACAAATGTTGGAAATCTGAAATGAAAACAAAAAATGCTGGAAAAAATCAGTAGGTCAGACATTATTTGTGGCAATAGGAAGAGAGTAAGGTCAGTGACCTTTCTGATTAAAGTCTGTTGACCTGGAATGTTAACTGCAAAAGCTGCCCGATGTTGAGTACTTCAATATTTTCTGCTTCTATTTCTGAAAATTTGTGGTCAGTTATTTTAACTTCAGATGTGAATAATTTGCTAAAAAGAATTGTTTGAGACATTTAAAGTCATATGTTACAGAATTATCAGCAAGGAAGTTGGCCATTTGGCCCATCATACCCATAGCAGCTCTATGATAGAGAAATTCAAAACCATTTCCACTGCCCCATATTCCTTCATAGTCTTGTATCAATGTTTCAGGCCCCTAACCTTTCAGCATATCATTGGTTCTTATTGACTTAAAACACTAATTCTGTTCTTCCTGTCAAGACGTTTTATGACTTGCTTAATATTTGCACCATTTCTTGTTTTTATTAAATGAAACATGAAACTGGAAGTCTGATACATGCCTTGTTTAAGATTTTCGCACAGATGATCTAGAATACTGTGAGTAGTTGGGTTCTTCACACACTTGAAATATCAAAGCCGTGGAAAAGACACTGAGAAAGCCCATCAGAATATTACTTAGTCTGAGGGCTCTTAGTTATCTGGCTCTATAAAATATCAAAGGAAATAGATTATGTTTGTGTTTTACCTCGGTGGTGAAGAGAGGATGAGGGAGCAATCAGAAGAAAATGCATAAACATAGCCCTGATTCTTGTTTTGTTGGGTGCATGTGATCAGCAGGCCAAGAAATAGACATGATATGTGCTCTAGCCATTATCACAGACTGTAATTTGGCACCCAGTATGAAACAGCATCCTGAGAAAGACTTAGTCTGCTAGGGAGGAGAGCGGGAATGCCAGGCAAAGCAAGGGTGAGAGTTTCCAGTGAGCTTCTGCACAGGAGTCTCAGGGAGCTGGAGTACTGTAAAATTGAAGGGAGTTGAAAGGAATGCTTCAACCTGTCTGTGCACTGCAAATATGAAGACATTAATCTTCAAACATCTTTAATTTCTTTCATCCTGGCCCTGGAACCCATTTGTAGTGAAAAAGTCGATTGGCCTGTCTGCCAATGGTAACATGGACAGTAAAATCGCCACTAATTACCTCTTTAATGGGGTTGGTTGCCCGCTTAATTGTCGGCAAATGCACACGGGAGTCTGAAATGTGATGATGTCAGGATTTCATGTGCTCCTCAGTCAAGTGTGCACTTGCTTGATGAACATAAAATTCTGGCATAAAAGCAAACCACTGCGTTTGCCTGAATCTGAAACAAAAACAGAAAATGCTGGAAAATCTCAGCAGATCTGACAGCACCAGGGGGGGGGAGATTAGAGCCTTGAATCAGAACTCTGACTCAAAATATTGGCTCTATTCTCTCTCCGTAAGTGCTGTCAGAATTGCTGAGATTTTTCAGCATTTTGGTTTTTGTGTAACATTCTGACTATAGAGTTAAATTGGATATCAATTTGACTTCTTTTAACAGAGGACCACTGACCTCTGGATTAGATAGCATAAATTCACCATGTCTTCTCAACGGAGCGAGATCAGATCTTGAGTGGAAGGGTCCACAGGACAGAGGATATAGGTAAGGGATAGCTGTAGTTATTGATAGCTATACTACATTGTCGTGAAAGTTGCTCAGTCGCCTCTGGGGATTGAAGTAGAACTTTGTGAAGTGCTTTACCCTAAAAATTTGGTGCAAGATTTTTTTTGCCTGTCCATGGTGGTAGAATCACGGAAGCGGGGTCAGGGATATGTCATTGACGGCAGATCTAAGCTGTGCCGTGTTTGATTGGACGGACTAGATTAACCAGTTGGTCTTTTATTTTTTTCACATGTGTACATGAGCCCCGTGACACTGCCCAAGTATTTCATCTGCCTACCTTATATTTTAGGGTAGAACCAGCAAATGAGGTTTGCAGCCTGACTAAAGAGAATATTTGGGAGAAGCAGCTGTCAGTGCAGTGAGGGAATGTTTGACATTCTGGAATGCAGCTTGTTGTGAGTGGAGAACTATTTCCAAATTGTGGGGAGCAGCTGCTCAAGGAAGCCGAGTTAAACACAGCGACAGCCAGAAAATGAGGATACTTTTGATCAATATTTCTAAAAGCCCAACCATCATCGGTTAGAGATTTTCTTTATTCATTTTGGGGAATACTCGAATGACAGTGGCCTCCGGTTGATACACTGTGGTCACCAGTGAAACCCATATCATTATTGTTTGTCCCTTCAAAAGTTTGGACAGTTTGCTTTGAGAGGCTTATTGTATAGCACTTAATGACGGCACTCTGAAGTTCATGTGTGTCATGCTCAGGTTTTAAATTTGTGACTCAATGGCTGTGGTAGAGCAGTCTGAGTCTAGCAGCTGTGCAGTGTGAAATACAGCCAGCAACACCTATATTATACTGACCACCAGAGCGCAGGCAACATTGTTTATTTTCACAAGCATATTTAGTATTAAACTTAGTGCTAAGTTTATAAATTGCCTTGGAATTCTAATTATTAAACGCAACTTGGTACAATGCACGAAACCTAGCCCTGTTTTATGTTGTTTCATTTGAACATCAGAAAATTAATGGCGCTCTGTATTCTCGGATAGCATCAAAACCCGTTTTAAAGTGGGTTTATACAGTTCTGATGTAAGCCAATTGACATTGTTTTGGAATAGCTGCTGTAATTCCCTGATCCGGCCTCTCCAATTTGCAGCCTCGTCCAACTCCTATTTACCTTCTTGCTGTTGACTCTTTCTCATGGTCTCTCCCCAACTCTCCCACCGCTTCTCTTTCCCGAACCCTCCCTGTGAGTGACCCGGAGCTGCGTGTCAAGAGGTAGGGGGAGCAGCTCTGGAGGGTGGGTTAGGGAGCAGGAGAAGCCACAAGTGAGAGGAAAGGTTTGCAGTGACCAGGACTGTCAGACAGCGGGATGTGTCGTGAGCAGATGATTCGAGAAGTAGCAATAGCAGTGAGTAGAAGGTATTGTGAGAAGTAAGTTACCATATTTGTTTTTTATTTTTATATCTTTTATTTTAGAAGTAATTCAATTACTGATATCAAAATTAAGCAATATTTCAACTTACAAGATAGAATGTTTTAATGTTTGATTCCTGATGAGAGTGGTCCTACCTTTCCTACCAGATCCTAAGCACAACTTTTACATTATAGTTTTAATGCAATTTGCTTAAAGTTGTTTCACCTAAAGTTGTGATTTTCAGGAATGCAGCCATAACTTCAAGTGAGGACTTACAAACAGTGTAGATGTCCATTCTCAACCCACTCATACAATTTAATTTCAATGCCTACTGAAGTCAGATTAGTGTTTGCACTGCTTTTCTTAAACTGCTATGCATCACAATACTGAGTGGCAGTATGTAACTGTCCAGTGGCTGTGATTTGCATTGAAATCTGATGTTTGACTAACTTGGAGCTCAATTTCCAGATTTCTTCTATGTTGTGGAATGCAAGAATGGTAGAGTAAAAACTTACACAAAGGCTTTAGAATTGATTGGTCACATCGTACAGAGAATCCTGTAGCCACCACACTTAATGCTGATTAGAGGGGCAAAGTTATGTGTCTGGCCTTGCTGATAGAATCTTGTTGGTTGGTGAAGATGATTGGCAACTAAAGCACTCCCAATTTCACTCCAACACCCTAACAGGATCTACAGAATGATAAAGACAGCAAGGCAACAATGACATTCTATTACACTGTAGAATTTTGCTTGTTCACAATCCAAACACATCCTTTTGATAAGAGAAACCCTGTCAATATTTGTTTAATTTGTTCTCAGGATGTGGACAGTAAGGTTGCACTATCTCCAAGTTGCAGCTGAGAAGATCAAACTGTGTAGGTTTGAAGCTGCACATTGATTAGACCAGATAGCAGATTTCATTCCCTGAAGGATATTGGTTTATGGCCATTTTATCCTGAGATTTATTCACTTTGCTTCCATAACTCGCCATAAGGGTTTTGAGTTGCCAATTTCTGAGATGCTATTCTAGTGTCATAACTGGTACATTACTTGTCTCTTGATATTTAATTTAGACTTTAATAATCTGGGTAAATTGCTTGTTCAGACTGTGTGTTTCACACAGACTGATTCAGATTATTCATGTTCTACAATATACCAAATATATTTTTATATTCCTGTCAGCTTCCCACCCCCACTCTTGATGTCAGCTATTTTGGCCAATGGGGGTTTGGGGCTCAGGAAAGTTCCCCCCAACCCCCATACCAAGGCTGATAATCAATTACTGATTCAGGACCTTGGTAAAGGGAATAGACTGAACAAAAGGAGAAAATATTAGGGTCAAGCTATGAAGGAATAAATTCAGTTGGGCAGGAATGGGCTAAAACAATGGATGTGGCAGGACTTTGTGAAGGAGGTAGAAGTAGTCTGTATAAAATTGAGAGATTGAGGTTAGAGGCAATGGAAAGAAGATCTCCAGAGAGAGGACATAGTCCAGTTGAAGGGAGAATATTGGAGACTGACAAAATGATTCATTGAATGGAAAGAGAACTCCTGCCCAAAGAAGTGAGCATTTTCTTTGGGCACTTCTTGGGAGACAAAGATGACCTCTGGCCTGTGAAATGATCCTTGGCCAGATGCTAGATTATTAGTGAAAATCTGTTCAGCCCAACAGCATTTTATTTAAAGTACACAAAGTTTGAGATTCAAGGCACTTAATAAGTGAAGAATGCCAGGGTTTTGAACAAACAAAAACAAACATTATTGTACAAGGTTAGCAAGATAAGTCAATTTACAATATCTAACTTATACTCTAACTTGAATGCTTTTGCATGAGGTACAAGTGGATGAACACATCAACTATGGTCAAACACACCACATTGGACAATTAATGCAGGTGTGACCAAAATAGATTCTGTGGATTTCTCAATAATTCATCCAGATGCTTGTGACACTGTGAGTCAAGAAATCTCACTGAAAAGCTGTCTTTCCCATTATGGTTTCCAATCTTTAAATTTGAAGATCTTGCTTTGAAATTCTCTTCTAGTCCCCCCCTCTTGGACAGCTTCAACAATGGCCATCTTGCAGGGTTTCAATTTCACGTTCTGAAATTACATTTCCTGAACTTCAAAGTACACTCCAAAGTTATACAAGCACGACTTTACCCTTAATTAAATAGCAAAATACTGCAGATGCTAAAAGTATGAAATAAAACCAGAAAATGTTGGATAAACTCATTAGGTCTACCAGCATCTAGCAAAAGCGATAAATATTGTGAATGTTTTGAGTCCTTATAACTCTCCAACTCTTCTGTTGTGTTGGAAGACCGCACATCCAAAAGAGATGCCTTTGCACACATACCACTCTGCCTCCACCGCCCTGCCTCTGTAGCATGTAGTCAATAACTGGCAGCTTCCTCCTTGAATCATCCACACTTCTTGAGCCATCTTCAAATATCAGGGCCTCTCCAGAGCCTGCTTCACTTAAGTCTGCTCCCTATACCTCTCTCTCTATAGTTGGATACTATTTCTTTTTTTTAACTCAACTGGGATATGTTCCTATCCTCTATCTCTTGTTCTTGCTTCTAGGGCTCTTCTCCCTGTTCCCTTTCCTGGTTTGGGATATTTCCCTTCCCCTTCTCTTGTCCCTTGACAATGGCACTTGGTACTTGGTCACCTGACCTGGGCTTCTGCACCCTCGTTTTTTTTTCTATGCGGATATCCACAGAGCCTGAAGAATTTGAAATTGCTGATCTATGCCATGCAGCTTGCTCCCGGCCTGTGCGTGTGCGGGAGTTTCAAGGATGATCAGCAACTGGAGTTTCTGACCGCACTGTTATGTTTGAGGTTCTTAGTGCTTCTTACCCATTCTTGATCTTTTTTTTGTGCGAACTGTTGGCATGACAATAATCATAAGAGTAACTGCCCTCATCTACCTTCTTGGTTGATGTTATCTATGTGGTATTTGACAAAGTACCACATGGTAGGTTATTGCATCAGGTTAAATCTCATGGGATTCAGGGTGAGGTTTCTAAACAGATACCAAATTGGCTTCTGAGGTGTTTTTCTAACTGGAGGCCTGTGACCAGCGGTGTGCCTCAGGGATCAGAGCTGGGTCCACTTGTTATTTGTCATTTATGTTAATGATTTGGATGAGAATATAGAAGGCATGTTTACGAAGTTTGCAGATGATAGCAATATTGGTGGCATAGTAGACAGTGAAGAAAGTTATCTGCAATTGCAACAGGATTTTGATCAATTCGGCTAATGGTCTGACGAATGGTAGATGAAGTTTAATTTAGACAAATGCGAGCTGATGTATTTTGGTAGATTGAACCAGGGTAGGACTTACTCAGTTAATGGTAGGGCATTGGGGAGACTTACAGAACAAAGAGATCTAAGGTATACATTCATGGCTCCTTGAAAATGGAGTCACAGGTAGACAGAGTGGTGAAGAAGGCATTCAGCATGCTTGGTTTCATCAGTCAGAACATTGAATGTAGGAGTTGGAATGTCTTGCTGAAGTTATACAAAACGTTGGTAAGGCCACACTTGGAATATTGTGTGCAATTCTGGTCACCCTATCATAGAAAGGATATCATTAAACTAGGAAGAGTGCAAAAAAGATTTACTAGGATGCTACCAGGACTTGATGGATTGAGTTGTAAGGTGAGGCTGGATAGACTGGGACATTTTTCTCTGGAGCGTGGGAGGTTGAGGGGTGATCCTATTGAAATCTATTAAATAATAAAGGGCAGAGATCAGCTAGATAGTTAATATTTTTTCCTAAAGGTAGGGGAGTCTAAAACTAGAGGGCATAGGTTTGAGTGAGAGGGGAGAGATACAAGAGTGTTGAGAGGAACAATTTTTTTCACACAAAATTTGGTGAATGTCAGGATCAAGCTGCCAGAGGTAGTAGTAGAGGCGGGTACAATTTTGTCTTCTAAAAAGCATATAATTACATGGGTAGGATGGGTATACAGGATTATAGGCCATATGCTGGCAATTGTGATTAGCTTAGGGGTTTTAAAAATAAAGGGCAGCATGGACAAATTGGGCCAAAAGGCCTGTTTCCACGCTGCAAACCTCTATGACATTGGCTGTCTTAATTTCTCTGTTGTCTGCCTGTCTGTGTTCCTGAAGTTCATCACTGCCTGCCTCATTGTTTGCTACAGTTTGGTGTCATTTAAACTTTGAAAATGTGTCCTGTTTACTGAAGTCTAGGCTATTAATAGAAATCAAATCACTCTCATCTGTTTCTCTTTGAATTTACTTTGGTATCAAATCTGCTGACAGGAGCAATGCCGCTGTACTGACTTCCACTTTGCAGAGGCTGTACGCCAACTCTGAGGCATTTCTTTCTATCTCCCCCAGATCATAACTCCACCACTGAACATCAAGTGATCATCCCACAATCTGTCCAGATTTACAAGCTGAAGATAATGTAGCTTTTCCTGCACCCCATCACTCTCACAAAAACTACCATTATCCCTTTCTCTTTTCAGATATTCTAGAACTACAACCAGGCAGGCAGTGGTGGAGAGAGCAACAGATGGAAGAGCAGGAAGAAGAAACATTAACATTCACTCTGAAACTTGTAGCTATCAGCTAATATTGATACTATCTTAGTTGATAGGTTAGAGCTGAAATCTGCACATGGTGAAAGATTAGGCAGAAATGGGTTGCAGTCAAGGTAGAGGACAAGAGTAACTTAGATAAAAACTCACCAGAGGGCAGGGCGCACAGAAACTCTGCTGTAAAGGATTTGCATAAAGACTTTGTTGAGGAAATCTACAGAAGATGAGTATGTGCAGGTGAAGAAAGTTGGAGGATTCTAGCGCCTTGTTGGCACAGGGTTCTGCATGGAGCCCATATTTTCATCATGTAAATGGTGGTCAACTTCATTAGCAGAATTGCTGATCCAACCATGGTGCAATATCTGATGGCCTTAGCATCCGATGCAGCCCAGGAAGAAGCTGTCTGATATCAGTGTTCTAAAGTGGAAGCTGTTCTGTGGTGAAACCATTGGTAGTTTTGGACATCTCTATCAAATCTCATCTTTATTGCATAAGGAGAACAGGCCCAGCTTCTCCAGTCTCTCCACACTGAAGGTTTCTTATCCCTGATACTATGCTATAAAATCTGCTGCCTTACTAAAATCTGAACATCCTTCTGGTGCCCAGGAATGAGTAAAATACTCCAATTGAGACCTAACCACTTATATATATATATATATATATATATATATATTTTAGCATTTCTTCCTTGTTTTTGTACTCTATGCCCCTATTAATAAATTAAGGACCCCATCAACTATGTTTTAAGTCTTCTATGCATCTCCTGCCACTTTTCAAGATGGGTGTAAGTACAGCTTAATGGGTCTTTGTTCCTGCATCCCTTTTAAAATTGCAGCAGTTAATTTATATAGCTTCTCCTTATTCTTCATATCAAAATGTATAATTTCACAAGCCCCTGCAGTTAATGTGTCTGCCATTTCACCAGTCTGCTTGTGCTCCTGAAGCTCATCACTGTCTGCCTCATTGTTTGCTCCAGTTTGGTGTCACCTAAAAACTTTGAAAATGTGTCCTGTTTACTGAAGCCCAGGCTATTAATACATATCAAAACGAGCAGAGTTCCTAATGAGGACCAATACTGTAAGAAGTAATACTGTATACCTCTGGCTGGTGTGTCACTTCCACACTGCTATGCCCCTTAATCCCTTGGACTTTATTTTGCTATCAAGTCCATTATGATACTTTTTAAAATGCCTTTTGGAAGTTCTTTAACACAAGAGGAATTGCAGTATTCACATGAACTTTCCCATCACTTCATCAAAGGACTCAATTAAGTTTAGCCAAACACAATCTGCCTTTAAACAAATCCAAGATGACTTCCATTTATGAGCTCTTACTTTTTCAAGCAATTAATTTTACTTCATTATTATCGCTAAATGTTCCCTTTGGTGTATTGCTGGTGTAAAGCCAATTGGCCTGTAGTTCCTGGGTTTATTCCCCCTTCCCCTTTTTTAAATAATGGTCTAGTATTTGAAATCACCCAGTCCTCTGCCACCATACCGCTATCTAAGGACTGCTGAAAGACTGTGGCTAGCCCCTTCACACTATACCACCCTTAATTTCCTCAATAACCTAGGATATACCCCTCTGGTTAGAGTGACCTTTCTACTTTGAGGACTGTCCACGTTTTAGGTACCTCTGTTTAGATGTAAACAGACAGTTTACATCTGACAGTTGTAGATGCGCCAAGTTTGGTGGCGTTTAAGAGGTTAGTAGATAAGTTTATGGATGAAAGGGGAATGGTTTAGGTTAGAGGGTCACGGCTTGTTCCTAATTGGTCGATGCAACATCAAAGGCCGAAGGGCCTGTTCTGCGCTGTAATGTTCTATGTTTATTCTATTTTTTGTATTATTGCATTATATTCTCCTTTACTGTCAATTCTGTGATTTTCTTTTGAAGACCAGAGCAAAATATTGATTTAGTATATCAAATATGTCCTCTGACTCCACAAGTAGATCTCCCTTTTTGTTTGCAATCAGCACTATCCTTCCTAGATGACTCTTTTGAAAGTTATATGTTAATAAATAGAGTTCCTTTTTTATTAACTTCTCATCTACTTTCAAACTCTGTCATTGCCCTGAATATTACCCTTCCAGCTTCTCTCTGTGCTTTCTACATCCAACTTGCTTTCTACTCTATTATGAAACTTGCAATTGTCAGCAGCCTCCTTTTGGTGTCTCATCCTAATCTTTTGTTGTCCAGGGAGCTCAAACTTTGGATGTCATTCTATTCTCTTTCAGTCTATTCTGTACTGAACCGCCTCTATGTTCCCCAAATCTCTCCACTGGAACATGTTCTTGTGATAATGTCAGTGGACTGTAATCTTGAGGATTGGGCTATTGCTCTGGGGACTTGAGTTTAAGTCACACCACAGTACCTGCTAGAATTTAAATTCAATTAATGAATAGTGCCCATGCAGGAATTGTCGTTAAAAAACCCACCCACTTAACCAATGTCTTTGGGGAAGGAAATCTGTTATCCTTACCTGGTCTGGCCTACATTGTGACTCTCGAGCCACAGCAGTGTGACTTTTACCTGCCTTCTGAAATGGCCAAGTGAATCAGTCCATTGTCCCAAACCATTACAGAGAAGTCAGACCAGATGGACTACGGTTGTTCAAGAAGGTACTCACCACCACCTTTACAAGGGCAAATGGAGACAGCCAACAAATGCTGGCCTTGTCTGTGGGTGCCCATGTCCCATGAAAGAATAAAAACAATGTTCCGATTACCTCATTTCATTCACATAATGAGAACCAAAGCTTTTTCTTTATTGGGGTGGAAACATTCAAATCAAGAATGTTCTCTTCCATACGTTTAAGTAATTCCATCCCTCCTTTGTGCTGTACATATTCTGTTAGTATCCCAGTTTTTATTAGGATAAGCCCCCCCACTGTCACTACACAACATTTTGTCTACCTATCTGTAATTTTCCTTCAAATTTTCTCCTCTATCACCTTCCTACTATGTAGTGATCTATACCATGCGCCCTAAACTTTATTTCTTAGTTCGAATCCAATAAATTCTGTTCTTAAAAATTCTGCATGGAAATATCCCTCTTCAGTATTCTAATTTTTGTTTTAATCGATGCTGACACCCATCCACTTCACTCTATTTTCTTTAATCAAGTTCTATTTGTTTCTCCAGTTCACCTTGTTCATTGTTTAATTCCACTGTGCATCCATCTCCTAAATTATTTCAAACTCCCCCACTATACTTGTTAATGTTCTCTTTAGGACACTGGCCTCAACTGCCTGAATTAATTTTGTTTTAGCATACTGTTCCTGCACTCATCTTTAAGATACTGTTAGCTTCGTCCCAAACTGTGAAAACCCTAAACTAGAATTATTTTCCTCCCCATTGCCTGCCACATGAGTTGTACACCAAAATTCTATCGCCTCGCCCAGCATGGAATCAGAGCAGGCGTGGGTGGATAACAGAAATGTCTGCTGATCTCAGGCGGGAACTTCTGGTCTTGATCGAGCAAGGCTGTAAAATCCTGCCCATGATATCTGACTGTTCCCTTTCTCCCTTCAAAAAGTTTGGCATCGTCTCAGTGATATCCTTTTGCCCTGATGCAGGGAAGTAACATACCATGCAAAACTCAGGTCAACAATACAGAAATATATGCCTATTCCCCAGAATCCCCTATGGCCACTGCATTTCCACACTTTTCTATGCTTCCCGTGTGCATTATCCCACGATGCCATCACTCTGGCTGATATTCAAGACTGAAAACCAATTTGAGAATGCCATTCCCTGGAGGACTCCCGCACTATCTGCTTCCTCCCACCCTGCCAGATAGACCTCCCCAATCCTCTCAAACACTTTGTAGCTGCAGTATGCTCAACTCCTGGAATGTTCAATCCAGGAAATTCTCAACCTCCTGTTGCCACGTGATTCCTCTGGGTCAGAAATCTTGAACTTGATTTCAAGCGACTGAAGCCACCTCCTGCAGCCTTGCTTATTCATGTCCTGGAGTTCCCACATGATACAAAATTGCAAACAACAGCCTTCAGCGACCCATCCTTTTATTTAAAATTCTAGCTATCTAGGCTTGATGTAAAAGGTGTCAGTCTAGTATCTCCTTAATCTTATTTAAGCTGAAATGATTTCTGTATACCAGATTTTTATTTAATGCAATTCATTAAATAAAAGTAATGCAATGAGTACGGATTCCCCTGGTAACAGGCTGTGGCCGGCCTAGCTGGAACTTGTTACCTTTTATAAGATAAGGATTTGGGATTTGGGTTCAACTTCAGGTGACATATGTTCTCTCCATGTTTGTATGGCTTTCCTCCGGGTGCTGTGGTTAGAACATAGAACATAGAACATTACAGCACAGAACAGGCCTTCGGCCTTCGATGTTGCGCCGACCAATATAAAAAGCAATGCCCCTCCAAACTAAACCATTCCCTTCTCTTCCATATACTTATCAACTAACCTCTTAAACGCCACCAACTTGGCGCATCTACAACTGCTGCAGGCAGGGCATTCCACTCCCGAACCACCCTTTGGGTAAAGAACCTACCTCTGATATCGGTCCTATAACTATCACCCCTTAATTTAAAGCTGTGTCCCCTCGTGCTAGCTTTCTCCATCCTAGGAAAAAGGCTATCACTGTCCACCCTATCTAAACCTCTAATCATCTTATATGTTTCGATTAGGTCCCCTCTTAGCCGCCTCCTTTCTAACGAAAACAACCTCAAATCCCTCAGCCTCTCTTCATAAGACCTGCCCTCCATACCAGGCAACATCCTGGTAAACCTCCTCTGTACCCTCTCCAATGCCTCCACATCTTTCTTATAATGTGGGGACCAGAACTGCACACAATACTCCAAGTGCGGCCGCACTAGAGTTTTGTACAGTTGCAACATGACGTTGCGGCTCCGAAATTCAATCCCCCTACCAATAAAAGCTAAGACTCCATATGCCTTCTTAACAACCTTCTCGACTTGACTGCCTACTTTCAGGGATCTATGCACATACACACCAAGATCCCTCTGTTCATCTAGACTACTAAGAATCCTACCATTTGCCCTATACTCTACACATTTATTATTTCTGCCATAGTGCATTACCTCACACTTTTCCACATTAAACTCCATTTGCCACCTCTCGGCCCAGCTCTGCAACTTGTCCAAGTCCCTCTGCAAACTATAACACCCCTCTTCACTATCTACCACTCCACCGACTTTAGTGTCATCTGCAAATTTACTAATCCATCCTTCAATACCCTCATCCAGATCATTTATAAAAATTACAAACAGCAGGGGCCCCAAAACAGACCCCTGAGGTACACCACTTGTCACCGAACTCCACGATGAATATCTCCCATCAACCACCACCCTCTGTTTTCTATCTGCTAGCCAATTCCTAACCCAATTAGCTAAATCACCCTCTATCCCATACATCTGCATCTTCTGCAGAAGTCTTCCATGGGCCACCTTATCAAACGCCTTACTAAAGTCCATATATACCACATCAACCGCCTTACCCCCATCCACCTCTTTGGTCACTTTTTCAAAAAACTCAATGAGGTTAGTAAGGCACGACCTACCCTTCACAAAACCATGCTGACTATCCCCAATCAATTCATTTCTCTCTAAATAACTATAAATCCTATCCCTAATAATTCTCTCCAATACTTTGCCCACAACAGAAGTAAGACTCACTGGCCTATAATTCTCTGGAAGGTCTCTCTTCCCCTTCTTGAACAATGGGACCACATTCGCTATCCTCCAGTCATCCGGAACCACACCCGTAACCAACGACGACCTGAAGATCAGAGCCAGAGGCTCTGCAATCTCCTCTCTTGCCTCCCAGAGAATCCTAGGGTAAATCCCGTCCGGCCCAGGGGACTTATCCAACTTCAAACCCTCGAGAATATCTAGCACATCCTCCCTATCTACTTCGATACTTTCCAGTTTGCTACCCTGTACCTCAGTGTTCTCCACAACTACATTTACATCACCCTGCGTGAATACCGAAGAGAAATATTTATTCAGTGCCTCTCCAATCTCTTCAGGCTCCACGCACAACTTCCCACTGCTGTCTATGACTGGCCCTAATCTTGCCCTAACCAATCTTCTATTCTTAACATATCTAAAGAAAGCTTTAGGATTCTCCTTAATCCTATCAGCCAAAGTCTTCTCGTGTCCCCTCTTAGCTCTCCTCAACTCACTCTTTAGCTCCCTCCTGGCTAATCTATAGCTATCCATTGCACTAACTGAGCCTTCAAGCCTCATCCTGACATAAGCCTCCTTTTTCCTTTTAACCAGCAAATCAACTTTTTTCGTACACCAAGGTTCTCTTACTCGACCATTTCCTCCTTGCCTGACAGGGACATACTTATCAAGGACTCGCAGCAGCTGCCCCTTGAATAAGCTCCACATTCCAGATGTTCCCAGTCCCTGTAGTTTCCTAGTCCAATCTATGCACCCTAATTCTCTCCTGATGGCCTCATAATTCCCCCAGCTTCATGCCTATCCCTATCCGTCACTAAGGTGAACGTAACCGAACGTAACCAATATTAGTAAAGTTACTAATATTGATTGGTATAGCTATAGCTCTAGGTCATTAGAGGGGTCAGTTTTCGTACAAAGTGTGCAGGAAGGTTTTTTGACTCAGTATGTAGATAGGCCAACTAGAGGTGAGACTACATTGGATTTGGTGCTGGGCAATGAGCCAGACCAGGTGTTAGGCTTGGAAGTTAGTGAACATTTTGGGGATAGTGACCACAATTCGGTTACGTTCACCTTAGTGATGGATAGGGATAGGCATGAAGCTGGGGCAGTAGTTATAGCTGGGGGAAGGGTAATTATGAGGCCATCAGGAGAGAATTAGGGTGCATAGATTGGACTAGGAAACTACAGGGACTGGGAACTTCTGGAATGTGGAGCTTATTCAAGGAGCAGCTGCTGCAAGTCCTTGATAAGTATGTCCCTGTCAGGCAAGGAGGAAATGGTTCTCCCTCACAATCCAATGATGTACAGGTTAGTTGGATTGGCCATACTAAATTACCTCTTTATGTCAGGGGAATAGCTGGATTAATATGTGGAGTCGCAGGAATTGGGCCTGGGTGGATTATTATCAATGCAGGTTCAATGGGCTAAGTGGCCTCCTTCTGCACTGTAGGGATTTTATGATTCAGTGTCTCTTCCATAAGGCACAAGATGCTGTCCTGAAATACAGAACACTCAGCAAAAATCATGCTAATAAAATTGGTACCAAGATGTCTAGTTGGGTCATCGAAAGGACACAGTAAAGTTCTGTTGATTTTAGCCATTTCTCAACAGCTCCAACATGTCTTTGTGCCAGTTGGTACAAGTTATTCACTTCCTTTATAACTTCAGCAGCATTTTTCGCATCAGTGAGACCCCAAATGTTAATCCTCCTGGCCAATCTGTTTAGAAGAAGAGAAGGATCTGGAGGGGGCTGTCCATTATGTCAAGCATATGAGCTGAGTGGAATTTGCTAGACAGTGGGTATCACCGGCACTCATATTGTGAGCTGCAATGCATGCAAGTATGAAGCAACTCACAACTGCTTGCAGTAGAGACATGTGCAGTGAGGGTAAGCAGGAAGGGTCCCTGCTATCGGATGACTCAATATCAGGCTGTGAAGGACTAAAAAGGCTTGCCTCCACCAGCATACCATCTCTGCAAACAGGCAAGAAGTTTGCCAAGTTTGTCCCTCAGTATCTTCTCCAAAAGCTTCCCCATTACTGACATTAGGTTCACCAGCCTATAATTTTCTGAATCATCCCTGCTAAGTTTGCAAGGGCCTGTAAACATTATCTTTGAGATTCAATGGAGCTGCCATCTCCTTTGAAAGCTTTCAAACAGAAAAAAAAGTGCTGCATAGGAACAGGCTCTTCGGCTCTCCAAACCTGTGCCAATCATGATGCCGTAACTAAACTTAAAAAAAACCTTCTGTCCTTACTCGGTCTGTATCCCTCTATTCCCTCCCTGTTTATGTACCCATCCAGGTGTGCCTGCTTCCTCCATTTTCTCTGGCTTACTGGAATAGTGGCCAACTCCAGGGGAAAGCCTTAGCCATCTCTAGCATTGCCTCTCAGAGAACTGATGCTGTGTGTTATTTGAGGACCAGGCCGTCACCACCATGTCCCTTCTCATCCTTGTCCTCTTGATCCTTCCAGCTTCTCCTGCTCCCTTCTCTTGTGCCACTGAGTTAGACAAGAACAAAACCTCATCTAAGGTCCAAAGAATGATCACCGACACTTGGTGCACATTACCTTTTAGCTGACAGAAAACAGGAGGCACGAATTTCTTGTAAGCCACTAACTTAGCCTTGAAGGTAGGGCTTAACTTGGTGAAGTTTCCCATTTAATAAGCATTCATGGAATGCAAATGCGTGGTAAATAGGTTCTTGCAGAGTGATGCTGTTCCATCATTGGCACACCAGCCACTGAATTTCTGGAACTCAGCCCATGTCAAGATTTTGGCTCCTACCTAATAATCCCTTCTCGGTTCTGCTCCTTCAGGCCCCACTGAATTTGTTCACACTGTGCATGTTTATTTCTACTTGGATTGACATCTACATCCAGATGAACATGCATCATTTTGTAAACTCCTATTTCTGAAGGAAACTTGGAATGAGAACACTAAATGGCCCCATGAGAATGTTGTTCTGAATAACACACATCTCTGCACTAAAAAGAGTCTTCATTTTAATGCTTTTTTGAGATCTTGCTGGGTAAATTGACTGCTGCAATTATTCAGTAAACAACAATGTTTCCAAACTATTTAATTGATTACCAGGCACTTTGTGACGCTTTTGATGCACTACAAGGATAGGATATATCATTGCACTGAAGAGTAATGGCGATCAAGAAACAGGGTTGGCTCAGTGATCAAACCTAGACCATTCCTGTGAGCAATGTACACATCTCTCTGAGAATGATACTGGAGGACAGGCTTTTCAAGTCTGAAATAACAATGAAGCATCAGTGGTGCTATGTCAATTATTGCAAGGACAGGATTGACCTTCTGTCTCCAGTAATGGAGCCCAAAAACCTGGCTTTGCAATCAAACCTATGGAGAAGATACCACGAATTGACAGAAATTAAAATGTTCTCTGCAAGAATTTTGTGCAGCACCATCTCTATTTCAGAAACCACCAACAAGGTCTGAGTGTTGTTGCGTGAGGACTCATACCTGTACCTTGGAGTTCCTTTCCTTTCACTGTTTCTTCCTAGATGCTCCCTCTTCAACCACAGCAAATGCTGATACTGGACATTTTGAGATGCTTTTAAGTCTTTGAAGTTTTATCCCTTTATTGTTCCCATTACTTTACAATTTACGGTGTTTTCATCACCAATGCTTCTTTCACTTGTCCGAATCTGCTGCCAAAGTTGCGCTGTTGTGGGGAAATCGGGGACAAAATGGAAATTCTACTTGAAAGTTAATAAAACCTGTTAGTAGCCAATTCAGCACAAAGGATGCCAACACCAGTAAATCTATTGCCAATGCCACTAATGAAAAGTGGGGTAAGGTAAATCATTAAATTTGTATCAGATCATTGTAATTCTAATTCTAGTCATTAAATGATGTGGTGGCACAGTGGTTAGCATTGCTGCCTCACAGTGTCAGGGATCTGGGTTCGATTCCTGGCTTTTGTCACTGTCTGTGTGGAGTTTGCACATTCACCCTGTCTCTGCGTAGGTTTCCTCCAGGTGCTCCGGCTTCCTCCCACAGTCCAAAGATGTTTGGGTTAGGTGGATTGTCCCTTATTGTCAGGGGGACTATCTAGGGTAAATGATGGGGTTATGAGAATAGGGTCTGGGTGGGATTGTGGTTGGTGCAGACTCAATGGGCCAAATGACCTCCTTCTACACCGTAGGGATTCTATGAAATTAATCTAATTATTTGTTTAAATAGAAAATCAAGTCTATGTAGTACATAAACCCTCACCTGTTTGGTTCTCCCATAAAACAAACTTAATTTTTATTCAAAAGTATTTTCCTCAGTTTGAAAAATTGCTCTTTTTTGACTCACTGGAAATGGTATTGCATGCAAAACCATCACACCATCAGTCATTATATTTACCCAGCAGTAAAAATCCTCCCATCAGTTTCTCAGCACACAATACACACAGCAACAAACTGCTTATTTCCGGTGGTTTTGTTTAATGAATAATATTTTCCCTTAGCCCTTTTTTTTAACTTCAAAAAAAAACTGCAAAGTTGATGAATATCAAGAGTCACTAGTAATTTGTCATTTATTCTGAGGAAGAGGCATAGTATGATAGCTTTTACAGCAATTTAATTAATGAATTTAATAACCAGTTACCTTCTACCTATTTCATTGAGTTAGCACAATATTAAATTCCTGTGATACTTTTCCTTTTTCAGAGCTTGTATCTAGTCAGACTATGAAGGGGGGATTAACTTGATTTGGTGACTCTCTGCAGAATCTTCAGACTTGTGTTTCTCAGAATAATAATTAGATCGTGAGTAATATTTTGTGTAGCTATTTAATTATTAAATGAATGCAGTACTAGTGTACTAAAGCATGCATTAAAAAATTGTACCGATTGTGACATGTTGTTCTGTGAATTCTAGATGCCTTATAATGACACACACTGTAACATAGAAACATCAAAAGATACATATGGGAAAATAATATAAGAATAACAGTAGATAGTTACCAAGACAAATAGAATCATTGAATGGTTACAGGAGGCCACAAAAACAGAAAATACTGGAAAATCTCAGCAAGTCTGACATAGTCTGTGGAGAGAGAATAGAGCTAATATTTCAAGTCTGGATGACTCTTCATCAGAAGGAGGTCATTTAACCCATTGTGTCTGTGCTGATCCTCTGGCGGAGCAATTCACCCAGTCTCACTCTCCTTTCTTTTCTACATAGCCTTCCAAGTTTTCCTTCATTCTTACAATCAAGCATGTTTTATACATAATAGGCAGATTATACATCATCTAGGAGTTACAGATGTTGAAATCCATCACAAAGATGATGAAATGCATAATGACCACTCTCCGGTCTTCAAGCAGACTACATTCTATTGATAAATCACCAACCTCACCAGCAAAATTACTAAGAAGGGACTTAAGCAATGTAAAGCAAATGACTGACCTGTTTACAATTTAGCATGAGATCATCGTCTTAAACTTACAAAAACAGTAACAAGTTGTACTAAGGCCAATCCATAATGAGGTGTGTATGTGATCATCCAATTCCTCCTTTTATTTATCTTAGTTCTAATGCAACACAGCAACTAAAACATTTACTTTCATTTGACTTGTCCCTGGTTCTGTCCTTTGTAATGACCTTGCTTTTTTTTATGGATTCAGCAATTTATAGATCGTGAGCTTCCTTTCTGACAAAGTCCCCGTTCCAATATTCCAACACTGCAGTGACTGTCAGTGTCACTTTCCACAGTTTTAACTATAGTGGCTGAGGATCAATATTATTAGATTGGACAGCCTTCACTCAGATAAGGCTTTAAACTCCCTCATCAATGTCATCCTTGGTGAATTGAGCTGCTGAAAAGAATTGTAATGCCCCCTTGTGTTTTCCTTTCCACTTCAAGTGGCTTTTCAGGTATAATTGTTTAAGTGCTGATGATAGTTTAATAGTGGAACAGACATGGAGATGCCACAGCGTGTGATGAGTGAGGGAGCTGAATTGAACCAACAATTGCCTTAATTACTCTCTTGGTGATAACTAAAGCAGAGTTACTGTGGATAAAATTGTCAAAGGATAGCAATAAAAAATAGAGGAACAAATTAGAATATAAAAGAAAACTAGCAAGAAATATAAAATGTACAGTACAAGCTTGGATCAGTTTATAAAAAGGAAGAGAATAATTAAAGTAAGCCGAATGTGTGTGGGTTGATTGGCCATGCTAAATTGCTCTTAGTCAGGGGGAGTAGCAGGGTGAATATATAAGATTACAGGAATAGGGTCTGAATGGGGTCGTGGTCAGTGCACACTTAATGGGCTGAATGGCATCACTGCTACACTCTAGGGATTCTATGATTTAGTTACTTAAAGAATGCAATTCAGAAATTAAATAATGGGGAAGCAGGGGAATGACAGAACTTTTATTTTAGTTTTCACAGTAGAAAGCACAAAATGCTTCCCAAAAATAGCATAAAATCAAAGTAAAAGGCAGGGAGGAACTCAAAACAACTTCAATCACGAGTGAAAAAGCATGGGAAAACTAATTGGATTAAAGGCTGATAAGTCTCCTGGACCTGATGACATGCATCCTATAATTTTCAAAGAAGTGACTGCAGGCACAATGGTTGTGATCTTTGAAACTTTCCTGAATCCAGCAGAGCAGCTTAGAGGAAACACAAATGTAACATTTCTATTCAACAATGGAGGAACAAGAGCAAGAAACTATTGAACAGTTGGTCTATCATCTGTCATTGGGAAAATGCTAGCATCCATGATAAAGGAGGTATTAACAGGTTTAGAAAATTGTAATATAACCAGACAGAGTCAATATGGTTTTTGTAAAAGGAGAACTGACAAACATACTTGAATTCAGTAAGGACGTAATAAATAGGGTAGATACAGGGAGTCAGTGGATATAATGTATTTGGATTACAAAAAAGCATTCGATAAGGTGGCACATTAAAAGTTATGATACAAGATAAGTATTGTGGTTGATGTAGAGGATTAGCTAACAAACAGAAAATTGCAAGGATAAATGTGTCATTTTCCACTTGGCCAAATGTAACCAATGGAGTGCCACAGGGATAGATGCAGGGCCTTAGGATCTGTATAAGTAACTTGGATGAAGTGATTGACTTTATTGTAGCCAAATATACTGACGAAGCAAACATAGAAAAGAATGCAGATTGAGAAGAGTCACAACCCATCAGCATAGGGATAAATATAGATTATGTGTGTTCCTTGGTGGCAAGGTGGGCAAGCCATGTAAAGGCCCACAGATTTTGGCGTGACCAGAAGATCACGCCAGCAGCCATTGGTTGGCCGCATCTGCTGCAGGAAAATCCATCGTGTGGGGGGATGGAAATTCTCAGCCTGTATTGCCCCTCATAGGGGAATCTAGAATTAAGGGCACTGTTTAAAAACAAAGGTAACATTTGATTGAAACAAGGAGAAACTTCTTCTCTCAAAGCGTTGTTTGTCTTTGGTATTCTCTTTTCCTGGGAGCAGTGGACAGTTAGATAGATTTTTGATAGGCCAGGGACTCTAGATTGTGGCAGGCAAGTAGGAAAGTGGAATTAAGACCCCAATCAGATCAGCCACAATTTCACTAGCTCAGCAAACTTGGGCTGAATGGCCTATCCCTATCCTATTTTTTACAATCTTATGATTTTGTAACAAGCAAATTGGTAAAGTGGAACCAGTAGATTTCCAGAAGGTATTCAAAAGCATTACTACATAAAATATTATCACACAAGATGAGAGCTGACAGTATTGGGTACAATATATAAAAACAGACAGAGAATTGGCTAATAGAAAACAGAGGTCAGAATAAAAAGGTCATTTTCAGGTTGGCAGACTGTGTCCAATGGGATGCTGAAGGGATCAATGCTGGACCATCAAATATTTACAGTCCATATTAATGACTTGAATGAAGGGACAGAGTGTAACGTGGTTAGATTTGCTGGCAATACAGCTAGTTGGGAAAAAAAGTTGTGGCGACACAAAAGATTTCCAAGGGACGATTATAAGAACATAAAAAATAGGAGCAGGAATAGGCCATCCAGCCCCTCAAACCTGCTCTGCCATTCAATAAGATCATGGTTGATCTGATAGTGGGTTCAGTTCCTCTTACCCGCCTGCTCCCCATAACCGTTAATTCCCTTATTAACTAAAAATCTCTATCTGTGACTTAAACACATTTAAAGAGGTAGCCTCTACTGCTTTATTGGGCAGAGAATTCCAAAGGTTCACCACCCTCAGAGAGAAGAAGTTCCTTCTCAACTCTGTTCTAAATTGATTATCCCGTATTTTGAGGCTATGCCCCCTTGTTCTTGTTTCCATTCTAAGTGAAAATAACCTTGCTGCTTCTATCCTGTTTAGCCACTTCATTATCTTATATGTCTCTATCAGATCTCCCCTCAACCTTCTAAATTCCAATGAATACAGGCCTAGTCTATTCAATATCTTCTTATAAGCTAACCCCCCTCATCTCTGGAATCAACCTGGTGAACCTTCTCTGTACCCACTATAAAGCTCATATATCTTTTCTTAAATAAAGGGACCAAAATTGTACACGGTACTTGAGCCTCACCAGTACCTTATATAATTATAGCACAACCTCCCTGTTTTATACTCTATCCCTCTTGCGATAAAGGCCAATATTCCATTTGCCTTCTTGATTACCTGCTGCACCTGCAAATTGAGTTTTTGTGATTCATGCACAAGGACACCCAGGTCCCTCTGCACAGAAGCATGTTGTAATTTTTCACTGTTTAAATAATACCCCATTTTACTATTATTCCTTCCAAAATGGACAACTGAATTCCACTGGTCAGTCTTTAAAATGGTTGTTGGGATCTGAGGCTAGGATTTCCTGCTTTGTTCATTATTGAAATCTGGATTTTAATGTGTGAAATTTCTCCTTTAATTTATTTATCATCTATTTAAGAGTTTCAAAGCTCTGACAGGTGATTGAAGTTCTAATAGATGACTAAATCTTTGAAGTTAAGTTCATCCATCTGTTTTGTTGTTTCAAAGCTTTGTCAGATGGCCAAGACTCTGGCTGTGTTTGAATTCTTGAATAGATTCAGGTAAACAATGATTCTGTGTACTCATATTCAGCGGGATGTCTCTATAAGTGCTTGGCTATCTTCCAATCCACTAATGGGTTCTGCTCAACAGTGTATGTTGACACAGATATCAAGAGTAATGTGAGCAAATTAATTTTGACAGATTTATGATATCTTGAGAGGATAATAGGTCTTTAAGTGGCATTTCAAGTAATGTTCAATTATTTCAATAAATTAATGAACTTTTCAAAGACTTCCAGAAGGACCTCATGAATTCTGTTTATAGTGGCTATTGAAGTGAGGGAGGTTATTGGAGTGAAGGATGTGATGGATGTATGGGCAATGTGGGAGGAGAGAATAAAAAGGATGAGGGGATATGGAGGATGAGTTAAGTTTCAGGGTGTCTCACGTTCATCCCCAGACACTACATCAATGTCTCAGCAAACATCAACGAGTCCTTTAATTTATTCACCTTGTCACCAGCTGGCCTCTATCTCCACCTGACTGATTCCAGATTATTGCCACCTCTGCCAGATGAAAATATCATTAGGGACACTGCCAGCTGGAGGCTGGATTATAACATCAGGGAATTTCCCACCTCCTGATTCCTGTCTTGAAGATGAAAATTTGGCCAAAGAGTCTGCAAAGTGAGATAGGTCAAGCGAGTGGACAAAGATTTGGCAGATGGAGTATAATGTGGGAAAGCAAGAGTTTATGTAATTGGGTTGGAAGAATAGGTAAGAACAATATTATTAAAATGTAGAGAGACTGCAGAATACTGCAGTACAGGAGGATTTGGGTGTCCTCACAAAAAATAACATGTAGATATAGCAAGCAATTAAGAAGGCAAATGGAATATAGGCCTTTGTTGTAAGGGAACGGAATGTAAAAGGAAGTCTTACTACAACTGTACAGGGCATAAGACCATAAGATGTAGGAGTAGAAGTAGTCCATTTGTCCATTGAGTTTGCTCTGCCATTCGATGAGATCTAGACTGATCTGATAAAATATGATAATTTTCAATTCCACTGTCCTATCCCCATAACCCATGATTCTCTATGATAGTGAAATCATATGATTAAATATATTTTTCTCCTTTTTTAAAGGTAGGATACATTTATTTTGGAGGCAGCTCAAATTAGATTTGCCTGGCTGATTCTGGCGATGAAGGGTTTTCTAGTGAGGAAGATTTGAATAGGTTGGACTGATACTTGTTAGAATTTGGAAGAATGAGATGTGATTTTAATGAAACATAAATTTTGATGGAGCTTGACAGGACAGATGCTGAGCAGATATTTCCCTTCATGGGAGAATCTATCCTGGAATACCCTGGAAAGTATTGAAGATCACAAGAACCTTGGGTGCATATCCAGAGATCCCTGAAGATAAGGATGGCAGGTAGATAAGGCAATTAAGAAGGCATATCACATACTTGCCTTTATTAGTTTTGGCACAGAATACAAGAGCAGGGTGGTCATGCTGGAATTGTATAAAATGCTGGTTAGGCCAGTGTAGTTCTGGTCACCATGTTATAGGAAGGATGTGATTGCATTGAAGAGGATGCAGAGGACATTTACCAGGATGCTACCTGGTTGGAGAGTCTGAGCTATGAGGAAGGTTTGAATATTCTGGGGATATTCTTCTTAGAGCAGCAAAGGTTGAGAAAGGATTTGATAGAGGTGTATAAGATTATGAGAGGCATAGATAGGGTGGCTCAGAAGGCACTTTTTCCATTAGTAGAGGGGTCAATAACTGGGGACAATAGATTGAAGGTAGAGGGAGAAAGCTAAGAGAGGAATTGAAGAGAAACATTTTCGATGGAAAAGTGGTGGGGAGTCTGGAACTCGGTGCCTGTAAAGATGATTGAGTCAGAACATTTATTCACTTGCGCTGCCATAACCTCCAGGTCTATGGGCTGAAAAACGGGATTAATGTCATAAGATCTTTGTTGACCAGTGTGGACTCGATAGGCTGAATGGCCTCTTCCTCTGCTGTAAATGCCTCTGAATCTAGAACTATGAGCCATAGTTTCTGAAGACATAGATTCCCATTTAAGATGGAGATGAAGAGGATTTTTTTTCTCTCTGAGAGCTTTTATCATTTGAATACTCTACCATAGAGAAGTTGATTCAGTGAATATGTTCAAGGTGAGTTGGCCAGATATTTGGTCCACAAGGGAGTTGAGGGTTATGGGGAACAGATAGGAAACTGTAAGTGAGGCAATATCAGATCAGCCACATTTTACCGAAGGCCACAGCAGGCTCAAGGGGTGGAATGGCCTTCATCTGCTCCTATTTCTAATGTTCTTATTCCTTTTCACACTGGGGTAAGTGTAAAAAACAATATAAGACAAAAATTCTGGAAGCTTCAAAAGGGGATCATGAAAATAAATTTGTGAGGGATATCATGAGCAACCGTTATAATTGCATTAGGACAAGGGTAGTCAAGAACCCTTTTAAAGCAGTTACAAGTAATATTGTAAATAAAAATAAGGAAATGATGAGTTATGCTAAATAATTATTTTATCTCAGTCATTGCAGTATGGAAAGAAGGTAAAATTGTTGCTTTTACAGGGGATATCATAACAAATCAAGGACCAGCACTCATTAAAGTTGTGATAAGCAAAAAAGTTTTAAACAATAATGGTACAACAGACTGACAAAACCTCAGGCACTGGTAGTTTTCTCTCTAGTATTTTGAAGGAGCTGGGTGAAAATTTACAATAGTTTGATCATTATAGTTTGAAGCAATTCTCTCCATTCTGGAATTTTCCATTTACGCTAGAAAATTATAAATATAATTTTGTTATTTAAGAAAGACGAGAAAGAAGAACCAACTATTTATAGAACTCTCTGACATTGACTGTGTGGGAGTTATTGAAACACATAATCATCTTGAAATATTTAATCTGATTAGAAAATCAGCATTGATTTGTAAAGGTGGGATCATGACTAACAAACAAATGGAAATTTTAGTAGACTTAACTAAAATAGAAGAAAGAGGAATGTTTATAAATGTAGTTTCTGTGGACTTTCAGAAGTCATTCAATAAGAAGTCCATATGACCAACTGTTGGGCCAATTTTAAATCTGATAGTTAAGACAAATTAGTGATCTGAGTAGGAGATTAATTCGATGGAATATAGAAAAGGGTAAGAAAAGGCTGCATAATGCCACATAATGGTATGTAAGGGCAGCACTGTGGCACAGTAATTAGTATTGCTGCCTCAGTCCCAGGGACCTGGGTTCAATTCTGGCCTCATGTCACTGTCTGTGTGGAGTCTGCATACTCTCTCTGTATTTGCGTGGGTTTCCTTCAGGTGCTCCGGTTTCCTCCCACAATCCAAAGATGTTTGGGTTAGTTGGATTGGCCATGCCAAATTGCTTCTTAGTGTCAGGGGGGATTAGCGAGGTAAGTATGTGGTATTATGGGGATGGGGCCTTGGTGGGATTGGTGTTAATGCAGGCTGGATGGTCAAGTGGCCTCCTCCTGCACCGTAGAGATTCTAAAGCCTAATCTGCTGTTCAAACTTCTTCTGCCTCAATTCTACAGTTCACTGGGCTAGACAAGACCAATGATCCACAATGAGAATTGCACTGAATTGGAACTCTCCCCTCTCCTCCCTCCTGCCCCATCCCCTCTCCCCACAAATGCCAGCATTCCCCCTCAGTGCCTGCTCTCCACTGCCCCACCTCCCACCATACTTAACTGGCAATCTCTCCCTCCCGGGGCTCCCACAAGGGCATATTCCGGCATTGCCCCTTGATATAGATTCGCAATGCCAGATTGGTGCCAGAGGCAGTGTCAGGGGGCACGTTCATCACCCCATGGTGCTAGACTTAACTTTGTGCCATCAGGGGGGAGATCCTCTCGACTAAATCCCATCTTTCGAAAGCTGTTGTAAACAAGTTTTGAAACTTGATGTCATGATGTTTTGAAACATGATGTCACCTTAGTGAGGTTTGAATATTCTGAGAGGGAGGCTGGGTATTTATATTAAAATGCATGCAAAAGCATTAAAATGAAGTTCTCACTCATTGTGGGCATGAACTTTGTGACATCACTGGCGAATAAAGTAGAAAATCAGGGAACACAATCTTGAGAATCATATTTCCTGATTCTCTCCAGATTTTCTGCCTGCATCAGCAATCCTGCAGACTAAAAGAGGGCACAACATTGGTTTACAAGACTGATTTCTTAGCTGAGGAGATTGTGTTATCAAGAGAGATTGAGTAGATTTGGTTTATATTCTCTGGGGTTTACAAGGATGAGAGGTAGTCTCATAACATAAAACATTGAAAAGGTTTGTTAGGGTAGTATTGGGATATGGGCTCAAAATCTCCCTCCTTGCCAACCCACTAAGTGTTTTCTGTGCTTAAATAAAATCGCCTCATGCTCTTCTAAACTACAGAGAATGCATGTAAATTATACTTAATCCCTTCTCGTAGGACAATTATCTCATCACACTAGTCAATCTAATGAACTTGTGTTGCATCATTTCCAAAGCAAGTGTACTCTCTCTTTGGTAAGGGGACCAGAACTGTATGTATAATTGCAGCACGAAGTCTTCACTCTTGTGTTCAAACTCCCTTGTAATAAACATTAATTATTTACCTCCCTAATTGCTTGTTAATTTAGTGATCGAAGATGTAAAATAGAATAAGTGTTTGGATTGGAAGTATTGCATGAAGACATCTGCTAGGCTGTCAATTATTCCATATACTTACTAAAAACTTGTATAAAACAATAGAGAACTACTTATCCAAAACTGTCAATGATACAATGACTAGTGGTAGAGCAGCCAATGGTGGCAGCAACCATACATTTAAAGAGGTGTTAAGTGAATGGTACGTAAAATGTATAGTTGCTAGATTTCATCTGTTTTGGACCACAAACGGATTTTACATTTGAGCATTATTTAAATAACAACAATCTCAGACCAGTGAGGTCCAAAAATATTTATGGGTCCACATACATAGATCACGAAAATGTGTTAGTTAAGTACAAAAATAATTAAAAAGGCTAAACAAATGTAAGCCATTATAACAGAGGACTCAAATATAACAGGGAAGAAGGTCACATCTGGAATGCTGCTTACTGTTCTGAGTTTAGAAAGAATTTATTGGCTCTAAAAACTTGCAGCACAGATTCAACAGAATGATAGGGGAACAACAATGTTGTGAGCAGTCATTACAAAGAAGTATAAGAAATAGAAGCAGGAGTAGGTCATATGGCCCCTGAAGCCAATTCAATAAAATCATGGCCGATATTTTACTCTAACTCCCCTTTCCTGCACTTTTATCATAATCTTGATTCCCTTAGTAACTGTGAGAGAACATCACTCTCTGGCGTAAAGAATTCAAAAGATCCACAACTCCTTGAGTAAAATATTGCTTCTTATCTCAGTCGTAAATAGTTGATGCCTTATTATGAGACTGACAGACTTAGATTTAGCTCCTCAGCTATCAGAAACATTCTCCCAGTACTACCCTAACAAACCTCTTCAATATTTTATGTCATGAGACCACCTCTTATCCTTATAAACCCCAGAGAATATAAACCAAGTCTACTCAATCTTCTTTAATAGCACAATCTCCTCAGCCAAGAAATCAATATTGTAAACCAACTTTGTGCTCTTCTTAAGGTTAACATTGTTCTTTCAAAATTTGTGCACAGTCCTCCACATGTGATCTTATCTATATAATTATAATAAGAGCTAACGTATGATTTTCTTGCCTAATTATTGGATGTAGCTGCACATTAACTTTCTGTCATTCATTTAAAAGTGTACCCAGGTTCCTCTGAATGTCAAAGTTTCTTAGTCTCTCATTGTTCAAAAGTATTTTGCTTTCTATTTTCCTACTGAACATTCAGACTTCACACTTTTCTACTTTATATTCAATATGCCACATTCTTGCCTATTTACTTAACCTGTTTGATTTTTTTTTACAGCCTCCTTGAGTCCTCCTCACAGTTCACTTTTTTCTCTAACTCTGTATTCCCAGTAAACTTGGATAGATGACACTCAGTCTCCTCATCAACACTACTGATAAAGATTGTGAATAGCTGAGGTCTAATTATCTAGTTAAGGTCAGTTGTTTCTCTTTGACCTCCAGATCACCTCAGAAATTGAGAAACAGGCAGAGTCCTCATGGCAGACTGGAGGGTCCGAGCTCCTACCAGGCTTTAAGGCCTCCTGTTGGAGTGGCTCCTGCTGCTCAGTGATAGTCCAGCAATAAAACCTTTTTGTTTTGGATTTCAAAATGCTGCAAAAAGACCATCTCAGCACTCATGTTGGATCTCAATTACTCTGCATACTCCCAATGCCAGCTTGTCATTCCTTCCTGACCTAGCATCTATTCCTCGCTTCCTGTCTTACCTATTACCTACTCAAGCTACACCTCAATATTTTTTTCACCTTGCTAATGCCAATGCTCAGCCTCAGTGTGGTAGATGGCAGCTTTCATCTCGAGTTCCAAACTGAACAGTGAAAAAGGCAGAAGGTAAGACAAGAGTGTCTCTTTAAAGGAGTGTGTGTGATCCATCCAGAGAAATTGGGGGATCACAGAGGACCTAATGAGGCATACTGGCGAAGTGAGGGATAGAGGGGTGCAGACACCGCAAAGAGAAACTGTCAGTCATATGGAAATAAAGATACACAGTGGAAAAAATGTTAAAATGAAGCAGTTTGGCCAGCATCTGTAAAGGGAGAACGTTAACTCAGTTTTTCTCCCCATAGGCATTGCCCCACTTGTTTTCCAACATTTTCTTTTTTCTTTAGTTTATGGAATGATTCTTTTGGTTAAATCGTAGTGAAATGGTGATTATACATGTACAGCCTGATTGAAGGTTATAGTGATGATCCAGTAATTTGAACTGCTGACGTCAAAAATGTCTTGCAGTGAAAAAGAAATGGTCAAAGAGAATAATGTATGTTATAAGCTTAAGGGGATATTTTGGAGTTTAGTTTGATTGCCTTTGAGGAACAGAGTGAAACTTAATGGTTCCTTCCCACAGGAGATGAAATACATTGGCCAAAATCACAATACGACAAACTGCACTTATCCTGCTGGGTTAGTGGAGTCGGACGCTTTAGGTGCTTTCAAGCGGCTATTAGATAGGCATGTGGAACACACCAGAATGATAGGGAATAGGATAGCTTGATCTTGGGTTTGGATATAACTTGGTATAACATCGAGGGCCAAAGGGCCTGTACTGTGTTGTACGGTTTAAAAAAGAGTTTCTGATGGAGTCAATTCATTTCATTCACGTTCACTTATAGCCTTAAGAAAATAATATTTAAAGGACTAGGAAGACAAGGTATCTTGTGAGAAACTGAACCTACTTTCAACATTGTGGTGATTTAATGTTAAAAATAGAAATTTGAGAGGATGTGTGTTGGGGCAGCTCATCATTTTCAAGGCTATCTTATAACATGGAAGCATGGCAGTAAAATTTCCAGGGCAGGCAAATGCTATCTGCTAACGTAACTCTACAAGCTTGAAATCTTCCGGCTCTGATGTTCATAGAATCTTTACAATGCAGAAAGAGGCTATTCGGCCCATTGAATCTGCACCGACTACAATCCAGACCAGACCTTATTCCCGTTATCCCACATAGTTACCCTGCTAACCCCTCTGACACTAGGGTCAATTTAGCATGGCCAATCAACTTAGCCTGTACATCTTTGAACCGTGAGAGGAAAACAGAGCACCAGACAAAACTTACGTGGACAGGCAGTGACCCGTGGTCAGAATTGAACCTGGGTCCATGGAGTTGTGAGGCAGCAATGCTAACCACAATGCTAGCCACCGTGTCACCCTATTAGGGGGTGATTTTTTTTTTGGCTTATAATTCAGGTGGGTTTTGGATGAACTGTACAGTACCCATAAAACAGGATTTGGGGGTTGGGAGGGGGATTGATCATGTTTCAGGCACAGCATCTTCATTCTGACATGCTGCCATTAAGAAACGTACTCTGGCAGAAGCAGTTCACCAATCTGGTGAGGGAGCAGAATTTTCCATTCTGTGTGCTGGCTGAGGTGAGGAAACGTATGTCCAGCTTTCAGGCTGCACAGCTGGCATTTCTCATCAGATAATCCCACACACTGTACAGAAAAATCTGGAAGTGTATCTCGTGCTGTCACGCAAGTTGAAGGGCATGGAGCATGATGTGGAAGAATTCGACAGCCCATGATCGGCGCATCCTTAAAGTCATAGGGCTTTGTAGCACAGAAAAGACTTTTGGCCCATCCCATCTTTGCTAGTCAAAAACATCCATTTATATATTCTAATCCCATTTTCCAGCACTTCGTTCATAGTCTTATTTGCTTGGCATCACAAATGCACATTTAACTACTTCTGAACTGTTACGAGAGTCTCTGCCTCCATTGCCCTTTCGTGAAGATTCCACCAGTCTCTGGGTGAAAATGCTTTTCCTCAAATTCCTTTGAAATCTCTTGATGTTTACCTTCAATCTATTCCCCCGGTCCTCGATCACTTCACCAAGGGGAAAGGGATAGGCAACATCGGAACCACCCCCCCTGCCAAATACACACACAGACATTGCGGACCTACGCCCCACAGAGTCATGGGGACCAGCTGTCGACAGGCACAAGGGGAATTCTGCCCCCTGGAGCTCCCAGACGGTTCACCAGGCACTGCCAGGGGGCACTGCTGGACAGTACCAGGGGCAATGCCAGCGTACTGCCTAAACATGTCTCTCTTCCACTGAGAATTATACTTATCTGTGCACCCCCAGCGAGCTCCCTTCACGTGGTTCACATTTTTAAAAAGCAGTTATAAATCTTGTCGAAGTGTTGTCATATCAGCAAGAGGGTAATTCCAAATGTGGGGAGCAGCCCACTCATTGTATTTAAATTTATTGACTTTCCTGGGTGGGAATCTCATTGCCTCACCAATGAGAGACAGAGAGAATCATAAAATGTGATCTTACCAGCAAGATTCCTTTTTTCTGAGTGTCATTATACTTTGCCCCCATGTCACTGGCAAATGCGGGTGCAAAATCACAGCAAAAGTGTTGTTAAATAAAGTAGCCAAATTTGAAAGCCCTGCAGTCCACCTTAATGGAGAGCGGTAGAATTGTTTGATATGAAGAGAAGCAGCACTTCAATGCAGGAGTTAAATTCCGTGACAGTAACAATGCCAACAGAGACAAAGTAACTTAAGGGCAACTCTAACTATACCATTTGGCCTGTCACCAGCAGGAGCACACGTCATTTGAATTGAGAAAGCCGTCAAACTTGGGGAGATCATAAACTCAATAGTAAGATTGTCACACCTCTGGTCCATGTGATACCTCAGCCCATTCTTGGATATTTTTCCAGTGAAAATGTACTGACATAAAAATTGGCCCTTGTGAGTTTTACAGTCCAAAGGATCATGAAATTATTACCATTCTGAAATTTACCCAATCAATTAAAGCTTTATTGATGAAAAATTAGCCATGCCAAATTGCTCCTTAGTGTCAGGGTGATTAGTGTGGTAAATGCATGGTGTAATGGGGATAGAGTGGGATTGTTTTCAGCGTAGGCTTGATGGACTGATTGGCCTCCTTCTGCATTGTAAGGATTCTAAAAAATAATGCTAGAAATACTCACTGAATTTTGCACTATCTGTAAGAGAAATTTCAACAAACAGGTAGACATAAGGTGACTGGGCCATCGGGATGGAGGGGCCATCAGGAGTAATGACAGATGATATTGTGGCCTTTATCCCTGCAGACTCTTCATGAGATTATGGAGTCTTTGGCTCTCACAGCCACCAGGCCTGTCCTAGAGGGGTTCTCCAATGGCAGGACAATAATGGTGCCATAAGTGACCCATAAATAGGACCTCAACTTCCCTAATTGGGTGACATGGATGAGCAGCCAAGCCAGAGAAAGACCTTGGAGGGTGGAGATCATCAGAGAGTCATTTCAAAGTAACCTCTCACCATCCTCCCAGCTATTACCTCCAATCCTGTCTCCACTGGGCTGTGAAAATTCTGCCCAACGTGTCAGAACAATGATTTTTCATTGGAATGAGCAAAATTAGAAATGTAGTACTTTTCTTTGTAATTTTCTTTGTTCTCTTTGTTCTTTATAAGTGAGTAAAATGGTGGAGAAAGGAACAGAAAGAAAGGGCAGGAGAGATTAAATGATCAAGGCTAATGGGAATAGTAGAGAGACAAGTAAAGAAATAAAAGAAGCTATAAATGGCAGAATCGTGATCAGCTGCCAGCTGAAGTTTCATTCACATTTATTTCTCTCGTTCTTTCAGATGTTATTTTAATAATCGCAAGTTTCTTAGTCAGTATAAGGTTTGCTGCCTTAAATATTTCTAATAATCATTGTCAAACCTCTTCACATAATCAGACTTCACCACATTCAAACCACTTGACATAAGCTGACTGGGCCATTAAAATGAAGAGGAAACCCAAAAGCAATAATAGATAACGTTGTGCCTTTTATCCCCATAGCCTTTCCATTAGGTTATAGAATCTTTGGTTCTCATGGCCACCAGCCTACCCTAGAGCATTTTGCCAATAATAGGACAATAAATGGGACAATAAATGGCCAATAAATAGGACCTCAACTTTCCTAATTGGCTGTCTGCCTCAAGGGATGAGCAGCCAAGTCTGGTACCCTTCCACTTGAGTCACCAATGTGATTGAATATTTTCTGCTTGCCTGGATGAGCTGCAACAACACCGAGGAAGATAGACACTATTCAGGACAAAGCAATCTCCTTAACTGGCACCCATCCATTGCCTTAAATAGTCATTTCCATCACCTGTGGCTGCATTGTATATCTTACCTACAGGATACATTGCAGTAACTCGCCAAAGCTGCTTTGACAACCCCTCCCATATCTGCAACTTCCATCACCTAGAAGGACCAAAGCAGCAGATATCTCTTTAAAATCACATTAGCAAAGCAATCTGGGCACATTCCACTGTTCCTTTATTGTCACTTGACCAAAATCTCAGAATTCCCTACCTACCAACACAAAGAGAGAGCATTTTCACTAGATTAAGATGACAGCTGATCATAACCTTTTCAAAGGCAGCGGGGATGGGCAACAAATGCTGACATTGCCAGTGATGTCTGCATCCCAAAATTATATATTTTTAAATAATCACTTTAAACAATAAGAAGTTATATTTATACAATACTTATACCGTTAACATTCCAAGATGCTTCACAGGAATTACATATGGAAACTGTGACTGCAGATGACTAAAAACTTGGTCAAAGAGATAAATTTTAAGAAATGTTTCGAAGGAAGAAAATGGGTTAGAGAGGTGGAGAGATACAAGGAGGGAATTCTGAACTTAGGACCTAGGCAGCTGAAGACATCATTAGTGATGGAGCAATTACAATTGGGGGGAGTGTGGAGGGGTTGGAGGCGGTGTTGCTGTTTTAAGAGGCCGGATATAGAGAAGCACAAATATCTTTGAGGGTTGTAGGGCTGGAGGAGAAATAGTGATATTGCCATAGCATGATATGAAAACTAAGATGAGAATTTTAAATTAAGAGGCTGTTTAACCAGGGACCAACTTAGGTCAGCAAGCACAGAAAAAAAAATAGAATCATAGAAACCCTACAGTGCAGAAAGAGGCCATCTGGCCCATTGAGCTTTCACCGACCACAATCCCACCCAGGCCCTACCACTATATCCCTACACATTTACTTGCTAATCCCTCTAACCTACACATCTCAGGACGTGTATGGCCAATTAATCTAACCCACACATCTTTGGACTGTGGGAAGAAACCAGAGCATTCAGAGGAAACCCATGCAGATATGAGGAGAATGTGCAAACTCCACTCAGACAGTGACCTAAGCAAGGAATCGAACCCAGGTCCCTGGAGCTAAGAAGCAGCAGTCCTAACCACTGTGCTACTGTGCCATCCTAGATGTAAATGAAAATATGTAAATGAAATCAGAAGTGAAAGCAAAGGAACAGATGTTTCACAGAACAAATATGATTTAACTGTTTCTTATTTAAAATAACCTTTGATGGTAAGATATGTTTTCACAAATTAGGAACAGCACTTTGAAGATACATGGATAGTTCACAAAAATTAGTTGTTCGTAATTTTAAAATCTTTATTAAATCCCTCTGTTGCAATGGAAACCACATTTTCTACCTCATTACAGTAAGTTCGCAGACATTGTCCTATTGAATCTTTACTATATGGATTCAATGACTTTAGTATACTCTAACGTTGATCTTAACAGTGTCCACAGTTCTCTAAATGTGTCCTAACCATTTCTCAGTATAAATACCTCCATTCTGCATGTCCTCATTTTTTTAAAACCAGTACGCATCAGCTGATCTTTATTTGAAATGAAAAAGTAGGTCATCGCTTTGGGTCTGAGTATTCTTTAGAACCAAGCAAAATTAAGCTATTTTTCTTTTTTGTAGACTACTGGACTTGCTATGTCTGTTATGATCTGTTTACCATGTGATTCAGTGGCTTCTTATTCTGGAGAAGACCTCATTGGCCACAATGGTCTTTGTTCTAAAAACATTGATGGGAATGTTAACTATTTACACATCTGCTTCTATTTTGTGTGTTTGTAGATATATTAAATACAGCTAACATAGCTAGACCTGCCCCCTCTCAGTGAGTGACATCACTGTGACATAGCTTCTTTTACACATCTCCAGTGGTGACTTGATGCATAGTGGTTAGCACTGCTGTCTCACAGCGCCAAGGCCCGGGTTCAACTCTGGCCTCCAGTTACAGTTAGTGTGGAGTTTGCACATCCTCTCTGTGTCTGCATGGGTTTCCTCCTGGACGCTCCATTTCCTCCTACAGTCTAAAGATGTGAAGTTTAGGTTAATTGGCCATACTAAATGGCCCCTTAGTGTCAGGAGATGAGCAGTACAAATACATGTGTATTTGTGTGTTGCGTACTGGGGAAAGCTCTGGCTTGAAGCTCCTTCAGCTCTCGTCATCAGCTGTATCATTCACTGCTGCTGTGGTGTCAAGAGAAGTAATTTAGTACCTGTACCATTAATGAAACTGATGGATAAAAAGATCAAAGAACCTCCTGATGACATGGCTGGATAGAAGGAAAAGTGGGCTTTCATACTTCTTTTAGGGTAGAATTTCACTTTCTGTATAGTCATTTCAATATGAGCTTTACTGTGAGGCTGCTCCACTGCACATGTTGGGATGCCAAAGGCAGCAGAGAATGTTGGATTGGGCCATCGGCAACAGTAGAATGAACTTCAGGGTATGGATCTAGAGAAAGTTCCCGTGTAGGATTCTGAACCGCAGACTGGTTAAATGCTCAACGTATTTTTACTACAAGTATCTCAGTAATAATAGTAAGGACAGCTAATATCACTACTTCAGATATTAGCCATGTAGCCAACTCTTTCACGTGATGCTGTGTAATTTCCTAAATTAGGGTATAGGGTTTATACACTCCTGTACTGCAGTGTGTTCACTTTCTGTTGTTGCGCCATTTCTAAACTATAAATCTTGGTCTGCGGGTTGATAGTGCAGTGTGACTGTTAATAGTTAGCTTTTTAGTTCAGTATTCAATTTAAGTAGTTAGAGTTCTCCAACTCTTGTTTAATCTTAACATTTTCAAGCTTCACTCGGTGTCTTTCACAGCTCTGCAATTTGTGCTTCTGTTTCTCTATTGAAAGAAAGTAAAAGCACTTCTATGGCTGGTTGATGAGATCCAAATGTGGACTCCAGCTTACATTTGTATAGATCAATAATCACTGAATTTTCACTATTAGCTTGATCCAATTTGGAGTTAAGCAGCTAATTCTCCCTGGCTGCTTGCAATTTTTGATGCATGTTATCAGTTGGCTCAGTAGAATAAATACACAAATTCACTTCTTTGGTACCTTCTTCAATAAAAGGATGATTCTCTTTAAAAGGGACAGCAAAGGTTTCCTGATCATTGGCAGTAGAGTCAAAGAATGCACTGAGCTCCAGGACCTCTTCTTCCAACAGAATATCTACATCTGCAGCAGCTTCATTCTCTAGCACTCTCCTCAAAGAGCATATTAAGATCTGGAAACTCATTGAATGGACAGTCACCATCATTCTTGGCACATCCTGTTTCTGCCTCATCTAGTCCATCTCCAAAAAAAAACCTAAGTTCTATAATGTCCTCCTGTTGTCTTTTTTTTAAGTTTATTTATCTGTGTCACAAGTAAGGCTTATATTAACACTGAAGTTACTGTGAAATTCCCCAAGTTGCCACACTCTTGTGGGTCAATTCACTGAACCAGCATGTCTTTGGGACTGTGGGAGGAAACTGGCGCACCCGGAGGAAACCCACACAGACATAGGGAGAAGTGGAAACTCCACACAGTGACCCAAGCCAGGAATTGAATCCAGATCCCTGGTGCTGTGAAGCAGCAGTGCAAACTATTGTGCTGCTTGTGGTTGATTATAGTCCAGTAAGACTGCTCACTGCATAATGAATGAACTTCAATATCTGCTGCAATTGGAGAGTAGAAAAAACTCCAAGCTTAACAAGCCTTTCTGTTTAATAAAGACTGCCATTTTGGAAGGTCATATAACGTATTAATGATCTCTCTCCCATTATAGCAAAGGACATCCTACATCAGACTGCATGTTCTTATTGTGATACCTCCTGCATCTTGAAGTTACTATACAGTTATTGCAATGCTATATTATTAAACCATAGAACTTTGTTCAATAGCACTGAGACACCTGCTGCTCTGTCTAGTTTAAATTTGATCTGATGCCCATTTACCAATGCTTCAGAATTTCTTTTCATTCTCTGTGATTTCTTTAATTTCTCCTAGAAAAGTGTTTTCCTGTTCATCAAGACCTTGAATATTTTGGATGGATGTTCTTCTTGACAGAGTTCTTCTATCTTGTAAACACAGATTTCCTGGAACATCAGACCATTTCAAAATGGTCTAATGTGCCACACCCATGGTAATGCACACTTCTGGAAAGGCATTATTCACCATTCTGAACCTTCTTCCCTTCACAGCAAAGACATTGGAAAATAGGCATTTTGTTCAGGGCATTTTCCTGATTGATGTCTTGCCATGCTTTTGATTTTAGAATCCATAAATGTGACAACTACAACAGGTTGTTCTTAGGAAATTTCCCTCACACTCAAACAAAAGCCTTACTCTGTCCCCTACTCATTGGACTGTCTGGTGAGCTATAGAGCTTTGCTTAAAGTTACGTCAAGAAATTGTAAGCAGTCAGAGAGATCATCATCTAAAATGCCAAAGACTATTCTATCTCTGATGAGATTATCTTTTAATGCTTCATACTCACAAGATGCAGCTAGGTAATATAAGTTCATTTTTGGCACTGCTGATTAAACTTTGTCCTCTCAATACTGTTTTCATGAATCAAAGACTCTCCAATTTTGTCATTTGCTCAGTCTGGGGCCCTCAATATTTATAAAAGATTCTGGTAGGGGCAAAGAGTAGCCCCAGACTGAAGATTCCTTTCCACGTGCTGCTTATCCTGGCCAGTTGCTGGACATGCTATCTCTCTTCAGTGATCTCTGGCATGACTGCTGGGTTGTCCTTGATGTCCTTCGCTCTGAGCTGCACTGTTACTGGAGCACACAAGAGACTTTTCCAGCTCTTTACTGCTGCTCTGCTGATGGTGGGGCTGCCACTGCAACCATCTGTTGTGATGTTTTCTAAAAGACATCTTGTTGGGGGCAATATCATTGTTCCAAAAAACACTTCTTACTTTCAGTGACATCACTATGACATATTTCTTTTGCACATGCTCAGTGTACTGTTGTAAGAATTAACCCTTTCCATTGTGTATTGCTCACAGTTACTGTTTCACTTCAGATTTCTAGTATTTGTGCTTATACCCTTTTTCTCCCCATAACACTATGAAATCAGTGACATTTTGATATGTGAACTATCAATCTATTGCCTTTCAGTATGCTACAGGGAAATGATCAATTTGGAAATGTATCCATTCTCCTGTAGAGACAGGCTATATCTTTTTTCTTCAAAGATCTAAAAATCTTCAATTTTAATTCCTGATACAGATAAGACTGGGGCATAGAGAAGCACTAGTGAAAAGCTTGCACTGGAGCTTGGGCCATTTTATAAAATCATGGAATCCCTTTAGTGCAAAAGGAGGCCATTCAGTCCATCGAGTTCATACTGACCACAATCCCATTCAAGCCTTGTTCCCATAACCCCGCAGATTCACCCTGTCAATCTCCCTGTCACTACAGTTAATTTAGCATGACCAATCCACCTAATCTGCACATCTTTGGAATGTGAAAGGAAACTGGAGCACCCAGAGGAAACCCATGCAGACACATGGGAGAACGTGCAAGCTCCATGTAGACAGTGTCCTTCACGCTGTGAGGCAGCAGTGCTAACCTCTGTGCCTTTAACTCCTGGGGCTCATTTTTAAATTCATTCGGGGGATGTGTGTATCACTGGCTAGCCCAGCATTCATTATCCATCCATAATTGTCTTTCAGAAGGTGATGCTGAGCTGCCTCCTTGAACCATTGCAGTCCCTGTAGTGTAGGTACATCCACAGTGCTTTTAGGGAGGGAGTTCCAGGATTGCACCTCAGTGCAATGAAGGAACGGCAATATATTTCCAAGTCAAGATGGTAAGTGGCTTGGAGGATAACTTCCTATTGATGGTGTTCCCCGTGTGTCTGCTGCCTTGTCCTTATTGGTTAGACTACTCTTTGCAAGGGCATGGATTTGCAATTCTGCAATTTGAAAGATGCAGGCTGTCGCTTCACAGAACAACCAGACCCAATATTGGATCTGTACTCCCTACCACCCTCCCTCATCAGACATGGTCCATGGATAACAAAATGGTCCTTATCCGTCGTGTGCATACTTGGAGGTAACAGCCCACCCCTGGTGGAACTGGCAATGCTTACCTTTTACCAAAATCGGTACCTAACTCTTATTTGCAATGGAGCGTTCTGGCTTTGTGGAGGTGGAATATACAAAATCCTCCCTGTTGACTGGACTGACACCTGCACCATAGGCCACATTGTCCCTGAGGCCTTTGAGGTCAAGCACCTACCCATCCACTCCCTCTACAGCCACCTAGGATTTATGAGACATCAAAAATGGTCAAACCATTGGTCACCAAGCTTCCACTAGTTAGTCTGAGCCTTCCTCCCAGGTCTAGAAGTCTCAGAGGAAGGCCATTATTAATATTTCTGCTAACCTAGAACTAATTGAAATAATACTGTAGCTGCCACTTAGGGCCTACAATCAGAAATTCAGTCCCTTTCCAAGGTGGTGCTTCAGAACAGCATGGCCCTTGATCTCTTGCTAGTGGGGCAGGGGGAGTTTGTGTGGCTATCAATGAGGCTTGCTGCTTCTACATAAATGAGGATCATAGGATTGAGACCGATATGCATATCATCCAGGAGCAGGTGCATCTTCTGCAGTCAGTTGCTAAGAAAAAGCCCTTTGACTGGTGGGCGTTGGCTTCCTGAAATTGGCGATGGCTTAGAGGCTTTTTCAAAACTCTTCTCAAATACCTTGTGGGCCTGAGCTTACTCAATGAGTTATCCAAATTGTCTCTTGCTGCATTCTTTCTATTTGCCGTCTTCGTGAAACTATCCACAGCCCAGCCCCCTCATCTTCTGCCTCTCCGCCGAACTTACAAATCAACATAGAAAACTAATATACATAAACCTCATGGAGGGCCCATCAGATTGTCCTTAAAGGACAAAAAGGGAAGTTAGGTTATAAATAATTGTTCACGCTGTGTAAATATTCTTGCAGGAAAGGCATGAAAATCAACAGGAAGTGTGGTTTTTCTCAGTTCTGTATTTAAGAAACTATAAAGTACCCACTCCTTTTAAAATAAATCAAAATGCTTTCTTATTTTTGAAAAAACATGATTTTAAAAAAGAACAAAATACTGCAAATGTCGGAGATGCTAAACAAAGACTGACAATTTTGTTTTCAAAAAATATATTTTATTCATAAAAATCTCAAACTATGCAAATTTACATGTCTGAATTGGAAACAGTGCAGAATTAAAACTTTTCTACAGTTCCCGGGCCCTCGCTCTGCCTCCGTTAAAGGCCTTATAGTGTGGCCTTTCCCCATTGTGCCTTTGCGGAGGCTGCCCCAAGCTTCAGCTCGTCCTCAGCATGTAGTTCTGGATCTTGGAATATGCCAGTCTGCAACATACTGTCAAGGACAGTTCTTACAACTGGAAGATCAGCAAGTTTCGGGCAAGCCAAAGTGCGTTCTTCACCGAGTTGATGACCCTCCAGCAGCAGTTGATATTCATCTCGGTGTGCATCCCTGGAAACAGCCTGTAGAGACCTGCGTCACTGAGCTGCTCAGGACAAACCTCAACAAATACCACTGCATCTCACTCCAGACCTTCTTTGCAAAGGCACACTCCACAAGGAGGTGTGCGACCATCTCATCAGCCCCGCAGCCGCTTCGAGGGCAGCGTGTGGTGCTGCCGAGACATTGAGTGTGCATAAAGGATCTGATGGGGAGTGCCCTTCTCACCACCAGCCAAGCCAGATCTTGGTGTTTGTTTGTAAGTTCTGGTGATGAGGCGTTCTGCCAGATGACACTTACAGTCTGCTCAGGATACCATCTGACAGGATCCGCCATCTCCTTTTCTCTCAGGGCCGCAAGGATGTTACTTGGCCACTGCTTAATTGCCATGCGGTCAAAGGTGTGTTTGCGGGAAAAATTTCTCCACGAAGGACAGGTGCTGCGGTACGGTCCAACTACTTGGAGCATTCCACGGCAGTGTGGCCAGACCCATCCCCCACAATACTCGGGACAGATAGAACCTCAAAAAATAGTGGCATTTGCTGTTAGTGTACCGAGGATCTACGCATATGCTGGAAATATACAACCAGCCAGTCAAAAGAACATTGCCAAGGTTATGTTTCAGGTGTAAACATGTGGTCAAAACTGCAAAATAAGTGCAGATTTTCGTTCTAGTTTCTTCCATTTAGTCCTGATAGGAGAAAGATATTGGCTGGTGGAATTGGAGGCTTTTAAAATTGTCAATTATTGCTTATATCGCAAAGCAGGCTGTTTGCCCTCGAATTTTAGGTTGCAAAAGTTTCCGATCCGTTTTCCGAGGGAGAACGTGTCATCGGTGTTGGATTGCCGCTGGTCTGGGGAAGGTTCGGTCTAGCCCTTGTTCAGGATGCCACTGCTTATCATACATCCCTGCGCTTGTTACGTTAGCCATTCCTCCACACACACACACACACACACACACAAAAGCTACGGACCCCCCCTTTCCAGCTCCCAAATCCTGAATGGGAGAGCTTACTGCAGCTGCTGCCTGCCTTTGGGGAGAGGAGGGTTTGAAACAGTTAACACTGGGAAATTGGGGGGGGGGGGGGGGCAACTCCAAAGTGGCTTACGGCGCGATGATCTTGAAGGTTGTTTGAGCAGTGAGTTATTCTAACAGGAGCGGTGATCCCCGGCTGCTAACCTCGATTGGTGCTGCCAGTTGCCTGTGAAACCCGAAACCTAAAGCAGAGAGGTTGAAGGCTGTCAGTACAACGCTGACTATTGCAGCCCTGTCTGGTACACACACATACACAGATCAGTAGACAGACAAACAAGCACACTTTGTCTCTCTGTCTCTCCCCCCCTGTACAAACTCCTGCATCTCGCTCTCCGCAAATGCTGGCACTTTTCAATTGGATGTGACTATACTCAGCTGTAATAAGGAAGCTGCCAGCAGATTTCTCCCCCCCCCCCCCTTCCACAACAACCCCCTGGGAGTTGGTCGATACAGATGGTCTGAACAGTCAAAAGAGGAGAGTGGTGCGGGGGGTGGGAGGGGGGAGAAAACTTTTCATTGAAGTGATAGCTTATTTAAAATCTACTTCCTCTCTGGGCTGGTGGTTCTGCTGCAGGGTTTATGGCTGTTGGTTCTTCTGGTGTGCGGGCAGTTCTCTTCGTTTGATTCCCGCTCTCAAATTCTCATCTAGGGTCCATCCACACTTCCTCGTCTGGCCCCCAGCCACGGTAGGTGTCTTTTTAAAGTGTTATTTGTGCGCGATGGGCTGTAAAAGGTCGGACTGGTCAGACGAGAGCGTTCGCTGCAGACCAGGAAGCAGCTGGTGGTGTGTTTTGTGTGCGGCGGTGCTGTATTGTGCTCGATGGCATTGGGCAATGTTGCTGTTACTTGTATTTCAATGATTGATTTGGGGTAGATTAGTTTGAACAGCTTCTGCCACGTTTCGGCTGGCCGTGTGATGGTTAACGCTGACAGATCATTCAATACAATGTATTCTGAGGAATTAAAATAAAAATCTGCAGCCTTCTGTAAACAAGTTTGGTATCATTTCTCTCTGTGGAGTTAGTAGCCACTAATCAAGTGTTAACAGATTAGTAAGTATCCACTTCGGAATACAGTGCATTAACTTCGTTGTACTGGAGATGTCACCAGGGTCGTGAACTTTGCTGTCAAAATCTGCTGCATGAAACTTCAGATTACACAAGACTGTTGATCCACGGTCAGTGTAACTGCTCGGACATCGGGGGAGGGGGTCGGGTATAATCATGAATAATCTCTGAAGCACATGAGTTGACTGTTCCCCTGAGAAATATTAAACCGATTTCATTTCTAAAGTCAGTCTGAGCATGGTTTGTCCCGAACTGACATAATTTAAAAAGTCACTGGTCCTGGAGTGCCCCAGTCACTTGCACTGTTTTTATCTGTGACTGGAAAATCAGAGTGGCCAAGTCTGTGCTGTCAATGAGCAGATGTATTGCGGTCTGGTTAAAATATTTACCATGGTCTTAACTGCTGGTAGATTCATTTACATTTGACATCCACAATATATTGGAAAAGAAATAGTTGAAAGCTGAGACGTGGTACAGTACAAACAGCTTTATTAGAATAAAATTAGATCCCACTTGCATCATGGAAGATCTTTCTGTTTATTGCAGACATTTTATTGCTGTTCTCCACTTGTTTGGTACATATTTTGAGAAAGAGTTCTAAAATCACGCAATTCAATGTACACAATATTAAAATTAATTTACCATGATAGTCCTTAAATGAGGGCTTCACATCACAAAGGATCTTTTTTCACAAAAAAGGCTCATATTTCTATTGTAGAAGAAGCATTATCGACCCATATGTGGTTGTAAACTGAGTGTGTTTAGTGACTTTTCCACAGTAAAATAAGATTGTTCCCTCCTCTCCCCAGAAGAGTAATCATTTTAACTGCTGACAAGAGGGCAAGATCGAGGCAGGAATTTGTGCGACTTCTGCTTTCCACAGTAGTTTTGCTTGCAGCTGCAGTGTCTCATTTATGTTTGTTTCTCCTAGGCTGAGTCTCTTACATTGCAGCATACATTTCTTTCATTAGTATGATGCTCCCTTTGCCACCCTGTTTATTTTGTCACCCCCAGTGGCATGGGTTCACGTCTACCCCCTCTACATATTTGTCATGCAGAGATCTGACACTGCTGGTGCTTGGAGGAAAGGAATGTTCTATGTCTCCTGAAGTTCAGGATGGGACTGCTGTTTACATGCTAAGCAATGGACAGACTCTTTTAAAAGAATGCTTTTTTTAAATGTTTCCCCACAGTATTCCCTACAAGCAGCAGTGTGCCAGGTCCAGGTGTTGCCCTCAACTTATCAGCCACATTCTTACACTTGCCAACAGAGTAATTAAATAACAAACACAGGAGAGAGTCTCGATGATCTTAAGCAGGGAAATGTTGCAGTACTTTTGCCACTCTCACAGATAAACCAGATTCAACAGTAACTGTCAATAGAGAATTGAATATGTACTTGAGAAAGTAATGCAGAAGGCTGTGGGGTACTAGATAGAGGGGGTATCAAACAAATTGGATAGTTCTTTCACAGTCATGATTGGCAGAGTGGTTTCCTGCACTGCAAGATGTGGTCTGTTGAATCAATATGGATCAGAGACCAAGCTTGGACTGCCGGTCCTTAAAACTCACTATCTAATGGATTCACATGGAAATTCCAGTTAATTTTGACGATGACAAGAGGAGTGTCCCCACCCCAGACAAACAGCATATATAGGTAAAAACGCCATGTATGTCATTCTCCTGGAGATTCCAAATGATAACCTTTTACTGGGATAATCTTTTGGAATGTGAGTGCCATGGTCTGTTTGTCCAGTAAGTCATCAAGAAAGTTTAAGAGTGGTATACTTTGATTGATAGTACAATGCTGCCAGTATACTCAAGAGTATACTTCTGTCAATCACACAATATATTTCCTCAATTCTGCCACCCTTGCAGGGATACCGTGTAAAACATTGAGGTTGAGGGGAGGGCAGCTGCAGTGTTGAATTTCTTATGTTCTCATGTTTCCTTCCCCAAATACAACTGCAGTGTCTCACAGTTAGTGTAATTCGGAAGCAGGCAAGACCAACCGATAAGAAGTGCCCCAGAGTAACAATAAAGAAACATAATTTCTGAAAAAAAGTGACATAATTCTATTTCTTGTTGTATCAAATGAAGTTAAACAGTTACTGTAAGACTAGATTAATTTTGTGACAATTTAATCAGTTCAAAATTTATATGGGATACCAACTTTGTATCAAGAGTGTAGTTTGTGATAAGGATGTAACAGTATGGTCTTCCTGCTTCATTTGAGCATGAGCCATTCTGTGCATTGGCACAGAGTTAAAACCATGGAAACTGTCCATGTGTTGGCCATATTAAGCACCATCAGTTCAATTGGACACAATGACTAGTTTAAAACAGTCTGTGCACTGTGCAACTGATCAAAAATGAACTGAAAATGAATTTTTTATGAAAGTTAGAGAATTCTGAAAATGCTAAAGGAGTTGAATCAAAAGACTAAAAGGAATTTATTACACACCCACGTTTCATTCTCTATTGTGACACTTTGGGTAAATTTAGAAAGAATTTCAGTGTAATTACAACAAAAAAATGACCATTGCAGTAAGCTTTGCAAAAAAATGAAAACAATTGCTAAACACCCACATAGCAACTTAATGGCTGTACAAGTGTACATTGTTTAGATTTCTACCCAATCAGCTTGTTGAGAGCTCTAATTCTCTTTATTGGACCTGTTTGCCTGTGATCATTCCCCCAATTTCTTTTTCAATGTGGGCCCCCAGCTCAAACCACCAGCATTGCATACAGGCGTGTCTGTCCTCCTGTCGTTTGTAAAATTACTATGGAACTTGCCACTAGCAGAAGTAAAAGAGTGACACAGGATGTATGTATGTCCTTTAGAGTGTGACGTTCTTCAGTGTGTGCAAGAACTGAAGATTTTGAAATTTTGTGGATTTATTTTGAGTTAATGTATTTAAAATAGTGCAATCTTAAAATAGCATATTTAAAATAGTGCAATCCAAAATTTTATAGAAGTTTGTGTAAAGCTAAGTCACAGCAAAATTTTAACCCCCATCTCAAATCTGATTTATTGCTTAGGTGAGAAAGGGATCTCACTGTGTAGCAAATCACAGGCATGACATAGTGTTGTACTACTGTAATACAGCGCATTGACATGACAAGACATAGTAGATGAGATGCTTATCTTTATAAGCATTGCTGAAACTTAAAGATCATGCTATGGCATGTCCTTTCAAATGCAATATATAATATTTTTTTTAAAAAAAGCAGTTAGAAAGCCCACTTTGACAATGGATTTGAGTGCAATTGGAATTACTGGATTTGGAACAAAATTATTGTTCATCCATTTTCCCTTTTGACTTACACATGTCTACCTTTGCTCCATTCATAACAAGCACATTACCATCACATTAATTTTTTTTGTTTAATCCGAAATCTTCCAATTGGAATAATAGTCGCTTGACAGATATTGCTGTGTGTGATGAAGGAGACTGACATGTCTCTTTCAAAAGAAAAAAGGAATCATTAAAAAAAAGTATTTTTGGCTTCCTTTCTCATTTCATAAAACCTAAATACATATACTTGAGACCTTGAATGTATTTTAAATCCCTAGTCCCCCCACCCACCCGCCCTCAGCAAGATCAAACAATCCAGCTTCCAGACCAAAAAAACCTGCTTGGTTTTGGCAGCATTTTAGTTGAAATTAAGTAGCACACACCAGAAGGTTCTGATTTACTTTGACCATTGCCAGAGAAGCAGTTGACTTGCTAGAGTTGGGCAATGAAGTGGGAAATCAGCCAGAATTGCCAAATCTCTGCCTAATGATCATTGTTGTACATGTTGCAGCTGTTGAATGAAGATAGAACACAGCTAAAGTACAAAAGCAAAATATTGCAGAAAATCTGAAATAGAAACTGAAAATACTCAGCAGGCCAGACAACATGTCTGAAGAGTGAAACAGTGTTAACTTTTCAGCTTGCTTACTTTTCGTCAGTCATCAATCTCAAATGATAACACAGAATCTGATATCAGATGTGAAGTGAGTTATGATTATTACTGATTCTGAAAGAACTCTTCTCTATTTTCTACCATGTTCTTCCCATCAGCCTTGCCTCCAGTTTTCTTCTTTTTATGATTGATCTACTGAAAATAGGTTGGGGGTTACAACCCTAAAACTATTGGCTTTCCATTAGCTCATTCAGATAGTTGTTTTTTTTTGAACATCTTCCTCTGTGACAGGTGTGGTTTTTAAAATTGTCAGATTGACACTGTTGCTCCTGGTGAGCTGAGTCTAAACCAAATATTCAGCGAGAGTTCACGGTGTTGCCAATACTTTTCATGGCAATTCAACTCAGAGTGTGAGATGTTTTGTGCAGGAATTACGTATCTGTAACAACTTAAAGGACAAGGCATCAGCATCAATCAACACTTTTGGGAAATGCATTAGTGGTCAGTTGGAGTTTGCAGAGTCCAAAATTCTCATGACTTTGGACTATTTAACATTAAATCAGTGTCTGAGACATCTTTGCACAAATGAAGCTGAGGACTGAGGTCCTCTTAGTTGAGAGAGAAGGTAATGCCAATAGATTAGGGAAAGGAAATCGTGCAGACCAGTCAGTGGCGCATGAACTTTACTAGGTCCAACAAGATAAGAGGAGTCAGCCTCAGCTTTCAAAATGTGCTGTCCAATGTAGGTCACATGAAACCATCTCTTCACCGTGTTGAAATGTTTCAAGTGCTCTGCGTCAATTCACGAAAGCCCTTTAAATCTCAGTTTTCACCTGCAAATAGTCTATCATTCAAAGCCTTCCATGCATGAGGGTTATTTCATGGGATGGCAGCCAGATACATTGAATCACCTGGGTGCAGCAAAGATTTTGTGTTTCAGATGGTACATTTACAAAAGAATCTTCCTAATTTTCCTGGGTTTCACAATCTCAACACAATGTGTGCTGCACCCCCCTCTCCCCCACCCCCACGCCCCCAACGGCAAACTTGTTACATCTCCATTTACCTTGGTGGGACTGTAGTATTCTACAAGGGAAGAGCGCCATAAAACCCTGGCCCTGAAGATTCAGTTATTGTAGCACAGACCCAGAAAAATCACATCCATGGTGATTGCCAAAAGATTCAACATAATATGTAGTTTTCTCACATACCTGTTTTATCTTGTGGCAACAAATTGACATCCTCATAGTTTGCATTATTTTCCATTGAATCCAAAAACATGAGAGAGGATTTGGCCAAAATTGGAAGACCTCTTCTCTCAAGCTGTAGAATGAGAAATCATTGGAACTCAAGAGGACAGGGAAGGTGGTAGGCAAATGCCAGCTGCCAGTTTATCATGGCTCTTCGCTTGTGATCTTTCTCATGATTTTGGACTATTTAACATTAAATCAGTTAACTAGGTTTTAAATCCTTGTGCCTCTCCTACAAAATTCTGCTTCCTCTCTACTCCAATCTCCATCTTCACAGGGTAATTTATTATCAGCAACCCCGGTTCGATTCCCAGCTTGGGTTACTGTGTGGAGTCAGTATATTTTCCCTATGTTTGCATGGGTTTCCTCCTGATGGTCTGGCTTCCTCCCACAGTCCAGAAGATGTGCTGGGGGTTAGGTGTATTGGCCATGCTAAATACTCCCTCAGTGTACTTAAACAGGCACCGGACCGTGGCGACTAGGGGATTATTGCAGTAACTTCATTGCGGTGTTAATGTGAGCCTGCTTGTGACACTAATAAATAAACTTTAAATATACAAAGTTTAGTGGGATCTTGATGCAAATTTGAAATGATTAGAAGGACTACAATGGAATATGAAAGCAGGCTAATTGGTAATATAAAAAGGTAATAATAAAGACTTTTATTGGCATGTTAAGAGTAAAAAACTTATCAGAAGTATCACTCAAGAATGAGGGGGAAATGAATGAATGATGGAAAAGATAAACAGATATAATTATAAATATTTTTTCAAATGATGGTGTGAATAAGAATGTATGAACACGTATGAATATTATTATAGAAGTATGTGTAGGCATTAAGCCTGCTCTGTAACTCATAGCTGAATATCTATATCACCTTGGACTTTCCTTCACCATCCCCACATCTATTGATCCCCTTAATACTAAAGCAGAATATGGAACAACCATTGGAGGAAACATAGTAAAGGAATGATTTCAGGAAAGAATCAAAATTTAATATGGATAAATGGCTGATCTGGATGGCATTCACCTTTGGATAGTGAAAAAGGTCAGCAACAAGCACAGCTTCTGACTACATCTTTCCAATCCTCCTCAAATATCTGAACTGTGCATTGGAACTGGAGGGTAGGAAATGTAACATCTCTATTTAAGAAGGATAAGAGTGATAAACCTGGATAGCTATAAGCCAATTAGACTGAATTCAGTTGTAGGCAGACTCATTAATACATAATTCAGCATCTAATTACTGATCACTTAGAAGCACCTGATATTCAAGGATAGCCAACATGTATTTGTTAAGGACAAGTCGATTTTGATGAATTTAACAGGATTATTTGAAAAGGTGACTGCCAGCAGCTCCAGCCTGAGTTTCAGGAGACAGAGAACGCTTCTTTCTTCCAACCATCAGCATGATACGCCTCTGCTTGACAAATTTACTGATGGTATTGCTAGTGGGGTCAAAGATCAAGCAGGATGGCAGAAAGAGCAAACATTAATGAACAAGTATGCTGCGGAATATAAGAAATTCAACCCAGCAAACGGAAACACAAGTGAGACACTGCAGTAGCAGGCAAAATTTCTATCAAATGCAGAAATTGCAGAAATTTCTGCCTCTATCATCCTTGTTCGCATTTAGAAGGAATGATTCAATTAGTTTATATGGATTTGCAGAATATGTTTGATAACATATCACGTAGAAGGCTCACTATAAAAATTCAGACCCATGATCAAAATAAACTTAACAGCATGGGAAGAAGGTTGGCTGACAAACAGGGAACAGTTGCTAAATGGCCACTGCTTGGATTGGACAGGTGTTGGAAATGGGCCTAGATTTATCTTCAATACATTTATATAATTAGTGTGAGGTACAGTAAGCACAATATTACAATGTATTGATGGCACTAAAACAGATGTTTGGTAAACTGTAAAGGAGGCTGTAAAAAGAAATCAGGAGGGTTCAGGCAGGTAAATAAAATGAATGGATAGATGGCAGATAAAGTATAACGAGAAGATTGTGAGGTAATACATTTAATTGGGGAAGAGAAGAAATGGAAATATAAGATCAATGAAAAGATAAAGAAGGATAAAGAGGAATAAAAAGATATAAGGAATTACATTTATAACTCCCATTAGAGTGCAAGTAAGTAAAGTGATTGTTGGACACTGATACGTTATAGATTTTGATTAACGATTTTGACTTACATGGAGTCTGTTCTTGACAAGATTTTGGAATGGAATGAACCATAGCCATTGAGCTGGTATACACAGGGAAGAGGTTGCATATGAAGGCACATTTTGATCAGAAGAAGAAAAGATAGCTGAAGTAGTGAGTAGATATGATGTAAGAAAAGAAGGTTCCCCATCAAGATGGCTCTTACATCCAGCAGTGGGCTGTCCTCTGCATTCTTGTTATGTTCTTGCTGGTTGTCTATCTGCTTCCACTGCTGCCATAAGATGCCTTCCTCCTCTAGGAATTCCATTAGCACCCTTTGGAGTGGGCAAAGTTGTGTACTGGGCCATCAGAATCTACACTATTCCAGCTAGACTAAACTGCAGAATGCTGTTAGCCTGATCCAAGGAGCTGGTGCAGCATTCACAGTACATGGAGGCAGCAAATAAATTTAATCACAATCACAGAATTGTTACAATGCAGAAGGAGGCCATTTGGCCCATCATGTCTGTACCAGCACTCCAAGCGAGCATTGTGACTTTGTACCTATCCCCTGCCTTTTCTCCATACCTTTACACATTGTTTCTATTCAAATAACCATCTGATGTTCTCGATTGAACCTACTTGCATCAGTCTTCCAAGCAGAGCATTCCAGACCTGAACCATTCACTTCCTTACATCATATCTGCTTCTTTTGTAAATCGCTTTAAATCTGCCCTCTTATTCTCGATCCTTTTATGACCAGAAGCACTTTCTCCCTATCTACCCTGTCCACCCCCTCATGCTTTTGAACATTTCTATCAATTTTCCTTTAGCCTTTTTGTCTCCAAGGCGAACAGTTCCAACCTCGCCAATCTATCCTCATAACTGAAGCTTCTCATTCCTGGAACCCTCTCCTATGTGTTCACACTCTTCCTATCATGTGATGTCCAGAACTGTGCACAATATTCTAGTGCCTTTTATAAGTTCAGCATAACCTTCTTGCTCTTGTACTCTATGCTCCTACTAATAAATTCCAGGACACTATATAACGTAAAGTTTACTTATTATTCACAAGGCTTACGTTAACATTGCATTGAGTTTATTGTGAAATTCTCCTAGTCACCACACTCTGGCACCTGTTAGACTCAATGTACCTAATCAGCATGTCTTTCAGATTATGGAGGAAGCTGGAGCAACAGGAGGAAACTCACGCAGACATGAGCAGTACCTGCAAACTCCATTCATACAATGACCCCAAGCCGGGAATAATCGAACCCGGGTCCCTGACACTGTGAGGCAGCAATGTAAATTACTGTGCCACCAAGTCGCTCTCTCCACCTGTCCGGCCACTTCAATAATCTAAGGACTTTACTCCATATTTTATATTGTCTCTCCATGTTTTTCTCATCAAAATACTTCACCTGACACTTTTCTGCATTGAATTTCATCTGCCACCTATCTGCCTCCTCTATCATCTCATCAAAATCTCACAAATAGCTCCTAACTAAAATTTAAGAAAGGTCATCCCTCTCTATTTTTATAGCGACAAGCACAAGGGAGAATCAGTGAGGAACTGCTCTTCCAATCACAGATTCGATCTCTCCCAGGTTGTTGCTTCAGCTTCTCCAATCACTTATCTTCTCTTTCTCGCTCTTTTTGCCTGATAGTGTTCTGTTAACTTGCTGGGTTGTCCAGTTTGCTTGGGCATCAGCACAGCATGGATGTCGGGCTAAACCCCACACTGGTATATAGTGTGTCCTCCCAACAGCATGATAGGCTTCTTGCTATTGTAGATGGTGAGCTAGGGGCAGTTGCCGTCTTCATTTAGTAGTGGGATCTGTTGGTGCTGGCTCCGGATTCTCAGTAGTCAGTTAAATAGGGTCTCTGGCATCAACACTATAACACTACGAGCATAATGACCCTTAGCAGCGACTGGTGAATGCCCCCAGCAGGCAACTAGAGACCAGCTCTGGATTGTGGCTTTGACCTAAACAGATACCAGTCACTGGGGCCATAGCCTGTCAGGGAAGTGTTATCATAGATTCCACACTCACTCTGTCCTGGATTTGTTATCTTGCTGGTGGAGAGTCATGAAACCTTGACTCTGGGCAATACGCCTACAGCAGTGTTGAGTCCAGCTTCAATCAGCAGGCTTGCACCTTGGGAGTGGCTGGCACTGGTGGGCAGCAATCCAGACTGTGTATTTGTGTGTGTCTCCCTTCCACGCTGTGAGACATGGAGAGAAGCAGTGAAGCTTTGTCTTGTGGTTTTGTTTTATTATAATAGCTTCAGTCATTTGGTATTTTGGACTGATTTTTCCAACAATACATTATAAACTGGAATTGAATTGCAAGGACATTATTTAGGGGAGGGCTGGTTTAGAAGTCTATGCCAGACAACCTGGAAACACTGAGGATTTGCCAGGTATGGAGGCATGCTGGGTGTAAAGCCTGTTTTGGGATTCTAACACTATTTCCAAACTTTAAAAATAAAGATTAAAATATGAAACATCCCTCACCCTCACCATCACCCGAACACACTCCCCATTCCCTATCATTGGTAACCAACACCAATTCATGCCTCCACCCCACCCAACCTTCCATGTCAATTCATTCCCCTCATCCACCTCCATAATCCCAGGCCAATCTCTGCTCCTCTACCCTTTCTCTGTAACCCTTTAAAGCCTCTATGTGAACTTGTGCCCCATCCTCCCCCACCCATTACCTTTTGCCCTTACATCTAACATGCCAACTCATCTAGTATCTACTAGTGGTGGACATCAGGACCCCTAAGAAATGAAATAAAATAACAAACTTTTTTTATCTCCATCATGACAAAAACCTGGGCCATTCATCCAAGTGAAGATCAGTGAAACTCAATTGGTTTACAATTAATGATCTTGATTGGTTTACAGTATTGAATCTCGTACCTTATTGTTAAACTTTATCTGTAATTTTTATCTCCATTCCTCTTTCTCCCGAATCCTTCAATTTTTGTTTAATTGCTCCAAATAGTTGGAATTTGAGCCAGCTCTGATCTTGATTTCTTATTGTAAACCGGAGATTGAATTTACAATACAAATTTGAGGGAAAATACAAAGAAACTAAAGAAGAACTTCTCAGGTGATTATCTGTGTGGAATTTGCACATTTTCCCCGTGTCTGCGTGAGTCTCCTTTGGTGCTCTGGATTCCTCCCAGGCTAGGTGGACTGACCATGCTTAAATTGTCCCTTAGTGTCAGGGGGATCGGCAGGGTTAATATATGGAGTTATGGAGATAGGGCCTGGGTAGGATTGTTGTTGATGCAGGCTCAATGGGCCTCCTTCTGCATTGTAGGCATTCTATGAAAATAAAAGAATTAGCCCCAGAAAACTCAAAAAAAGTCCCCCCCCCAAAAAAAATCCCCAAAAAAGCCCTTGAAACAACGTTGTTTTAACCTAACCTGGTATGCTTTCAGAATGGCATTTTATGTGGAAATTTCTGTATGTTAGCACTGCAGAGGGCTGGAGGTAAGTGTCCTGGTCCCTATTCAGGTGAAGTCCAACCTGTATATTTGTGCTGATGTAATTGCTGTTTTCCACATTGGGAGAATTCCTCTTCCACAATGAAAACTGGGAGAATTCCTGATTGCCCTTTTCCCCCATCATCCAAAATCCTCAGACAGTTAGATCCATGGCGCTGTGTGGTATAAAGGACTTGCAAACACATCACAACCTCTAATAGCTTCAATTAACTATTTTTATTGTGTTATAAATGTCAACGCTAAGCCACCTATTAACACAATAAAGCAGAAAGCATGGAAGCTCAGCTGGGTTATAAATCATTTGTAGATGCCAAACCAATATTTCAAATGACTAGAAATATCATTCCAGACAGGGAATGCAATTTCAGGACAGACTTTTGAATGTTTCCTATCATTTCTGTTGCCAAACTGGTCTTGTATGATTAAATCCAAAATTTAAAGTATCTTTTGCCTAATCTCTGCTTATTTATTAGTAAAGTTAACAATTAGGCTGAGCAAGCAATCAGGTATGTCCAGCTTCATTTGCAAAGGGTTTGGAATACAACAATATGGAATTACTACAATTCCATACAGGGAATTATACTACAATTATACAGGACTTCGCTGAGGCCACTCCTGAGGTACTTTGTGAGTTTTTATCTTCATATCTAAGGAAGGATAAATGTGCACTGGAGGTGAAGTGGTGAAAACTCATTAGATTAGTTCCTGGGATAAGATGTTATCCTATGATGAGAACTTGAGTAAATGTGGTCTCCACTCTGCTTTAGAGAATGGAAGATGATCTCCCCAAAACAATGGGGATCGTCTTATGAGGAGGGATTAAGAAAATCACGTCTTTATTACCTGAGGAAAAGAAAAGGCAGCACGGTGGCACAGTGGTTAGCAATGCTGCCTCATAGATATGTGCTAGATATTCTTGAGGGTTTGAAGTGAGATAAGTCCCCTGGGCTGGACGGGATTTACCCTAGGATTCTCTGGGAGGTGAGAGAGGAGATTGCAGAGCCTCTGGCTCTGATCTTCAGGTCATCGTTGGTTACGGGTATAGTGCCGGAAGACTGGAGGATAGCGAATGTGGTCCCATTGTTCAAGAAGGGGAAGAGAGACTTTCCGGGGAATTATAGGCCGGTGATTCTTACTTCTGTTGTGGGCAAAGTATTGGAGAGAATTATTAGGGATAGGATTTATAGTTATTTAGAGAGAAATGAATTGATTGGGGATAGTCAGCATGGTTTTGTGAAGGGTAGGTCGTGCCTTACTAACCTCATTGAGTTTTTTGAAAAGTGACCAAAGAGGTGGATGGGGGTAAGGCAGTTGATGTGGTATATATGGACTTTAGTAAGGCGTTCGATAAGGTGGCCCATGGAAGGCTTCTGCAGAAAATGCAGATGTATGGGATTGAGGGTGATTGAGCTAATTGGATTAGGAATTGGCTAGCAGATAGAAGACAGAGGGTGGTGGTTGATGGGAGATATTCATCGTGGAGTTCGGTTACAAGTGGTGTACCTCAGGGATCTGTTTTGGGGCTCCTGCTGTTTGTAATTTTTATAAATGATCTGGATGAGGGTATTGAAGGATGGATTAGTAAATTTGCGGATGACACCAAAGTCGGAGGAGTGGTAGATAGTGAAGAGGGGTGTTATAGTTTGCAGAGAGACTTGGACAAGTTGCAGAGCTGGGCCGAGAGGTGGCAAATGGAGTTTAATGTGGAAAAGTGTGAGGTAATTCACTTTGGCAGGAATAACAAATGTGTAGAGTATAGGGCTAATGGTAGGACTCTTAATAGTGTTGATGAACAGAGGGATCTTGGTGTATATGTGCATAGATCCCTGAAAGTTGGCAATCAAGTCGATAAGGTTGTTAAGAAGGCATACGGAGTCTTAGCTTTTATTGGTAGGGGGATTGAATTTCGGAGCCGCAACGTCATGTTGCAACTGTACAAAACTCTAGTGCGGCCGCACTTGGAGTATTGTGTGCAGTTCTGGTCCCCGCATTATAAGAAAGATGTGGAGGCATTGGAGAGGGTACAGAGGAGGTTTACCAGGATGTTGCCTGGTATGGAGGGCAGGTCTTATGAAGAGAGGCTGAGAGATTTGAGGTTGTTTTCGTTAGAAAGAAGGCGGCTAAGAGGAGACCTTATTGAAACATATAAGATGATTAGAGGTTTAAATAGGGTGGACAGTGATAGCCTTTTTCCTAGGATGGAGAAAGCTAGCATGAGGGGACATAGCTTTAAATTAAGGGGTGGTGGTTTTAGGTCAGATGTCAGAGGTAGGTTCTTTACCCAGAGGGTGGTAAGGGTATGGAATGCCTTGCCTGCGTCAGTTGTAGATGCGCCAAGTTTGGTGGCGTTTAAGAGGTTAGTAGATAAGTTTATGGATGAAAGGGGAATGGTTTAGTTAGGAGGGTCACTGCTTGTTCCTAATTGGTCGGCGCAACATCGAAGGCCGAAGGGCCTGTTCTGCACTGTAATGTTCTATGTTCTATAGTGCCAGGAACGAGGTTTCAATTCTGGCCTCAGGTCACTATCTGTGTGGAATTTGCACATTCTTCCCGAGTCTGCGTGGGTTTCCTCTCACAGTCCAAAGATGTACGAGTTAGGTGGATTGACCATGCTAAATTTCTCCCGAGTATCAGGGAAATTATCAGGATAAATATGTGGGGTTATTGGGATAGGGCCTGCATGAGATTGTTGTCAGTGCAAGCTCGATGGGCTGAATGGCCTCCTTCTGCACTAGTGATTCTATGATTTTATCTTATTCTAAATAAGATTCCGAAGTGGCTTTACAGAGGTAGATGACTGAGAATTTCTTTTTCTTGGCTTGGGAATGAAGGCCATCGGGCACATCCCTTCGATAAGAGATCAATCATTGAAAACTGATAGGAGGAGAAATATAAACACAGAGAATGTTGGAAAATTTCAGAAGGTCTAATAGCATCTGTTCAGAGAGAATAGAGCCAATATTTCAAATCTGCATGACCCTTCGTTAGACCTCCGCCTGATACTAAAATTCTCATCCTTGTTTTCAGATACCTCTATAGCCTCTCCTCACCTATCCTACAGCCCATTTCTACCTCTCTCAAGCTCCTCAGTGCTCTGAGGTACCTTCGCTCCTCTAATTCTGCTCTCCTATGCATCACTGATTTTCATTTCTCCAACATTGGCAGCCATTCCTTCAGTTGCTTTGGCCCCAAAACCTGGAATACCTGTTTACATGATTCTGCCTCTCTACCCACTTTAAGATATCCTTAAACCTACCTCTTTGATCATTATATGTTTGATTACCTGTTTTAATATCTCTTTATGCAGCTTCATATCAAACTTTGTTTTATAATGTTCCTGGAATCTCTACAGTGCAGGGGGAGGCCATTCAACCCATGGAGCCTACACCGGCTTCCCGATAGAGCAACTTACCAGGCCCACCAAACCCGCCTGCACCCCCCCCCCCCCCCCCCCCCCCCCCACCTCCCGCTCTATCCTGTAACCCCATATATTTAGCCAGCTAATCCCCCAACCTGCACACCTTGGGACACTAAGGGACAATTTACCAAGCCACCTAATCCGTATATCTTTCGAGTACGGGAGGAAACCAGAGCAACTGGAGGAACCACACTGACACTGGGAGAATGTGCAAATTCCATAGTCACCCAAGGCTGGAATTGAACCCGGATTCCTGGCGCTGTGAAGCAGCAGTGCTCACCACTGTGCCACCGTGCCACCTCCTGTGGAGCACCTTGGGATATTTTAAGTTGTTATTGTAAGAAAGCACAGAAGTTGCAGCTGCAGAAAGGGTGGACAGACTAACAGACAGTGTTTCACATTATCAATAACATAAATTCTCTCTGAGGCAAACAAGCTCTGGGAGACAGGGTCAAGAGCCTCATTGAGAAGAGGGAAGGTGCAGGCCTTTGCTCCAGGCCCCCAAAAATATTAAGGTCAATTCTGAGTATGCATAACTGCACCAGGGTTAGATGTAATACTGTGTGCAGGGATTGGTTATGTGAACATTAAGCCCATGAACTGGGTCACAACCGTAACAACATTAGAACCAAAGCAGTTTGTGACCCATTTTATCAGATTTGTCTGGTTATTGAAACATAAATCTGTAGGTTAATCTCTAGCCTACATTTCATGAGACATCATTGCGCATTCTGTGAGTTTAAGCAGTCGAATTTATACAGGCATGGGAATGTTTGCTCTGAAAATCTGTTCCCAAGCCACCTCATTGTTCCATTAGCAAGAGCACAAATGATTTCGGGAAGACTCTATACCTGGATGTTTAAACATTTCTGATGGATGGAAATTTCTAGACCCCCTACCCACCATCACCCCTTGCTGTGGGTTTCGTGGTCAGGTGTAGGGGGGAGTAATTTACAGGAACCAAAACATCAGTTCCTCGTGTAAAATGACAGCAGAGATGCGCATTCCCACCCACCACAGTTGTTCAGCATTCTGGCAAAGGCTGGTGTGCAATTATTTTGTGTCCTGTTAATGGGTGTAGGTAATGGCTCAACTGAAGTGCACCCCCCAGAATTTCAACTGAGTAACCAGGAAGAAACTGTTCAAGTCAACATTTGACTGGGAGGGAACCTTCGGGGTAATGATCTTAATCTTTTTAAAATTTATTTACGGAATCTAGACATCATTAACGAGGCCAGCATTTATTGCCCATCCCGTGATGGTGGTCCTCGATGGTGAGCTGTCTTCATGAGCCACTGAAGTCTCTGAGGTGTAGGTACATCCACAGTGTTGTTAAGGAGGGAATTCAAGGACAGTGAAGGATATATATTTCTGAGTCAGAATGGTGAGTGACTTAGAGGAGATCCTCCAGGTGGTGTTGTTGTCCTGGTCCTTTTTGGAAATGGAAGTCATGAATTTGGGATGCATTATTGATGAAGCATTGATGAGTTGCTGCAGTGCATCCTGTAGTAAGGTGTGCATGATTGCAACATGTGGAATCTACAGGCTGTGGGGAACATGTAATCTACTAAAATATTTTTTATATGCTGCACACATGTTGGAAGTGAAATATTTACCAGTCACAGACTAATAATAAAATATAAATTGTTGCCTTTTTCACAGATCTATCAAATGTAATTCCGCATTTGTTTTCTCTCAAAAAAGGGGATCCAAGTACAAAAATGAAAATTACTTTGTTTTATTACTGTAAGACTTTTTTTGGGATACGTCTGAGATTTAGAATTCTGCTAACTTACTTCCTTTTATTTGACCTCCTCATTGATCAGTTCCTTTCTGTTGTCCTATCCCATTAAGAAATCTCTACTTAGCAGCAATGTTTCCCTCTTAACCTTGAGATCACATATCAATTGAGTCAAGAACAGCTTCTTTCCTGCTGCCATAAGACTTTTGAAGAGACCTACTGTATACTAAGCTGATCTTTCTATTCACCCCATCAGTAACTGTAACATTATATTCTGCACTCTCTCCCTTCCTTCTCCCTTATGTACTCTATGAATAATTTATTTTGGCTGTATAGCATGAAAGAAATAATACTTTTCATTCTATCCCAATATATGTGACAATAATGAATCAAATCAAATCTTTCAGCCAACAGAAACACAAAGCATTGTAATCAGATATATTTTGCAATTGAAAAATAAAGAACTGCCGGATTAATTATTTGTTGCAACTTTTGGAAACTATTTTCATTTGTTTAGAAATGTGAATCTCGATCACATCAAAATCACACAACGGCATTAAGAAAATAGTGCAAAGTTCCACCGATTCCTCTCTCTGTTCAATAAAGGACAAGGGTCAAGTTATTTTACATAGCGAGTATCTCTTTAAACATTAGCATCAACAAGCTTGGAAATGTTCAATGAAGTGGCAGCAACTTCATCACTGGATCTTGTTCCTCTAGCCACCTATCACTTTATCCAGCTGTGATGAAGGACTGCAAAGTGACAAATGTTGCACCTCTCTTCAAAAGGCAGAAAGAGATAGGCTGAGAACTATTGATTAACTAGCATTGCATTAGTCATCAGAAAATTGTTGGACACTATAATTAGAAATAAAATAAATGAGTCTGGGAAGGGAAGGACTCATGAAAGATAGTCAATATGGATTTGTGAGTATGTTAATCGAATTTCTTGCAGAAAATAATGAAAAGTATAGGTGGGGATGTGTTCTAAGACATTTATGTGGACTTCCTGAAAGTTAAACAAATGTTTAAAATTTCAAAAAAGTAGTTGCCTGGCGTAACAGGAACTGTACCATTCTGTGAGTAACTCATTTCCTAACCACCCAAAACCTGGTCACTGTGACAAGGCACAAGTCAGGAGTGCAATTGAATATTCTTCACTTGCCTGGATGAGTGTAACTCTGAGAATACTCAAGAAGCTTAGCAGCAAACAGGACAAAGCAGCCCACTTAACTGGCACTCCATTCCCAATCTATCACCCCAAAAATTCATTCCATCAACTACCAATGAATGTTGGCTGCACTGCTACATACAAGATACACTGCAGCAACTCACCAAGGCTCCTTTGACAGCACCTTCCAAACCTGCAATCTTTATCACCTATAAGGGGTAAGCGCAGAAAACACCACCACCTACAAGTTCCCTGTCAAGTCATTCAGAATTATAATAATCATTCCTCACTATTGCTGGGTCAAAATCTTAGAATTCCCCCTTGTTAAGAGCATTGTGGACTGCAGAGGCTCAAGAAGAGGTCTGACAACACCAATTTTAAATCCAACCAATTTATTTGATAGTAAATTTGCTAGCTTTCGGCCTTTTGTAGCCTTCGTCAGGCGAATGAGGCGGAACACCTCACTCGCCTGACGAAGGCTACAAAGGCAGAATAACTCACTCACCTGACGAAGGCTACAAAGGCCGAAAGCTAACAAGTTTACTATCAAATAAATCGGTTGGATTTAAAATTGGTGTTGTCAGACCTCTTACTGAGTTTACACCAGTCCAACGCCGGCATCTCTACATCGAGGCTCAAGAAAGTAGCTTACTACCACCTTTGTAAGGTGAGTTAGATCTGGGCAATAAATGCTGGTGTTGCCAGCAACATTCATATCTGATGTAAAAATATTTATTTCTATGTTCAGAAAACATTAAATTGGCATGACATAGAAGTGGTAACCGCATTTTAAAAGATTAGTATGTGTAAATGATTTCAACTGAGCCACACAATGGTGGATATCAAAATTTGATGTTGATATAATAATTGCAAGTTAACAGGAAGAAAGCAGGAGATAGTATTATGCCCAAGTTAGGGCAATGGATAGATGAATGGTAATTGCAGCTTGAGATTGTACAAGATGGTTCATTGAGAGCAAACATTTAGGCTGGGATCTTCTGACCCTGCCAAAAGTCTGTGAATATTGGTGGACCACTGCATCTCTCCCCTGGTGGATCCTGCCTTAGCAGGGCTGGAAGATCCTGTCCTTGGAATTGAAACTATATGTAAAGCCGTACATTTTTCATCATAGTAGGAAAGATTATGTACTCAGATTGCAAGAATATAAATCATTAAAATGTAGTTGGACAAGTTAAAAACTTGTAGAGTTTGAAACATCAGACATAATTGTGGCATTTTAAAAGGGAGATTCACTACAAAAGCAAAGAGGTTGCACTAACTCGACAAGAAATGATTAGGCCACATTTGGAATGCTGAATGCATTTTTGAACTGCTCACTGTAGGAGGATATGTTGAGGCTGATTATCCTGTCTCCTCACACCTGGATATCATAATGGTGAAGCCCACACAAAGTGCTTTTCACACCAGATTCACTCATCTGGAGTCAGTCCAGCATCCTAGCTCTGACATGCTCTGTGCAGGCCTAACCCCTTGCACAGCTTGGCACTGGAAACTGGAGAAGAAAATGATATGTGAGAAAGAGAATATGAGATTAGATTGTGATGAAGATATATAAATTGAGCCAGGTGAGGGACCTGCATTCAGTGCTCCTCCTGCGCTAAACCGATTCTCTGTCTTTATATTTCTGTATCAATTGTGTCATGTTGGCGACACTAATAACTTCTGAGCCCACTGGAAAAACAGCTGAAATTATTATTTTCAATTTAAGAAAAAGGCAATAATATTTTTTAAAGAATTTTGGTGATGATGTTGCAAAATATTTTGCTTCAAAGAATAGGTTTCAGTGCAGAGGCAGAGTGGTTTTTGTAAATGAAGTGGTTTCAGTGCAGAGGTTGAGTTGCTAGAGAAAATCTTGCTGAGTGAAACCAATGGCATGGAGCCTTCTTTGATGGGAATGCGGATTGGAGAATCAAGTACAGAGGTCAAGTTGTCCAAGGTCACTAAAATGAATCAGTTATAAATCAAGAGCAGTGTGGATTGCGTGTTTACCCTCTGGGCCCAATTCAAATTCAGACTCTCATCAGACAATGCTGCAAGACAGGAGCACAGCTTCAGAGAATTTACCTTCTGGTATTTTTTTTCTGTGAAGTTTCACAGAATAAGTTTAAAAGAATGATTTGGTTCTAATCAGGTCAAATGAGGGTTTCTTGTTTCTTTGAGATGATTTAGCAACTACATTAAAGATAGCACACAGGAAAATGTTACAGCAGTGCAAAACACCTTATCAGCAGTATCAACCCATATCAATTGAAGAATTGCCAGATGCAGAAATAATCTATCAATATTTTTAAGTTAAGATGTAAGTACAGCATAGCGTTCCTTCATTTGGTGTTGAAGGGAATGTGAACGGAGAATCAAATGTTGACATCTAGTGGTCTGAAGACATGGGGCAGAACTATCTCAATTTTCCGCTGGCAGGTTTGAAGATAAGCCTGAGGGGTAGAATATGATGGGAGGCCCAGAAATCAGTTTCACACTAGTGATGATGAAGGCCTGTGACATGCAGGGTGCCTGGCAGCTTTAGCTGGTGTTGGGCAACGTTGAGGGAAGTTTTTTACGTGAGCACTAAGCTGATCAGATACATATGCCACACAAGTCATCTTCCCCCTTTAATCCTCCATCCAGCCTACTGAACCTGGCCCCCAAATCCCTCCCCAGTCACCCCCACTCGCTGTGATCCCTGACCCCAGACTTACTTGGGCTCCTTGGCACGATGGGGACTGCCTGTAGTCACAGCAGTTGACACCGCTGCCACTGGCACAGCTGATCCAAAAGATTTACCAATGAATCTGATTTTCTGGCAGCACTCTTGCGCATGACTTCTTCCTAACATAGGGGTGGAAGTCTCACCTTAACTAATTACTGTTGCTCGCAGCATTAAACTGCTGTCAGGAATTGGGATCATGGTTGGTATCCCCATCCAATTTATAGCTGCAGCGCGGGGAACATAGCGTCTTATAAAATCCAGCCCTATGACTCTTGACACCAACTGTTGTGCTAATCCTTGTTGTTGTGGTCAGTTTAAATCATAGGTAGTCATATCACATGAGAGTTCCCTCCTAAATAAGTGGAGGCCACATTCGCTAGAATTATTGCTGAGAATGGTTCTGAAAGGCTAGGCTCTCATTTCAATGCATTAGCCAGTTGAGTGGGACAGTGGGAAGAGGGGATTGGGCTGCAGTGATCATAGGGTGGCATGGTAGCACAGTGGTTAGCACTGCTGCCTCACAGTGCCAGGGATCCAGGTTTGAGTCCTGGATCTCACCATCTGTGTGGAGTTTACACGTTCTCCCTGTGAACTCCACACATCTCATGAAAAACTTTTTTAAAAAAACTTCAACTATCCTGTTAATTAAGATGAGGGATGTTAATGCTTTGGAATGGAAACCACCACATCTATTTCGGGAACCCAGTGCTAATATCAAATGTTGAAATGTTAAATAAAATATAGCCAAAAGTACCACTTGCCCTACCAACTTTCCTCAGCTCTATTTTTTTTAGAGAACATCCCATAATATCAATCAGACATTTTTCCATTTGCCTCAGCAGCCATCCTGTTGCTTCTGGGTGAGATGCTAAGCAGTGCAAAACTGAGGCAATTTTGTACCTTTAGACCTTGGCCAGTTAAGAACTGGATTGAGATTGCCCAAATGAATGTAACCTTACAGTCAGCATGGATGAAGTATCTACACCTAGCTTGGGTTCTTTAATGATGCCAGGTAGTATTTTCCTCCAGGTGCTCCACTTTCCTCCCACAGTCTCAAAGACATGATGGTTAGCTGCGTTGACCCAAAAAGGCGCCAGCATGTGGCAATTAGAGGAATTTCACAGTAACTTCATTGCAGTAAGCCTTAATGTAAGCCTTATTTGTGACTAGCAAATTTAATATTTTTAAGCTCTGTAATTCTGTTCCTAAATTTCTATGCTTCTCTATCTCTCTTTCCTCCTTTGAGATTTTAATGATTTCACTTCCAGAAATGTCATTAGTGGACAACAAAGGATTTATTTATAAGGATCTACAAGAGCAACAACAAGTTTGCTGCTCGTTCTGGAATGCCCCTGCCTTAGAGAACTCTTCCCTCCTGGATGATTCCCCTCTCGATTTGTCACCCAGGCAAAAGATGATCCTTGATGAAGAAGAAGATGCTTTTTAAAATCTACCCCAATGTTTTGTCATCTGCCTTAAAAACGTTTTATGTGGCTAGGTGCTAAACTTTGCTGGATGAGGCTCCTGTGAATGTTTTATTCAGTTGAAGGTGCTTCATCATTGCATATTGTTTTTGTTGTTGTTGGATAAAACTGTGTCCTGCCACTCATATCAATGCAGCAACCATGAGTGATCAATAATTTTGCACTAAAGCATTACCACAGACACTTTAATTCCACCTCAGATTGCTGATCTCTGCTGCATTTGCACTGCATGACAGAGATCGGGCAAAATGAGAGAAAATTGGCAATCAGCCTACAGTTAGCTGTCAAATTGACACTGATAGTGATTGACAGATTGTACTGTAAACTGCCCAGCAGTTAATAACATCATAAACAACAAACATTAGTATTTTAAACACCTTTAAACCAAACATAATCAAAAAAAAGGTGTAATGTGTTCTTTCTTCACATCCCCTCTTATTTGCTGCTTTTTAAAAATCCTATTAATTCCTAAATGTTGAAGGTGGGAAAAGTGGGGCTCTCTAGGCAGGTGTGGGAGTGTGCGTAAGGTGGGGAAATGTGTGTAAAGTGGGGGATTGTGCATAACTACCTATGTGGGGTAATACCTGATAGCTCCTACATTCAGGCAGTAGTCAAGGTAGAATATTTCGATGCTGGGTCACCCAAGTAATCCTGCTCATCTATTTCTTTCAGAGCTATCTCAAAGAAAAGAACTGACTTTAAGGTAAATGATCAAATCCAGAGAGGTCAATTACCTTCTGGACTCAGGTACTGGGATCCCATGGGAACATAGGATCATTTTCTTCTAGCTGCACTAATTCAAGCCAGCTGAGGTTCAAGAGAAAGTGAGCTGATTTTATCTATTGCAGTTCTGGGCATTGGTTGGGAATGGAATTGATGTAAGTTTAAATGGTGGTCCTACAGGACAATAGGTGTGTTGCTGTGCTGTGTCTAAGATATACATGAAGTGGCATGAAGGTACAATGGTTAGCATTGCTGCCTCACAATGCTAAGGGCCTGGGTTCAATTCCATCCTTGGGTCACGTTGAGTTTGGAGTTTGCATGTTCTCCCCTTGTCTCCATGGGTTTCCTCCGGGTGCTCCTGTTTCCTCTCACAGTCCAAAGATGTGCGGGTTAGGTTGATTGGCCATGTTGAATTGACCCTAGTTCAGGGGGATCAGCAGGGATTCTTTGTTTACATATGCATCCGGACCCACATTTTTTTTCTCCAAGCATTCAGTATTAAATCCATACATGCAGGAATTTCCAGTTTATGCTCGCAGTAGATGGAATCTTCTCAGTTGTTCAGAGGTGGGCCTGCAGATGGAAGTAGAAGCAACATTATATATTAGGATATTGCTTTGGAGCATGTTCCCATCTGTTACACCTTTTACTCAGTCTGGAAGCATGATCCTAACCTTCCTGTTGCCTACCATTTTAACACATCACCTTGCTCTCGTGTTTCCATGTCTGTCTTTAGCCTACTGCAATGTTCCAATGAAGCCCAATGGAGGAGCAGCATCTCATTTTCTGATTGGGCATGTTGCAGCCCTTTAGATTCAACATGGAGTTTGGTAACTGGATTTTCTCTTCTAAATTAAACCCGTTTTTTAATATTCCCTACATGAATTGCCTCAATGCAAATCTTCCTCCTCCTCTTACACCAGGCTATCTGTTTTATGTTCTTAAAGTTGCTATTTTTGTTGCAGTTTCTACAGTTCTAATTCATTCTTGCTCCCTTCAGTCTCAGGAAGAGTCTAAGAACTCATAGAACACCTACAATGCAGAAGGAGGCTTTTCGATCCATTGAGTCTGCACTGACCACAATCTCACCCAGGCCCTATTCCCATAACCCCTCATATTTACCCTGCTAATCCCCCTGACACTAGGTCAAATTAGCGTAGCCAGTCAACCTAACACTCACATCTTCGGTTTGTGGGAGGAAACTGGGCCATCCGGAGCAAACCCGTGCAGACACGAGGAGAATGTGCAAACTCACACAGACAGTGACCCGAGGCTGGAATTGAACCCTGGTCCCCGACACCGAGAGGTAGTAATGCTAACCATTGTGTCACCGTGCTGCTATGATCGAAATGTTAATGTTGATAAATGCTGGCAGACCTGCTGAGTTTTCCTAGTGTACTCTGTTCCTATTTCAGATTTCAGCCTCCACAGTCTTTTGTTTACTTTGGTGTGCCCATTTTTAATTGAACCTGCTGGAGGAAAGGATAAATATTTGAAGCAACTACTCTGTGGCAGCACCCAGTTGCTACAAATTAAATACGTAATGGGGGGTGCGGCGAGGGCTGGATAAAGAGGGGAACAATTATAACAGCATTGGAGCAGACTTCTACTGAGTGGCTCCATGGAGACGACTTCTTGGCAGCAGGCTCGGAGGCCTGTGGAAGTGGATAACCCACAGCTCCATGATGGGTCTCTGGGAATGAAAGGCTGTAGCTGAATCCTTTGGAAGGTTTTCCCTTCCACTTCAATGGCACTACCAACTTCGGACCTCTTTATTTTCAGAATCTTAATCGTTCTTCGAAAGCTACAATCACGGTGAGTGCTCCTTGCATTCGATTGCCTGACTCAGTAATGTCCACCTCTCCAGGTGGAATTGCTAGCTTGACATTGCTGTGAGGCTCCTGATTGCCATCTCATTGAGACTCAATGAGATGGGGTAGCCAATTAAGAAGTGGCCTCCCTGAGGGTTGCACTGGAAGGTGCGCTGCATACCCACACAGGGCCTGGATTCTGAAATGGTGCCAACTGCTGAATATATTCAATAAATAGGCAAACCCAACTCGCGGGCCCCAGCAATGCAAAACCAAAAGATATTAACCAAAATTTCCTCTTCATCTGAGCTTTACTTTGGCTATCATGAGTTGGCTTTTATGCTCTCCTGCTGGTGGACTTAAAGCTGAGGCGAGGCTCATAAAATCCAACAGGTGATCTTCTCGCTGCCACTCCACCCACTTCTGAACTGTCTGAACTTCTACAGAGGACAGGGAAGACATCAAACAACATGCCTGGCCTTGGGCTTACTGAGACCCTCAATTGACAAATCACTGACTGCAAAACCATCTCATCTTGATGTTATAAATACTTACCCATCGTGGAGGGAGGCCCAAATATGTGAGAAGCCAGGCAGTGTGAGGAGTGTTGCTGTAGGTTTGAACATCCTTTGGGAGCCCATTGTTGCAACCTGCGTTCTCCAATGTCGTAACCCTCTTTAACTCTCCCACCTAGCCTCTAAAACTTGGTCATACTTATACACTCCAGTTCACCTACCACCGCTCACACCCATCTGTCCATTGAGATTCCAACCCTGGACTTAAGTTGTCAGGCCTCCTCAGCATGGGAGACTGCTTTAGCAGTGGCTGACATTCCTAGTGGCACTGTGACTACAATCTGGTTAGTTGTCTAAGACATGACTTCTTCTGAGAAAGGGGCAGAAATCTCACCTTTGAACTATTAATGTTGCTCCCAGTGTTAACCAGTCCGTAACTTGACTCTACTTTGACATGTCAGTGCTGTTATCTATAACACAGATTGCCTCAACTCAGAGAAACATTTGAACATGAATGCTGGAGTTATAAGTTCATTAAAGTTTTTCTGTTAGGAAAATGTATTAAGATATTTTGATATTTTGCCTATTTGCTAATGTAAGGTTGATGAATTGCATCTGCATATAATATTCATTCCATGATTTTGGAGCCAGTGGGATGGACCTTAGGTTACACAGCTAGAATGATAAAGCAGTGACACACAACTTTCTGGCCGCTTATGAATGAAATCCTGCACAAGGAGTATTAGATTCCCAGAAATAGGCTTTTGGTTAACAGTTCTTTTAAGCATAGCACCAGCAGCAGCACATTAATCAGCAGAGTGGCTTACCAAAGAAAATCCGCTCCCAACAGGGCCTGCATAGTTTATTCATGACTATGTCACCTGTGGGTTGTACAACTGAGTGAGTCATACTGTTAATTATCTGCATAAGTGCTGTCTGTGAAAAATGGTGCCAATTTGGGGTAAATTCAAAGGCAGCATTTCTTCTGTTGGATCACATTCAATGAGTTCCCGTGTCCGTGTTACTGTCTATTCTGCCAGGTAAGATTTGAGATTAAAGCACTTTATTATCTTGGGCCATTAGACATAGGTTCTCAGCAAAGGCAGCTATTGTCATACCATTTGATTTTTACATAATAACAGGATTGCTATCTGATTAAGAACAGAATTAGGCACTATACAAGAATAAATACAAGTGAAAAGCATTAGTTGAAAGGGTGATAGAAACAGGTTCAATAGCGAAATTCGGAAAGGAACTGGATATATATTTAAAAGAGAAAAAAACATGTTGGACTATAGGGAATGAGCTGGACATAGGATAGTTTATCAAACAACAAGTATAGGCACAATGGGCCAAATGCACACTCTCAGAACCATATAGACTTTTCGAACTTAAATGAAGATACTGGTTAAACATGGCATCACAAAAGGTGGTAAAGCAGCCGAGTTTGAATCATTTAAGATGAAAGTTTAGATAAGTTTCCTAGAGATTTGTTCAGTGTACTTGTAGCAATGTGAGGAAAGGAGGAAGGAAATATTTTGTCATGAGTAAGTTGCTTTATTTATTAATTATGCAAATAAGAACAAAAGATTCCAGGAGCTAATTAAACTTAGGGCCTGATTTTACTAAAAATTCACACCCGAAATCATGGTAAATTCAGGCATCGGGCCTGCAACACGATCTGCGCCTGAAACCGAGCAGATGGTGCATTTACCGACAACTGATTTGGGCGCGGATCCAATCCGTGCCCCAATCGGGTGGCCCAACGATTTAAATACATTAGTGTGCATTTAAATCGATTTAATGAACTGCGCACCCAACTCTACCACCAAACCCACTTTACCGTCTTTGGATCCGTTCTGGATCTGCGCTGTTACCAACCAGCAGAATAAAAATCCGAAGCAGATTCCTATTCTGCAGGGGAACCTCCAAAGCCCATTCCTCTCGAGCACCCTTCGCATACCTCCCACTAATCATTCTGGCAGACCCACCCCCCACCCTGCGATCTGAACGCCTCTATTTTCTTAGGAAACTATGGGAATTTGGCATGTCAACTACGACTCTCACCAATTGTTACAGATGTACCGTAGAAAGCATTTTTTCCAGTCTACAAAAAGTGATGAATATAGCCCAATTCATCACACAAACCAACTTCCCATTTGTTGACTCTGTCCTCAACACCAATGCTCCAAAAGGCTGTGTTCCCAGCCCCCTACCATAGTCCTTATACACTTATGACTGTGTGGCTAAATTACCCTCCAATTCAATTTTCAAATTTACTGATGACACCACTGTAGTGGGTTGGATCTCAAACAATGATGAACAGAGTACAGGAATGAGGCAGAGAATTTGGTGAATTGATGTGGTGACAATAATCTCCCCCTCAATGTCAACAAAACAAAGGAGATAGTAATTGACTTCAGGAAGCATAGTGGAGAAGATGCCTCTGTCTACATCGATGGGTATGAAGTAGAAATGGTAGACAGCTTCAAGATTTTAAATGGCCAAATTGCCAATAACATGTCCTGGTTCTTCCATGCCAACAATATAGTTTAGAAAGCTCACCAAAGCCTCTATTTTCTCAGGAAACTATGGGAATTTGGTATGTCAACTACGACTCTCACCAATTTTTACAGATGTACCGTAGAAAGCATTTTTTCCAGACTACAAAGAGTGATGAATATAGCCCAATCCATCACACAAACCAACTACCCATTTGTTGACTCTGTCTACATTTCCCGCTGCCTCAGAAAAGCAGCCAGCATAATTAAGGATCCCATTCGCCCGGACATTCTCTCTTCTATCTTTTTCCATCTGGAAAATGATGCAAAAGTCTGAGGTCATGAATCTAACCGACTCAACAACAGCTTCTTCCCTGCTCCTCAAATGTAACTTAAACCTAGTTACTTATTGCTATGTTGCTAAATCTGTCATGCATCATCATCATCACAATTGGGGACACATTATAAAAAAAAATTGCTCCTTTAACTTGGTAAAGTTTGATTAATACAACTGAAGATGGAGGTCTGTCACAAAAATAAGCATTTTATGTTGTTGCATCAATTATTGGTAAAGAACCCATTTGAAATGATTGAAAGTAATTTTTCAAAAATATACAAAACTTTGGAGAGAAGTGATCAATTCTTAATACATTAAAAATTGTTCAGTCCCTTTCAAAATGTCCATGCTCTTTCACCCGTAAGTACCAGCTTAATCTTTGGAGCCTCCTCAAATGACTGCAATGAGTTCAAACTCCTATGGCGACTAATTTATTCTGGGAGCATGGCCGGTTTTGTCGATGGAGAAAATAAATACTAAGGTTCACAAAAAGTCAAGTTGTGCTGCAAGGAATCTGGTCTTAAAATTCTGTGATCTTCTCTGTGTTTACACCAATATTGGGCAAACTGTGTTGAAACAAACAGTTTGATGAAAAATAGATCCAAGCCAAGATAACGATGCAAATACAAATATGTCTAATTTCTGATTGGAATTACTTTTTATGAGTAATATTTAGCCTAGTATTTCATACAAATGTTTATGAAAGAATAGCATTATTGAATAAAAAGTCTTAGACAAATTAGAAGTGAATAAAATGCAGTCTTAGACTTAGACAAAGGACAAGTTGGAGGAGAAACCACACAGTGGTTGAGGATTAATGTAGCATTGGATGTTTTACATAAGCTGTTACATATTGGATGTCAGATAAAGGCTGTGGCTGAAATATCAAGCTGTGTTCAAAATGAGACTGGGTTTATTTTAACTATAAAAGGCAGTTTGAAAGTAGCAATACTTGAACTCTTCAAACCTAGCCTCGTTTCCTATGCAACTAAAATAGCCATGGAGGAATAATTACAGAAAATAGGATTGTCTTGAATCATATCCCTGGTAGACCACAGTGACTGAGCAGTCTCTATTGTATGTGTGGCTAAATCAGATGCAACAGTGAGGATTTTTGACAATGAGAGAGGTTTGAAGATTTGTCTGCAGTGTTTTCCATTGAGATACATCTGAATCTGTCCAGTGCATTATATTTACATTTTTGTAAAGAGCATATGGCAGAGAAAAGTCAAATAAAGAACAGACCAAACACGCAGCAAACAATAACTTCATAAACACTGGCAGTTAGTCCAAGAGGAAAGGGCAAATATAAGACAATTGAGGCATGTAAAAATGCTTTGTTTGAAAATAGTAATTAAGCAATTGCTCTACATGACCATGAAATATAATTTGATTGCCACAAATTGAAAAGTAGATTGAATAATTAATAGGCACTTCAGTGGAAAAGGAGACTGGCCTAAACATCAATTTATCTTGTATCCTCCAGTGCCAATGGAGGAGCTCAGTCCAATATTAAATATTGGGCACTTCCATCTTATAGTCATACGAGGTGCAAGCACTTTAGGGAAAGCATCTTAAACTGAAGGCCAAGTGAGCACTTCATTGCAGGAAGATGAAAGTTGCCCAGGATTGGCAAGCATGTAATAAAATATCCAACGTGAACATCAGATCATAAGTTTGATGACAACACCCAACTGATGGAATAGTGTGATCTAGCAGAAACTGCCAATATATGCTCAGACCCAAGATTGTATCAAGTGTGAACATCAATGACATAATAGTGAAACAAAACAGATGCTAAATCAGAAATACTAAGTATCCCTATTACAACTAGAACATGGTCTAAGATATAATACAAAAAGCCATCCCTAACTGACATTCTGAAAACATACAGCAGCCTTTAGCAAAGATCCAACTAACAGGAAACAAAGAATTTGGACAATAGATCATTTTCAGGATGGAAACCTACACAGCGGAGTGTTACAGAGATCAGCGCTGTGAGCTTAATTATTTATGATCTATATTATTGACTTGGATGAAGGGACCAGCTGTATTGCAGCTACATTTGCTGATGATTTGGAGCAGTATAATGGCACAGTAGTTGGCACTGCGTCAGGAACCTGGGTTTGATTCCCGGCTTGGGTCACTGTCTATGTGGAGCTTACATGTTCTCTCCTTGTCTGCGTGGGTTTCCTCCGGGTGCTCCACTTTCCACCCACACTTCAGACTTGTGCGGGTTAGGTGAATTGGCCATTCCAAAAAGTCCATAGTGTTAAGGAGACTAGCTAGGGTAAATGCATTGGGTTATGGGGATAGGCCTGGGTGGGATTGTTGTCAATGTTGACATGATGGGCTGAATGACCCCCCTTCTGTGCTGTAGGATTCTATGATTCTATCACCACATCTAAAGTTGGATGGATAAACTAACTTCTGAGACTTGTAAATATATGATTCTGCATTAGAGTAGTGTTCAGATGCTATATTATCTTCTTTTGTTGCCATGTAAATAGTTGACTCTTTGAGTTAAACCTTTAGTTAGAAAAAAAGGGGCTATTGTAATAAGGTATGTATGCACTTTTCAAGGGATGTGTATTATACTACTGTCAATTATTACTAACTCAACAGGATGTGATGTAGAATCCCTCTCAGTCATAGTCAGTAAGCAAGCAGCAGTGTAGCAATCAACTGTACTATACATAGCCTCTGAGTTAATCTATCTATATATAATCTTTGTAGAAATAAAGAACCTAGATTATAATTTCACTAATCCTTGTGTATGATTGATACGCTTATTTTGAGTAAGAAAAAGAATGTAACACATTCCATATTAATGCACTGGTTGCCATTAGGATCTCCTCCATAGACAACAAGGCACATGTCAAAGGTTTTCAAAATATTAATTAAAATATTTAAATAAATGTCTGACACCCATTATAGGACCATTTTGTGAAATTTGTTTTCTCCAACACTACTTGGCCTGCCTCCTCACCCTGACCTAGAGCAAGGTTACAATATAAGCTGTAGCTCGGCAACCTTCAAACAATCCAGGATGCCACCAAGACAAGAAATATCAAACTGCTAATGCTTGTCTTCATGTTCTTTTTCCTATCCTAGTGCTAATCCTACGAGGTTTATTCTCAGTAACTGCAGCTCACAAGGTGGAAGGCTGCTGAGCTTCTGTTGAGTACATTTCAGAGGACTTGGATCTTGAGCAGTTTGGGTCTGGAGGGCTGGGCTGCAGATTCCTGCATTGTGTGCTGTAGTGTGTGCTGTCGAGATCTGGTCACTTGACTGAGTGGCATTAGCAAAGGCAGAAGCTACTGGAGAAGCAGCAGTCACTTTTAGAAGGTCTTTTGGTGCTAGTCCCATGGAGTCGCGGTCACTCTCCTGTGGTAGTGCTTCAGTACTCTTAGATCTCTGTTGGAGTTTTCTGGAATAATGTGGATTTTGGTAAATTGTGATATAGTGATTGCAGGACAGTGATGGTAGTGGAGGAGGACAGTGCTGTGAATATTGTAATCAATAAAGCTGGTAATTGTTGCTTGGTAGTACAGAACTTGAGCATTGCTGAAAAACAATTTGTTTTGTCTAAGCTTTTTGTTTTGCAGTGCAAGGTAAATGAAAGATGAAAAACTTTGACAAAAATGTCTCTTTTTTTTAGCAATACTAGAACTATTACTAAAGCTGTTGTTGTTGCTGTTGTGATGAGTGTACTAGAAGGGACTGGTACCTACAGAGTTAATGTGGGACTGAATATGGTACCAGCCAGACAGTAATATAGGGAGGCACATAACCCAAAGCCAGGTACACACCAGAGATGGATAGAAATGTGTAGAGACCTTGGGTGGTGTTAGCTTCATACCTGTAACATCCACTGCATATGTGTCTATTGTTTAGACTTGTTAATAAAGGCTTGCTGTTAATGTGCACAAGAACAGAAAGATTGTTTCATGGTGCCTAAAGCAGCATTCTTCAATAAGGAATTACTTTAGCAGTCTTTTATACCTTGACAACTCTAGTCAGAGCATTGGATTTCTTCCAGCGTTGCAGCCACATTCCTGTGGCAATGTTCCTGTCATTGACACCATCTGCTATCCCCTCCCACTGTCCCTTCAGTGGATGTCCAGAAAGCTTCCAGCCAGCTGAGGAAATGGATATCTCTGCTTTTCAATGCCTGCATCGTAGTCCTCAGTATGACATCAGGAAACCATGTATTTGTTTCCTCCCTTCTTCAGCCATTCCTCCCGAGCTTGCAGCACAGGTTTTGCAGCCAGAAAGTACTTCCCTTTAGAAAGCTGCCAGCTACTTTGCAGTAGCATCCTGGACTCTTGTTCTGGGCGTGCACACAATGAGAAGTGCAGGTAGCACTGTCTGCATATATAAATCATTATAATAAGCAGGTGCCTAGAATTTGTGTGTTCCCGCATTGGCACTAACTGCTGTGGGTAGTTCAAGGATATTCCATGAAATGTGATGCAGAGATTACAGGATAATGGAGGAAGGCAAAGCGTTGAGAGTGCTGCTGTAAGGATTGTAATTAATGAGGCTGTGAATGCTGCAGGTGTTATGAGGACATATTTTTGCGAGCTTCTTCAGCAGTCTTCACCTCCCACAGGCACAATCCAGTAGGTCCAGCTATCTATCGTTTGTCTACTTATGTCTCTTTGAAGTGCCTTGGGACATTTTTCAACTTTAAAAGGTGCCATATAAATGCAAGTTGTTATCAATGTTATAATTGTCTCAGTTAAAAGAATAAATTGTTTTCCTCTTCAGCCCGAGGGTAAAGATGCACTCTATTACAGCTGGAACAGAATGAACAATTCATTCTATTGTTTCAGAGTTGATACCATTTAAAAACTAAAGGCTTTTTGGAACTAATTTGTGTGTTGACATTATTTACTGATAGAAATGTTTACTTCAGTTATCAAAGCGGAGTGTTTTATGTATTGAATAGTCTGAGCAGACTGTGCAGATTAACATTTTGATTAGGACAGGAAAATATATTCTTGCATGAGATTCTTTTATTGTTTATGGAACAAATACAAAAAAGCTTATTTGTTTTGTCAGTTTGCTTAAGTTTTTCAACAAAGCATTATTTGACAACTTTGTTCAAACACAGTGCCATACCTAACAACATGGAGATGGCCTTTTGCATTCATGTTGTCGATCTGTCCAGGTTTGAAGTGTAGCTTATCTGTTGCTAAATCACAGGTAGACTATAGGGTGATTTTCGTTGGATACCCTAGATGGTAATGAGCCTGTAAGGAAGCCAGGATGAAGCCTTGTGCTGAAATGTTGGTTTAACCTGTGTTTCGTGCAAGCTGCCAGCTCAGCAAAGGAGTTGAAGCATTTGTGCCTGGCAGATCATTAAGGGCTGATTGCCACCTGGATTGCCTATTAGCAACCACTGATGAAGCTGGTTGGTATTATTGTGGTTGGCACTTGAATTAACCCCTTCTTATATGATTGAACTGGGAGCAAACAAGTCAGTTTTGGGATTTTGCCTGCTATTTGAAAGTACATTGCCTTTTACTGTTCATTTGCTGCTGGAGGTTTGAAGAGAACTTTATGAGCCACATCAGGAGACATAACTGTGGCTTCACCAACACTCGATCAATACTTATTCCATAATCTATCTGAGAGCTTCACTTTATCTCACAGAAGTTACCAGAAGAAAGGATATCTTCAATGGCATTGTGCCAAGGCTCCCCCAGGGTCTGCAGGAGGAATATGTGTGACTTACTTCCAGTGACCTTATTCCATTTCTTTTGTTGAATATGCAGTCAAATATCCTATACTTTGCCATGGAGAAAAAGAACAAATCAAATCAAATCTGCCAAGCCATTAATAAAGCTGAAAATCGAATGGAACCGAACACTCACCTCACATTCCTCTATATTCATTTTCAGGACAGAGCATCAAAAATGTTTCTGCCCAAGGACAAACTTTGGAACAATTTGCCAAGGGAAATAGATATAGCTCCATCTCCTGAAATCTTCCAGCCCCAACTTTGGATTATTTCCATTTAGAAGTTTTCATTATCAGGACTAGGATTTCAGCAGATCAGGCTTGTTCTGACCAGCACTTCCCTCATAAATCTTGATGGAATATGGATATTAGTCTGACCTATGGATATGACTAAAGCAGAAACTTGTTTGTTTTAAAAGATGAATGTTCATGAATAAGGGGCCATTATTTATGGGTACATTTCAGCCAGTTACTTCAGGGAGGTTGATTATCACATTCTCTCAATATTAACTCACAGTCAGCTATTTAGCCAATTGCAAAATTATGATGGATTCATCATGATAGAAATATTTTAAGAAAGGGACAAAGGAAAACAAATTGTAAGATTTAAATTATTAAGGAGGTCTTGATTAGATTTATTATTCTCACATGTATTAGTATACATGAAAAATATTGTTTCTTGCATGCAATACAGACAAAGCATACCGTATGTACAAAAGGAAAGGAGAGAGTGCAAAATGTAATGTTACAGTCATAGCTAGGGCATAGAGAAAGATCAACTTAGTGCAAAGTAGGTCCATTCAAAAGTCTGATGGCAGTAGAGAAGAAGCTGTTCTTGAGTGGGTTGGTACATGACGTCAGATTTTTGTATCTTTTCCAATGGAAGAAGATGGAAAAGAGTATGTCTGCAGTGTGTGGGGTCATTAATTATGCTGGCTGCTTTTCTGAGGCAGCAGGAAGTGTAGACAGAGTCAATGGATGGGAGGCTGGTTTGATTGGTGGATTGGGCTTCCCTCACAATCCTTTGTAGTTTCTTGCGGTCTTGGCAGAGCAGGAGCCACACCTAACTAGCATCCCTACAGCATAGAAGGAGGCCTTTTGGTCCACCAAGTCTGCACCGAACACAATTCCATCCAGGCCCTATTCCCATAACCTCATATATTTACCCTGCTAATCCCCCTGATACTAGGATCAATTTACTATGGTCAATTCAGCTAACCTGCACAAGTTTGGACTGTGGGAGAAAATGAGTACAGTCGGAGTTTACTCATGCAGACACAGGGAAATTGTGCAAACTCCACGCAGACAGTGACCCGAGGCTGGAATTGAATGCAGATCCCTGGCGCTGTGAAGCAGCAGTACTAACAACTGTGCCACCGTGCTGCCTGTGAAGTATGCTTTCTATGGTGCATCTGTAGAAGTTGGTGAAAACATAGGTGATGTGCCAAATTGTGAAAAATTCAATTTATGGCTACAATTAGATAAAATTAAGTTCGTGGATACTTCTGCACTCTATGGGTGGAATCTTAATGTGTCAGGAACAAATACAGATCCAGACCCTGGTGAAGTCTGCTGGCTGCTTGATGTCATGATCTTATAGGAGTTGGTTAATGAAGAGGAATTCTTCATTCATAGTCCAATTTGGGAAAATGGAGCACGTTCCTGAAACAGGAGGCTCAATCAGGCATGTTCAGGATGAACAGTAACCCCACTATCTGGGTCTTAGCGACGCCATTATGGGATCATGATGGTGCCTAGAATTGGAGGTATTCTCTGCAGCAATCTGAATGTTTAACATTCATTCAGGATCACACCAGAGCTTAGGTGTGGAGGGAATTCCCCCCACAGAACGGCAGAACCACAGCTGTCACATCCCAGTAGTCTGTACTGAGAAGGTCAGTTAATAGGAGCATAGATTGGGGCAGAGATCAGAGGGGACATGAGGTAATACCTTTTCACCCAGAGGGTGATGGGCTTCTGGAATTCGCTGCCTGAATTGGTGGTCGAGGTGGAAATGCTCAACTCATTTAAAAGGTACTTGGATCTGCACCTAAAGTGCAGGAACCTGCAAAGCTTTAGACCAAGTGCTGGAAAGTGGGGTTAAAAAGAACGCCTGGTTTCTTTTCTTCCTTTTTTTGATCAGTAATGGGCTGAATGGTCTCTTTCTGAAGCATAACTTTTCTAAGTTTGATGGGTGATTGAGAAGAGGTATCAGTGCTTCCCCCTCCTCCAGCCTGTCTCTGGGAGATCACATCACTTACCTGCTGGGCTCCAGCTTTATCATTAGGGTGAGGGGGACAGGGGGCAGGTAGGAATGATGACAGGCTTGTCCACTATTGGGAAAATGCCCACAAAGGTTGTGAACGTGCCTCTAGTTTCTCCATTAAGGGGTGAATTTTCTGCTGCTACTTTCTCATTGGCTCTGACCCTGGCAAGATTGCTTAGTTGGAGGAACACAGCAGTAGCTGGTGCATTCATTTCCAAGTTTCCTCTCAGTTCTGGCTCCTAACCCACCTCCATGCTGCCCAGAAGATTCTGCCCTTAATATCTGGGCTGGAAGTCTCCCAAAAAATTCTAAGTGTCAAATTCTCACAAAAACTGAAGTAAATCTTGCTGCTTTTTTTCAGCGGGATTTTCAAAATAAGCCTCCCACACTCTCTTAGCGCACTAGCGTGAATCTCGATAAAAATCTGTGGATGGGGCTTATTCCTACTGGAGAGGCCGGCAGTATAGCGTTATGCAGGCCACTGCTCATGCACCGATCTATCAGCACTGAGATCAGCATGTGCACAGTAGCCCGCACTGCCAGCCTCCCGATTGCTGTCCCAATTCTTTTAAAAGCTGCAAGACCCTCTCGCCCTCATACCTCATCACCGCTGCATTGGTCAGCCCTGCGATCCTGAAATGCTGGCTCACAGACCTCCCCTGCCCCACTCTCGATCGCTGACCTCCCGGATGCATCTGCGCCAACAGACCTGATGGCCACCCCCCAACCAATCTTCCTCCAGAGGCCCCATTCCAAATAAGCCCTCAAGTGGGCAGTGCCAAGATGTCCTCTAGGCATTGTCACTTTGCCCCATGGAAATTGTCGGGGGTCAGGTTGCCTCTGCCAGGCTGTCAACGCCCAGAGGGCGCTGATCAGCGTGAGAGAGAATAGTGGGCCCAGAGACTTCAGTCAGATATCTGGCAGCCAGGGACTTGTGGAGGCTGTGCCACATGGGCACCACTTGTGTCTCCTGGCCTGCTGTACCACTAGAACAAAGCAGCGGGCTGAGAGCATTGTCCTCCCCCCCCCCCCCCCCCCCCGCCCCCCCTCCACCCCAGCCACCTTCCAACCCCCAACCCCCAATTGAAGTTTGCAAAGAAGTGAATGTAAATAATTTCTAAATGCAATCACCCTTTCGTGGTGCTTTGAATTATTTACGTAGCTGCTTTAACTTGCCCCCTGTTTTGGTATGTTTGTTAGTTTATAAGTTGATGGCACAGTGGTTAGCACTGCTGCCTCACATTGCTAGGTACCTGGGTTCAATCCCAGCTTAGGTGATTGTCCGTGTGAAATTTGCATGCTTTCCCAGTGTCTGCATGGGTTTCCTTCGGGTGCTACGGTTTCCTCCCAATTCCAAAGGTGTGGCAGTCTGGTGGATTAGCCATGCTAAATTGCTGAAGCCTTCGTGTCATAGGGATTGGTTGGATAAATGTGTGGAGTTGTGTGGATAGTGCCTGGGGAAGATACTCTGTCAGAGAGTTGATGGGCTGAATGGCGACCTTTTGTATTGTCGGGATTCTGTGAAGTCAGGCATATTCTTATTTTTTAAACTTTGATACAAGCGGTGGGGTTATTCAGCTCCAACGGTTTCATAATCAAGAAAACAGAATTGTAACGTTAGGAAGCCAGTAGGCATGAGGGAGTTAAAATCCAAACGTTGTTGATACTGCTCCCTGAATGTTCCACCTGCCTATCGAATTCAAAGACAGTAGAATCAAATTAAAACACTACACTGAGACGACGGTGTCTTTTTCTACTCAATTTACCCTAAAGTTCGCTCTGGACGTGTCCGAATATAATAAATAATACATGTAGTTTTTTTCAGCAGAATGCCTGATATTTTATTCATCAGTCCAGCTGTAGAAGAGGCTGACAGTACACCTTTATAAATGCTCTTTGGCTTCCTGCTTATAACGTTGGAACAGGCATTGAGCTTTAGGGTTTGAGAAACAAAGATGCTGTTAAGTCCACGGTTGAGAATCACCAGACAAGGTAAGATGTGTGATGTGTCTGTGCAGCTGTTGCTTGCTTGTTAAGTGATGTTATATCAGATGAACTCCTTGCCTGCTGCGATAGATAAAAGGGAAGTTGAAGGGTACAGTGGAGATTGTATGGAAGATTCTGCAGTGCTATTGATTGCTGATTTGTTAATAGTCAATTTACATTAAGAATGTTGTCTGTTCGACGCAATTCAGAGATAGAAATCTTTGGAATTCCAGTCTGCTTTGCAAATAATTGCATGGCCAGATAAAATTACGAGATGTCTCTGAACTGTCAGCAGGAACATAGATAGCATAGTTCTACATCTGATAGGTGTGCACTGCAGATCACACCAATATTCATCTGTTAATTTACAATGAGAAGAATTTATACACTGCTCAGTGCTCCAATTGCAAATGGGCAACATACAAATTGCACGGATTATCCATTGCCGTAAGCACCTGAGAGTCAGCCTTTGGATTAATTGAAGATGGGTGAAAGCTGGGAATTAAATAAGCCTTGAATTTTTTAAGTTGGTTCAGCCCTCCAAAAACAGAAGTTCAGATCCTTAGAAGCCTAGTTTTCATTGAATTTTTGGGCATTTGAAATATATTCCAAATTAAAGTAAAAGCCCAAAATGAATCACTATTTTTTTGACAGCAATTAAATCCCAATTTTACCATTAACTAACAGAATGATTTTCATTCATCACTTCTGAATTGGAAGTACATTACTCTGCCTTGGTTCATGGCTCATATGTGCAAAGATGCAATGGTTCAAAAATGATCAGGTTAAAATAAAAGTTCTAGAAATACAATTTCAACTCAGTGCATTTCAATAACATGGGCAGGTAATTAAAAAAACGTTTGGTTGTGCAGTGTTTTGACGAGAGAAACAGCTCCAGAAATTTCTAGAAAATCAGGCTTGCAGGTTGGATAAAAGATAAGAAATGTAAATTTTAAAATCTGAAAAAGACAACACTTAGGACGTGAATGGTGCCTTACTGGAATGCTGCAATCAGACTGACTGGAATATCTTTTCAGTTAAGGGTCATTTGCTTACACTTGCTGTGTTGTTTAATGACTGAATGGTGTAATGCCGACCGTATAAACATTTCAGCAGCGCTGTTCAGTTGGGTACAAGAGCTTGGTAGGTTCATGTAATTAACTCCTGAAAGGAACCATAATGTTCATGTTGTTTTGTGCACTCTCTATGGATAGCAGATTTAAATGCTAAACTGGAAATTTGCTTTTTTTGCTTTTCATGGCCCCACCCATTTGTGTAATGAGTTGGCCTCAAGAAGCTGTAAACAAGTTGGTCTATAAATGTACTTTTCTTCAAGTGTACTGTTCCACTTGGATTCTCTCGCTTTCTCCTGTCTGGTTGACAGCAAAGTATTAATAAAATTGCACATTAATGAAAGATTTGTCTACAAGGGTAATGCACATTGTAAATTGAAAATTTTGCTTTGAAACTACTTGTACAACATTACACACAACCAAGATACAGTTAAGGTAGTGACAACAACATTACTTTGAATGGAAATTTTCAGCCCCTGTGTAACTGGTGAGATATACTATGTGCTTGTGTGAGGAATGGTTATTTGGCTTTGGTCAATCCTCATTAACAGATGACCTCGAGTTAGTAAAAACTTAACTTTACCATCACTTACATACACTGGCTGTTTGTTACTCTTCACTGACACATTTCTACACGTAGGGCCGGGACTTTGCTATGAAGACGAGTAGCTTGAGGTGGGAAACTTCCCGACCCTGTAGTTCTGATTTGATAAAGGGCCCCATTAAATACAATTTTTACCCCAGGAAAATGGGAGTGATTTTGAGTTCGGAGGTGGATGCTGGGATGGGTGAATGCCAAGTCAGGCTGTTAGAAGACCTATTTCAGTTTTCAAGCATTTTGTCCCAATTGTTCTAAAAGCTCTGAGACCCTCTCACCCTCATCTCTTACCCACCCATTCCACTGCCCATGCCCCCTCATATGGTGATTTTCCCTCTCTCATACCACCTCATAACCCATGTCACATCATATCCCCATGCTCCCTTCACACCAACACATAACACCCATTCTACTTCCATAGCTGCTCACCTTCTATGGGCAGGAACTATGTGAAAATGAATATAATAGACCTCTCACTCATACACATTTGATAGTAGGGAAAAAATTTTCATTCATAAATCCCATAAAGTGGTCATTCAGTTACAAAAACAAATAAACTTGTATTCAGCAACTACAGCAAAGATAAATAATCCTTTAATAGCCTCATAAAACTGTCAATCAAAATGTGAACTCATTCTCCTTGCTAGGATAGATGTCTTTGGATCTTTTGAAACTCAACCAGTCATGCATATTGGGTTTAGATTAATAACAGCTTTTGGGAAATGCCAACAAAGAAGTTCATGGAAACTGCATGAAAAAATGGTAATGACTTTTTCTAAACTCCACCACATGTATCTGCATGTGTCTTCTTTTTAACTCTGGCAGCTGCAGCTTAGTTGTCTTATTGTTAAAGGGTCAGGGATGTAAATAATCTCTGGTCTTGTTACTTAAATAGACCTTGTCCACAGATTGAGAGTCTTTACACCTCCTTCATAACCTTCTGCTTCACACATTATGGTTAAGGTTTTGAGTTGTAAAAATGGGGGCTGTTTAAACTTAGCACTGTTTTCAAATGGGCCTCCTGAGTGTGTGTTTCCACCTTTATTTTGCATCACACCTGCTTTGCTCCATGGGCTAAAATGGCATTAGCTTGAAATGGGAATGGGACCTCAATATCAAGGCCTCATTCGCCATTTTTGAAGGTTTTCTGAATTATCCTAATCAAAGAAAATTCAGCCCACAATATCAGTTGCTGATTCCCATGTGAACTATACCTACCTGAGACCTATTCATCTATATGATAGATGTGCTCTGCTGATTAAATTTCCTCATTATACATACAGTGACTGCATACAGGCAGTTCTGCTCATTAATTCAGTCTTCAACACTCTGTTTGTCCAGCTGATTCTTCCTGTTGCCTTTGGAAGGCATCCAGGCCCCTAATTTCATTAGTGCCCGAAATCGGGTGATTATCCTGTGGTAATAGTTGTTGATGGTGTACAGAAACAGAGGCCAGAAGACTGGCTGAAATTTAACCTCTGACCTTATGATGATACTATGGGCCACATCTTACTTGTTGGGGGTCTTGTCAACTTTAGCCATCATAGACACACACTGGCATGGTGGCGCAGTGGTTAGCACTGCTGCCTCACAGCTCCAGGGACCTGTATTCGATTCCTGGCTTGGGTCACTGTTTGTATGGTGTCTGCACGTTCTTCCCATGCCTATGTGGGCTTCTTGTGGGTGCTCTAGTTTCCTTCCACAGACTGAAGACGTGCTGGTTAGATAAATTTGCTATGCTAAATTCTCCTTCAGTGTACCCAAAAAGGTGCCAGAATGTGGCAATTAGGGGATTTTCGTAGTAACTTCATTGCAGTGTTAATGTAAGCTTATTTGTGATTAATAAATAAACCTTTTAGGCAAGTTTATAGCATGTATGTATATAGATGCGGCAAGGGACAAGGGGTGATGGCATTTTAGCTGCCACCTGCCGTTGTGTTATGCAGGCAAGGAAAAGGCTTCTGACATTGAAGTTTCCACAGAAAAGCAGCTATTTTAAAGGTTTTGGATCTTCCTTTAAGCAGCATCTAGGGATCCCGTTAAGAAATGATTGTAAGGGCACTCATGACCTGAAAATAATTGTCCGAGCTGGAATAGCACAGATTCCAATGAGGACAAATTAATTTAGCAATCTTCATCTAATATGAATGTCAGAACTTCATTTCAATATTTAAATGAGGTTCGGTCACTCATTTTAAATAAATATTACTTTGAGCAGTGGCCCAAACATCAATGCAGATGGACAGGCCTCTGTCCTGCTAAATTGGTTTTATTGTTGTGTCTGTTCCAGGCCTACAAGAAAGTTGCATCGGTGCTGAACACAGGTTGGAATTGTCCAACATTGTGACAATCCATTTTGGTAATGCAATGAGCAGCACTCTTTGATATATCAGTCTAAAAAATATTGCTTAGTGCTTACTGGACAAGAATAGCAAATGAACATTTTGGCATAAGAATAGGAACAGGAGCATCATCAGTGACCAAATAATTCTATTTGTTCCTGGTATTTGAAAATCGTGTCCTTTCATACTCTAACCCTGCCACCAAACCATTTACCAAAAAAAAAGCTGACATTGTGGTTATCAATACTTCATTTAAAGTATGAGATCAGCACACAAGAAAAACCTGGTCACACAGCAATTAGATAAAAATAGATTGGTATTGCAAGCAATTTGATTTTAAGTGACCTCTTACATTGATCTCAGTACTCTTATGTCACATAAAAGACTGCAGTTATAGTGTCTTCTGTCTCTCAGTCATGTCTCAAAGACTTGGCACAGAATAAATCACTCAAACTGCAAGGGCTGTTGGAAAGTTGATTTTAATGGCAGCTGATTTGTGTGTGAGAAAGTCCCATACATAACAAAAGAGATCAATGGTGCTGTTGCCCATGCTGATTTCCCATATTTTTCCTAGTGTCCTTGATGATGTTTATTTTATGCAACCTGTAATGGACATGGAGTTTGAATGCATATCAAAGATTGCGTATCAAACTGAACTGGCATCTGCTTGACAATGTGGAAAATTACCCAGAGACGCACTGCCAACAAAAGTAGGATACAGCCAGTTATAATTCTATCAGGTCCTCTCAATCATTAGCAAAGTAATGGAAGATGGTGTCAGCAAGGCTATTAAGATGCACTCACTCACCAATAAACTCATTACAGCCTTGGCCGAGAGCTGAATTCCAGAGGTGAGTTAAGCATGACTGCCCTGGCTTTATAGCAGCATTTTAATGATTGGGGCAGGAAGAAACTGTAGCAAGATTGAGGTGGGAATCAGGTGGAAAACTGCCCACTGGCTGGAGTTATATTGAATACATGGGAAGGTATGGGTGCTTTGGAAGTCATCCATCTCAGTTCAAACATATTGCTGCCAGAGTTCCTCAGGACAATATCCTTTGGGCTCAGACATCTCTAGCTGTTTCATCAATTATCTACCTTGCATCATAGTGTCAGAAGTGGGAATGTTTGCTGGTTTTCAGTTACATTTGCAACTCCTCAGATACTAAGGCAGTTCATGCCAACTTGTGGCAAGATAATATTCATGCTTGAGCAGCTAATTAACAAGTAGCATTCATGCTACACAAGTGCCAGCTAATGATCTTTGCCAATAAGAGTGAATCTAACTGTCTCCCCATGACATTCACTGGAATTATTGTCACTGAATTCCCCCATTACCAACATCCTGTGGGCTACCATTGACCAGAATGAGCTGTACAAATAATGCGACTACAAAATAAGGTAAGATATTGGAATCTCTGCAGTAAATGACTCACTTTCTGACTACCCAAAGCTGTCGACCATCTACAAGTCCAAAGCCAGGACTGTGACGGAATATCTTCATTTGCCTGGATGAGTAGAGCTCCAACAACACTCAAGAAGCTCAGCAAGATTTAGGAAAAAGCAGCCCTCTTACTTGCACCCCTCCCACCACCTCAAATATTCACTCCTCCACCCAAGAAGTTTTAGGGCACACCAACCACAAGGGATTCACCAAGGTTTCTTGATCAATGCCTCGAAACCCATGGCCTTGACCACTTGGAAGGACCACTTGGTAGGTAGAAAGGACACACTGTAAATTCCTCTCTGAATCACATGCCATCCTGCTTTGGAAATATATCAACATTCTTCCATTGTCACTGACCCACAATCTGAAATTCCCTCCCGAACAACACTGTGAGTGTATCTACATCACATGCATGGCAGTGATTCAGGAAGTAAAGATGCCAGCGTTGGATTGGGGTGGTAAGAACTCAGTAAGAATTTAGCAACACCAATTATTAATCCAACCGATTTATTTGATAGTAAAAAAGCGAGCTTTCAACACTCTTGAGTCTTCCTCAGGCAAGTGCAGTGAACACTGCACTTGCCTGAGGAAGACACAAGAGTGTTGAAAGCTCGCTTTTTTACTATCAAATAAATCGGTTGGATTAATAATTGGTGTTGCTAAATTCTTACTGAGTGATTCAGGAAGGCAGCTCATCACCACCTTCTCAAAAGGGATTACAAATGGACAATAAATGCTAATCTTAATAGCAGAATTCACATTCCATGAACCAACAATAATTTTGAAATAGAATTCCCTTTGATTAAAAATCAAAGAGCAAAAATGGTTTCTACATATCCTGTCAGTAAGAAGAAACCATAGTATACCAGAAATTAATACGGCGTTACCCAGATAAAAAGCTGAAAGCATTAAGGCAGAAATTGTACGAGTTAAACAATATTTGTAAAAGTGCGAACAATGACACATTAGAAGGAAAAATAGCAACCATGTCTCAGTTGGCAACAATGTTGTGGGTTTAAGTTTTGAGTACAAAGGTCGAGGTTAATGCTCTGATGTAGTATTGACAGAGTGCTGTACTGCCTGAGGTGCCAGCTTTGGGATAAGATATTAAACCCTAATAAAATCGGGTAAAGAAAATATTTTGCAACACTGTTTTGAAGTAAAACAAGGACATTATTCCTGTCCTATACTTATCCTTCAATAAACATCGGCAAAACCAGACTTCCTGGCCTTTGTCAGAGGAATATAAAAAACAGTTATCTGTTGAACCTGCCGAAAAGCAAATTTGATGTTGCATTTCCTATGTTATGGTGGTGTTAAGGATGAAATTGAAAAGGACATCAGAATCTTGTTAAGGTCCCTGGGCTGGGTTTTTCAATTGTGGACTCCACAATCGAAATGGTCAGTGGGCAGCCCTGCAATCATTTAATACTCTATGGAGTGAAGGCCTCTGTTGGTACTACAGGTAATCCCCAGATTGTAAATGCTGCTGTCAGGAGCCCAGAACCAGGGAAGTACAGAGTTAGGGGTGTGGGGTACATGTTCTCATGTTAGATGTTGGAGAGGTGGCCGTGGTGGGGAGTGGGCACAATGCCTCTGGAAGGTCAGATTGGAAAGACCAGGTGTGACAGAGCACGTGGGGACAGGCCAGACTAGGTGAGGCAGGAGAGGAGTAGCCTGAAAAGGAAAGGGTATCTATGAGGGAGATACCCCATTTCTTTCCTATCCACGGCTCAAAGAGGTTAATCATACTTTTTGCTCTCCCTAATCTTTTACTGTTGGCCTGAAAATTGTGGCTAGGCGGGAAGTAACTAAAGTAGCCATTAACTGACCATTTAAGGGTTTCAAATGGGACAAGAATATGAGGATTACTATAGGTCTCGCAATGGTTAAGGTGGCAGGAAGGCCACACAGGGAATTTAACAAACCCCCTGCCTGCACACCATCAGGGGCCCATAGAATTCAGCCTCATGTTAAACAGGTTGAGACAATGCAGAGCAGCAAACAACAAAGCCAAAGGAATGCTACATTAGACAATCAAAACAAGTGTCTAAATCAAAAGAGTAACATTTGTGTCACACAAATGCCAAGCAATGACCATCTCCAACAAGAGAGAATCTAACCATTGCCCCTTCAATGGTATTATCATCACTGAATCCTCCGCTATCAACATCCTGGGGGTTACTATTGACCCAAATCTAAACTGGACTACAGACAGAATAATGGATGCAACTCTTCCTAAATCACTGAAGGAAGAATCAGAGTCAGTAGTAGGGACGGTATGAAATATTTCCGGGTGGACCAGAAAGTTTGCCTCACTGCATCATATGAATGGATTTTATCTTTCCTGCCAGCTGGTTTGAAGCCAGGGTGATTCAGAAAATCTAGCAAGTGGCTTGCCCGTTGCCTACTCACTCATCGCTCATGGGGAAGGTCCACAACATGCCGGAAGCCAGGCAGTTTTAGCTGCATGGGCTCTTGTCAATTCAGTCTGGGTGGGACATTCTTTAGAGGATTCCTGGGACTAATGGAGGCACATCCCCAAGTCACACCCTGAAAACTGGTTCCTTCCCCACTTTGACTCTGCCCCAGCATCTTGAATCTGACCTTGCACCACCTGGATTATCCCCTGCCCGAAGCCCAGACTCAACCTGGGTTCCTTAGTGTGGCACGATTGTCTGTAATCCCAGTAATGGCCGCTGCTGCCATGAGGCAATGATGACATGACAGATCTGCCAAACATCCCATTGGGCAGCGGGTCTCTAGGGCAGAGTTCTGAGATAGGGCCAGAGTCTCACTTTAAGACAAAAATAATGCCATTGCTCATGTTGAATTGTGGGGCAGCCATCAGGATCGTGCCCCTGCCTGCCTCTTCTACATTTTAGCCCCGATTTAGAAATCAAACACCCTGTAAAATTTAGCTCATGCTTTTGTGACATTATTGTGCAAGCCGCACTAGCATAATGGAAACCACAAATTTGTTTTGCTAAATGATAAATAATTTATTGAACAAGTCTTAGTTGCTTTATCATCCACTGGTGCTTTTTGCAGTAAATAATACTTCTCGTGTCCAAGTTCGACATGTTTTTCCTGTAAAATATAAGAATCTTTGTAAATATGGTAAAAATTTGACCTGGAGCAGGATTTTTATCTTTGCAATATTGATTTTTCTCAACATTCATTGCAATGACTGGAATCGGTTCCCTAAATGTATGTGCACATTTGAGTTGAAGAGACTTCTATTATGCCATTTTTTCAAAGTGAAATAAAAATCACTGACAGCTTAACTGGGTTATGATGATCAGCTTGACATTCACTACCTTATTAAAGTGGCAGGACTTACGGGTGAAACCAAAGAATGAACTTGACCTTTGTTCTTGTCCTTCAATCTTTCAACCAGTCTCCAGTTTGCAATCAGTGCATGTGGACATCCCATATTACTTAATTCATATCAGGAAACATTGGCTCCAATATTAGGCTTCAAATGTCACTTTGTTTGCAATGTACTTGATACAGTGTGTGATACTAATTCTGATATGAACCATTTTGGAGAGAATCATCCCTCGGCACATTTTGAAAATACAATCCATTCCAAATTGCTAGAGTACGGTGCTGAATTTATAGTTTAAAAGCAGTGAACTGCTGGCAGATTTTGTGGTTTATTATCAGGGGTAGCTTTCAGCAAAATGCTCAACGATGTGTTTAGAAACACTTAAATGCGCAATGAACATATGTCAGCTGACTGCTATAAAAGTTCACTGTGATTTGCTATATTTCTCTTTTCCTACCTGAACCATAATGAAATCAGACTTGGTTGGTGCAGCGCACAGCTGAGAAAATGTCCAAGTGATGGTTATAGCTACTGGCTAGAATTTGCAGCATTGTGTAAGAAATTAAGTGCTGGAGCAGAACGGATAGTTGATTTAGATTCAATTTAAATTAACAGTCTTAATGTAATGAAGACTACAGTAGTCTTAATCATACATTCTTCTCAGAAAACCTCCAACACCATGTATTGCTTTTGTATAGATGTCCTTGTTCCTGATGTTGGCTTGAGATAGGGCTGAAAGCCTCGAGGACAATTCATTACTTCGATCTCATTGACTGGTAGCTGCAGATTAATTTTCAGATTTATATAGAGTTGATGGTACAAAGGGAACATTACGTGTCAGGAATAACTATTGTACACAGAGAAATTTCTCTTCAAGAATGATCTCCAGGGAAACTTTCCAATCTCTCTGCCTTGTAGGTAGGATATTTTTAGAGGAACATTGCCAAGTGAAAATTGTGCATTGTTGTAGCAGTGAACTGCATCATGATTTGTTGGATCTGCCTCATTCATCTTGACATGGAGGGTTTCTGGTCTCAGTTACATTTTCTTTTGGGATGTGCAAGATGGAGGTAAATTGCATCCTCAGAAAAAAGGAGGGACAATTAAAAGCAAATTACCTTTAAAGCTTTGATGCCTCGAGTGACAAACAGTTAAACATTCTGACAGGCAAACAGCTGAACTGAGGATTTCTGCTTGCCCTCATGTGGCATTAACAAATGGGAAAAGGTGACAAAGTACCAGAATTTAGTCTCCATCAGTGCTGGTTGACAATTGGGCAGCATTCTTCCATGCCCCTGCTCAGTTCCACCATCGTATCTGGGTGCCATATTTAAAAAGCATCCAATATCACTGACCAACCACTAAAGAAAGATGCTGGACCTCAAGGTCCAGCAAGGGAGGAATTCAGCAGAAACCCCAAAAATCTGATTCATTCTGGTGCGAATTTTCAGTGGGGTTACCTGCTAGTGCCCGCCATAGCAGATTGGGAATCTCACTGGAGGCTGGCGTGAAACTGCTTTGCATCCTGGCAGTAGAGAAACACACAGGTCCAAAATACATCTGGAACAAGGTGGTGTGTAAAAGTCAGGACTTGCCTCAGAAAGACCGAGGCTGCCTAGTTTGGGATGGAGGCTACTAGTAACCATGGAACTTGGAACACTTCAGCAGGAGTTGGGTGGAGCATCTAATAGTTGGATCTTTCAGCAACAGTGGAATGAATTTTCCCTTGCCTCAGCCCGTGGGTTCAGTCATAGGCATAGGGTCGGGGGAGTGGGTGTAGCGTGTATAAGGCCTAAAAATCAGTTTATGCTGGCATATATCTCAGGTGGGACCTTCTGCTACTGCTTGGCATAACAGATCAGGAAATCTGCTGAAGGCCAGTGTAAACTGATTTACATCCTGCTAATGGGATGCAGATGAAGGTCTGGCTGGAATTTTCTGCCCGTGCCTGATTCTCCTTGATGCCACTGGGAAAACACACCAGTCCAGAGCATATCTAGAATGGCATGACGTGCAGAGGTCAGGACTTACCTGAAGAATGCCTGGAACTATCACTGGAATTTGGGATAGAGACCACCACACCATTGGGCTGGAGGAACGTTTATCAAGTGAATCTTTCAGCTTCAGTCTCTTTCTGTTTCGGTGTTACTGGAGCTCCACCTTCTTTCTTCTGGAGGTCCAGCCTCTTTCTTTAGTGGTTGGTCAGTGATGTTGGATGCTTTTTAAATATGGCACCCAGATATGATAGTGGAACGCATACCCTCATGCCGCCTGGCTATAAATATGGCGTTAAACACTCCCAATGCATAATTAATAAGTTTGGGACAAGATTCTGGTATGGATTCCCGTCAGCCTCTGCTATGGAAAACACTCCCAATTACCACCACAGCACCATGGGACTTAGTCCCGAATGGGAGAATTTTGCCCAGTGTCCTTGAGATGGTTCACCTTCTTTTATCAGGCAACTCCATCATATTGGTTCAGGAGATCTACCTTCTTTCTTCAATGGCGGGTTAGCAATATTGGGCACATTTTTAATATGGCACTCATCTATGATGGTGGGCCACACACGATTAAGTTCACCCCCACCACAGAGGGAGGTGTAAAACCCCCGAATTAATAAATAATTAAACCGTGGATAAAAGATGCCACCAATGCACTTAGTCCCGGATGGAAGAATTCATCCCACAAAAATCAGTCCACTGCTGAATGTGAGTTAGCACGGACTAAGGTATACAGGGGAAACAGTGTGGGCTCAGCTAATTGCTATAAAGCTCTGCAGGAAGCTACAGTGCAAATAGCACTTATGTTCAAAAGAGATTTGCAGTGGAGTACCATGGAATAATTTCATTATTCAAAGTACATTATTAACAATACTACAGTAATCTCAGTGAGCTACAATTAAAATATGGATTAGTGAAGCTCTTTCACTTGGAAATAATGAAATAAATATGGATGAGACTTGCTGCTGGCAGGAACATTTTATACGCTACTGTGTCTCAGTGGAGCAATCCAGCAAAACACAAATTTGAACCAGTGAAATTAAATGCTGAACTAGCAAATCTTCCAGCTATTGCATTTACGCGGGCTGCCTTATATGCCAGGATATATTACCACTGCTTACAATTTCTTTTCAGCTATCATTTTGGCAGTCTGATTTTGTTCTCATTTCAGCCCCTGCCATGTGCATTTAGTTTGAATTACTGTACGTTAATACCAAAAGACCAAAGTTGCTTGAGCGTCCTTCAGGTATGCCTCCATGGGGGATTTCCATGATCAAGTGGAAGAAATGCTTAACTACCTGAGGTTACCTGGGGAGATTCAGGAACCAAATTCAAAGCAATCAACAGGCTTCATTCCAAATTCAGAGATTGTGGGCCATATTTTATGACTTCTATAAGCACTCTTGTGAAAGTATTCTATCTTTTAGAAAGGAATGCAATCTATCCTCATTTCCCCCTCCTGTATACAGTGCCGTTTAATTACTTTAACAGTTATGTGGCTTCCTTTGGAGATTAAACTAGCCTTTAAAATACTAATGACATGGAGGCACAGCCAATGGTGCTGCAAACTTTGTTTCATTTTTCATTTAGTGCAAAATTATAGTTCCAAATTCTTCTTAGAATGTTGGTGCTTAGCCTGCCTTGACAAGTGGCATGGTTAGTTTATATTAAAATATAAGAAAAAATCATAAATGGATTAATTGTAAAAAATATAAGTACTACAATTATAAATTAATTGTGAAATACATTTTGTGAGATCATTAAAATATACATGTATGTGCATTGCCCAGATATGATTACTTCGTAAATTATTTGTTTTTGTTGTGTTAAAAAACCTGCCTTAACTGAATTTTGGAGAAGAGTCTGAGAAGTACAAGTCCCAGCATGTCCTGGGTGTTTTCCATGCATGCAAGGAATGTGCTTGTGCTGGACTCCACATGTGCAGTCCAATGTTTTTGAGTTCTTTGGCTAGGAACCCTGGATGGGGAGGAAAACAGCATGGAAACTGAATCACTGAACCCAAGAATGAGAGTACCATAAGCCAGGAGTCCCAAGATCACAGACAAGTGGAGGGGGCAGAGAGAGACCTGAATGGCCAAATCCAGACAGGGAATCTAAAGAGGTGGGACAGGGAGATAAAGAGAGAGAGAAAGTCAGAACTGGAGAAGGAGCCATTGGGAGTAGGACACCATGGGAGGGAGCCATTGGAGTGGAGCAGATAATCATAGAACCCCAAGAGTGCAGAAGGAGGCCAATCGGGACCCTGTCCCTATAAGCCCACACATTCACCTCACTATTCCCCCTAACCTACGTATCCTGGGACACTCAGAGACAATTTAGCATTGGCCGATGCATCTAACCTGCACATCTATGGACTGCAGGAGGATACTGGAGCACCCAGTGGAAACCCACACAGATGGAGGGAGAACGTGCAGACTCTGCACAGTCAGTGACCTAAGCCTGGAATCAAACCCAATTCCTTGGAGCTATGAGGCAGTAGTACTAACCATTGTGCTACCACGCTGACTCACTGTGTAACTGTGCTGTCCCCACTGTGCCACCGTGCCACCCATTCAAGTGCTCTGGTTGCCAAGATTAAATTAAGGGGTGGTAGTTATAGGACGGATGTCAGAAGTAGGTTCTTTACCCAGAGGGTGGTAAGGGTATGGAATGCCCTGCCTGCTGCAGTTGTAGATGCATCAAGTTTGGTGGCGTTTAAGAGGTTAGTAGATAAGTTTATGGACGAAAACGGAATGGTTTAGGTTAGAGGGTCATTGCTTTTTCCTGATTGGTCAGCGCAACATCGAAAGCCGAAGGGCCTGTTCTGCGCTGTAATGTTCTATGTTCTATGTTCTAAGATTCAAATAGTGAGGGTTTTGGTGAAGTTCTGGAGATTTGAGAAGGCAGCAGAAAGTTGGTGATTCTATGCTGTGAGGAACCTTTTGGTGAAATAGGGTTCTGCTCGGTATGGTTGTTCTCTGGGGGTGGTAAGGTGTTGGGAAAAAAAGGAAGGGGGTTGGTTCTCAGTAGACCTGTCCTTCATGTGGATGAGCAACCCACCGAGAGCCCGTAGTCACACTGAGGCTTTTAACATCTGATATCATGTCATGTGTGCTCTGCCCAAAGGTGGCCCTTTGATTCATTACCTGCTGATGCATCTTCTTTTGCTGTACTGTTGGTATTTTTATAAGTGGTGGCTTACCACCCTGTTCTGATCTCTGTCAGAAACTCCAAGGTGTTTTATACAGTCAGCTTTGACCGTAAGTTTTGCACTTTGAATTTGGCACTGGTGAGCATAAGCTATTTCAGTTCAGGTATTGTTCAAGTGACTCATTAGGGAGCTTTTATCAGATAAAATTTATTTAAGAATGCAGTTAAACTACAATAAGAAAAATCAGCATAATTGTGATTATGTATAAACTTTAACAGTTAACTAACTATAATGTTCCAAGCCAAACAACAGCCTATAAATGTAAACCCTTTCCTAGGCATGGCACAAAAATACGTGTATGCTGCCGTGATGCTGGGTTTTGCAGCTTTTAATAGCTGCTGTAAATTTGTCCTTTGAAATGTTGGATTACAACTGAGACTTCCCAGTTCTGAACTACTAGCATACCCGAGCAAGACAGAGACACTGTTTGCCTCTAGCTGGCAACCCACACACAGCACAGTTTCTAATACCAGAGAGAGAGAAACAAGAAATAATTCGTTCTGGCTCAAGTCCAAACCACTTCTGACAAAAATGAAACTCAAACCTTGGACTTTATTGTAGGAAAACTATCCGTGCAGGCATCACCTGACCTCTCAATCATTCACCACCAGCAATTCAACATTGTCATAAAAATCCCAGAATACTGCATTAATCCAGATGAAAATAAACATGTTGTCCATATTATTGCTTCAGTAACAATGAGAGGTCACCACTCACAGATATTTTGCTGTCAAAATAAACTACCAGGACCTGTTTGAAAAAAAACTGCAGCTGATTAAAATACATTTCCTAAAGACACAGTATCATCATAATCCTGTCTCAGGGTGGAACAAGGAGGCAGATCCAAAGCCTACCCCAGCTGGAAAAGGAATCACATCTATCCTATTGGTGTTATCCTGGACCAAATGTTAGCCATCCAACTGACTGGCCTCAATTGGCCACTGAAGACCTTAATTAACATTCGGGTGGGAAGGCCATTCACAAGCCTTTCTGTCCTGGATTTAATTAACGTAGGGGTGGTAAGGTGGCAGATTCCCCATCTTACACCATCTAGTCGGCGCAACATCGAGGGCCGAAGGGCCTGTTCTGCGCTGTAATGTTCTATGTTCTAGTCCAATTAAATACCAATGTCTCCCAACTTGCCAAGGTGGAGGACATTAAATCCATGCTTTGACTCTATTATATTTGCTATGGAAACAACTAAAAGGAAACTTGGCTTCATGTTAAATTATCTGTTGATCTTAAAAGTAAAATTAATCTAACGTGACAGGAAAAGTTAAGTCATTTGTTTTCCAAATTCACTAACAAGGGAGGACAGGCTCTGATTATAAGTCTTCATATTAAACAATATAGGAAAAAATTGGTGTTAACGAGTGCAACACTTGAACTAGTTCAATGGATTCAGAACTGACTTCGCCATAGAATAGAGAAGTAGTAGTGGAAGGGTGTTTTTTTGAATCAAAGTCGGTAACTAGTGATGTTCACAGAGAGCAGTATTGGGTCCTCTGTTGTTTATAATACATATAAATGACTTGGAAGAAAACATAGCTGGTCTGGCAAGTTTGCAGATGATACTAAGACTGTTAGAGTTGCGGATAGTAATGAAGATTGTCAAGAATACAGCAGGATATCGATAAGCTGAAAAAAATAGGTGGGGAAATGGCAGATGGAATTTAGTCCAGATAAATGTGAGGTGATGCGTTTTGATAGATCTAATTCAAGAAGGAACTACAAAATAAATGGCAGAACCATCAGGAGCATAGACCCAAAGAGAGATCTGGGAGTACAATTCCAAAGATCCTTAAAAATGGCAGCACAAGTGGAAAAGGTGGTGAAGAAGGCATGCTTGCCTTCATTGAACAGGGTATTGAGTTTAAAAGTTGGCAAATTATTGTACAGTTATATAAAACATTGGTTAGGTCACATTTGGAATACTGTGTCCAATTCTGGTCACCACACTACCAGAAGGATGTGGAGGCTTTGGGGAGAGTACAGAAAACGTTTACCAGGATGTTACCTGGTATGGAGAGTATTAGCTATGAGAAGAGGTTGAATAAACTGGGATTGTTCTCCCTGGAAATTTGGAGGCTGTGGGTGCAACCTGATAGAAGTTTATAAAATTTTGAAGGGCACAGGTAAGGTGAACAGTTGGAAGCTTTTCCCCAGGGCAGAAATGACAATTACAAGGGAGCACAAGTTCAAGATAAGGAGGCAAAGGTAGAGTAGAGATGTGCAGTGGAAGTTTTTTACACAGAGGGTAGCGGAGGTCTGGAATGCACTGCCAAGTGAAGTAGTTGAGGCAGATGTGTTAGTGAAGTTTACGACTTATTTGGATAGACTTATGAACATGCAGGATATAGAGGGATACTGGTGGTTGGTCTAGATAGGAGAATGTGATCAGTACAGGCTTGAAGGGACAAAGAGCCTGTTCCGGTGCTGTAACGTTCTTTGTTTTGTACATATATTAAAATTGATGGATATCAAGTTCATGCGATCATATCACTGGCAGGAGGCGGCAGGGAAGTTCTCAAACTGAGACCTCACTGGCGTAAATCCTGTCATGGACCTCTTGTAAGATTTAATGGCTATAACGGGATTTGTGCCCATGGCGAAAGAACCCTTTAAATTCTGTCCACAGTGTTAACTATCTGCCAGTCTTATGGTACTATACTTTTGCTGATGGATTATTAAACGAAGTGAAACTGTTTCATCAAGTTAATAGGTAAACTGTGAAACATTAACTTGAAGGGCATTTGTTTTGATTTATTTATAGTAACTCCATTCATCAAAAGTCTTAAGACTCTATTTCCCATGTCTTAACAGCCAAGGGGCTAGGACAGCTTGTGAAGTATCTCTAACTTTTCATTTTATATCCATCTGTACCTTTACTGCTCTCCATTAATTTACCAATGTGCCTCTTATATCAGATTCTGATTGTGGGTTTCAGTATGATTTGATTAATCAGAAATGGGCTAACTACATTTCATAGAGTCCGACAATGCAAAAAGAGACCATTCAGCCCATTGCGTCTACACTGACCACAATCCCATCCAGTCCCTATCCCCATAACCCGATGCGTTTGCATAGCTAATCCACAAGACACTGGGGCCTAATCTGCACATCTTTGGAGTGTGGGAAGAAACTGAAGCACGCAAGTGGGAAGTGGGAAGAATTTGCAAGTGCCACACAGACAGTGACCCAAGCCAGGAATCGAACCCGGGTCCCTGGCGCTGTGAGGCAGCAGTGCTAACCACTGTGCTACCCATTTCTAGAAGCTAGTTACACATCAAATGAAGTGTTAACTCTTTAGAAAAGAGAAGCAGTTAAATTGGAACAGATGACTTACCTGCTGTTGCAGTTTTAAAATGTCCAACTATTCATGCTTGTATGTGCCACACACAATCAGATGGGAACCTCATACATTTATACCAATTGGAGTTCTCATAGGTTAATGGGACTTTGATGCCATCTTATCCAGAATGTTAGTGCGGGCACTTGCATTGTCCACTGAGCACCAAAAAAGAGGCAGACCACAAAGGCGGTGGTTACAGGACAAATTTGGAACTTTTCTTTAAGGCATCACAGTGAGAGGACTTTTCTGGGTCCCATGAATGAGGTGTATTTCTTGCTGTGAACTACTAAGCATCCAATAAGCCCTGTCCCTGCATTTACCCTGGGTCCAGTCTAACTGTTTGTCAGCTCTCGTGAACTTCATGGCTGTTAGGTTTGAGAAAGGGCCCATAGGATATTAATGTATTGTAGCTTTTTAAAAACGATTAGACCTCCCATTTATGGATGGACCAGCTCTTGCTTGGCAGCTTTTCTACTAGGATTTAAAACTCCCACCACTGTTTTAGTCTGTACTGACTGCAGTATTAGCTTTCCTGCAAATGTTAAAATGAAAGCTTAAAAATTTTCCAGGCAATTCAGTGGAAATCTGCTTTAAGTTCTTAATTTTAGTGCAGAGCTTGTGGCGGATTAGTACTTTACTGAGATCAAAAATTTCATTGGTATACTTATATTTTACTTGCACTGAACCCCACTTCTGGCTGAATGGAGAGAGAGCAGTGGGGTTGACAATATAATGCAGTATTGCAACCTGACACTGTTCAGTGTACACTAGAATAAGAAGCCATTAAACAGAGGTATAATGCTTTTCCAGTAAGCTGCAGAGCTCAAAACAATATTGTTTTCATTAGGAAGGGCCTCCCACTGGGTTACAAATGGTCTACCACAGTTTGAGTAAATCTGGAGGTGTTACCTCCTGCATTTTCCATTAAAATACCCGAACATGCAGGGTGGTTTTTAGAAGTCCCGTTGGAGGCACGAATGAGATTAATGGCAGAAGATTTGCATTGTGAAAGCAACAATAAAATTACCCTCCTCTCAGTCACCCAAAAATCAATAATGCCAAGTTGTTGGAATGTTGGGTGGTCACAGTAAATGGCCTTATTGTGTTACCATTTTTTTATGCATCCTGCTTAACATTTATTTCTATTGCACTGAATCTCAAGCAGAGAGAAAAGTGAACCGTCCCATGATACCATGCATTTTGCCTTACCCATGTAGATTGCTATGTCAAATCATTTTAAAGTAACTTTTTCAGTTTTGACTTGTTATTCACCTCAAATTATAATCCTAGTCAAAGAGGCTAAGCATTACTGCCATGAATGCAGTAATTTCACCAATGCCCATTTCATCAATATTGCTTGATGTTAACACTATAGTGTCTGCTCAGAGGTTTCACTATATTTATTCTCTCAGCCAGTAGGGTTGCTTGAATTCAGTAATCTCACAGATACAACAAGGTTACCTTCATACCACAACAACTGTGTAAATAAGTACAAATAACTCTCACTTAAGCTCTTCAGATATGGAATGGGGGGGGTGGCAGTGGTTCTAAGTGGGCATAATTTCATGCAAGCTTGGAATGAGATACATGGCAATACATAGAAGTTACAACATAGCAATAGGCCATTTGGCCTCAGTCTATCCTTCCTGAGGAGAAATAGAAGTCATCAGATTTACTCACGTTGTTCCCATATCCAATAAACCCCCCTTTCCTTCACACACCTAGTCAATCCAACTTTTAAGGTTGAAATGACTACTCTCTTACCCACCAACCTGGAAGTCAAGTTTGCTCACTCACAGCCTTTGTTATTTATAGCCTAGTGTGTTTGGTACTAATTGAAGAAGCAGTGAGTTTCAAAAAGGAAAAAAAGTAAACAGAGAGTAAAGTTGGAAGGAAATCACCTCTTGGCACACTTCCTGCCAACGTTACTAAAGATTTGATCACATCAATGCTATCAGTATCCCAGTGCATTTCTCAGTTAGTTGCTGAAAATCATAGCGTGAATGTACAGTGTATGAGGCAATGAGCTGCCAGCGTTAACGGTTCACTTTGTCAGATGTGTTGGAGTAACATCCTATTTTTCATAAATTGGGAGAGGTTCATTTTTTCTGCTGGAGACTGGACATTATTTGCTGATCAAGTTGAAAGTTGCTGACTCTGACACATTGGATAAGGTTAATCAAGGCATATGTTTGAGAGTTAAGGGTCTTTCATGTGGCTTCTGAAACAAATGGTTTCTCAGATATTACTCCCACACAAACTCCTAAATGGTTTCTTTTGTTCATGCGTTAAATTCTTCCTTCAGTCAGGCTCTTCAAATTCTCCCTATCAGCCCTAGCAGGTTTAGATTGTAAAGGGGAAATGGCAGAGAGAATTAAATTGAAAAGAATTTCCTGCTTTGTTCTTTGTCATTGGTTTGCACAGACAATACCAAGGTGCTGCTCAGCTCCTTTTATCAGAGTTGGTGAGTGGACAACTTAAATCAGACAACTAGGGTTTATATTTATGTGCATTAAGATCAACTGCTTATATAATAAGCCAGTGAATGAATCCAACAGTACGTCATTTGTCCCCTTTAATATTGTTACCAAAACATTTTTCAAGGAACAAACTCTCTGTAATACAAATTTATATAATTGTTAACATGCAGAAATGGAATAAAATATTGGTCAAAGTCTAAGGTAATTGGTGCTAGTTTCTCCAGCCCTTGAGGCTTATGTTTAGAGTAGGGTAATGTATTTAATGAAAAGTGGATGGACAAGGAAGGAGCATGCTGTTTTGCATCAGCTTTGGATTACCAATTCCAAGTATGAGTTGGCCCAACAGGCAACACACAAGAAATTGGATCGTGAAAATTATGAGTAGAATATTAATCCCTTGTCATATCTATCCATAGAACTTGTATTGTTTCTATTATTTTAATATATAATATTTCAGTATTCCCTCTCCTGGCCTCTGCATCAGATTCCCATATTGCACGCTGTCATTCCATAAACTTTTCTTAAATCTTTACTTGTATATTTATGCCATGTGTTTAAAATTAAAATATATTATTTCAGTGCTGTTTTGATTTGGATTACTCTTAACTGAGATTACCCTGCTTCAGGGGGAGCCGGAAAACTTGTATTAATTTTGAGCAGACTATCTCCCACAGGGCTCTCTCACACTCCCCCCGACCCCTGTCCCTTCCAAATGTCATTAATTAAATGCAAAGCTAGAATGAATGTGTAGCTGTGAACACATTTTAAAATGTGAGAACGTCTACTTGAATTTATGATCTGAGTGTAGCAAATTATTCAACACATTCCTTGAAGGGAAGAATTTATTTCCCATACTGTGATCACATATACTTCAAACGTTCTGATCCCCAAATATCCCCAAAAAAGTTGTTATGCCTTCTGATTCCAGAAGTTTAAAATAGTCTCACTTTTAGACTCAAATGCTGGTATTTCATCAAATGCATTTGTCAGACCATATGTGCTGTCGTTAAATACATTGGTCCAGATCTTCTGGATAATTCCAACTAGCCACGTGTGTATTCAGCATCTTCAACTGTCTACTTCACTTCCAGGATATGGATGTTTTGCCGACTTTTTTTTGGACTTGTCCTGTTGCTCTGCCTCTGGTTGCTCATTTACCATCTTCTTTCTTCACTCTGTACATTTTTTCCCAGTGATTTGGTTTCTATTTAATTGATGCACTGGGCATTTTCTTCTGTCTGTGAACTCATGTGGTCATCCATAATTCTTGCATGTCTTTCTTCCTGTCTGATGTGCATCCTTCTGTGCTGTTTCATTGCAACAACCTTGCTACTTTTCTCATAATTTAACTGAAAGCGAGCCATTTGGGTAGTCAACATCTTTGACTGTCTACTCAGTGCTCTGACAGCATCTGTAGTCTGCAATACCATGAGCTTGTCTTTTCCAATCAGAGATTTTTGTACAATAGGCGCAGAACCTGAAATCAGCAGATCTATCAGTCTCTAATCTGCTTCATTGAAATGACACTTGCTACATTCCTTAATATCATTCAGAAATTATCAACAGGGTCACCTGGTTCCTGCCTCAAGCTTTGCAATTCATACTGATGGATTTAATGGTTCAACTTTGACTGGAGATATATGTGAAAATCACAACTGGATTTTTACTGCTTTTTACTGCTTTCTTCATTCATCTAATCTTTTCTCTCTTGTCCACAAAAGGATGTCACTGATATTTTACTGTTCAGTAGTATCTTTTAGAAAGCTGCCAAATGTTAATTTATACTTTTTAACTTTCTCAAATGTCTCTATGATAATATCATTTTCCCAGTTCATCCCGAGCTGGAGCTGTGCTTCAGTGCCGCAGCAACACAGGCCATTTTATCTCTGCATGATTTATTTTTTCTCACGCTCTCTCTCTGATGTTAATACAAATTTTTAAATTATTCAGTTATTGCCCATCCCTTGTTGCCCTTGAGAAGGTGGTGGTGAGCTGTCTTCTTGAATTACTGTAGTCCATATGCTGTGAGTTGATCCACAATACCATTAGAGCTTCAGGATTTTGACCCAGCAACTGCGAAGGAATGGCAATATATTTTTTCCAAGTCAGGATGGTAAAGGGCCTGGAGGGAACTTGCAGGTGATGGTATTCTCATTTATATGTTTCCCATGTTCTTCTAGATGGAGTGTTGTGGATTTGGAAAGTGCTGTATGTGGATCTTTGGTGAATTTCTGCAATGCATCTTATAGATAATACACACTGTTGCTACTAAGCACCGGTGGTGAGGGAGTGGATGTTTGTGGAATTGATTTGATTTCGCTTGACCTATTTCAGCATTTAGTTTGTTTGTAATGCTTGGCTTTTACTCACAAGCACCCACTGCCATCATGTTTTGTCTTGTGTTTCCCAGAATTCCAAAATAATCACACTTTTAGATTTAAATGTCAAAGCTTCATCGAATCTATTTCTCAGGTAACACGCATGTGCTACTGCAGATTGATATATTGTTATTCGATTCATAGACTATAGTGAGTGATGTGGCAATCTGGATTTTTATATGTACATTTGCCTGAATACGCAATTCCTAAATCATATCAGAAGTATGTAGTAATATACAGTAACACAAATCTGAGGATGAGTTTAACTGACAAGCAAACTGTCAGAAAGGAAAGAAGACAAGAGAATTGGAAAGCCACCCTTGGAGGAAAGTAAAGGATCAAAGGCACTGATGGGTCTCATTTATAGACCCACTGACAGTACCAAACAATAAGACAGAATATAAATCAAGACAACAATGGGGGCATGTAGGCAGGGTATTTCAGTAATTGTGGAAGATTTTAATCTTCACGGACTGAATGAATCCAACTCACAAAATTATCCAGGCAGATGAGTTCATAGAGTGTATTTGGGACAGTTTCTAAGAACAATATTTTCTGGAATTAACCAATAAATAGACTATTTTAAACTTGGTAATGTACAATGCAGAAGGATTAGTTAAGGACCCCATAGCTGAGGAATGTGTAAGTAAGAATGATCGTAACGTGACAGAATTTCATATTCAATTTGAGACTGCTAAATTTGGGTATGAAGCTGGTATCTTAAACTTAAATAAAAGTAATTACAAGTTCTGAAGAAAAGATTAGCTAAAGTGGAATAGGATAATATGTTAAAAAGTATGATGGTAGAAAAGCAGTAGCAGATGTTTTAGAGGATATTTCATAACTCTGAACCAAGATTTATTTTACTGAGAAAGAGACACACTGGTCAAAATTTTTTAGCTGTTCACACCAGTGGCGCACCTCCACCACAGGTTTCCCAGTGGTGTCGAGTGTAATCAATGGGAAATCCATCAAGACCAGAAGATCCTGCCAGCAAATGGTATACTTCCTCCCGCCATGAGAAACATGCTGCTGGGAAGTCAAAAAATTACCCGCACTAAGAGAAGGATGCATCTTCTGTGACTAACTCAAGAAATTAAGGAAACTATGAAGCCTGGGTCATTGAATATATTTAAAGCTATGTTAGACAGATTTTTGATTGATGAGGATGTTGAAGGTCATGGGGCATGAAGGCAAAAACTGAAGATAAGGTCCCAACCAGATCAGCCATGATCTTAACAAATAGCAGCGTAAGCTCAATGGGCTGAATGGCCTATTCCAGCTCTTATTTCATATTTTCTTATGTTCGTCTTAGAGAAATATACTGGGCAACTAAAACTAAAGGCAATAGGACAATTCTGCATACAGTTGAGGGAACACCGAAAAAGGACTGAGAAGTTTCAGTAAGGTGAGGTAAGTACAGCAATGAAGATACAAGAAAGAGTTGAAGAATTTAACATCTGCCCACCCCCAGATGTATAAGATTGTCTGATCTGCTTAACAAAGACTGCGGCACAAAGTGGGAAATACTCTGAGTGCTCACAGCTGATGAGCTAACACATGTGGAAAAATAATCTATGCTTCCACAGTTCTGGAATTGGGACCACACAAACACACACCATGAGAGATCTCAGTGATTGATCAGATAGAAGTTTTGTTTGTTTACATACATGCTATTGTTAACAAAATAAATCCAAAATATTTGTTAGAGGGTAGACTTCTGTTTGCTATTTGTTTGTTATATGGTGTGACTCAGTGACATAGAGAAAAAGTTCTGCTTATTCATTTGGTTTTCAGTTACAAGCCATGAGTTATGTGCGTGGAGGTGTAGAGGTGAGGGTTGGGAATCCATTGTTAAATGGATAATGTCTCTTCAGCCCACTGAGCATGTGACCATTTCCATTTTTATTGCACTGACTCATGAGGCTTGCCAATGTCCCATTCGGAGTAGGAGGATATTTCAATAACATATTTAAATTATATTCGCAAAGTGCACTTGGCTGTAACTGTGATCAACAGGCTGTCTCAAGATGCAGAAAACCTGGCAGCCTAATAGGGGCATAGATTGCTGGCTCCAAGAGGTAAGTACTTTTACAGCACTCATTGAGGGACAAGAAGAGCAACAGTGGTTTGCTGTCCCTCAAGCTAACCTTTGGGCTTCTCTCTGCTGATTACAACTTATCCCCACTGCTATGACTGGCAGTCTTCCATTCCTCTTGTCAAATCCTAAACCATAGCCTGCTCTGTGATCTGATTGTCAGGGATTATCTTCTGCTTCTGGTTTTCTAACCTGGCACTGAGCCATTCTGTCAATTCAACCATCTGCTGGGTGATGCCAAAGACTCCACCTCACCCTTCCTACACTGATGATCTAGCATTCCAAGTTTTACCCTTGTAAAACAAGTATGTAATTTTATAATCAATTTTATAACAAAAATGGACCAATCACCTCTCCAGGTTCATTTCCCAGAATCAGTTCTAAGATAGTCCAACTCGGGAAGGGACTATGTGCATACTGCCTCAAGAAGCACTCTTGGATACATTGAACAAACTCTGCTCTGTCCATGCCCTTGGCACTAAATGAAACCCAGTCTATGTTGGTGAAGTTAACATCACCCATCACAACAACTTCCCATAATCTGCTCCTCCTCTTCATGCTGGCTGTTGGGAGGTTTGTAGTACACCTAAACAGTGTGATTGTACCGCTCCTGTCCTGAGTTCTACTCATATGGCCTCAATGCATGATCCTACCAAGGTGTCCTTCCTCTGTTTAGCTGTGACATTCTCCCTAATCAGTAAAGCAACACATGTACCTTTTTTGTCACCCTCTCTATTTTGCCTGAAGTATCTAGACCCTGGAATCCTAAGATGCCAGTCTTACTATTCTTTCATCCAAACTCCATAATTGCCACAACATCATAGTTCCATGTAGCAATCCGAGTTTTAAGTTCAGTTGCTATGCTCCTTGCATTAAAGCAAATACACCTCAGACCATCTGTTCTGTCATGTTTTGTACAACTTCCCTGTTTTCTCTGTGCTGTGGTCCTTCTTGATTTTTGTCTTTGGTTTCTCTGCCTCAGCTTCATTATAATTCTCTTAGCTTCAACTCAATCTTTGTTATTCAGATGGTATCCTTAATTTTTGCCCTTGCTGTGTTAATTTTGTGCTATGTTATCAGACACCTGAGTATTCAATGCTTCACGAAGCTGTGTTGTGAAGAGGATGTCTGTACAAAATTTGGATTTTATTTCAATCTGATTTCAGTGATATAACATTTAAACCAAATTCAAATAGGAAGCTATTATGGCAATTTTGGCTTACAGCAGGGGATAATTAGAAATTTATTTTTTGTTGTAAAAATTGAATTATTGTATTATTTAGAATTACATTATTACTGGGGAAAAGTACTGTTGTTTTGGTCAGGCTATTTACAAGGTAACAGAGCCACAGAGTAGATGCATGATGTTTAAACATCCTCACTCACAGTGATTTCCTGGCCTCAGGTGACTTGTTAGAAGAGGCATTGATTGGAGATCCTGTTCTATTTTGCTGTGAATCTGTGCACTGCTGTACCAATGTGCAAATGCAAAGAAAGCAACTCCTTTTTACCAACAATTGCTGATCAAAAAAACCCATGATCTGAGTGAGTGCTGTTCTGGTGTATCTTAACAAATACATTATTTAAAATAAAGTTTAAAATAACTTTATTTTAAAATTAGTTATTTTAAAATAAAATAAAAAATTACACAAGTAGGCTTACATTAACATTGCAATGAAGTTATTGTGAAAAGCACCTATTTGCATTATTTTAAATACTTGCTACATTACTCTATCATGCTTTGATCTTTGACATCCACAACCATGCCACAGATCCCATTCAGATTAACGTATGTATGTTTCAGTAATCTAATAACAGCCACAAAACTCTTTTCAGTGCATAATTTATTGCTATGCTCTTTCTCAAAGCAAAAACCATCTATTCAGCCTTTTATCTTTTGCTATGAGCATTTTGAAATATTTCACATTAAACGATTCTGCATGCAGTCTGTTGTGTCATAGGAGTGTTGCAAATAAACAGCAGAACAAGTAGGTGATATTTGCAGAATCAAACAAACATACTTCTCGGTTCTGAGAGTGGCCAGGAACTTGGCATTCTTTATGTCTCTAAGGTATTAATATAAAGCTGAATGTGACAGTGTGACAGCACCTTATGTACCTCTATCATAGAAACATAGAATTTAGGAGCAGGAGGAGGCCATCTCGAGCCCGCTTTGCTATTCATTAAGATCATGGCTGATCATCCAGCAATAGCATAATCCTGCTTTTTCCCCATAATCTTTGATCCTATTTGCCCCAAGTGCTATATCCAGCCACCTCTTGAATACATTCAATGTTTTGGCATTAACAACTTCCTGTGGTAATGAATTCCACAAACTCACCACTCTTTGGATGAAGAAATGTCTCCTCAATTCCGTGAGGTCTACCTTGTATTCTCAGATTGTGGTTCCTGGTTCTGGACTTCCCCACCATTGGGAACATCTTCCTTGCAACTATCCTGTCTGGGCCTGTTAGAATTTTATAAGTTTCTGTGAGATATCCCCCTCATTTGTCTGAACTCCAGTGAAAACAATCTTAACTCAGTCAATCTTTCCTCATTGTATCAGTTCCACCATCCCTGGAATCAGCCTGGTAACCTTCGTTGCACTCCCTCAGGACCAAGAACATTCTTCCTCAGAAAAGGAGACCAAAACTGCACACAATACTCAAGGTATTCATTGAAGGCAAACTTTTTTTAAACAGGCAAGAGTAGAATACAAAGCAAAAACATCATCTCCAACTGACTTGTGACATTGTGGTTTATGATCTGGGATATAGAGGTAGTGTACAGTTGATACCACAAGGCCTAAATTTACCCAGTTGCTCATTATTTATATCCTATTATTTCAAGCAAAAGTCTCCAACTGCAACTTTAAATTTGACCCTATTTTAAAATAATAAATTTCAATATTTTCTCATTCATCTTTTGTTGAATATTGTAATATTCTTCTGTGTCATAAAGACATCTGACTAGTAACTACAGTTTGATACTGCTAATAGGCACTGAATGGATGAGAGCAAACACCATGATGTTATTACAAGTATATAAAGAGGAAGAGAATAGCTGAACTAAATGTTGGTCCTTTAGAGGATTGGTCGTGGTAAATTGACCCTTAGTGACCAAAGCTGTATGGAGTTACAGGGAAGGGGTTTGGGTTGGGGCTGGGCCGGATGGGGGGAAGGGGAGCTGGAGGTGGGGTGGTGTGGTTGCATACCTCCTTTTGGAGAGTTGGATCAGACTTGAAAGACTTTGTTCTGTACGGTAGGGATTCTATAGCAAAACCCAGATGACTGGAGATGGACACACCAGTTACATCATTGAATGGTGCATACATTCTGATTGAGAGGACTGTGCAATAGACTTCAGCTAAGGATACCTGCATTTGTATAAACTAGTATAAAATAATTGTAATCTAACTCATGTTGAGAGAATTATATTAGAGTTAGTATTTCCTCTTTACAAACTTTGCTTCCTGGACTTGATTTGAATTTACACTACAGTTCAGGGAATTTCTTGATAGTTAGGTGCAGATTAAGTGCCATTTTTCTATCTGGAGGAGGTTATGGCCATGTGGGTGGTCAAAATTCTTCAACATTAATAAACGTTATTTTTTTGTTACGGTTTGAATCAATATGGCTTGAGGCTACACTTGTGGTAATCAGCTGTTCCTGTTAAGAACTCAGTGGAAACAACAGTAGAGATAGCACATAACAAATACATCAGACATTGATTCATGATACTTTTTCTGATAATACAGCAACCAAAAGCCTAAAGTGATTCAGAAGAAGCTTATGTGTGGAAAATTAGTTCGCAATATTCAATGAGAAGCATTTTTTAAACTATTTTACATTCGCTGTGCCTTTTAATACATCAAATTTAATACAGTTTATTCTCATTTTATTTTTTGTCATTCCTTACACTCTTCCAAGGTGCTAGAGCAGGAAAATAAGATATTCCTTTAGTTTTACTGTCAGCAGGCAGTATGAAGTACTCCAAGATTCTGCAAAATAATGATTGGATAATGAAACATCTTTAAGAATCATTCATTCCTACCTAGAGTTATCAAATCTGGTTGTACTTAGCTGTGGGAACTTTCAGCACATGACCTGTGACAGAAAATAATGCTACCCCTACTCCCCCATTCATTGGATGTCCAAAATGCCTGTCGTTAGAGAGTACCTCCACCCCACACCATTGGAAGGTGAACAAAATATATGGGCTGAATTACGTGGGGCGCCTTGATCCCTGTTTCAGTGCATGGTGCAAGGAGGTGAGAAGCCCACGTAGGGACACCAAAAGAGAAAATACTGAAAAACCTCAGCAGTCTGGCAGCATCTGTAAGGAAAGAAAAGAGCCAATGTTACAAGTCTAGATAGCCCTTTGTCAAAACTAAGACACAGAAAGTGGGAGATATTTATACTGCAGAATGAGAAAATGAAAGATGAGTCACAGCCGTAGAAACCAAAGAGAAAGGCTAACAAGAGCTAAAGCCTGAAATCAGAGGGTAAACTATGATCACATCTTCATCTGTCACAGATATGATCACAGTTTACCCTCTGATTTCAGCTTCTCTGCCGTTTGGCCATTCACACCATCAATTCTCTTTATGGACTGCCATTAGCACCTCTTAGCCTTTCTCCTTGTTTTTGTGACTATGAGTCATCTTTCACTCCCTCACCCGATAGTATAATATTTCCCACTTTCTATGCCTTTTAGCTTCGACAAAGGGTCATCTGAACTCAAAACATCAGCTCTTTTGTCTCCTTACAGATGCTGCCAGACCTGCTGAGATTTTCCAGCATTTTCTCTTTTGGTTTCAGATTCCAGCATCCGTAGTAATTTGCTTTACCCACATAGAGCAAACTGGCTGTTAATTCTCTGGAGACAAGAGAGGTTGGTAGTACCTGGGACCAGGGAGATTAGTGGCCAATCCTTTGCTACAGTACGCCACCTTCAAACCTATCAGTGGACAAGGATGAAATAAAGCCCTGTGCTACTCAATTGATTATTACTGTGAAACAAACAGCCCTGATTCCCACATCCAGTAAGCAAAAATATTCAAAGAAAGTTGAGGAAATAAAAAAACAACCCACTGTGATTTTTCTTCTGTAAGCTGTCCAGGCCAGGTGCTGGTGATTAATCTTTACGGAGACTCAAGGACAATCCAATCCAACCTTAGAAACATATTCATGAATATATTAGTATTGCATTTCTGCTTTCTACAGCTTCATGTTTTATACCTTGCCTGGAGTGCTTTGCGTTTAATTATTGTCAGTTTTTACTTGTGTGTGGAAAGATTTGGGTTGAGGCTGTCCAAACTGATTTCAGCAGCGGGAGAGAATTTTAGCCTATCAGCATAGGCCACATTCAAAATCAAGTCACATGCATGAAGGGATAAGGGCCTAGCCCTAGACGCAAATTGAAGCTACAGTTTAAAAAGAAAGTCAATCACAACATCTTAGATTCTTCTGACCAAGAGTGAGAACTCTAAAAGCCATTGAAAGGGTAATTCTACTAATTGAAACCATGAGTTCTCAGCTACCTGCTTTTGTCTGTTGTGCCAGTTACCACATGAAATACTTGGACAATGCTGTTAAAGAGACAAATTAAAACACATTTCCACTTTAGCAGCCAATACCACAACTATGTTCCAAATGATCTGAAGACATGAGGTCCACTGTTGTGTTTTAAAAAGCCAAATAAGAATTGGATTGATGACAGAAACAATGGAACATTTGTCTTGTTCATTTATTCAGAGTAGAAAGATTTTTGCTGATTGAAGTCTGAATGCCTTTTGTCATGATCACAAGTTGTACAACAGGATACTTGCGCCATTAATTAAGCTTCATTAAATATCTGAGCCTCAGTTGTGTGCATAGCTTTAAATTCACCCCTCTGTTTCTTTCTGAATCTGTAGTTGAAGTGGGTGAACAATGACTTGGTGAAAAAAAGAACCTCAGTGCTTCATTTCACCTGATTTCTAGTGTTTAACTCTGTTTGCCAACACTACTTTACCTATGTCAAGGAAATTAAAGTTGACTAGAAAGACCAGTTTCTATCCATGATACTGTTTGTTAGTGTCTGTGATATTCTGCTGAAATGATATTGCATTGTTTTATACTGTTGGCCTATGACCATTATAACTTGATTGGAACTGGAATCATTGAAAGGAAATATAGAATAACTCATTCACCAAATAAATGGTAAATAATCCTAAATTGCTTCTTTGAGTTTGTGTTCAGGGATGAAACTATGGAGGAATTTTCCAATAAATGGTAGGATTTCATTGGGTAGGGATTAATAAAAATATTAAGAATAATAAGCTAGGATTTACACATAGTAACAAGCTGAAGTTATCCAAAAGTGGACCAGGCATCTGAACTAGCCCAGATGGATAGCACATTAAGGAACTTAAGGAAGTGCACTCTGAATTTAGTCAGATCCTGATGGGCATGTGTTGGAAATCAATTCTGAAACCAGACAGTGAGACAAAACACCATTCCTGCAACAGTTGAGTCGTAACATTATTGCTGTATAATGGACCTTAGTGCCCTTAATGTTGTAATTTGCTTTTATATAATGCTATGACATTGATGCTTAAGGCCATAACTGCTGTGGCATTGACACTTAAGGCCATTAATGCTGTAGCTTTGACCCTTGGATCGTTAATGCAGTGCCGTGGACTCTTAAGGCCATTAATGCTGTAGCATGGATCCTTAAGGCAATTATTGCTGTAGCATGGATCCTTAAGGCAATTATTGCTGTAGCATGGATCCTTAAGGCAATTAATGCTGTACCTTGGACCCTTCAGGCCATTAATGTTGTAGCATGGACTCTTATAGCCATTAATGTTATAGCATGGACCCTTACAGCCATTAATGCTGTAGTATTGACTCCTAAGCCATTACTGTTGCAGCATGGAATCTTAAGGCAGGTCTTCAGCAGTGTCTGAATTTCCGCTGTTAAATTTTGTGCACAGGTTATGACTGAAGGGCAGCATTTTCCCTGGGGTAAGTTTGGTTTTTGTAGGGTCATGAACCCATAAATAAGTACATGACAGTTTGAGCACAATGTGCCAGGGCAGCACTTGATATGCACCCAGTTTCTGGACACATAATAATGAAAAGCAATGAGGCTAAAACTCTGTGGGATATGATGACAGCAGCACCTGCTAATGTCCTCCAGAGTCAGTAAGACCAATAGAAAGGCACATTGTTCACTTGGTAGCAATAGGTGTATTTGCAGCAACAAACACATCTCAGGCTTTTGCCTGAGCATGTTGCCAAAGCTTTTAGCCTTATCTACTGGATGCACCAGGCTGGAGATTGTCCTGATATTCTATAGGCAAAATTGGGAACTTATTCTATAGATCCCAATGCTGGCTTGGTAAAGGCCATATGGAGAATGGCACTATGTACAAAATCAAATTCAAAATCCGAAATCAATCAATGGAAATGAAAACTGGGGGAGATTTATAATGGGTGACCGATCCATTATTGCCTAATGAATAAGAAAGTAACAGGAAACTTAAAGGAGGAACAGATCTCTAGCAGTTGGGTTTGGAACAATAACAAGGAATAGGATGAACAATTAGTAGAAAAATGCTGAACGATGTGGAGGAAGACAAAGATTTGGATTCAAATATATTATTCATTAAAAATGATGACATTAAAAAGGCCAAGAGCATTTTTGGTTTTATTGAAGGAGTAAGTCGATAAATTGTGGATTCAACACAATGATATCAGAGATGATGAATTATTATTATGAGAAGAGATTTGATCTTCCTCAGGGTAAAATTTCATCTTCAACACCAGAGCAGTAATCCTGTGGAGCTGATTGCCTGCCTTTTGTGGAACCAAACTGATTTTATTTCCATTGATTTGAAAGAAATTAAATCAAATGTGTTGTGTAAAAACTGAGTGTTCCGCTCTGCCAGATCACCACACAATACTCCAGTTAGGAGTAAATCCAAGATTTTATGGTGGAGAATAATTACTTAAAATCCAACAGTGCATAAAGAGGCTGTTCAGCCCATGAAGTCTGCATTGACCACATTCCCATCCAGGCCCTATCCCCATAACCCCAACTATTTATCCTACTAACCCCCTGACACTAAGGGGCAATTTAGCATTGCCAATCCACCTTACCTGCACATCTGTGGACTGTGAGAGGAAAGTGGAGCAGCCAGGGAAACCCATAGAGACATGGGAAGAATGTCTATGCATAGTCTGCACAATGACCTAGCCAGGAATTGAACCTGGGTCCCTGGCGCTGTGAGGCAGCAGTGCTTGCCACTGTGCTGCCCCACTTTCTCCAGTGATGAGGGAATCTTTACGGGGAATTGTATGAATTGGTAATGCTTTGTCATAGGGACTATTAGAGGAAACAATCATTCAATCCTTTAGAGGGAAAATAGATAAATATTCAAAACAGAACAATAGGGTTCATTTTGAATATTTATCCAGATGAATCAGTACAGAAATGATTGACTAAATGGCAAATTGAGATTCCATGGTTCCATAAAACTATAGGAACAGGAGCAGAATTAGGCCACTTAGCCCATCAAATCTGCTCTGCTATTCAATCATGGCTGATATTTTTCTCATTCCCATTCTCCTGCCTTTTCCCCATAACCCCTGATCCCCTTATTAAGCAAGAACCTATCTATCTCTATCTCAAAGACACTCAAAGACCTGGCCTTCACAGCCCTCTGCGGCAAAGAGTTCCACAGATTCACCATTCTCTGGCTGAAGAAATACATCCTCATTTCTGTTTTAAAGGATTGTTCCTTTAGCCTGAGGTTTTTTTTAGAGCAACACAGCACGGGGAACAGGCCCTTCGGCCCAACGAGCCCGCGCCGCCGTCATAACTATATAGTAACAATTCCATTATCCTATCCTAATTTTAGGTTATTCCTAATATGGAAGAGTCTCAATGTAGGGACAATTTGTTTCCCAATCAGCCAGAGGGTTGTGCCCTCTGATTCTAGTTTTTCCTACTGATGGAAACATTTTCTTCACATTAATCCTATCCAAGTCTTGTAGATTCCCGTAAGTTTCAATAAGATCCCTTCTCATCCTAAACTCCAATGAGTACAGACCCATAGTCCGCAACTGTTCCTCATACAACAAGATCCAAAAGGCAAAAAAGAGCCATATGTCATTTTTGGCATGATGAGTGGAGTTTATCCATTTCACTCATCACGGGAATTGTATGGGTGGAGCCGAACCATGCAAAGGTTCATTGACCTTGGGTAGGATTGTTTGGATTTGGACGAGGCCAGCCGGAAAATCCCGTTGATGTTTTCTGAATCTGGGAGGGCAATGGTATATGTTGAAGTAATTATATCTAATTTGACATCTGATAATGTCCAAATGCTTTATAATAAAGAGACAGAAGGCTGAACTGCCAATAAGTTCTGGTCCCTCCAGGTACTGCAAGTACATGCAGACTTGTGGTCCATTATGCTGACACTTAAGTATGCACAGTCAGTAGGGCCTGATGATATCTATTGGAATGGCACTGTCCTACACCTATACTGCAATGATACCTGCCTGGCCAGTAGCACAGAGAGGACCACCATTTATGTCTTGTCCAGGAAAAGTGAGGCCCAGAACCAAGAAAACTAACCTCTGCTTGTAAACTTTAGAGAAAAAATTTACTTACAACCCTGGTATCATAGATAACAACTGATGCAGTTTATAATATCCATTTGAATACCAGATAACATTTTTAATTATAGAAAGCATTAGTGAAGGAACATTTAGATTCTGTCTCAAAGAGCAAAATGAGGTAACTGTAAATCTAAAATAACCTAGTCTCAGAAAACAGAAGTGCTGCATCTTTATCTGTGTGAAGTTATTTGGGTATTCCCTCGACGCATGATAAGGTGTAATATAAATCTAATTCCATTTTTTAAAACATGTTTGCTGACTGGTGGGCTAAGTAAATTATGAGAATCAGCAGAATAAAAAGAATAAGGGGATGTGATAGACCGTGTCTTGTCTTAATGTCACATGTACTGAGATACGTTGATTAAAAAAAATTATTTTCAACAGAGTATACATCTGTAGTTTTAGATAAAATGGAGACAAGCCTATTGGTGCCTGATTTTTAATCAGAAAATCACAGATTATGATCAGAAAAACACGTTGATGAGTCTGTCATATTATGGTACAAATTAGTTTTAGTTCAAAGTCAATGGAAAAGAAAATGAATTGGAGTGTAAAACAGGTTGTGATATGTGATCACCCATTTTGTGTGACCATTGAAGATAAAGACATGCCACAAGCAATTACCTACTGCATGATTTATGTCAGAGATGACAGTTGTCTTGAGGTGCTTTGTGAGGTTTTAAAGATGTTTCATCATGCTAAAAGTTATATAATATGTGCTTACATAAATTGGGAGAGAAGTTTGTTTGCGCTTGTCTTTGGATTCAAATCAACATTGCCAAACCAATGTGAGCTCGTGGATCATTAGTCATTGGCCTTCCTTCATCACCAACAAACCCAGAGTGCAGTAAGCCTCCAAAGGCTGCTCACCTAATGGCAAATGTCAATCTGTGCACCTTGACTTGCCAGCAGTGACACTCTGACAAATCTGAGAGTGAGAGGATGGAGCAAGTTCTGAATGGGGTTGGGACAGTTGCAATGTTTGTGAAGTCGGGGAGCTCTCCTATTCACATAGCTTCATGAGAAATGTAATGTAAACAGATTTTATGTATGAAAGAACTCTGGGCATGGCAGGCATCACATGCGCCTCTGTCATCACTGAATGGTTTTGAAGAGTGATCCTTCAACAGGAATTAAACTCTCATTAACATATTCATGGTGTCCAATACCTGATTTGGGTGAGAACTGTCTGGCTGTTCGTTTGACATACTTTATGTCCAATTTATGTCTGAAAAATAGATGCAAATTTGACCCATGTTAAGTTCAGATCATTGTGCTAGGAAATGTGATGTTCCATGTTCCAAAAGTTTGCTGATAAGAGTAACACAGTTTGACAGTATTTCAAATTCTTAGTGGGCTACTGCAACATATATTTTGACAGATGGAAAATGTCAACTGGGTTAATGTGGCATTGGTGATGAAACCTCAAGGAGCTGTATTCTGGTCTATAACAATGTCAGTCATCAATTATTTTAGAAACTTTGACTGTTTCGGCACTACAATGAAGTAGTGTTGTCCATCTCTTTATAAAAACTGGGTAGTAATTGCAGGATAGAAGGAAGTTTCTGTTCATCTATTTCAATGATAACATTAACCTAAATATAACGTAACATTTGACTGGCAAACATACAGAAAAACAAGAACAACCCGTTTTGTTATATTTTCGGGTGGAAAAGAAACTGAAATATTTAAATTACTTGAAACAATTTTTATATACTGGTAAAACGGAAATAGAGAAGGATGAGAGCAGTACGAAAGTGTTAAAGTGCAAGACAGTGTTAAAGTCCTAGGAGCCCAAGTGCAACTTCAATTCAAGGATGGAATTTCTAACATTGTCTCCTTTGGTTGCTGGGTTTTACTAGTTGTTTACCCAGATGGAGTGGAGCTCAGTGTACAGCATAGTATTACAGCTTTGGAGGCTAATTTTCAACTCATAACTTTTGACAATTGTAAGTCACAAAGGATTGTCCCAACCTTTCAGATGAAGGAGCGAAGCACACAGCCTTTTCCACAAATTGAGGCATTACAATGGATGAAGGGGAGGAGAGATTGGGTAAGAAGTATTTCTAGAGAAAACTGCAAGGCTTTTGTGGATACCTGCTTTGCTATTCTGAGCATTAATTAGATGTTAATTTTGGAATCTGATATGAAAACAATTAAAAGAATGCTCATGTGAACATAAAAAAGACTAAATAATTGCCAAGCTCATTTCTGATAAGTTATGTAGTAAATATTGCACGTGGTAAAAAATCTCTCATGTTAAACAGTTTTGAATTTCTCTCTTACGTTTCTTCATACCATATGCCGGAATTCTACCGCTCCACCTGCCGTGGGAATCGGAGAGGGTGAGGAGCGGACAATGGGAAGGTCCATTGACCTCCAACGGGATTTTCCGGTCTTGAATTGAACAAGGCTGTAAAATCTCACCCACAATGCTTCGTTCCCCGGGGGAAAGTGATGGAAGGATTTCCGAGCTGATTGTAGCCCATTGAAGTAACTGGATGCTCTTTCCGTGGCCAGCAGGTACTGGCATTGGACCTAAAGGGGAGCTTTTGGTCCACAGTTAGGGACAGTACATTTTACCACAAGGCCTCATAGCTTTGAATTAAGGGGGACAATAACCTAATGATAATGTTCATGGCCTAGAAACATAGGGGGTAGTTTTCCAGCCCTATACATCAGTGGGATCTTCCAGTCCTGCCCTTGATGGATTTCCCAGTAGCAGGGTGGAGAAGCCACCATAAACCCATTGACTTTGGTGGTACTGGAAGATCTCACTCATGGCCAATGGTTTGCATCCAACATGGATAAATCAGCCGCAGAGGAGGGAAGGCATTGCTATGGAGGGGGATGGAGGGGGTGCAGAATCCGGGCCACAAATTCAAAATTCACCAGAACAATTACAGGAATTCTAAAATTTAAATTTATTAATTAAGAGTTTACCTACCTCAGATGACTGTTGTGCTCTTCTCAAGAGCAATTAGGAAGTACAAAATTGCCAGCAATGCTCACATCCCATATCAATTTCTAAAAATATTTCACTTGAACGGGTAAGCCCAGAAATATCATCTAAGTCAAACAGTTCCCTCATTTTCTTTATGTAAGAACCAAGTTGCTATTCACTTCCCAGAAACAGAAATAGTAAGTGTGGTTAACAATATATAGATCTGTAACAAATATGCACAATTTTAGACTGGTTTGACCATGTGATCCTCAGCTGTTGCGTGAACAACTTTAGAAGTTGGCAGAGCATGTTCAGCTTTCTCTAGTCTGTAAATGGTTGTTACATACTTAAATACTTCATAGATATGAAGATACGATTTGCATCATTTGAAGTATCTGACAGTTCCAGTTGTGGAGAAGCTGGTAAGTGAGTACTTACATTGAGTGGGAATAACAGATTACATGGGTACAAAAGAGGGCAAAATCATTCTATATTGATTTTGTAGCATTGGCAATCATCATGTAGCATGAAATAGATTATTTTCCTGCAGTTGAAGAGATGTTTGATCATTTGTTTCCCTTGGAAGGAGCTATCTCTGTAATCCTTCAAGCGTGGTTTATCTCAGATCCAGGTAGGAAGTAGGTTAGTGTGCAGCAGGATACATGGATGTGTACCTATAAGATAAAGACTGATATTTACATCAAACTGATATATGTTTATTTATATTCTGCTAATTGGCTGCTGTTTTTACTTCACCAGGGAAATCTATTAGCCTCATAATGGATGACCAAAGTGGCTCCTTGGAAAGCTCCCAGTCTGTTCGAGGCAGGCAAAATGTCATTAAGTGTGGATGGCTGAGAAAGCAAGGTGGCTTTGTCAAGACTTGGCACACACGATGGTTTGTGCTGAAGGGGGACCAGCTTCACTACTATAAGGATGAAGATGAAAACAGGCCATTGGTAAGTAGGCCAATGCCAAAAGTTAATATGTTATACCAGACATCTTTCAAAGACTTCATGCCAATTTAACGTGTAAGTCATAGTGGCCTACTTTGAGCTGATGAGGATGTTATTTGAGCTGTTTTCGCACAGGATTGCAAAGTATTGTGGCAGACATTTGCTTTACATTTATTGTTCTTTTACTGGTACTCTGAGATTTTGTACCCTATTTCCTTGTACTTTTTTGTTGGAAGTTTGGAATGTTTTTGACAGAGAATTGTTGTGGGGTCATTGCCAATGATTTCTAGTTTCTAGAGACTCTGCACAAGTCAATTGATAATTTACTGGGCTGAATACATGAATTCCAATTTGTTAAGAGTGCATTTCCAAGGTTTTGAGGAGTGTAAGTTACAAATTGATTTATCCGAAGAATAAATTGGGTGATAATAAAGGAAAACCATTGGAAAAACAATTAAAATCTGGCTGAAAGTACCTGAAATAAATATAAAGAAATTGGAACATTTTTTATTGAATCATTATTGTATTAATTGGTATGTCTCTCTTACAGCTGAATGCATCCAATTTGTGAGTTGATAGCATACATGATATTTTGTGAATTGATAGCATTCAGGTACCTGAAAATTGGAAGGTGGCAAATGTTGCGCCTTTTTTTAAAAAACGCTGCAGGGAAAAGCCTGGGAATTACAGGCTAGTAAGCCTCACATCTGTAGTAGGTAATAAAAGGTATTCTGGGAGACAGGATCTATAGTTAGAGAGGCAAGGGCCAATTAGGCACAGTCAACATGATTTTATGCGTGGAAAATCAGGTCTCACAAATTTGATTGCATTTTTGAAAGGGTAACCAAGAAGGCTAGATAAGGGCAGTGCAGTTGATGTTGTCTACATGGACCTTGTAAGAGATCTGACAACATCAGTTTTAAATCCAACCGATTTATTTGATAGTAAACTCGTAAGCTTTCGGCTTTATGGCCTTCGTCAGGTGAATGAGGTGTTCTGGTCTGCAATAGCACACATATCAGCCACACAGTTTACAGATTAAATCAGTTGGATTTAAAACTGGTGTTGTCAGATCTCTTACTGTGTTTACCCGAGTCCAACGCCGGTATCTCTACACTAATCAGCAATCTGTAAACTGTCTGTGCTGACATGTGTGCTATTGCAGACCAGAACACCTTCTTCTGACGAAGGTCATAAAGCCGAAAGCTTGTGAGTTTACTATCAAATAAATTGGTTGGATTTAAAACTGATATTGTCAGACCTCTTACTGTGTTTATCCCAGTCCAACGCTGGCATCTCTACATGGACCTTAGCCAGGTCTTTGATGAGGTACCACATGGTAGGTTGTTGCACAAAGTTAAATCTCACAGGATCCAGGGTGAGGTAGCCAAATGACTTAATGACAGAAGATAGAGGGTGATTGTAGAGGGCTGCTTTTCAAACTGGAGGCCTGTGACTAAAGAGTGCAGAAAAGATTTACCAGGATACTACCAGGACTTGGTGGTTTGAGTTATAAGGAGAGGCTGGATAGAATGGGACTTTTTTCTCTGGAGCGTCGGAGGCTCAGGTGTGATCTTATCGAGTCTATAAAATAATGAGGGGCACAGATCAGCTAGATAGTCAATATCTTTTCCCAAAGGTAGAGGTGTCTAAAACCACAGGGCATAGGTTTAAGGTGAGAGGAGAGGAATACAAAAGAGTCCAGAAAGGCAATTTTTTCTAACAGAGGGTGGCGAGTGTCTGGAACAATCTGCCAAAGATAGTAGTAGAGGCAGGTACAGTTTTGACTTTTAAAAAACGTTTAAACAGTCACATGAATAAGATGGCTATTGAGAGATATGGGCCAAATGTGGGCAATTGGGACCAGCTCAGTCATTAAAAAAAAGCCAACATGGACAAGTTGGGCATGTTGTAAACCTCTATGACTCTATGATGTGTTCAGTGGACTTTTTTTTTAATTCATGGGATGTAGGGCAGCATTTATTGCCCATCTTGATTGCCCTTGAACTATATGGTTTGCTAGGTCATTTCAAATAGGCATTTAAGAGTGAACCACATTGCTGTGCATCTGGAGTCACATGTAGGCCATCCAGGTAAGGATGGCAGATTTCCTTCCCTACAGGACGCAAATGAAGAAGATGGGTTTTTATGACAATTGACAATGATTCCATGGTCACCATTAGACTATTAATTTCTGATTATTATTGAATTCAAATTTCACAAGATTCAAACCCATGTCCACAGAGTATTGTCATGGATGTCTGGATTGCTAGTCCAGTGAAAATACCATTACGCCATCACCTCTTTTCAAAGCTGAAAAACCATCAACAAAAATCAGAAAAGAAACATTAAAACAGTATCATTTGAGCAGAAGGCTATAAATAAGAGAAGAATGCTTGAAAAATAGTAAGACTGGCAAAAATGACTGTCAGTCAGTTGCCAAATAAATGCAGGAGCAAGTTTCCAATGATTAAAAAGAAAGCGCTATTGCTTTTTGTACAGTTAATATTTTGCAACTAATATACATGCTTTAAAACAACATTTTTAGAAGCCCAGCTCATTCAAAACAATTGACAAGTAGTGAATTCCTGAGTTCAGTCCAACCATTGAAATAGAGTGTTGTTGGAAGATGGGAAATTTAAGTTTAACGTTTATTTATTAGTATCACAAGTAGGCTTATATGAACACTGCATGAAGTCACTGTGCAAATCTCCTAATTGCCACACTCTGGCACCTGTTCTGGTACCTGAGGGAAAATTTATCATGGCCAAGGCACTTAACCAGCACATTTTTTTGTACTGTGGGAGGAAACTGAAGCACCCAGAGGAAACCCACACAGACATGGAGAACATGCAGACTCCACACAGACAGTGACCCAAACTGGGAATTGAACCTAGGGCTGCCTGATACCATGAGGCAGCAGTGCTAACCACTGTGCCATCAAATTTGGTTCAGGAAGGGAAATAAAAGATGGATATTTATTTACATGAGGCACCTTGGACTCGCTATTCTGCCCCATAACATGCCTGAAGCCAAACCTACAGACTGAAAGCTTTCAGAATGATGATGTCACTCACATGGTACTCCATGTTGGAAGGGCACAAGGGAGCATGTGCCACATTTGCACCAGAACAGCCTCAACTGGCCAGATCAGAATGTTAAACAACTATTCAAATGTTCCAACTGATTGGAGACATGTTTTTGAAAGACTGCACAGATCCACTGGCCATGTACATAATGCTCTCTAATGTGCTCCATGGCAAGAAGTTCCCCCACCCTTCTCCCCACTAATGCTATTAAAATGACAATCATGTCACTTGCAGGTAGGTTGATTCTGACCAATTTTAACGATTGCAAATCTTATGAAGGGATTATGGAGTGTGTTTAGAGGTGTTGTGCTGAGTTACTGGATTTGGCAGGGAGTTGCTGCTAGGGAGAGCTGAGAGTTGGTGACTTTCAACACAAAGACTGCAATAGATTTGGGGTCTGAATTTGGGATTGCAGAGAGGGAAATGAGAGTGAATGAGTCAAATTATAGACACAAAATGAATTGTAAATAATAATAGCAGTATATCCTGGCTTATGCAAATTGCAATAATTAACATTTTTTTTAAAATAGCCACCCGCTTGGAGAGATGATGGTATAGTGTAATGTCACTGGACTAGTAATCCAGGTGACCAGGATAATGCTCTGGGGACATGCATTCAAGTCTAACCATTATAGCTGGCGGAATTTGAAAATCATAGAATCCTTACAGTGTAGAAGGAAGCCATCACAATACCACTCAGGCCCTATTCCCGTAACCCCACATATATTTCCCCTGCTAGTCCCTCTGACAATAAAGAGCAATTTAGTGTGGTCAGTCAACCTGACCTGCACATTTTTGGACATCTTTGGGAGGAAACTGGAGGAAACCCATTCTGGCACAGGGAGAATGTGCAAACTCCACACAGACAGTCCCCAAGGCCAGAATTGAACGTGGATCCCTGAAGCTGTCAGACAGCAGTGTACCCACTATGCCACCATGCTGTTAATAAACTTTGGAATTGATCTCAGTAATAGCAACCATCATCATTAAAAACCCATCCTATGGGAAAGAAATCTGCCTTCCTTACCCAGTCTGTCCTACCTATGACTCCTAATCCACTCAGTTCAAGGATAATTAGGGATAGGCAATAACTGCTGGCCATGCCAATGACACCTAAATCCCATGAAAATAATAAAGAAAAGAAATTGTTTCAAAATGGGCTGCCCATTAGGTAACCAGAGTATCACAAAGGTTAACTAAGATTCTGAGCTCCGTTAGTTGTATTTCCATCATTGAGTATGAGCTGTAGCCTTCTTTTATGGAATCATCCCTTATTTCAGAATTCCATCCTGCTGTGATGATATTGGAGCTTTAAACTTCACTTACGAAGTATCCACTTGCCACGGTTTGTGCACAGCTCCTACAGCTCCAGAAATACCCTTCCCCATCCCCCAGCACACTGCCATCACTCTCTCTCAGTCCCAGCAGCACCATCCTGCACTTCATGCTTGCACTCAGTGAGTACTGTATACATTTTAAAGTTCGCTAACACCAGACCTTATCTAATTGTCTATTCCAATTTGCCATTATTTTTACTTTTTAAGTCAATTGTGACAGGTGGAAATTGTTTTTTATTCGTTCATGAGACATGGGCATGGTTGGCTGGCCAGCATTTATTGCCCATTCCCACTTGCCCTTGAAGGAAGTTGAGAGTCAACCACTTTTGCTGTGGTTCTGGTGTGACATGCAGGCCAGACCATGTAAGGATGGCAGATTTACCTTCACTGAAGGACATTAGTGAACTAGATGTGTTTTTCTGACAATCAATAGTAGTTTCATGGTCACCAATAGATTCTTAATTCCAGGTGTTTTTATTGAGTTCAAATTCTACCATTTCCCCTGGCAGGATTTGAACCTGGGTCTCCAGAACATTAACTGAGTTTCTGGATTAATAGTCTAGCGATAATGCCATTAGCCCATCACCTAATGAGTATGTGCTTAGAAACCATAAAGTGACTTTGTGATGTTGCATAAAGCGCTGCTGTTATTATTAAGCTGCTGCCAATTTGAAGGTGCACGTTGACGAACCAAGTTGTACCCAATTCTGCGAGTATCATTTTTATGTTCTTTTCAGGGGTCAAATATTTAAATTAGTTCCATAGTTATTAAAATTCGTAAAGACTTTAAGGTAAAGAACTTGCTAGACACATCATAGATACTAAACATATGATAGCTAGAGATCTTAACTGTTGAAAAGTAAGCACAATTCTTCCGGCATCTCAGCAGGAGCATAAATCACCACAGAAAACTCTTTGTAGTTTATATATTTTTCAAACAAGTCTTATTCATTGACAGCTTCCACATTAATTCATCCGTAGATGCAGATGTTAACTAACGTTAGTTAACCTTGCTTCTAACCTTGGGCGCAGCCACATAAAAGGTGTCTCTTCCTTACAATTGCATTCCTGAGATGAAGTAGTTTAATTAAAAATCACTAATATTGAACTTTCTTGCAACCTTAATATCAAGATCAAGGCATATTTTTAAAGCAATTAATTTTATTCTGCAGTAGGTAATTGTTCAGTTTTACTCAGTTTTATACAATGTGACAGCTCACGTATTTTGAGGTGCTCTTGAAAAAGCCAAAAAGGCTAATATAAAATTTAAAAAAACACACGATACTGAAAATACTCAGCAGGGGTTATAGCAGGCGTTTATTCGACCCAATCCTCCCCCTCAGCCCACCCATCATCCTTGGATATCATGGGCTCCCACGTTCCTGTTTCATGCAAGACTTTCACCAGTGATAAATTTGCATGCATTTTCTTTCTGAGCCAATAGTATCTACATAGTGCATTCCTTCATTGTCACTGGTGAAAATCATGGTTTTCCCAACATAAAACCTTTCAAATATTTCACCCCATTTACTACCTTAAACATTTATTCTTTAAATCACCAAGGAACAATGGCATTCATGTGAATCATCCAAAAAATGCACTATAGGAACTCACCAAGGCCCCATAGACTATACCTTCCAAACCTGTGATCTCTGCCATCTAGGACAAGGGCTGTCAATGCATGGGAACATCGCCATCTCCTGCAAGCTCTTTTCCAAGCCACATACCATCCTGACTTGGAAATATATCGCTATTCCCTCACCGCTTCTGGGTCAAAGTTGCTGAACTCCCTCTCTAACAGCATGGTGCATATACCTATACTACATAGATTGCAGTAGTTCATGAAGACAGCTTACCACTACCCTCTCAAGGGCAATTAGGATTAGGCAATAAATGCTGGCCCAGCCAGCAACATCCATATCCCATAAACAAATAAAACCAGTCAGTTTTATGCTGTTAGAGAGGGAGTTCAGGAATTTTGACTCAGCAACAATGAGGGAACTGCGATACATTTCCAAATCAGGATGGTGTGTGGCTTGGACGGGAACTTGCAAGTGATGGTTCTAATTAGGATTAGAGCCATGATGGACCAAAATTTCAACCGCAATATTTCAAGTGAAAAGGTAGGCGTAATCATGAAGAGTCGCAAAGAAAATATTTTGAAGGATCACAGTACGTCCAGACAAAGCTATGTGGAATTTGTAGATCCATGTCTTGGTCAGAATTATGGTGAGAGCCAGTACAGAAACAAAAGCAAAATGCTGATTGAACTTGTTATAATGTGTATTTTTGTTCGCTATTCTATATAGCCTTCAAATGTTACCGGTCAGCAGTAGAAGATGTAGATATTTCTGTAAGGCCTGTCAGTGCTGCGGATCAAAGATTTGCTTCCTCGATCGGTTGTGGTGGTAGGTCAAAGCCTTATCATCCATTCAGGTCCTCAGTGCATCCAAGCCTGAAAGATTTTAACTTTTAAAGGATTAATCCAGTACTTGAGTGAAAAATACTTTACAGCAAATAAAAACAAAATTGCTGGAAATATTTGTCAGGCCAGGCAGCATTTGTGTAGAGAGAGAAACAGAGTGAACAGGGGTAATTTTAATATAAATTACCTGATGGGAAATATATGGGCTGGAATTATTCCAAAAAAAATCTAAATGTCGAATTTGCGTGAAAACAGGAGTAATTCATGCTGTTTTTTTCAGTGGAAGTTCAGAGAAGAATCTCCCATACTCTGTGCAATGCAGAGGCCACCAATATGAATATCATTAAATCTCCCACTGGAGAGGCTGAAATCAGCTTGCTGAGTGGGCTACTGGACATGCATCGATCTGTGGATGCACAGTGTCCCTACACTGATGGCCTCCAGATTGCTGGCCAGCCTCGCGACCCCCACAACACCAGCACTCCACCCTCCAACGGCCCAATCGCTGACACCGCCCCCCCCCCCTCTCTTTCCCTGACCATTCCCTGGCCAGCCCTGAACAAACCCTAGCCCCTCCCCCTCTCCCATAGTCCAGACTCCTCATTTGCAGATATATAGAATGTACAGAATTCTAGTTTGACCCACTTTCATCTGTCCCGACACACATATTGCTGTGGTAATTGTTACTGCTGATCTATTGCTTTTGTTGGAGAATAGTTGATCTCTGACTGTTCAGTTCCTTGTGCGGTTGGTAAACTCACATTTTCTCATTAGTTGTCTGCTGCGAAGTAGCTGCTTCTCCAGTTGTACATCTGTGATTAAGACAATATTTCTGGTCATTCATTTTCGTTATCTACAATTTAGATGACAACTTCTCCACAAAGGTTTCGAGTTACCAAGTGAGCTGAATTTTGTTGAGTGTTAAATATTCACACTGTGACCGACTCTCCAACTGTCAGCCCTTGCAATGATTTGACAGCTTCCTCAAAATGAAATTTGGCTTTGTGTCATTTTACTTAGATTTTGTCATTCACTCCTATTATTACTTCCAACTTCAAACTTCAATCATATTTTAGCTATTAGAAGAGTAATTTGGATGCAGCCTGACATTAGTCATTGAACTGGGCTATGTTCCATGCTCTCAGTGGGTTTGTTTCTCCACTCTATGATTGCCTTGTACATATCTGTGCTGGGTCTATTCCATTTTTTGATGATCCTTTGGCAGTTTTCACAGCTACCAGTCTATACGAGTTGTCACTTTTTTGGTTACTTTATTTTTTCAAGCTCCTCAATCTTGTCTCTCTGGCTGGATTTGAAGGCAGCTGGAACCCTCCTTGAAAGATGATGAGTTGGTTTCACATTTCATCTGCTTCACAATGATATTTACCAGGAAGACATCTAAGACTGTGAAGACATCTTTGTAATTTGTCAGGACCTGTTCAATAGTCAATATCTTGCTGTCATGTGAAACACTACAAATCTCTTCTGGTATATGTGGGTTACTGGTCCTAGCTTTTGACTTGCCTCAGCTGAGAGTGAGGGGATTTTGCTCAGTTTCTACTATATGGAACTGTAGATATTCTCTTTGCCCATTGCACTTCTAAGAGTTTGCCTTCTAAGGACATGCATCATTCCATCATACAGCCTCAACATTAATTCAACCGCATCATTTTTGAGTCACCACTTTAAGCAGTGTCACCCAGACCTGCATGGTTTTGCATGTAGCATCTTCTGCAGTTATTCCAATAATTAGAACCCGTGTTTTCCCTTGAGACTTAACATGACAATACATTTAAGGTGTAGAGTGATCAGAATCATCATCCGACCTCTCTGTAGGAACCATCTTTACAGGTTAACTTTTCTTCTTCCCAGCAAAATACTTGTGTGCAAAGTGATTCAGCTTCTTGTAGTTGAACACTGCTTTCTCTTTGCTTGGTGTCATCCACAATATTTACATCCAGCATTCTGGCCTGGGTCTTTCTGCTGATTTTCTGAACATAGTTCTTCCTTTTCTCCAATGCCTTGTGCTTGGAGGGCCTGAACTGCCTCTCTGCAAAGAACAGTATCTCGCAGGTTCTTCTTCTGCAGCTGTTGATTGACTACTTCAGAGCCTCTGTTCATATCAATAGCTTTTCTGCGGATAAAGTTTCTTTTCTCTTTATGCTGTCAGAGTGAATCACATACTTACCAATATTCTCCCATTCTTCCGAGCTCTGATGTTGAACGTTAGCATTCATAATTAACAGTAGCAGAATGTTCAGATTGCAACCATAAGGCCTCCAGGATTTTACAAAACTAATTTTTCTGCTCCTCAGTGAGGTTTAAGGTTCAATAAAGTTTGTAGCACTAGTTCCCCACCACTGATAACAGAGTTGCTCTGTTCCTTATTCAGTTTCCTTGTGGCAATTTCATAATTTTGCTATTGAATTTGGAAGAATTTCCCATTCATTTTCAAATCTGCCTTCATCTTAATGGGAGCAGGTATTGGATATTAACCAGTGATCACTTTCCTGTATAACGTTGCAAACGGAAGCTTTAATTACTTTTTGCTGTTTCTTACAGCTGTTGTTTCTCTGGCAAAATCCATTTAATTTTAGCTGCACACTGCTGACACCATATTCCAAGTGGTGGATGAACTGACTTCTATATCAAACCTTTACACATCAGAGGTCTATGGCAAGCTTCTGGCCACATTGCACAAAAGCGCTTCTCCACTCTTCCCACTGAAGTTCATAGAATGATAGCTCAAACTTTTTATTGAGACTTGTTTCCCTTTGCTTGGTTAGAAATTATAAATCTTGGCTATATTTTCTTCAGTCGATGGAAAATAAGAACTGGCATGGTGAAATATTTTCGTGTGTTGTGTGTGTGTGTGTGGGGTGGGGGGGTCCTCTGCTTTCATGTTGCCGAATGAACCAAAACACTTGGTTACAAAATGAATAGGCCTCAGCCTCAAATAAATTAAGTCTGTAAAATCCAATCAGTTTTTTTTTGGTTTAGCTGAAATGATCATTGATTGATAGATAGAGAGGTGCACTAATAACAGTGCAAAATATATTTATCTGCTGCTGAAAGATACATTGTTGAAGTCAGTAGGGGCTTGTGATTGAAATACTGAAGCTGGAGGCTTCAATTCTTGTGCAGATTGCAGTTGATAGTTAAAGGTAAAAGCTGAGCTTCATGCTTCTTCAAGTTTAATACAATTTCCTTGCACAGTAAATAAAATCAGTGCAGATGATGCATGTCCCAGACATTCATCAAATGATATGGAGGAAGTAGCTACATTCCTGACACTGGTTACTTGGAAATGAAAACTGCCTACAGGAACAGTCTTGAGCAGGCTTTGCCTCTGTGCACTTATTGTAGCAAAACTGTAAATGTGTTGTAAGGAATGCATTTACAATTTGACTAGAATTAGTGAAGTAGAGCTTCCCCCACCCTGGAACCTTGCCTGACCAACACTCCCACAGAAATTCCTCCAGTCACGAAAACCTTGTAGCTGGCCAGAGCTGTGAATTCTGATCTTCATATTATACTGTCATGCAGTTGTGAGTTTACCACAGATGGGGAAAAGTAAAAAGGAATATCCTTTGGATAAGTGGAATATCAAAAAATAAGACTTTTTTGATATTTTTTGATTATGCTTGATATCAAGCTTGATATCAAGCATAAGAGTTTTGAAATATATTTTCCTTCTGACATTTCTCTAAAATAATTGCTTCAGAAAATCTGTGGTCTTACTAATGTATTCCTGCCATAACTTTGACAGGTGTATAGTGGAACAATTGGACCCTTGGCTTGGACCTAGATATGGTGGGATTCTGGTCTAGTGTATTACATAAAAGCAAATTACTGCGGATGCTGGAATCTGAAACGAAAAGAGAAAAAGCTTTGACAAAGGGCCACCTGAACTTGAAACATCAGCTTTTTTCTCTCCTTACAGATGCTGCCAGACCTGCTGAGATTTTCCAGCATTTTCTCTTTTAGTGATTATACGATGGCCTACTGTGGTAGAGCTTCCGCCCATCCTAAAAATGGGAACCTGCAGACCAAGAGGTTCAGGCTGAAGTGACCAATCCTATATCAGAAGCTCTCGCATTCTGGCCCTCAGTAGGACATTGTCAAAGATGTAGGACCTTTGGGCAGACAGCAAAGGGGCACCAGCTATTTACAGAATCTTCATCTGATCCTGGACAGTCCATCACATTCAACAACGCCAGGCTTGATAGAATTGTCGGGATCACCGGCCCATTGTTTTGGGTTCATGTCCTTAAGTTGCCATAATTGGTTAGAAAAATGTATCAGGGAATTTAATAATATAGGCTTACTTTTGCTGGAAACTAAATAGTGCAACTTGAAAAAATTCAAAACATAGAAAAATTAGTTGATCCCATTGCTGTGTCACCCATACCAGCAACAGAAATCTCTGCTGCACTTCAAACCAAGAAATTCAGGAACGTCACTCCAGGTCTCTGAAACCTAGCAAATAAATTCAAGGATACTTTGTGGACATTCAGCCATTTATAAAACAGCTTCACATGCCACAGCTCTTTAACATTTCCATTGGCTAATTAGCTTGTTAGCTGCTTGAGAGTCATTAAAAGATCACTGCAATAGCTCTTCTGATTAGCCGAGACTTTTCATCACTGTTATTTCTTCCAGCACTTGACTCTACCCTGTTCCTTAGTGAGCAGAATTAAATACAGTGTACAAAGTGTAGTCTGACTATACCATTGCATAGTTTGAGCATTACTTTCTACTATGGGTCTTTCTTTCAATATTCTGTTAGCTGTAGTGTTTGCTGCTGTGCATTAACTGAAAACTTTGACCAATTATGTCTTCAGACGTGTCTTAAATCTCTTTCAAATTCACTTTTTGAAGCTGATGGTGGAACAAATGAGGTGAAATTAGTTTAGAGCCTAAAACACAAGATGTGGCTTTACCCATGTTTGGGTGTGATATCCTGTATCTGATCTGCACAAAAGACAAGGTTGTCACCTCTGATTTTTGATCAGCCTTTGCAGTCACCTCAATGAAGTCAAAAGGCAAATATTCTGCAAGGCATTACTAAAAGAGGCAACTAAATTCTACTCTTATGCTGCTTATCTCCCTTTCTTTTGGGGAATGCTTACCTCCATTAAATGCTGGCTTTGTACATGGAGGCAGTGTGAAGTGATTGGGCAGGGGTGAGGTGCTGGATTAAAGTTGGGCAAGGAGGATCACCTTGCCAAATTCAATAGCAAGACCTGATTACTTTAGTTTAATCTCCAATTCCTGACTGCAGCCAACTTGAGAAGTTGGCTCTGTCTGCTGATTGGGTAAGTTTTGGCACCAGGCTACAGTGTGATTGTAGTATTTGGGAGGTAAATGCTGAGGCTGTGAGGGAAAGATGGAATAGGAGGGTAGGCTGGGGAGTAGGTGTTATATCATGGGGAGGATGAGTTTGTGTGGCAGGTATGCTGGATCATACAGCTAAATAAACAGACATTTACCTCCAGCAAACCTCGCCTCCCTTTTACTGCCAGATTTCCAAAGTCCTGGAAAACTTGGCCAGCCAGATCAATGTCAAATTGCCAGCCTCAATATAATATTCAAATTGTCAACCAAGATTGCCTCAGTTAAAACTAGAAGTGCATGGGCAGGTAAATTATAGTTGGGATTCAAATTTTTAGTTCCTCAACCTTTCATCTGACACCTATCCACCTGCTATTGGAGTTCAAACTCCCTCCTCTCCCCTCCCACTTCACTTGCCATTTCAGCTCACCAAGTAACCTGTAAATTTGTATCAAATGCCTTTTGGCAGTCCAAGTACCGACTATTATCGGTTTTATTATGGTCAAGTTGGCCGTTTTCAAAGAAATTAAGAAGATTGGTCAGGGAGAATCGAAACTGTGTAATGTTTTATTGTCTGGAGTTTATTAAATATTGTTGTATAGCCAACCCATAAAATGGCATCCAACGAGAAATAATGTACATCTGTTTTGCCACCCTGTTAAAATAATCACACTCTGGCCTGGATTTTATATACGGTGAAAGTCAGTCTTCCTTTGTCTAGCTTGCGCCACAGCCATTTAATGGCCATCATTAACTTGAGGCAATCTGTCCCTATCACAAAAGAATGTCCCACTTTTGAGGGCTGCCATCCAATCTAATAGCCGGGTGCACCCTGGCCCCAGCAGTGCCATCAATCCCGAAGAAGGTGTTTTATAATAAAACACACAGTGTCACAGTGGTTAACACTGTTGCCTCACAGTGCCAGGCACCTGATTCAATTCTGTGGAGTTTGCACATTCTCCCGATGTCTGTGCACCTCAGTTTCCTCCCACATTCCAAAGATGTGTGAGTTAGGTTGATTGGCCATACTAAATTGACCATTAGTGTCAAGGCGATTAGCAGAGCAAATATATGAGGCTATGAGGATAGGGCCTGTATGGGATTGTTATTGGTGCAGACCCGAATGGCCGCCTTCAACACTGTAGGGATTTTATGATTTTATTCAATGATTCTAAGTTTGCCATGTGGCCATGTATATACACATTTTAAAGGGAATGCTGTTTGTGCGCAACTTCTTCGTCCTCTGCACATCCAATTGCACCCAGGCAGTTTCGAGGAAATATTGTTTGGACTCCCCTCACCTGGTCTGCTGAGAATCTGCAATCTTGATTGTTTCACTATCAATTATCAAGGCTTCTGGAATTCCTTCCTCTTTTTGACTTCTTTTCCTTATTTAAGACACTCCTTAAAACCTTTTTAAGGTTTTGGTTGTCTGCCTAATATCTTCTTAAATAGCTCTTAAATATTGTTTAATCATATTTCTGTGGTAAGCCTTATTGGATGTTTTGCTACTTTAAAAACAAAGACATAATGTTGTTGTTATTGATATTTTCCCCATATCCATTGCAATCATTTTCAGTGCCTTGCACATGTTCTTATAGCTATCATCATCATCATCATCATCATGTGCACCTTGCTAAAGAGCAGTCTTTGGCTCATAGCAGTCTTTCCCTATTCTCTCTAACCTGTATGAGTCTTTATATTTGCCAGCAACTTCCTTCCTTCCAACCAACACTCTCATAGACTAATTGAGATTTACAGCACAGTTAAAGGTCCTTCAGCCCATCACATCTATGTTAGTCAAAGACAAATCACCTAATTATTTTAATCCCATTTTCTAGCACTTGGTTCATAGCCTTGTATGCCTTGGCTTTGCAAGTACACTTCTATATCTACTGATATTCCCTTTTTCCACTGTTGCCTTGAAATCTTCCTTCCATTATGGGTGGGATTTTACACGATTGCTCATCCCAAATCTCACCTGAGGTCAACAGATCTTTCCATGGTCTACCCCTTGCCCACTTCAATTCCCATGGTGGGTGGGACAGTAAAATTTCAGTCAATGTCTTTTACAAGTCCATTTTCTCTTAAGATGTGCCTTACCCAGTCTGCCTTTTCCACTCTTGATACTCTATGATGAATATCACCTAATGTTAGGATCTGTTCTGTTGCAAGCTCTTTCAGCCTCTGTGGTGGTTTCTCTGAATTTATTTTAAATATCTGAACTTTGCCTTTCTACTTTTTTGGAGAAGTGAATGAGTGTGGTGATGGTAATGGTACATTTCCGCTCCCTTTCCATGGGATATAATGACAAACTAACCTTTCAGACTATTTACACATGTTCACAAATTCAGTTTCAAGTCATTTGCATCATTTCATGTTCTTGCCTCTTCATTATGAGTCTTTTTGCGACATTTCTTCTGCTCCCATGTGAGTTTCTCTAGATCTCATTTTGAACTTTTTGTGATGCTTTAGTCATCATTTAGTAATTAATCTGAACAAGCAGCCTAATAACTGTATGACCTTTCATTGGACCTCCAGCCTCTGAGAAGCCAACAAAGCACAGTGTGCAGTCTTTATAGGAAAAAATATCCATTATATTTCCTTCTTGTGAAGGAGAATTGGGATGCCGTTTAGAAGTGGAAGGTCACGGTTTTGAAAATAGGCAATGCCCCAAAACTAAACCTACCATTTGAGATGGAATCAGCAAAATAACACGAATCAGGTTATCAACATTTGGGGGATGTTTAATATCCACCGGGATAGGTTTGTTCAGCCAATGATTAGGACAGTGAAAATAGGCAATAATAATACATCAGTGTCAGCTAGGAGCAGTAAAAACCTGCTATTTTTTGTCTCTTTAGACTTGTGATTTCACAGTTGGTAGAGGAAGGTAGGCAGGGAACTATTTGCCTGGATATTTTGCTGTTGAACAGGAGTGCCCCACAGCTCAGTGTACACTGGAATACCAGATGCAATATATGAAATGGAGGTGATTTATGGCATTTTTGGAGATGTACTGATTCTCATTTTGAATTGCTTGCCTGTCATTAGTGACACTTGTGTTCTTTTTCCATGTTTTTAGCATTTCGCAATGTCTTTATTTTTGCTTTTTCTCTTGGGATCACATGGCTGCTTGACACAACAACTTGCTGCTGGCTATCCCTTTCCATATGGATGCCCTTTGTCAGGGTGGCATGATGGCACAGTGGTTAGCATTGCTGTCTCACAGCATCAGGAACGTGGGTTCAATTCCGGCTTTGGTCATTGTCCATGCAGAGTGTGCACTTTCTCCCCTTCTCTGCATGGGTTTCCTCCAGGTATTCCTGTTTCCTCTCATACTCCAAAAGTGCTGGTTAAGTGCGTTGGCCATGCTAAATTCTCCCCTTATGTACTTGAACACGTGCCAGAGTGTGACAACTAGGGGTTTTTCACAGTAACTTCATTGCAGTGTTAATATATGCTACTTATGACACTAATAAATAAACTTCAGATTTGAAACCACAAGCAGAAAGAAGGAATGACTTGCATTTATATCAGCCTGTACACAGCCCAAAGCACCTTTGCAGCCAATTATTGAAGTATGTTCACTGTTAATGTAGCTGGATGTTAACTGGAAGTCTTGTTATTTGGATATACATCCCAACTGGAGTAATGCCATGCCGACCCGCCTGATTGCTCATTAGTGTTAGAGAGAGATTCTGCAGGGGTCATGGAATGGGTGAGGTAGCATGGAGAGCGAGAATAAAGTGCGGGTGCTACTTATGCAGGTGTGAACAGACATGAGGTGCAGTGATTATGCAGGTATGAATGAATATTTTGGACAGGTATAGACAGATATGTGTGGGTATGTACATGTGTGAACAGACATGATATGTGGGGTGGTTGAACAAGTGTGAAGAGGGAAGTAGGGAATGGAATTCAGAGGCAGGGGTCAGTAGATTCAATGGAGGATTCCTGGGGGCATACTGAAGGTACTGATAGTAGGATGGGACGTTGACAGTAAAAGAAAGCAATGGGATGCACTAGGGTAGGACAGTGAAGGTTGGATAATGCAGCTTAACAGGGCACTGAGGATTGTTGCAGTGGATGCGGACAGTGATGTGGATTCTGGGACTGAAGAGGATGTGGGGGGAATATCGCTCTTTTTGGCATTTTTTTTTTGAAGAACTCATTTGCGGCTGGAATTCTCATGATTTGAAAAAGTCATTAGGGGAATTTTAACCCCAAAGGGTGGGATTTGGCAGGTGGAAGAAGAAACCTGACTCCTTCCATCTTTAAAAGAAGTGAGTTAGGGGAGAGGTGGCCAGTCAGTTCTCAGTCAGTAAAGTATTTGAAGCAGATTGCATGTTTCATTTTAATTGGATTTTAATTTTGACCCTCATGGGAGGCTGGGTCCCCCATGAATTGGGAACACGGGCAAGTTGAAAGAGTTGAAGAGGGCTGGATTCATGAGGAAAGTGCAATTACAGCACTGCTTGTGGACCGGGAACAGCAGGAGATTTACCCCAAATACAATAAGCTAACCTCATGCGCTCCCTGACACTGCTTCCTGACACTGCCCCATCGGAACTGCCTCGGCATGGGACCCGCTCCTTACTTTTTTCTTGTCTATCAGTTTAAAAGTATAGGGGGAAAATCTTGTCAATGCCATTGTCAGGCTACCATTGCTTTTCCCAGCCAAAATGACACTTTGCCAAAAGATGACAAAATTCCATCCGATGTTTCAGGTCAATAACCTTTCATCAAACTGGACAAAGTAACAAAGAGACGTAATAGGGTTTGAGCAAGGAGTGAGTGGAACAAGATAAGGAAGGAGGTTTGTGATATGATGAAAGGCAGTCAAAGGCAAAGTCATCATAGTCCCAAATGACCATAGGTGTTCTTCCTTTTGAGGAAGAGAGTTGACTGGTGGTGATTTACCTGAGAATCAGCACATCTCAGGTAAGGGGCAAGGTTGAGAAGGCAGGGTCTTCATGAATAGAAGAGATTGAGAGAATGCTGGGCGTTTATCAGCATCAACATGCATGACTGTAATATTCCACAGAGACAAGCATGATTATGAGTGAACCTGGGGCAGGTGGGCACATGGGATGTCCCAACTACTTCCCAAAATATTTTTCTAAATGATTGTTGCTCGTGTGATGAACTTACTCTTTCAAATGGAATGTGGCACTGATCTTTTGACATCTCTGGTAAAGTGACCTTGTTTGTGCTGTAGCCCCAAGACTCGTTTTTCTGGTGTTATTGCTAACCTGAAAACTGCATAAACAGAACTTTCCTTATGTATCAGGCATTACATTCCTTCACCGAACCTGGAATGAGTTTGAAAATAATAAAGTTTGTGTTGAAAGATGTGAACTTCCATTGGTGTCAGTAATAGCTGCATAAAGCGTTGGTCTGTTGTGTTCAGCAGCTGTTTCATTTCTTATACTCCCGTCAAAGATAAATGAAAGAACCAAAAAGCAATGCACCGCAGATGCTGGAAATCTGAAATAAAACTCTGGAAGGATGAGAATAAAATTGTTGTTAAAAGAACAGGTCAATAATTAAGATGGGAATCTGTCTAAAAATGTGATAAATTGCATCTCTTTCTTGTACGAAGATTTGGTACATCTTCAGTACACACTGAGCGGCAGACCATTCCTACTCAGCAGTAAACTGTGCAGGAAAATATTTCCCTGCCTATCTTCCTCTACAGAGTGCGGATGGACTTTTACATTCCTCTCCCCCGCTACCCCCCCCCCCAACCTCAAAGTGTGGATTCAATGGCAGGCAAGAGGGAAATGTGATGGGAGCTGAAAAATCGGTTTCCCACTGGCACCAAATGATGGCAGGAACTTGCAGTTCCACCCACCATAACGGGTTCCCATTAGAGGCTGTCAGGAAATCGATTTACATCCCAATGATGGGATGCAGAAGAAGGCCCAACTAGAGTAATGCCATGTCCGCCCGCCTGATCACTCATACCATCAGAGAGAGATTCTGCAGTGGTCATGGAATGGGTGAGGTAGCATGGAGAGTGAGAATAGAGTGCGGGGGCTGGTTATACAGATGTGAACAGACATGAGGGGCAGTGGTTATGCAGGTGTGAATGAACATTGTGAGCAATGCAGACAGATATGTGAGGAAATGTACAGATGTGAACAGACATGATGTGAGGGTGGTTGCACAAGTGTGAATGGACATAGTGGGGAAGAAGAGAATGGAGTTCTGAGGCAGGGGTCAGTAGATTGAATGGAGGAGTCCAGAGGGGCATACTGAGGGTACTGATAATAGGTCAGGATGTTGACAGCAAAAGAGGGCAATGGGATAGGACGGTGAAAGTCAGGTGACGGCAGGTTAATGGGACACTGAGGATTGTTGCAATTGGTGCAGAAGCTGATGGGGATCCTGGACGGATATGGGGAGAATATCAAATGTAATGGGGTGGACTCTTTTGGAAAGTTAGGGGACATCTGACGTTTCCCAACATGGGATGATAGGTGATAGAGGACGTTAACACTGAGTCAATGGCTATTGGGTGGGGTAAGGGGTAGTGGCATAGGAAGGATAAAGGTATTGGACTCAACTTTGAACATTACTAGCACTATGGCTGTTCACAACTATATAGAGCTTCACAGTGAAGATGTTGAGATGCTGCATGGCAGTTGCGTTGTTGGTGGTGAGCAGAGATAAGCTCAGCTGAGCAACTGAAGGACCCCAGCATGTAGCACTCATAATACTAAGGAGAAATGCGAGTGTGAAGGACAAGGCTTCAGCCTGCACAGGACACACCTTGCACATGGCAAGGGCCTTGGCAAAGATGTTTGCTTCCCTGCACATGTCTTATTCTGGGAGAAATGGGATGTCTCTCATGTCATGTCCCTCATAAGATGTTGGGGGGTGGTAGTGTGGGGACAGGCTTCAGGGCTATCAAAATAAACCACAGCAGATATGATTAGCAGATACACTTGGGAGTTCAGAATTCTTTTTTTCATTTCTCTACCACTTCCTCTAAATACTTCCTCTACATTCACAGCAGGGATGGAGGCAGCTGGCCAACTAGTTGGCCCTATTGCCTTGGATGACTTTCAGAAATTAACACCCTTCCAACCTAATAGACCTAATAACCATTTGAAGTATATGTCTCTGGACTCGTGAAGGGAGCTCTTGTCTGCTGTGAAGCCTGTACAGGTACACATTCTTCCTCTGCAATGACTTTGGCCCTCTCCTGTTTTTTTATTGGAAAGATGTCATTGCATTGGAGGGGGTACAGAGGAGATTCATCAGGGTGATGTGTGGGATGGAACACTTAAGTTCTGAAGGGAGGTTGTGTAGGCCTGGGTTGTTTTTGTTGGATAGTAAACTCACAAGCTTTCGAGGCTCTGCTCTTTGTCAGGTGAATGAGGTGTTCAGTGAAGTCAGAACACTCATTCACCTGACGAAGAACAGAGTCTTGAAAGCTTGTGAGTTTACTATCAAATAAATCGGTTGGATTTAAACCTGGTGTTGTCAGACTTCTTATTGTTTTTACCCCAGTCCAATGCCGGCATCTCTACATCATGTTTTTGTTGGAGCAGGGAAGACTGACGCAGCAGCCCGATTGACGTATACAAGATTATGAGGGATGTGGTCAGAGTAAATAAGGAGCACCTGTTCTGCTAAGTTGAAGAATTAGTCACAAAGGGACATAGGTTCACACTGAGGGGCAGGAGGGTTAGAAGGATGTGAGGAAAAATGTTTTTACCCAGAAAGTGGTGACGGTCTCATGCACTGCTTGGGAGCATGGTGGAGGGGGATTGCCTCACATCCTTTAAAAAGTACTTGGATGAGCACATGACACATCATAACATTCAGGACTATGGGCTAAATGCTATTAAGTGGGATTAAGTGGGAGTTCGGGTGTTTATATTATGTCTTGATGGCTAAAGGGCCTCTTCTGCACCATATGATTCTATGGTTTTATGAGAAGCATTGTTCATTTTTGTGCCAAAGGCTTGTTTGGACCATCCCCTCTTTCAACATTGAGTAAGTGAGTGCTATCCAACCTGTCCCACCACGTGGGGAAACTCTAGACTGCATCATTAATGAGGCTGTATCATTAATGAGGTTTGATAGGTTTTGAATTCCCAGTGGCCCCCGCCCCCTGCCACGTCATGGGATTTAGCCCCGGATGAGAAATTTCTGCCCTGTGTATTCACAACTCTAAGGGGTCAAATGAGAAAACTGATTCGATTGTGGGACAAGCTATATTAAAATGTTTGGGAACAACAACAAAGACTTGAATTTATATGGTGTATTTAATCTGAAAGAAATTCCCCAGACACTTTAGAGATGTCTTTTGGCCATGATCAGGCATATATTTGGTTATGCACATGGTAGACATCAATGGGATTATGAGGCTTGAATTGATGCAATTTTTTAAAAGCCATCTTGACCTCTTGGCTAAGATGAAGCTCAGATCAAACTTGAGAAAGGGTGAGGTATTACAGCCAATCAGCTTGGATCTGGTTTGATCAAGCCCAAGACAGGAGTATGGATTGTCTTGTCAGCTTAGATCTGTAATGTCTCTCATGTAGAGATAATGTTTGGGCCAAATTGGATTTTTGATCAGAAGTACCAAAAGGAACAAAGGGAAAAAAATGAATAAAAAATCAGTTGTAGAGCTAAAGAACAAACTATTTAGAAGAGTGTCTAAAAACTCTATCCAAGTGACACACTTTATTTAAAGCAAGATGGAGTGAAAGATTAAGGGCTTTTTGGAAGGAAGCCAGAGTTTAGTTCCAACACATTGAATGTATGACCATTAATGGATGAGTGAACGAAATGGAGGAACTCCGATTGTGTTGGAAAGCTGGAGATTGGAGGGGGAAATTGGGCAGGATTTTTGGCTGTGGTTGCCCCAAGACCAGATATTCCCATCTGAGGTCTTTGGACCTTTTCATAATTCACCCCCACCCATTCATTACAATTCCATGATGGGTAGGATGGGAACTTTCCACCCAATGTTACAAAGATGAATGCAGATTATCTTTGTGCTGGTGAAAATATCTGAGTAGAAATCCAGCTCTGGGTCAAATAGCATATTGTGGTTGCACAGAACCTGGTTCAATATGAGGCAGTGGCTGGGAAGATGGATAAAATCAATGGTGAAGATACAGAACCTGTGGTATGTGCTGAGCATAATGGCACTGGTTTTCTCAGTGTTTAACCGATTGAAACTGCAGCTGAATGTCTGACTAGCAGCCTGACAGCACAGAAACAGTGGGGGATCTGAGTGCAGTGCAAGAGAGGTAGAGCTGCTTGTTGACAGTGTTAATGTGAGATCTAAAACAAGCCTTCAGATTATGTGGATAAGTATTGTAGGGAAACTGCTTGCATGAAGAGCTATTTGAGTCCTTGCTTTTTTTTAAAAGAGTAGGGAAGAAATGCAATCTCTGTCAAGGTGATGAATGTCTCTGCTTGGAAATGGAGCTCTTTCCATTTTGTGCATCGAAAGGATAATTCTCCAATTTCACACTCCAGGCTGGGAGCTTTGCCTGCTGAGAGCACAGATTGAAAATACAGGAACAAGTAGCAGATGGTTTTATGACCTTAAATTAAAATATTTGAGGTGCACTCCTACCATGCAGACTCCACACTGCCTCTCAGGTGCCATCAAGGACTGCTGGCATAGTAGTCTTAGATGCAGAGTAAAATTTCTTCTAGTCTACTCTAAGACAGTTCCAGCTGAAGCTCAGTTGGTAACCCTGTTACCTCTGAGTCAAACATTTTTACATTCAAATCCCATTCCAGGATTTGAGCAAAGAACAATCAAGGCTGGACATTCCAATGTAGTATTAAGGGAGTGCTACACTGTTGAAGGCACCATCCTTGGATGAGATGTTTAACCAAGGTCCCAACTACCCTCCCAAGTGGGCATTAAGGATCCCATAGCACTATTTTGAAGACAAGCGAGGCAGCTATTCCTGATGTCCTGACCAATATTTATTCTATATCAACATCACACAGGCTGTATAGTGGTACGGTGGTTAGCACTGTTGTCTCACAGTGCCAGGGACTCGGGATTGATTCCGGCCTTGAGTCACTATCTGTGCAGAGTCTGCACGTTTTCCTCGTGTTTGTGTGGATTTCCTCTAGGTGTTTCGGTTTCCTCACACAGTCCAAAGGCAGGTGCAAGTTAGATGAATTGGCCATGCTAAATTGCCTTTAGTGTCCTAAGATGTGTCGATTAGGGGAATTAGCCATGGTAAGTAAATGGGATTATGGGGATAGAGTAGGGGATTGGATATTGGTAAAATGCTCTTCGGAGAGTTGGTGCAGAGCTGATGGGCTAAATGGCCCCTTCCAGTAGGGATTCTGCGATCACAAAAGCAGGTTACCTGGCCCTTAGCACATTGCTCTGTGTGGAATCTTGTTGTGTGAGTTTCCAGCATTACAATAGTGACTATTCAAAGTCACAGAACCTTTACAGTGCAGAAGGAGGCATTCAGCCTATCAAGTCTGCACTGCTTCTCTGAAAGAGCATTCCACCTAATCCCGCTCCCCTATCTGACCCCTGTAACCTTCTCTCTCCCTTTCAAACACTCCAAATGAACCTGCCACCACCATCCTCCCAGGAATTTCTTTTCAAACTCCAACCACCTCTGGGTCAAAAACAAAATCCTCACATCACTTTTACTCCCTTTGCCAATTATTTTGAATTTCTGCCTTATAATTTTTGATGTTCTCTTGAGTGGGAACAGTTTAGAAATTCATTAGCTGTGAAGTATTTAAGACATCTGGTGGCTATGGAAGGTGCTATATAAATGCATGTTGTTCTTTCAGTCCCACACTTGGAAAAACATCAGCAGTGTGTTTAATCCCAGGTTTCTCTGTGGTCTGTCTGAATGAGATTACCAGTGAGTGCTGAGTTGGAGCTGATGGTGTGCTTTGGGGCCATACCTATTAGGCATGATGCAGAGATGCCGGCGTTGCCGGCATAATACCCATTAGGAACAGGATTTAACTAATTGCATAACCCTTTACAGACAAAGGATAAAAGGAGGCTATCATACGTGAGTTGAGCCCAGAGATGAAAGTCGAGTGTTTGAACAAATGCATGTCCCCAGTATTCTTTTCCATGAGGGGTACGAAAGAACATTGCTGTCTTTGGGCAAATAAGGTGGAATCTTCTGGCCATTCATGCCCCATTGCCGCTGCATGCGAGGATGGAGAATTTGGCACTCAGTCAAATCTCCGTTCACCGCAGCAGGACTAGAGAATCCTGCTGGTGTGAGTGGCCACAAGATTCTACCCATAGTGTTTTGTTAGCAGACAACATTATAATAGGCAATAAACTATTAAATTGCATTCCTATCTCTCATACCTGTCGTACTTGTATATATTTTTTTTTAAGCAACACAGCACGGGAAACAGGCCCTTCGGCCCAACGAGCCCGCGCCGCCGTCATACTATATAGTAGCAAATCCATTATCCTATTTTAATATTCCTATATAATAATATATATTATTCCTAATATGGAAAATTCTCACCATAGGGACAATTTGTTTCCCAATCAGCCTAAGAGCGAATTTTTGGGTTGTGGGAGGAAACCGGAGTGCCCGGAGAAAACCCACGCAACCACGGGGAGAACGCGCAAACTCCCGCAGACACCGGCCCAATTCCAAGTGTCAGCACAGCCACATCGATAGTCTCTGAGCTGTCATGGTGCCCTTCAGGTGGTCCACATAAAGCACTCATATACGACATGAGGTACCAGGCAACCCATGAATCAACATCCAAGAGCTGTACCGCACCACCTGCCGAATGCGTGCTCAAATTATGGACCGAATTACCTGTGGAAAAAAGCCGTAGTTAAACAGTCCTAATATATACCTCTATCTGCATACTGCTCATGTGGCTGTCCAAGAGACCCTTAAACAGCCCCAGCGTGCCTGCTCCCACCACCTTACTCGGCAGTGCATTCCACACCCCCACTACCCTTTGTTTGAAAAACTGCCCTCTAATATTCGTCCTATACATTAGCCCCCCTCACCCTATGGCCATGACCCCTCGTCCTATCCATTTCTAAAGGCGGAAAAAGTTTACCTCCATTTACTCTATCTATATCCCTTATAATCTTATACACCTCTATTAGATCCCCTCTAAGCCGACGTCTTTCAAGGGAAAACAACCCCAGTCTATTCAATCGTTCCTCATAAGACAGTCCTTCAATACCAGGCAGCATCCTGGTAAACCTCCTCTGCACTCTCTCCGAGGACTCCACATCCTTCCGATAGTACGGCGACCAGAACTGGACGCAGTATTCCAAGTGAGGCCTAACCAACGTTCTATACAATTGCAACATCAAACTCCTACTCTTGTATTCTATACCCTTGTCTATGAAAGCTAACATACTATACGCCTTCTTTATCACCTTCTCCACCTGTGAGGACACCTTCAGAGACTTGTGAACCTGCACCCCCAAGTCTCTCTGCGTCTCTATGCTCCGTATAGTTTTACCTTTTATCCTATAACTCTCTTCTACATTTTTCCGGCCAAAATGCATCACCTCGCATTTTCTAATTGGGCAGATCTGAAATCCCTTTGAAATCCTCTTGGAAGTTATTAAGCTAGTCTGTTAATTTTTCATTTACAATTTTAATTGAACCTGGCTTCAAAATCTTACAAGTCAAATAATAAATAAATTATTAAAATGTGGCACCAAATTAAACATCACATTCCCCAGAATAATATTTGCTGGAACTTGGTCCTTATTTCATATTTTCTGGTCTGTTAATTTGAAAGATCACTTGAAGTGACAACTCTTTTTGTCCCTCTTCAATTTCATTTGAACTGTAATAATTGTATAATAGTCATTTCATGAAGTTGAGGAAAGATTGATAGTTTTATTGCTGTAGTTTCCTTTGCCACTCTGATCATTGCTGTACATATATAAGTCCATGCATGTGGGCTAATTACACCGCACATACATGTCTGGCCATGCACGGTAATATTTTGAGCAGAAAACAGATCAGTGACTCAAAATGATGTGCGCTGGCTGGTCTGAGTGAGGTTGGCATTGTTTGATAGTGTGCTTCACTGGACCCAGTCATGTACGGGGAACATGAGAATCCAATCAAAGTTGATCAAATGGCATGAATTGGAAGTCAACACAACTTGGCAAAATTTGCTTTACTAATGAATATACATCAAATTCAACCATTTGCTCTTCAAATAATTCCATTTCGTGTATGATATTCGACTGAAATTTTAAAAATGCATATTACATGGAATGCAAACAGTTCTTAACATTATTCTGTTTGTGCCTAATGTGGTCCTGAATCCATTCACAATAATACCCTATTATTGTTATGCATAATTCTTCCATTTTGGGGCAATATGATTAATTTGTTGTTTCTTTGGAACGGAAGCTGTTTCTCTTTACCTTTAAGCCTACATATTTAAGTTTTGCTTGCGGGCTATTTTCTCCCTAGTTTGTCTGTATAGTGCGCAAGAAACAATATTTTTCACTGTATACCAACAGATGTAACAATAAATAAATCAAGTCAAATTAAAAGGTCTAACCAGTGTCGAATGGGAACATGTCAAAAGTATTTCTGGTCAGTTAGACAGATGACAGGCATGGAAACCCATCAGCATTTCCAAATCAAGCTAATGTTTCTCCTGAGGAACACAACACAAAACAGGTTAACTTCTCATCAGTCTCATTCACTGTTTGCAAGGATTTGTTGTCTAGGCAACCTCAATGAACACAGTGTGCTGGCTTTTACCCAGTTTCCAGAGAGTGCAGAGGAGGCTAAATGAAATGACACAGGAAGATAGCTGGATGGAGGGGCTGGGGTAGAGTGCCCATTATCTTTCCGCCACTGTAGCATTTTACCAGCGGCAGGAAAAGTGGAGAATGGCTCCCTGACTCAGAGGTCAATTGAGTCACTTAGAGGCCATTTAAAGGCTTTTTTCTGCTATTTTAATATTCATAGGCAGACCCTCTGCTTTGTGGGGAAACTCCTGAGAATCCTATGGCTCCCCTTTGGTTGTCAACCCTCCTAATTGATCTGGAACCTCCAGGAATTGAAGATCAATCTCCAGGACGCTACTGTATGCAATCCAGGAGAAAAGTCATAGGGAGATAAAAAAGGATTTTTAAAATGTTCAAACATTGATTTAGCAAATATAAAGAAGATTGAAAATTGGGAGAAAAGACTATTTGGTTGACAGTCAATCATTATCCAATTGGCTAATGAGTCTGTTTGATTTGCAACTGGTGTAGGTAGAAGGCAGTGTGCCAAAGGAAGGATATTCTGGCCTAATGATAGCTGGAACATGAGGGAATCCATTCATGCGTGTGATGAAATCTCTAGGAATGCATTTAAATGCAGTTGGAATGCCTAGTGGCTCATAGAGGGGGCCCCCAGCAGTAGTGGCTTCCCCAGGGACAAACCACCTATCCTAACCAACTTCACTCTCCCTCCACACTGTTAGGTGTTCCCATACCCCACTTGTTATGTGGACACTCTGCTCCTATGGTATCCCATGTCCTATGCCCTGTTCCAGCAGTGACCACTGTTTCCAGTGTGCTGCTAAGCTGCTAGATGTCCAATTGGCCAGCAGCTCATGGAGCAGAATCTTGTAACTTAAATGTCCAGATTCCCCAACAGCAACTAATCAGTTGCTGGATGGCTGAAAAATGCAGATTAGGGGGCTGAGCTGAGTCACCCCTGTTTCCAGGTCTGCTGTTGAAGCTTCTGTCATCCTGATGAAGTTCCAGCTAGCAACTGTGATTATGTTACAGTTCATGTCCTGAGGGCATGTCCTTATAAATGCAATGGCCAGTTAATTTGATTTTGTTTGAGGGAAAATGGGGAATGGTCAACTTCCCCGATCTTAAGTTAGGTAGTGTAATAAGATCTTTTAAGTCCATCTGAGCAGATAAATAGGGCCTTGGTTTAAAGTTTCAACTAAAAGACAAAATCTGTAATCAGGCAGTGCTCCCACAGAGATCCACTGAGGTGTTAGAGCATTGCTACTAAACTGAAACTCATGTGACTGATGATTCAAATAAAACCTCTGCCTTTCACAGTTTCTTTCAACTCATCATAGTACATTTTCAGGTTGGAATTAAGTACATTTTCAGGTTGGAATTAGGATCAAGTTTCCAAAGTATATTCCTGTTCACGCTCTGTTATAAGCTTGTTATTCATACTGGATTTTACTGGTGTCTTTTACGTGTGTGCATGCGCGTGCATGTATTGTCTGACTTTGGTAGTTATTATTCCATTGCATCTGCTGCAAATCAAGAACACATTATTTTCTTTGTTTCCTTGATGCGTCTGTAAGCCATTCCACTTATATCCTCTATCTACTATTCTATTGTACATGAATATTATCCAGCCAGTAATGGATATTTAGGAGTGGTTATGAGACAGTAATCTAATTACAGTTCAGATGATATCATAAGCCACAAGAACAAAGCTTTAAGTCATTTATAAGCATCTGTCCTCTGAATCAAAATGAGATTATCTCCATGAATATATACATTCCATGGATATAGTGGGTGGAATTTCCCCCCAAAAATTGTGCCATAACAGTGAGAATACCAGAGCGTTCTATGCTGGTCTCTCAGGCACACACTGGGCCACAACTGTCCCCCACTTAGTCACTTTTTTGGAGAGTGATGAGCTGTGAACTGGTTACCATTTTGAAAGGATGACTTGATTTCACAGTGCACTGGGAGATCTCCTTCCCCACCCCCATAGACATCGGGTACTACCCCCATTCCACCTCATTGGCAATTTGTTCCTCCACCCTCTCCCCAACATGAGTCACCGGGATGAGACATCTGGCCCCTCCCAATGGGTCCCTCATCACAACTCACGACATGCCCCCACCATCATGACCCCTGTTATGACCCCAACATGTTTCCCATCATGACCCTGACATGACCTCCAACATGCACCCCCCATCATGCCTCTTTTCAAGGTCCATCCCAGCATGACTTCCCCTATATAGAGTCCAGATCATAACCCACACTCAGATCCCATTCCCACTCAAACCCTACTTCCACTTAGCCCCAACCCCCTTGGCACTGCACCTAGCACACTGGAATGCCCAACTGACACTGCCTGGGTGTCTGATGGGCACTCCTTGGCTATGCCCCCAATGACTCAGGGATTTCAGTGGCCTCTAATCCTCCTGGCATAGCCATCCTGCCACGGAGACTAGTACGGATTCACGCCGGTGTGACTTCTCACCAAAGAGATGGGAACATTCTTGGAGGGGGCATGATTGCATGCCCAACTCACTAATGAGACTGAAATCAAGTCAATATCAAACTACTTTGAAAGGAATAATAGTAAAATGGACTATTACTTAAATGGTAAAAAATTACAACATGCTACTGTGCAGAGGGACCTGGAGGTTCTTGTGCATGAATCGCAAAAACTCAGTTTGTGGGTGTAGCAGGTGATCAAGAGGATGAATGGAATGTTGGCCTTTGTAGCGAGGGGGATAGAATATAAAAGCAGGGAGGTCTTGCTGCAACTGGAGTACTGTGTGCAGTTTTGGTCTCCTTATTTGCAAAAGGATATATTGGCCTTGGAGGGAGTACTGGGGAGGTTCTCCAGGCTGATACCGGAGATGAGGGGGTTAGCTTATGAGGAGAGATTGAGTAGATTGGGCATGCCGTCATTGGAGTTTAGAAGGCTGAAGGACAATCTTATAGAGATATATAAGATAATGAAGGGGTTAGACAGGATAGAGGCAGAGAGATTATTTCCACTTAAAAAGGAAACAAAAACTAGAGGGCTCAGTCTCAAAATAAGGGGCATCAATTTAGAACAGAATTGAGGAGGAACTTCTTCTCTTAGAGGGTAATGAATCTCTGGAATTCTGTGCCCATTGAAGCAGTGGAGGCTTCCTCGTTAGATATGTTTAAGTCACAGGTAGATAGATTTTTGACTAATAAGGGAATTAAGGGTTATGGGGAGCAGGTGGGTAAGTGGAACTGAACCACTATCAGATCAGCTATGATCTTATTGAATGGCAGGGCAGGCTCGAGGGGCTAAATGACCTACTCCTGCTTCTATTTCTTATGTTCTTATATTCTTATTAATCTGCTCACACCCAAACCTGGTTGTGCAAGTAGAAAGGAGCTGTGACAATTGCAAACTGTTTGGTGTCAGGCATAGAACTACTTTTTAGATTGGTATATCATTTTCCAGAATTGGCCTAATCTGTGCCAGGCGTGGTGGGATCAGAAAATCACCCAATTGTGTTATAAAATTCACTGTACATTATACAAGCTAGTTTTTTTAATTCAGATTTCAATCCATTTTTATTAATTTAAATCCAACACTGATCCCTGGTTTTGTACAATACGTGGTCTGTGTGCATTCTGCGTGCAGTGTGAGAGCAGTTTAGGTCCTCCAGATTGTCTCTGTGCAATGAGATTCACTCTTGGCACAGCTACAACTTTTATTGAGAAATAATTTGCTGCAGATGACTTGTCCAGTCTAATGATATGCACAGGAGTTAAATATCCTGTTGCAACTCAATACCATCTCTCCCCATCATTCATGCTGACAAACATAATGGTGGCAGCTGTTGGCAATAAGAGAAAATAAGTTGCAGTGGCAAGAAACTTGAATGGTGAAATATTAGCAAGAATAGAAAAAGAAACTACGCAACTATGTATTAGAAAGAAGAGAAAGCTCTTGAAGAGTCTGAACATAATTTGAGGAGTTCAGCTGGACAGTTCAATTTAATTTTTCTCTTTGATTTGATGCCAACATAATGCTCAATTGCATTGCATTGTGTTGAGCACATTTCAAGTTATATTCCATATAATTATATTAATGATGAATGATCAGCCTTGGCTAGTTGCTATTGTATTTGCTTTATAATTTCCATCTAGTAGTTCCTAATGTCTCACCCCACAGGGGAAATACGGCTGGGAAAACCCTTGAATAAAATAACATACTGGCTACACATGTGCAGTCTTTAATTCATCAAATCCTGGACCAGCTACAAATTCCACTTGGATCTACCTTATCTTTAATAAGCTCTGGTAACTCAGTTTATAACAATCTGGCAAGGCTTCAACATTGTGAGATTTGAGAGTGAAATCTCCAGTCTAGTTGCAAGTTGCAATGGGACTGTGGATGTTAATGACCACTTCCAGCCCACCCTGCAGTGGAAATCTATGTTAGCTGCCAACAGTGGCAATCGAGAACATAAAGTGGAAGTGGGTGGAAGAAAGAACGAAAACAAAAAAAAGAACATCTCGTTCAGAAAGGTTGCTATTGTTTAGATAGACGTTTACCAATAAATCCCTCATTTTCTTGCTTTGCATTCCAGCTTACTCAGCAGAATGTTCCGAGGTTGAAGCAACAGGATCGTAGTTTAGGGTGTTTGCTGCAGGGATGTGTAGGAAGATTTATAATCGGCTGCTGATTTCTCTGACAGGCGAGGATTCATTGCTTTGGTACAGATGGCATTGAGAAATGAGAGACTGTACATGTGGGTGAAAGATCATTTCTGTGGCAAATGTGCACTCGGGGAGAAGGCAATGTTCTGATTTCAAGCTTCAGGAGTTCCAGTCTAATAGTTCTTTTATCATCTGACTTTGTTGACAATGTCTTTCTGTTCAGAATAGTCACATCCGTTTGAAAGTATACCACCTTTTCCTCTTTCTCCTACTTGCCACTTCTGAGATTCATATTCCTCTTGATACGAAGAAATTCCTGGTGAAACTCTTGTATAGCTATTGCCAATTGACTAGGGGCAGGTGGATACACAGGGTGAGATGGGCAATGTCCCTTATCCTTTCCTAATCTCTCACTCTGGCCCACTTAAAGGGCTGAGGATTCTAACATAATTCAAACAGTTTGAAGTGTCAGCCTCATGGCTTAACAATGAATTAATTGTCCTAAGTTATTCAACCAATTTGATCTTCTACACAAGTTGTATTTGTAAATGGTATTAACTGATAAACAATGAGCAGAATCTTATGAGAATTTGGCAGTGTTAGTTCTGGTATGAAAACTAACATGGAATTTTCCGGCTCCATAGGCTGATTTTCTATCCAGATCTTGTCAACTGCCAAAAGAAGAGGAGACTTGGTTCGTGCTGACAGTCTGACAAGGCAGGCAGTCTTAGAGTCAAGACTCGGCTCTGCTGAAATCTCCACTGGAAAAAAAAACTCCTCCCCCACCACCTCACAACGATCATACTTGACATAGGCTCCATGCCCCCATCCTGATCATCGTTGACATCAGCCCCCTTCCACCCCATCATCGCCGGCACCCCTCTCCCCCCCCCCCCCCCCCCCCCCCCCCCCCCCCGATCAACAGCAGCCTCACTCTCCCTGGCATAGGCTCCATTCCCCCCACCTCATCCTGATCACCACTGGTTTGGCCCCCACCCCCTGATTGGCAGTGATCTTTGTGTCCCTTGCGGGTAGCGGGGGGGATGCAGGGGAGGGTCTGGGGAAATATGTTGTAAGCCTCATTGACATAGGCATAGAAGATAGGGGCAGGAGGAGGCCATTCAGCCCTTCAAACCTGCGCTGCCATTCATCGTGATCCTGGCTGACCATCCAACTCAATAGCCTAATCCTGTAGAAACACAGACATAGAAGATAGGAGCGACATGACATCACATTAGCAAGGTATGAAAATCTAGTGAGGAGGGGAGATCTGGAGAGGGGTGTTTAATTAGATTGAAAGTTATTTAAATGCATGCAAATCAGTTTGTCACCCATTGTGGGATGGACCCGATTACATTGCTGATGAGGGGTGACGAAAATCAGAAAAGGTGATCTCACCATTGCTAGGTTTGACTGGATCTCGAACCCTTGCGAGTGATCTTGTAGATGGAGAGTGTGGGCTCAAGATCTCACGTTATGAACATACTATATATTTTGTGAGAGTTTGGAGGTGGAGGAAGGGAATTCACAAACATGCAATGTAAACTTTCATGCTTTGGAAAGGGAAGAGAATTAACAAAAGCATAGTCTAGTTGTCTAGTTAAAAAGCAGCATTGTGGATCAGCCCTGAGAGACCACTTCCTCAATAAACATTATCAAGCATCTTACTCATAAACAGATAGAGAGATATGATTAGACTTCCTGTTTCCTGTTTTAGCATGTTTCAATAGTGTTGACTACTGCTGAGCTGTTTTTGAATATTCAAAGCACTCAATTTTAAAAAGGTCTAGACAGTTAGCAATATATTTTTACATGGTACTAAAAATTCTTACTTTCAGACTTGACCTCTTAACCTCATGGACAGATTTCTTGATTATATTTTGTTTTGGTTTAATTTAAAGAGTATTTTCCATTCATACAGTCCTCACTTATTTAAAAAAAATCTTTTCGACCTGAATCATGTAGACAGAGGGTACTTTTTAATTTGTTGGACTTAGACCCAAACTGTTGTCTGAACAAAGTATATAGACAAACCTTTGGCGGAGAGGATCAAACATCTGCTTGAAGCTTACCCAATTTTCCATCTATTTAAATCAAGTGGGTACTGTTCTGGGCACATGAGCTTCCCCATCCAGTTTCAGTCTTGTTGTCATCTGCTGATAGTTAGGTCCCTGTAAACAGCTGGTTGTTCAACCTTGACATCTGCATTCGGAGAGGAATTGTGCTAGACATATCATCACAGTTGATATAGCAGCAGAGGTTTAAAGGTTTTGGATAGTTTTCCAACACCAGCACGGATTTCATCACTACCTCACAAAAGGAATTAAATGTTCTTCACAGAATACCGAAACCGCAGAAATTTGAACAGGGACCTGCTTTTCCGGGAGCCAGGCAGCACGTTTTTACTCTATGCATTTAAAAAGATTCCCACTTTAATTTATTGTCTTTAATTATATTTGTGGGAAAAACAGAATGTTTTAATCCACCAGAGTGACACTTGAATTCTGTTATGTTTATATATGTTACAAGCACCATTTATTTTGAAAATACAGTTGAATGAGTATTACAAATAAATACTGGCTGAACAGGGAGTGCTTTACTGAACGGGGAGTGCTTTAGGACTTGCAGAAGAATTGAAGGGCTGATGATTATTTTAGGCCCTTTTTCAGGCACAGAATGATCAGTACACTACCTGAGTGCGCTGGAAGATAGAAGCCCATTGGCAGACACAACTCAGGGGAGATGAAGGTTTCTGCTCTGCTTTTGGAGAGAGCCATCTGCTTTGGGCAATTTCAGTTTAGGTGGGTTGCCTCATCAACAGTGGTCCTCTGTAAAGAGGAGAAACCAGGATGGGGCTACTGCAGATTGGAACAGTCTTCAGCACGTTTATCTCAGAAAGAAGGAGGGGGAGGTGGTGGAAGCAGGTTTGATTGAACCATTCAGAAAGGAATTAGCCTGTTATTTGAAAAGTAAGAATGCAAGGTTATGTGGATAAAGCAGAGGAATGGGAGTAAGCAAATTGCTCATTCAGAGAGCCAGTGCAGATATGATGAGCCAAATGGCCTCCTTCTGCACTGTAACATTTCTGCAATTCTATGACTGTTAGTTCAGTTGCCCAATTTCATTTTTAATGTTTTTAATGTTGTGTATTATGTTTCAGGAAAGCATACTTGCATTTTTGAAAAAGTATCAACATATTGTACCAAATATCTTTGCTGTCTTTTGTTAATGATTCAAGTGAATGAATATTTTATGAGCCATCTCATACTACATGTTGTGGGCCGTACATAATTCAAAGAATTTCTAGAGAAGATGCAAAATGTCAAAGGTTTATTTTGAGGAGTTTCATGTGTAGGCCTGTCATGTATTTGTAATGCTTAGACCAGTACTAAATGTTTAAAGTGACAGTAGCTTATTATTTTAACTGTAGAGCTTCTTAGACTTTATTTAATATTCAGATTTCCTGTCAGTTTACAGTTTCCAATGATAGATGAAATTGACATCATAAGTTGATGATTCAAATGAATCATGTGAAACTATCCACTGGTGCACACCAAACACTTAGAAGGGCAGAAATTGGATTTGGAGTTTAAGAAGTATTATTGGAATTATATATATGGTGTGACCATACCTGGAGTATTGTGTACAGCTTTTGTCTCTTTACATATAAGGAAGGATATGCTTGCCCCAGAGGGAGTGTAGTAAAGGCTCAGTAGTTTAATTTCTTGGATGAGAGGGCTGTTCTATGAGGTGAGGTTGAGTAGAATAGGTCTATATTTCTTACTGTTTAGAAGAATGAGAGGTGTTCTTATTCAAATAAAATTCTTAAGGGACTTGACAGATGAGATGTTGGGAGAATGTTTTCCCTGGCTGGAGAGTGTAGAACTAGGGTTCATAATCTCAAGATAAGGGCTGGTCATTTTAGACTGAGCTAAGGAGATACATTTTCACTCAAATATCGTTCTTCTGTACTTCATTTCTGTGACATTAAACTTTTCTGGTTCTTTGAAGTGGCTAGCGTATATATCCAGATCAACCAGGAACTCCCATATTTTCCAACTTCTTTCTTGAACACTGTATAATTAAGAAACAATATTGAAAATTTCTTGAAGATTTCCTCTGGCCTTAACATTTGTCATCTTACTCATTTTGCCCTAGGACAGGACCCAGTCAGTTTTTCGTGACAATTCAAAAAATTGCTCATGTCAGTAGAATTCTTTTAAAAACTCATTAGCACCCCCTTCTTGTAAACAGCACAATTTGCTCAATAATGCCAAGCTGGTGCATGCCACAAATAGAACCTTATTCACTAGCCTCAAGTGTACAGCTTCAAGGCAAGACTTTGATGCTTAGTGTGATCCCCAAGACCCCAAAACTGTCATTGTTCTTTCTTATCTACTTTGCCCTCTCTTTGTCTACTTAGTGTAGCTTTGAGAAACTCAGCATGAATCTTATCCATATGATCTTTTCATCAATTAGTTAAAGCAATGTGGCATCCACTTCATCCAATCAAATGAACACATTAAAACTCTGGCAAAAAGTCATCCTGACTTGAAACATTGGCACTACTCTCTTGATGTAAAGATGCCGGCGTTGGATTGGGGTGGTAAGAACTCAGTAAGAATTTAGCAACACCAATTATTAATCCAACCGATTTATTTGATAGTAAAAAAGCGAGCTTTCGACACTCTTGTGTCTTCCTCAGGCAAGTGCAGAGTTCTCTACTCTCTTTCCACAGACGCTGTCAGACCTGCTGAGATTTTCCAGCATTTTCTGTTTTTGTTGCATGAAAACCCTCTGTCTGTGCAGCTTCCATGAAGGAGGTGGATTCTCGCTACAGCATGTTTAATCCAGGACCATTGTTTCTTTACAATCTGATAATATGTTCATGGGCTTGTTGGAGAGCACTTGACTTGTCAATTATTGACAGTAATTCAGAAAAATTGTTCCAGGAACAATTTACACAGGTTAATGTAAATAGTGTTTATATTCAGTGGTTATGATGGTCAGTATTGAAAAATCTGAACAATTAAAGTCAACAAATGAATATTAAACATGTATTGCTGCAGTGCAGTGGAGCAGTAATGTGCTGAAGAGTTTTGGGCCAAAATTATGAAGCATTCACACCTCTTACCCTCACACCCTCATTTATTTATTGAATTTGGGTCATGATGAAGTGAGGCCCCAAGTGGGGAAGGCATCAAGTCAAATGGTGCATTGACCCTGGGCCATATCATAAACCTGCAAGCAATTGGCTCCGAAACAGCATTGGGGGCTGGGTACTGAAGGATTCCCAGAAGCGCCTTAAGAAGACACAATTCCTCTTCAATCTGCTGTCTATTGAACTGCAATCAATTTTATTGCAAATCGCAGCTGGTAATTTTTGAATGAATCCTACCAATAACAGTACATGTGGAGATAATGTTCCTCCATCTCATCGCCTGTAAGATAGCAGCAAGCTACTGCCCTTCACTAACTCACTTACATACAAATAGTTTTACAGCACAGAAAAAGGCCCTTTGGCCCATTGCATCCACACCAGCCATCAAGTACTTATCATTCTTATCCCATTTTCCAGCACTTGGTCTGTAGTCTTGTCTGTTGTGGCATTTCAAGTGCTCATCTAAATGCTTTGTAAATGTCATGAAGGTTTCTACCTCTATCATTCTTTCAGGCAATGAGTTCTAGATTCGCACCATCCTCTGGGTGAAAAAGCTTTTTTTCAAATCGTCTCTAAGTTTCCTGTCCCTTATCTTAAATCTGTGCATCCTGGTTATTGATCCCTCCACTAAGGGATCTACCCTGTCTATGTCCCCCATCATCCTATGTACCTCAAACCTCAGCTTTCCTTACTCTAAGGAAAACAACCCCAGCCTGTTTTCATAGCTGAAATGTTCCAGTCCACGCAACATCCGAGTGAATCTCCTCTGCACCCTTTCTGATGCAATTACAGCCTTCTTATAGTGTGGCAGCCAAAACTGCACACAGTATGATCTAATGAGCATTTTATACATCTCCATCATAACTTCCCTGTTCTCATATTCTGTGCCTTGGCTAATAGAGGCAAGTACCCCATATGCCTTTTTAATCATATGCCTTATCTACCTGTCCTGCTGCCTTCAGAGATCTTTGGACATGTGCCCCAGGATCCTTTTGATTCTTTGTACTTCTCAGAGTCCGACCAGCCATTGTGTATTTCTTGCTTTATTAGTCCTCCCAAAATGCATCATCTCATGCTTGAATTCCAGAAATTTCACTATATGCAACACATGGGTGAGTTGGAAAGTGGTGTAAATTTGTGTGTTTACTTGACAACTCACCACTACCGCAACAAGCATTATTTTTTCTTTTCATTTTATATCTAAGGCTGGTGGTGTTACCGCAGGACACTTTGTAACTTAGGTAACAGTTCATCAAAACAAAATGTTTTTTTCTTCTTGAAGTCAGCTATCACAGAGGTTAAGAATTAATAAATAAGTTGGTTCTTTGAACTTTGAGAACTTTATATTTCGCTATAATTTTTGAGATGAGCATAACTATGATATAGAAATTCCAGTGAAAAGCTGCCAAATCGAACTCCAGCTTGGCAACAAAACCAGACATATTGAAATCATTTATCTCTCTCTAAGTGTGAGCTTAGCAATACAGCCCAATAAATTCAAGCTGTGAAGTGTTTGTACTAGTTGAAAAGACTGCATTCTTCAGTTATCTCCCAATGGGAGGAATGCACTTGATGCCATGATATCTCAAAAAGCCTGGAGCCCCTTGGCACATATGCAGGTATCATACTCATCATGGAGCACATACATTATTGCATGTTCCATATTTAATCATAGAACCACACAGTGCAGAAGAGGCTCTTTGGCCCGTCAGGTCTGCACTGATGCATGAAAGACACCTGGTCTTGGCTCCGAGTCTTTAATGTTATGACGTGCCAATTGCTCATCCAGATACTTTTTGATTGTCATTAAGTGATGCACCAATCATAAAACGTTGCGGGGAAACTCCAGCTCCGATTGTTTCATTTTCAGTTTGTACCCATAGTATTATTACATCACAATATTTCCCAGTTGGGAATTCCACTGACCACAAACGGGGACTTCAGCTGAGGTTTGCTCTCAGTTTGCAATATCAGTGGAAGCATTCAACCAACTTACTATTCCTTGACTAAGCTTTATCCAGGCAGCGCATCCCAGACTGCCACCACCTGCTGGGTGAAAACATTTTTCCTTACATCCGCCCCCTAAATCTCCTGCCCCTCACCCTGAATCCTACGTCCCCTTATGACTCATCCTTAAACTCAGAGGAACAGCTGCTTCCCATCTACTCTGTCCATGCCTCTCAACTAGGGGAGAAACAGATTAGATGATGTGTATGCTGGGTATAACATGACAAGCTTAAGTGACAGAGTGTTGTTTTGTGCGCTTTGCTTATTATTCCAGTCAGGTAAACAAAATAATCAATGATTATATTAGTCTATCTTCCACTGTCAGCCATAAGAGTAAGAATGTGAAGTGCATTTATTTCCTCCTTGTTTTAGCTTACCTCCTCTCTCAACTACACCATACACCCACAGAGAGGCTGCCCAATTAAAAGCAAACCCTGATTTATGTGGACATGGGACAAATGCTAATGCAATCTTTCTACTGGCTTAGGGGAGATATGTGAGAAAATGGACACTGGCATTCCATCTAGCTTTCTTTTCTTTTTACAGATCCCCCAGATTTTGAGAATTGTGTAGTCTTCATCTTGCACCATCAGGACAGCCCTGATTTTGAACTATATTTTGATTTGCAGGAATATCGTGCCAAATCCAATTGAAATGATATTCATTCTTTATCATTAAGTGATGCACCAATCATAAAACATTGCAGGAAACTCCAGTTCTGAATGTTTCATTTTCAATTTGCACCCACAGCATTATTACATCACAATTTTCCCAGTTGGAAATGCCACTGACCACAAACAGGGACTCAGCTGAGGTTTACTCTCAGTTCGTGATATCAGCACTCAACCAACTTACTATTCCTTGGCTAAGCTTTATCCACTTGTTCGCCAGTAACATTGCTTTTGGAATGGGCCAAGAATTTGCTGGATAGAGCACAGTATTTCAAAGCATGCCACGTTTGTTAAACCTTTCCCCCACTCTTCAGCTTAAAAACTCTTCCTTTGCTGCAAATTTCTGAAAGTGCAAACTGACAAGGGAAAATCTAAAATTTGGTGAGTGACAGAACTGACAGTCTTCTCTCTTAATGAGATTTGAGGAGGGAAAGAAACAGACCCTTACAACCTCACAGTATAACATTGGAAGGATCATCTGAAAAGCACAACACTGCCTTTGCACATTAACACTCCAACTCCCAAGTTGCTAGCTATGATTTGCCACATTGACAATGTTTCCATTTTCATTATTATAGAATTCCTTTGAATGATGGAACTGAAGCATAGGTTGTCATCACGCCATCCTGCTCTACTTGGCTCAGAATCCTGGAAATCAAATGCAGATGGTGTGACTGAGTTAGAAAGCCAGTGACAAATGTGTTGTTGAAACTTCTGGGTTAGCAACGTGCTCCCTATCACTCCTGCCCCAAAGGGGTTGGAAAGTTCAAATCCAACCAAAGAAAAGGAAAGTAGATTAGGTTAAGAGAGAAAGAAAGAAGGGTACATTAAAGTGAAAGAAGAATAAAATACACAAATTTAACATACAAAATTTTAAAAACCTGTAAGAACAATTTGCTACTTATTGGAATGAAATTGCATCGTGTCTGTTGTCCCATTGGAAGAATGTAAATCCAATCATTATCAGTATCCTTACACCATTCGGTACCAGTTCTAACTCGCTGTGATATGTTCAAATTCTTTTAAGTGGTAAATAGACATGGAAGTCAGGGGAAAGTTGGTGCAAGTTCTCAGTTTTATGAAGCTGACAACAGAATAGTTAAATCATCAAATAGGGCCCAATTTTACCATCAATTTGCACCTGTTTTTGGTTGCAAAATCTTGATAAAGTCAGGCGTGAGATGAGTCAGGTGCAGTGTAATCTACGCCCGCCTCTGCACCAGTTTCCCCATACAGGGCCTGAAAATGGCCATGATCAAGACTGTACCAAAACAGGTACAATGGCCATTTAAATGCATTTGAAATTTACATTGACTTAATGGGCTGCGTGCCCAACTTTACTGGACTTCCTTCTTTACCACCGTGTTTGCCCACCCAGAATTAGTGTGTAACAGACATGTTCTACAAAAGTCTGCTTCAGGTGCTACAGTTAGTGAGGAGGTAAATGCTCAGCATCCGAGGCTGTCTGCTTGAGATCGCTGTGGGGAGTGGGAGGAAGATAAGGTCCGCTGCCACTGTGCCTGAGATCAGTGAGGGAGAGCGGGGAGGAACCCTCTATCAGTTTGGGTGGCAAAGAGCTTGGGAGGATAAGGGAGTCATTAATGTTGTAGGGATGGGGCAAAGTCTGTGGGGGCCGGGGGAGGCATGATGCGGACCAGTTGCGATGTGGCAGGGGTGCGTCATCTTATCTTTTTTTTGCGCATGTGCAGTTGGAGGCGCTGATTGGAGCTGTAGGATTTTGGGCACGGTAAGCCCCAGCCACAGGCTTCTGCTGCATGATTTGGAATTGCTGATACTTATTTCAGCAGAGTGCATATGGGGCACCTGAATGGGTCTAAAAGTCGGATCTGAAACATCCCCAGTTTCAAGTCCGCCCAGCACTCAGAATCAAAATGTAAAATAGGGCCCAATGTGTGCTGATTTGCAATGCATGCCATATCTATCCCTTAGCGTAAATTGCTGCATTTGTTGCATGCTTATAGCCGTGGTTGCATATTGTACACTTGTTATTATTCCAGCAAATTCACATAACTGTGGAGTTACTAAATGTGAGGACCATGCTTAATTTGTAAATTATAATTTGAGGTCTTTAGCACAAGGGATCTGTTAGCAAGATTGGAGGTAACTCAGCTGCAAAGTGGCATCACTACTTTCATATTATCAAAGTCCTTGTCTTCTTCAAACTCTTAATTGTTAGTTAGGAAACACTAATATTTTGACATTATTCTGACCCCAAAACGGAATTCCTCACTACAGTCCAACATTGATGAAGCTGCTAAAAAAACTCACTGTATTTCGGCAGCAGTTGCTGACTATTTTATGGTGAAAATGGGCGAATTTTCCCCAACTTTCTTGAGACAGAGTCAGATGAAGGGCCCAGGAAAATAAAGAGAAACCACAATAGTGTGTCTGCTACACTGAGACCTCTGCAATGCTGTGCCTTTTCTTCAATTGAAAGAGATTTTCATTAATATCCGAATTTGAGGCATCCCCTATGTTCCCTTCTTTTCCAGCAGCAGTCGCAACAATGGGCCGATTTTACCACTTTCATTCTCAATGCTGAACCTGGGCGTAATGCAGATCCATTTTAGAAATCTGCTTTCAGGTGCCCCCATATGCAGTCAGCCTGAAAAAAACATCTCTAGTCCCCATTTGCGCTGTGGGCAGGGCTTAGTGTGGCCGAAACAATTGGAGCTCTGAACTGCGCGTACTCAGTTGGAAAAAAAATTGAAAAATTATGCCTGTGTCAGATTAACCCCAGGCCGCAGAGAGTAGAGAAAGCAACTCGGGAGCGAAAAGTGGGAGCGATGGTGCACACGCACACATCACTGTCCACCTTATCCACCCCCCAATGACCCACGCACATCACTGACCCCCTTATCCACCCCCCCAATTACCCACACACATCACAGTCCCCCTCACCCAACCCCTACTACCGACACACATCACTATCCACTCCCCCATTACTCACACACATTGCTGTCCCCTTTATCTATCCCTCCTGCTACCAACATACGTCACTATCCTTTTTATCCACCTCCCACTACTCAGATTGATCACCACCCCTGCTCCCCCCATACACCCCCCCCCACGTTGAGCCACAAAGTGACAACAGACGCCCTGCCCCCTGCTCCCCCCACCAGAGATCCATCAGCCTCCACTCCCTCCCTCCCCCCAACTAGTGAGAAATGGGCCTCCCTCCTCACTCAACAACCCCCCCCGAGAAACACCTGACCCGTCTCCTTTTCCCTCCACACTAGACAACGATCAGCCCCCTCTCCCCCTGACCTAAACCACCAGACAATGATCAGCTCTCTTTCCCGCCCCACTAGAGATATAGCTGACCTGCCTCCTCCTCCTCCTCCTCCTCCCCCCACCCCCCAAACCAGACAACAATCTGGCCTCATTCCTCTTTCCCTCCAACCAGAAAATGATCTAACCTGCCTCCTTCCTACCTCCACCCCCCTCCCCCACCTAGCTCTGAATCAGGGAGCCATTGGAAAGCACTGAACTTGCCTCTTCAGCAGCTGGAGTGCCCGACACATATTTTATTCAGCAGGTCCATGACAGCACGGGTTCCAGTATTGGAAAATGCGGTAGTAAATAGGGAACTGCTGATAAAGTTGGCAGGCACTTCATTTAATTCAGTTTAAATACATGCAATGCATTTAATTGCCTTTATGCCATTTTTTTTTTTTTTTAAGCAACACAGCACGGGAAACAGGCCCTTCGCCAACGAGCCCGCGCCACCGTATACCAAATCATTATCCTATTTAATAGTCCTATATATTTCCCTCAACCAATCTTCAACTTTGTCAACATCAGGCACAGACATCTGTCCAGTCTCCTGCGTGAATACCGACGCAAAGTATTCATTCAGGATCTCCCCCATTCCCTCAGGCTCTAAGCATAGATCCCCTCCACTGTCCTTAAGAGGTCCAATCTTGCCTCTAACCATCCTTTTGCTCCTTACATAGGTGTAAAATGCCTTTGGATTTTCTTTAATCCTACCTGCCAGAGCCACCTCATGGCCCCTTTTTGCCTTTCTAATACCCCTTCTTAGATCCCGTCTACACTCTCTATAAGCTTCCAGCGCTATCTCAGTCCCTAGTTGCCTAGATCTAATGTAAGCCTCTCTCTTTTTCTTGATCAAGTCCTCAATCTCCCTGGTAAGCCAAGGTTCTCTAATCCTACCTTTCCCATCCTTCCTCCTTGCCGGCACATATCTTTCCTGCAGAGAGTTTATTTTTCCCTTGAAAGACTCCCACATGTACCTCGTCGACCTGCCCTCAAAAAGCTTATCCCAATCCGTATCTTTAAGTTCTTGCCTAATCTGGCCGTATCTAGCCCTCCCCCCGTTAAATACCCTCCCTTTTGGGCCAGTCTCATCCTTTTCCATTAATATCCTAAAGCAGACAGAGTTGTGATCACTATTTGACACCTGCTCTCCTACCTCGCCGTCAACCACCTGGCCTGGCTCATTCCCCAGAACCAAATCCAGTATAGCCCCCTCTCTAGTCGGGCCATCCACATACTGCTCCAAGGCCCCTTCCAAAACACACTGTACAAATTCCTCCCCATCCACTCCTACAGCCCTGGGCACACTCCAATCTACTCCAGGAAAATTGAAATCTCCCACCACTACCACCCTATTTTTCCTACACTTATCTAAAATGGCCCTGCATATCCCTTCTTCCACAGCCCGCGGGCTGTTGGGCGGTCTGTAGTAAACACCCAACAGAGTAACCACTCCCTTCCTATTCCTCAACTCCACCCATAGAGACTCAGTTCCTAAATCATACATACCTATCTCCCTCTGCACTGCTATGACGTTGGCCTTAACTAATAAAGCCACTCCCCCGCCTCTCTTCACACCAACTCTGTCACACCTAAAACACTTATACCCTGGAATATTCAATTGCCAGTCTTGCCCCTCCTTCAACCAAGTCTCAGTCACCGCCACCACGTCTAAACTCCTCGTGAACATTATTGCCTTCAGTTCATCTGTTTTGCCAGTCACACTCCTCGCATTAAAACACACGCACTGAAGACCCTCAGCTCTCGGAAATACCTTTCTACCTACTGGTGTTACCCTATCATCCCTCTCTCTCCCACTCCCAGTTCCTGCTGTCTCCCCACCCTCCCTCCCTATTAGTTTAAACACTTCTGAAACACTCCAGCTAACCTCCCAGCTAAAATATGTTTTCCCCTCCCAGTCAAATGCTCCCTATCCCTCTTGAATAGATGACCCTCCCTCCTGAAGACTTCCCAATGATCAATGAATATGAAGTCTTCTGTCCTACACCAATCCCTCATCCATGCATTTAGTTGTACTGTCTCATTTGTTTTTACCCAATCGGTCCCAGGCACAGGCAGCAGCCCAGAGAACGCCACCCTGGAGGCCCTACCTTTCAGTTGAGCCCCAACTCCCTAAACTGTCTACGTAAGTCCCCCCTGCGCTTTCTTCCTACATCTTTTTGTCCTATGTGAACTATTACATTTGCCTTAGACCCTCTTCCCTTCAAAATTCCCTCTACCCTCTCTGATACATCCTGGCCCCCTGCTCCAGGGAGGCAGACTACCATCCTGGAGTCTCTCTTTTGCCCACAGAATCTCCTATCGATCCCTTTACCCATCCCATCCCCCACCAATATCTCACTTCCTACATTCCTGCTGGTCTCTGTGGCCTTCTGTTCCCCTTCACGTGCCCTCTCCATCACAGCTTTTACCCCCCCCTTGGTTTTCTGGGGATCCTCCTTAGAGATGGCCTTTGTGCCTTGATTTTTGTTCTTATTCCTTGTAACTGTTCCCAGCCCATCCCTACTACTAGATCCTGGGGTCCCTGCAGGTCTGCCCTCCCTATTCATTGTGTCCTCATTTTCCCTCACCAGACAAACGTCCTCCAAGCGCAGCTCCAGCTGTCTCAACTTTGCTCGTAAACGCTGCAGTTCTAAACATTTTGCGCATATGTGGGGCTTCGGGAGACGTGATGCCTCCAAGAAGGTCCACATATGGCAGCGTACACAGTGGACGCGTTTGGCCAAGTATCGTGGCATTTTATATACCCCTTTAATGGTGATTAGGTAAGAAGCACGTTACTCACTGCGTCCAAGCCTGCACTCGCCCAAGCCCAGTGAGCTTAAGCCCTTGTTCCTCTCACTCTAACTCCCGTCTCACTCCACTGCCCGCTCCCGACGCTGCCCGCTGTCTTACCTTGGCCTTCCGTTTTATACTCCCGCGCTTCCTCCCCTGCAGCCCCCCGCGCCTACCTCCCGCTACGGAGCGCCGAAATAAACACTCTGCAAAATAAAGTACAAGACAGAAATTGCAACTCAGGATTCTCTCCAGCCACTCTCCAAATAACTCTGCTCCGGAGAACAGTAAGGTGTACCCACTCTTGAGCACCTAATTTATACTCCCGCGCTTCCTCCCCTGCAGCCCCCCGCGCCTACCTCCCGCTACGGAGCGCCGAAATAAACACTCTGCAAAATAAAGTACAAGACAGAAATTGCAACTCAGGATTCTCTCCAGCCACTCTCCAAATAACTCTGCTCCGGAGAACAGGATTTTGCTCCGGATTTTGGGCACAGAATGGATTGCTGCCATTTCCACGTCTCAGTAAAGTGGCAATCTGCTCGAATGTGGATGCAGATCATGATAATGGCCTCATACCATGTTTTTGCACCTGAAAACGGGCACGACGCGATGATAAAATTGAGCCCAATGGGTGTCACTGCCGGTTGATATGAATGTGGGTCCTCTTATTGAGCATCCTGTTTGTCTGGTTCACCAATTGTCCCTAATTAGACAAAGCTTTGAAAGACAGCTTCTTTCTTGGTCACCTCCAGAAAGATCACAGTCAACATTCTGCCACAGCCACATCTAAGTTCTCAACCCAGAATTGAGGCCAACATTGAAAATGTGATTTGCTGAGCAAAATTCAGCCCAAAAGCAAAAGCAGAAGTTCATTTTCGTGGCAACTGCTTATCATAATACCGCAAATCTGACACTTACCATTTCTCCCTTTATGCACAACATAAATTTTTCCAAACAGATTTTCACTGAGTATGGTATTCCCTTAAACAGAAACAGTAAAAAGTAAAGATGAGTGTTGTGGACTCCACTTGGAGTACTATGCTCAGTTCTGGTCGCCTCATTACAGGAAGGATGTGGAAGCCATTGAAAGGCTGCAGAGGAGATTTACAAGGATGTTGCCTGGAATGGGTGGCATGCCTTATAAGAATAGGCTGACAGAGCTCAATCTTTTCTCCTTAAAGAGATTAAGGATGAGAGGGGACCTGTAGAGATGTATAAGAAGATGAGGGATATTGATTAGGTGGACTGTCAGAGGCTTTTCCCCAGGGCTGAAATGACTGCCACAGGAGGACACAGGTTTAAGGTGAAGTGGGTAGATACAGAGGAGATGTCAGGGATAAGCTTTTCATTCAGAGGGTGGTGGGTGAGTGGAATTGGCTGCCATCAGTAGTGGTGGAGGTAAATTTGTTAGGGTTTTTTAAGAGACTTCTGGATGAGTACATGGGACTTAATGGGATTGAGAGTTATAGATAAGCCTAGTAGGTAGAGATAAGATCGGTGCAACTTGTGGGCCGAAGGGCCTGTTTGTGCTGTAGTTTTTCTATGATTCTATGAGTAATATGTCAATTGTTCTGCAGCAATGTGTACTGAACCACATTCCAACGTTGATAATGGTGTAAGGAATCTCAATCCATGCCATATAGTTCTATTGAAGTTGCATATTTTATGATGACTTTATACCCAACAACAAATTATCCAGCCCTTTTATTTATTTTTGTGATAACATCCTATGTAATGACAATCTGGGAAACCAGATAAAAATTCCAATATGTCCCGGGCACAATCCACTTCTCTATATATAATTCCAGCTTTCCTAGTTATACATGGGCTGAGGTGGCATTGGAGCGTAAAATACCAAAAAGTGAACATTTTTCATAATTGCCACAAGTTATTTAAATCCTTCTGATCCATTTGAACATACATATTTCACTGCCCGTTCTTACTTGGATGGTAGAATTATGAAAATTCTTGCCTGGTTTCAAAACTATCACCCCCCAAAAAAAACGATCAGAGTGTCGGACTACAGCGGGAAATGATCTGATGTGAATTCACCAGACAAATAATGTTCAACCCTTAGAACACAGCAGCAAAAAGATTAATGAACCTCCTCATATTCCAACGCCTTTGCAATTAACAGAATCACAAAAAAATTAATCCATCTTCTTTTTCTTCTCAACGTAAGGTCTAAAGGAAAAGATATTTAGGGTGGTACAAAAACTTAAATAAATTACTCAATGTCACCTAATGAAGGCAAACACAGCTGTGCAATATGAACAGCTGCTGCATTTTTTTGTTCATAGTGAGAATTGCTGAGCTTGTCCAGGTCCACAGGCTTACTTGTTCTTTTGTGCTGAACAGTCAGACACAGTGGCTGTCCTTTGCCAGCCTTGTGCAGTGATTCTCAAGTGGTTGTTCATTGTTTCCATTTTGTCTTCCTTGCGATGTTTAAACAGATGAATGCATCTTGGAAGAGGCTTATGTTTACTCTTGTTTGAACTGTGTAGTGTTGTGCCAGGATTCATTGCCAGCTTCAGACTTGTAAGAAGCCTGGGACTGATAGCCTGACAATAATATTTATCAAGGGCATCAGATGAACCTTTTAACTCTTTCATCTTATTTCCATGTCAAGGAACAGTCAGGCTTTTATCACCCAGTCCACGCCCAGAGTGAAGGATACCTTATTTGGTTCACTGAACTGTCTTACATCAATTAATTTGGATTATGTGAGCTTTTACTCTGCCAACCTCCCACTGGGATCTGCACTGAATGAATGAATTAACTCTTTCTTGCCAATTATCAAAGACACCAAATAACAAAGTCAGGAATTAGCAATTGTTTATTAATCTTAAGATCATAGAGAACAGCACTTAAATATTGAATATGCAAATAATTCATTGATTGAGTTTACAAAATAAGTAACAAATAACAAAAAGTTAATTTATAATACAATTTACCTTAAATATTTGCAGATAAATTTACAGGTTGAGCATTAGTTAGGAGTAGACTTCTTATCTGATGGTTTAACAGAAATGGAAAGCAATCAAATGGATAAGAGTTCAATACAGTTGTATTACTGTATGTTTCTAGGACTTGTACCTCCAATGTCCCAATGACTTCACAGCCTGGCGTCGATGAATTGGTTACCTTGACTTCTGTGGGAAGAATTGTGTTAGCTTCGAAGATGTCAGAGTGATAAACTAGTATAGTTGCTATCTCCTGGGTCCTCTGCTCCTAGGCAAATTCCTCCTCTGCTGATAACTGTATCAGATGTCACAGGCTTAAATTTCCCATTCCTTGATCTCAGGACATCCAAGTTAGACCGATAACTTATATTTATATAACACTTTTAGTGTCATAAAATGTCCCAAGGCACTTCACAGGAGCATAATAAAACAAAAAACATGACACATAGACACATAAGGAAATATAGGTCAGATGATGAAAAGTTTGTTCAAAGCAGTAGGTTTTACACTGTGTCTCAAAAGAGAAAAGTGAGATAGAGAGGCAAGGAGATATATGAAGGGAATTTTACCCTTTAGGACCGAGGAAGCTGAAGGCGTGGTTATTGATGGTGGAGCAATTAAAGTCTGGGATATTCAAGTGGTCAGAGTTAAATGAGTGTAGGTATCTCAGAGAGTTATGCTGTTGGAGGAGATTACAGGGATACGGTGGGGCAAGGCCATGGACAGATTTGAAAACAAGGCTGAATATTCTAAACTCAGGACTTTGCTTGACCAAGAGCCAATATAGGTCAACAAACACAGGGGTAATAGGGCAATGGGACTTGCTGTGAGTAAAAAGAATGCGAGCAGCAGAGTTAAAACCCTCAAGTTTATATAAAGTAGAATGTGGGAGACCGCTCAGAGTATGTTGAAATAGTTAAGTCAAAAGGTTTCAGAAGCTGATCAGCCGAGGCAGGGACAGTGAGGTAATATTACAGGCTCAAAATAGACAGTCTTAATGATGATATGGATATGTAATAAGAAGTTCATCTCAAGGTCAAATATGGCATCAAAATTACAACAGAGTAGTTTAGTCTCAGACAGTCGCCAGGGAGAGAGATAGAGTAAGTAGCTAGGTTACGGAATTTGGAATGGAGACAGAAGACAATGGCTTCAGTCGTTCCAGAGGAAATTTCTGTTTATCCAGTACTGGACATTGCATAACCAGCCCGATAATTTAATGACAATGGAGGAGTCGAAAGAAAGTGCAGTTCCTTCCAGTTTGTCATAGCAATGCCAATAGTGTAACACTTCATTAGTGTATCACTAAATTGTTAGTATTGGTTGCATGCACAAATTGCAGAAATTAGGTTTAAAGCAAAATCCTTCTGACTAAAGACATGAATGCTATGACTGAGCCAAGATTAACACGTAACACAGTAACCTGAAACTAGCAATAACTCACATTCTCCAACTACATATATCATCAATGGCCTTGACTAGAGATGAAGAGTGTAAAAAGAAATGGTTCCTCAGAAGGCTATATCGTGTGGTAACAATATTTTATTTTCAATCATTTTGATCAGCATTGAAGTTGATGAACTCATAGGCATCATAATAAGAATAATAAGGAACAATGAAAGGATTTCAAGGTAATAATCTCATCTTGAAGTAGTCCATTTTCACTTGAAAATTACATCATATGATATTAATGAATTCATGTGAAATTCATTTTGTCCTTTATTGTAATAGATATTTTAACCACTCTAAAATACTAGATAAAGGCATTTCATCAAACTGCATTAAATATTTATATATCAGTATCAGTTCAAGTAAATGCAAGGTTGCTTAATGATTGTGTTCTGTCAGTCTGTCAGCAGCAAGAAGGCTTGGGCATGAATGCAGTCTGCTCTATTGTTACGACTTGTTTCTGCCATAACAAACTGCAGTGATGGTCATCAGGTGATGGATTCCATGTATATTATCAAACATTGGACAGTCTCCATTTTCTCTCTAAAATTACCACTACAGCAAAATACCCAAACTTCCTCCTGAGCTTTGAAATATTAGCTGACAAGGACATTAAGAAAAAAATGAGCTATTTTAGGACCTGAAAACCACCCTACGCAGACGGCATTAGTGAGATTTCGACTTCTGACCATTTGAAGCGGGCTGATGTCACTTGGAGATTGTTGAGACTAATAGAGTACTGAGATAATATAAATGCAATTTATTTTGCTCTAAATTATTAAAGACAAACCTAATTGTTCACATATGTTGAGTAAACTGAGTTGAAATTAAATTACCTTTTTGAAAAGACATTCAGTCATTGTTAAACTATAATTAGTGGTTCCAAACAGGCTAATAAGTGCAGGAGCCTCAGAACATGGTGTATCTTCCACAGAATAATTTCATCAGTGTATGAGTTTTGATTCAAATTGCATTAATATTGCATTATTAAATGTGCAAGCAAGTATATTAATATGTCCATAGTTTTTGAAGCATGTTCTATGCTGGTAACAAAATGTCTCACTCTCAATTGATTGTGAATATAATGCTGTGATTTTGGTGTCAATGTTGCACAGTTCACTGGGGTTACAGTTTATTTTCTTGTACTTACTATTATTGATTTGCTGGTGTTGCACCAGTCAATGGCAGAGTCTTATTTGAAGATCAAATCTCCTCACTGTTTTGCAGTATGGTTATATACATATAATATATACTGGCCACATTAATATTTTCTGATCACCAGTTATAAGAATCAGCATTCACCTTAAGAATTGCTTTAAGAAAATTGTCTCTAAAGCTATAGAAAATCACGGAAATCCATAGTTATATTAAAAAAAATTTTGTCTTGCAGAAATTGCACGATTGTGACCCCACCCTGAATGTCAAACAACAATTTGGAGCATTATGCTTCACTCTTTGCAGCTTATTGTGCCCTCTGAATCAATGAAGGGCAACCTAGGCTGATGTGTGGGCCACATGAATGGCCTTCCTTCACCTCAGTGTGTCACAAGTTGGAAATCAGGTTGTTGACTGATCAGGACCCCATGCATAAGACTGAATACACTTAATACATGCTGGATATTTCACAATGACTTATAGAAATCATTCATATATTAATAGAATTGTCTTCAACTCCAAATTGCTAAAAACAAAATAAATATTTCCACTTTGGATATGCCTCTCACAGTCAATGCTGTGAGCAATCAGCACGCACCTATTTCACTTGTCCTTGCTTTACATGCATATCACTTCAGTCATACCAGTGGGAAAAATACTATGCGGATAGAAATCAGTGAGTGGAATATGGCAACTCTCCATGTGGGCAATAGTCAACAAAATGTCTCATGGAACATAGTCAGAACCCAGGTTGGCCGCATGTGGCTCCTGGGCTGCAGAATGCCCACTACCACTCTGAATCCTTTGATTAATTGTTTCTTTGTCATTATATTGTCCATCATTCCACAGGAAACTTTTGAATAACATTGAATCCTCTGATTTGGAAATCACCTTGTTGCAATCCTCTCCATTAAGTCTATGTAGAGTGGATTCCTGGCTCCTTCTCCATTCAAAGGCATAGTGATTGACAATAATACCACTTTATTCCTTAATGAAGTTGTTTCTTTTGATGATTAAGCATTTTATATCTAAACTTTTTCGTTTTCTAGTGAGTGCAACTGCAGGTTTGTATGGTTTTTAACTACTTCAAAGTCTTAAAGTTTATTTATTAGTCACAAGTGAGGTTTATATTAACATAGCAGTCACTGTGAAATTCCCTGAATTGCCACATTCTAGAACAAAGAACAAAGAACAAAACAGCACGGGAAACAGGCCCTGCGGCCCAACCCGTGCCGCCACCCTGATGTTCCCACCTCTACACATGGTCCCTGTCTATGTTTATAGCTCTATGGATTAAAAACCAAATTTGAGACAATTTAGGGAGAATTTGTTTTGCCAATTAGCCTAAGAGCACATCTTTGGGATGTGGGAGGAAACTGGAGCACCCGGAGAAAACCCACGCAAACACGGGGAGAATGCGCAAACTCCCACAGACACAGGCCCAAATCCATGTATCTGCACAGCACAGCAATGGTCACTGAGCTGTCATGTTGCCCATCAAATGGTCCAGGTCAAGCGTACACTAACGAGGTGAAGCACTAGGATACTCTCGAAAAAATCCAAGAGCAGCCCTCTCACGACCCATCGCATGTATGCCCTTTGTTAGACAACAAGGTGGACCAAAGCACCTGTCGGATAAAAACAAGTACATCAATATCATCATCTATTTACACACTTCCCAGGGATTCGAAAGGCTCATGATCCCTATTTTAAATCAGTTTCTATATCCCTCTATTCCCATTCTGTCCATGTGCCCATCTAAGTATTTCTTAAATAACTTCAGAGTACCTGCCTCCACCACTTTATTTGGCAGCGCATTCCATACCCCCACCACCCTCTGTGTGAAAAAACTCCCTCTAGCATCCAAATTATACCTGACCCCCCTCACCCTAAGCCCGTGACCCCTCGTGCTATTCGAGTCCATCCTAGGGAAAAGCTTAACCCTGTTTACTCTATCTATACCCCTCATAATTTTGTACACCTCTATTAGATCTCCTCTAAGTCTACGCCTTTCTAAGGAAAACAGTCCTAATTTGCCTAATCTCTCCTCGTAACTCAGACCTTCCATACCAGGCAGCATCCTGGTAAACCTCCTCTGCAGTCTCTCCAGACTCTCCACGTCCTTCCAGTAGTAAGGCGACCAGAACTGGATGCAGTATTCCAAATGAGGTCTAAGCAACGTTTTATACAACTGCAACAAGTTTGAGTCAATGCGCCTAATCAGCATGTTTCTCAGACTGTGGGAGGAAATTGGAGCATCTGGAGGAAACCCACACACACAGATGCGGGGAGAGGGTGCAATCTCCACACAAACAGTAACCCAAGCTGGGAATCAAACAGTGATCCCTGGTGCTGTGAGGCAGCAGTGCTAACTAACCACCGTGCCACTTGATTCATCTGGAAGTAATGAAATGATAGGACTCTTCTTTCTGTGTGGAGGATTGAAATAATGATGTATTGTCGCTTGCATTCTGAGGTTTAGTGAAATTTGTCACTTCATTGTGCTAAACAGATAGGAACCAGCAGCCTCAGGGCTCTGTCTATAGGATCTTGGATCTTGTCAGTTTTTGGAAAAGGTTCTTGAGGCAATCCTCAGTTCCTGTAGTGTAATAAGATAAAGATTGACAGCAATCAAGTCTAATACTAAGACAGCCATACTGAAAATTGATAGTTCTTTGTGAGACCAAAGCTTAGAAACAGAGGATGGGATTTTCCAGCCCTTCCCACCGACAGAACTTCTGGATCTGCCAATGTCAGCAGGGACTTAATGGCTTGCTGCATCCATGACAGGAAACCCACTGTGGCAAGGCCATAAAATCCCATCCCCGTTTTCACTTTGGGTCAATGGAGCACTAGAGATATACTTGAGATGGAAATTGTGTAGAGAAGTACAACCTCCTGAACTTCTCTGAGCAAAAAAGTGGGGTCAGGGGTGCTTGGAGCATGGAAATGTCAGACACATGGAGCAGATAGTGAGTTGGCATTAGGATTTAAATGTGGCCTAAAAATTCAAATAACGCTGGCCTTAGCAGTGAGTCCCCAACATGGCCCCCCCACCTGTCCCAAACCTCATTTTCAACCATATGAGGAAGATGATCTAACAGACAGGACTCAAATTCCGGTGTAGGTTCTCCCAATATAACTGGAGGCAGAGCTGCAGAAATTCCAGAGGAATCGATGTAAACACACCATCTTTCCTCAGTTTTCCCGGGATTATTCTTCTGCTAAAATTACAGTGAGGTTCTGGAGAAACCTCTCCCCTGTTGACATTCAGCACTCCTCAAGTGAATGATTTCACTTCCTGTGTCAACTCAAACACACACGTTAAGCTGAGAAATTCCCTCTAGACACTTTTCTAACAGCCTTATTCATACTTATTCATACATTAAGTTAGAGAAACAAAAGCTTGCTCATTCCTGAAATACGTTAACTAGGTGATCAAATGGTCAAGCAACAATCATAAGGAAGCTTAGTAACTTTCAGTTCCGCAATATTGAATGTACCCAAGTTCAAGGTGAAATCCATAAAAGATTCCAATGAGATTGAAACTGATAATGAGCACAAAAAAGTAAAGATCCTGCATATAATCTTTCCCTGAAGGAAGAAATATGGGCAAACTGTCCTCTTCAAACAAAGGTGTCCAAAGTAAATGTGTCATAAATGACATGCAAGTCCCAGGCACCAGAATTAGGCTCGAAGCAATTAGATCTTCAGGGACCAATGATACGTAGACAAAGGCTAAAGACAGCAGATGCCTGAAAATCTAAAATGAATACAAAAAATGCTGGAAGTAATCAGCTGAATGATCACAGACCTGAAACACTAACTCCACAAGATATTTCTCCCAGGTTGAGGGTGAGGGGAGTGTGAAACTCCATGGGCGGAATTCCCTTTGGGTTCCTGCTCACCTAACTTTGCAGCAATTTCACACTGTGGCAGGCAGGCCTCAGACAGGAAACTCATTCTTGCTCCAGTTGGGGCCCTGAAGTGACCAATTAATAACTACAAACATGGAAATAAAGGTTGTTGGAGTATAAACTATTTAAAATTCTATTATTTATTGGAGAAATATAATGACTAACTATCACGTTTTGCTTTTTTGTATAGAAGGTTTCAGGATCGTCTGGATTGATGACTTTGATTAAATTTCGTTATCTTGTCATGGCCTCAAACAGATATTTTACTTCCATTCAGATTGGGCCCCTTGAACAGGGGCCTTCTTCCCATTCCCGGTTGATAATGCCTTTTTTGCCATTTTTTTTGGAAAAGTTCCTGAGGCACTCCTC